>CM072511.1:64324517-64394517 GCA_036898135.1 Oncomelania hupensis | reverse complement strand
GGTCGCGCAGGACGCACAGGCACACGATCCAAATCGAGCGAAAGCTGTACGCACGACCGAAATAGTTGTACCTGATGATACCTCCCAGCAACTTAGCTTTACGTTTTCATACCCCTTTGGAGCTGACTTTGTGCGTGTTCATACCCTTTCATTACATTTTCGTTACGTGATTTCCCAAGTCAGTACGTGAAACACGTAGAATTGTACGTGATCTCCATCACCGTTTAGCTCTCTCTTTCTTTCGTCCTCTCTTTATTTCTTTCGTCCACTCTTTCGTTCTTTCTTTCTTCCTCGTCCTCTCTCTCTCTCTCTCTCTCTCTCTCTCTCTCTCTCTCTCTCTCTCTCTCTCTCTCTCTCTCTCTCTCTTCTCTCTTTCATTTCTCTCTCTTTCTACCTCCTCTCTTTCTCTCTCTCCTTATCTCTCTCTCCCTTCTCCACTATCTCCCTCCTTACTTCTGCGTTCCTCCCCGATCCCCTAGAAGTTGGATAGGGATGTGCGCAGTGTGTAGCTGAGATTACCTTACGTTCGGCGCCCTTTTACAATAGTGTCAACATCGGCTAACCCCCGTTGGGGTGCCGGGGGTTTCAGTATAAATAGTATCCCCACTTTCTGGAAATTTAGTGCTTTAAATTCCCATTGTCACTGTCTTTCTCATTTGCTCTTTCTCAGTCCTGCTCTGTTCTATCAATCTGCTATACTATCTTCTTCGCTAGACCAGTCACCTACCTTTTTTCTTGCGGGACAAGACTCCTTATTTGTGTATGAGGTCTGTTGGATCAGCTTGGGAATATTGGACGCTTTCTACCAGGTGGTCACTAGGGCTTCCTATGATGTTATTATTTAGCAATGTAGGCATTTTATATCATGTATATGTTTTGTTGATAATTTGTAATGATGTTAGTATTCTATTTTGTTTTTGTAAACGGGGGTTCGATAAATTAGAGTACAGCCTCAGCGTCCCCTGCGTGGGATGTCTTTATTGTAAAGTGACTGGCTGGTGGAGAGCTTTCAGTTTCACCACTAGGGTTGTTTCAGCAGATCTTTTATGCGGATCAGGGGTTGTCCGGTCCTGATTTGGCTCGGAAGAGTCCGCTGGACCTAAAGCAATAATAATGTAATGTAATGTAACATCGGCTAATCTCAGCTACGCAGTGTGTGTGGAAGAGTACGCTAACAAACGGTCATCGCTCAATCCGGGGCAGACCTGCCGACAAGGCATTTGTAACAGGGGACCAATTTTTCTTCCTTTATTGGATTAGTCCGTTAAGGAACAAAGAATGATGGCACTGAATCAGGCGAAGATGGAGAGAGGAAGGAAGGAATAAAGAAAAAGAGGGGGGTGGAGGTAGAAAGAAATAAGGAGTCACAAGTCAAGTCACAAATTAATGAGAGAGAGAGGGAGGGATGGAGGGAGAGAGAGAGAGAGAAAGAGAGAGAGAGAGAGAGAGAGAGAGAGAGAGAGAGAGAGAGAGAGAGAGAGAGAGAGAGAGAGAGAGAGAGAGAGAGAGAGAGGTATGGAAAGAAGGAAATACGTATAGTGAAATGAACTTTGAATCCAAAAAAGCCCCCAAAGTGAAACCATATAAACTGTTACTGTTGTAATGAGAAAATAACCAGCTACTCTAATATGCAGTCAGCGGAAAGACGCACGGCAAAAATAAAAAACGTACTGCTTCTCTTCCACAGCAAATAAACCTTCTTTAAAACGAAAGAAAAAAAAAGAACATTTCCTAGCCAGCCCGTCAAGAAACAAACAGACAACGCGATCTAAAGTACACCGCCCAATACTTTAACATGTAGACCTACAACTACGGTGTACTAATATAAGAATGGTAATGAAAGCGTATCAATCTCTTCTAAATCAAGTTTTTTTAAAAACATTTTGAGATACTTTAAATTAATTCTAGGGTTATCTGTTTTAAAATATAATTTAACCAAAAACAGTTATGTATATTACTAATACTTTTTCTTTCTCCCTTTTCTCTCCCCATGTTTAGTTTGATTGTGAGTGACAGTCAGTACTAACTTTTGACGCAGTCTCCAGCTGTCGTTAACAAAGACTAAAACGTAGGAATCTTGTGTCAACTAAAATAAGAAAAACTGATGAATCATCTTTTGCACTTACCTATTTCAGACACATAGAGATTTAGCAATCTGAGCTCAATCACACTGGCAGTAGATCTACGCCCATACCATCAATAACAGGCACAACATGTAAGCTTATTTAATCGATCGGCTCACTGGTCCATGGTTTTACGCAGGGTGCACGCTTGCTGCAAATGTGTTGCTCTGAGGCCGGCCTTATATTTAATCTTGATTTAGGCCAGCGTTTTGATCAGTTCTTTGAACTCGTGAGGTGCGCTGTTTCAGAACTACTACTTTACATGTAACTGAAAGTACTGCACTACACAGAGAATTCACCGTGGTCTTCGTCTTGCATTTGCAATGGAAAATATCCTAATAATGATTCTATCACTAACTTGGCAGCACAAAACAGCAAAAGGGGAATGTACCAATTAAAGGCGTGCTCTTCTGACAATGAACACGTCAAAATACCCGCAAGGGAAATTAACCAAGGGAGGGCGCTCCAATCGCAGCCTCTTAAATGTGCCACGTGACCTCTCTAAAGTGTGCCTTCTCTTTCTTTCTTCCGTGATTCTCTCTCCCCCTCTCTGTAGTGCTCATGATGATGATGATGATGATGATGATGATGATGATGATGATGATGATGATGATGATGATGATGGTAACGATAAAGATGTTATAAGTTCATTTCAAAATTTGCGGCCCAAAATAGTCTACATGATCATGAAAGCTCGACCCTATAGCCAGCCAACCATCGACTAGGTAATGTTTAGATCGTTAGCAACCGTTTTGGAAGCTGCTAAGATTCGGAAATGGTTGGCTGGAGACGTTTTCACATTGATTAGTTAAACAAGCTCTGCAATTATGCCAATAAGAGCCACACCTGCGTTCCCTTGAAGTAGTTGATTTATCATTGCTACTGTAGCTAAGTTTTTACACAAGCTTTGGCTTGATCGTTACATTTGTATCACCATCCTCCTGCTCCTCCTCCTTCTCATCATCATCATCGTTACCATCCTCATCATCATTATTATTATTATCATCATCATTATTATTATCATCATCATCATCATCATCATCATCATCATCATCATCATCATCATCATCATCATCATCATCATCATCATCATCATCATCATCACTATAGTGGAATAAATTATTACAATAACGACAAAAACACGCAACACTCATTTGCAAACTACACATTGTTTCTTGCTAACTTTAATATATAAAAAAATATTCATTACTATGAGATTCACAAAGCATTGTCATACATCTGCAAAACACCACATCGTTTTAATCAACCATTTTTTTAACACACAAAAAAAAAGACATATAGATAGTAGGAAGTCGGCATCAAAACACAAAATATATGACTTCTGTGAAAACGCTAACACCTTTATATTATAATCATTGTAATAGCTACATATAGATTTCATATAACCTTTCAATTATTGATGATTAGGAAAAAATAATTAATTATGGATTATTATAACATGTTTAGCCTATAACTGTTCAACGCTTCCAATCCTCATACTTAAAGTAAATATTTCATTACAACATTCACCAACTCGCTTCAATCTTTGGCATAGTAGTAGATCTAGGTGCAACAATAATTTCTTCTGCCATTCCCATTAACCAACACTACTACTACTACTACTACTACTACTACTACTACTACTACTACTACTACTACTACTACTACTACTACTACTACAACAACAACAACACAACAACAACAACAGGGCCGGATTTTGCCATTGTTGAGGGGGTGTGCACTCGTCCCTGAAACCATTAATGCGAAGTGGCGAAGCCACAAGCCCGAGCCTGCGAAGCAAGCGTGTGAACTAAGGGTATCCGGGGGCAAGCTGGTGCATTCTGGGCATTATTTTGAGGACTGAAAACAGTATTGTTTTGTGTAAACGTCCTCTTTTAGCCCCCCATCCCACTCACACATACTCCTCTGCAAACTCTGATCATAACATTTGCAATAGTAGAACATTTTGCATAAAGGTTTATAAAAACACAGGTAAGGTTACTGCAAATAAAACAAGAAATAGCCACGCTAATCAGTTTTATTCAAAACTGACTTGATGCATGTACAAGAAATACCTGTACATCTAGATCTGATGAATTAAAAAAAAATTTAAAAAAACTAATTTGGAGGTATATGAAACTGTGTGGTGAGTGAAAATTAGGATAGTTTTTTCTCTTCTTTCTTCTCCTTTTCTCCCTCCATTTTTTTTTGTCTGCACACCCCCAAAATCTGCCTGTGTACTACTACTACTACTACTATTACTACTACTACTACTACTACTACTACTACTACTACTACTACTACTAATTATTATTATTATTATTATTATTATTATTATTATTATTATTATTATTATTATTATGATTATAACCAGGTATAATAAAAGGCGGAACATGTTTACTGTTTATTTTGTCATGGTGCTAAATGTATCGTTTGCAGCCGACGTTTGCGCAAACACTCATTCTTATTATAAGCATAAAAACAACAAACTCGACAATAAAAAAAAAAAAACAGCAACAAACAGTCAGATTTGACGGAGCGGTAGCCAAATGTAAATTAACACAGCAATAATTATGACTAGTAAACATATTTGAATACCTGTGTAAAGCTACAAGGTGAAACCTGAAATGGAACAAATTTCACTGGTTTTGATATAAAACGGTCAGAACACTTCGACGATATTACATGCGATATGCCAGACTCGTCCCAAAACCACTGTCCGCACTGTCCGCTCTGTCTCGTCCCTGAAAAAAACGAAAATCATCATCACCATCACCACAATCATCATCATCATCATCATCATCATCATGATCATCATCATCATTATCATCAAAATAATTATAATAATTATAATAATGATATTTATATAGTGCTTTTTCCTAAAGGGATACCTCAAATAGAAAAATATGAAGAAAAAAATGTACAGGCCGGCAGATGTGGGTTAGTAGAGACCATGAGGAACAGACCATTGTTGTGGAAGATGGTTAAAGGGCAAAGGTAGAGGAGAAGAGATTAGTTTTTAGGTTTTGTTGGAAGGACAGAAAGTGGGAGTTGAATCCCAGCGGGATCCGGTAGAAACAAGTTTGATTCGAGGGACTCGAAGAGTCAGAGGATCAGAAGCCGAGCGGAGGTTGCGTGATGATGTGCACAGATGAATGCTGTCTGAAAGGTAGGAAGAGGCAGAACCGCTGACGCACTTGAAGCAGAGAAATTTAAATTTGTAAAGTATTCTGTGTGAGACAAGCAGCCAATGAAGGGATGAGAGCAGTGGGGTAATGTGATCAGACCATTTATTTTTCAAGATCAGGCGAGCTGCAGAATTTTGAACGCGTTGAAGGAGGTGGATGGATGATGCAGGCAAACCAGAAAGATGTGAGTTTCAGTTGTCCAATCATGAAATGATGAGAGATGAAATGAGCTTTTCTGTGGCATCAGTGAAGAAGTACTTACAAATAAGCCTACGTGCAATGCGGCGAAGATGAAAAAAGCATGACTGATCCTATCCTATCCCGTTACTCGAAGATCGTTGAGGCACAACAGATGATCGTTTAACCAGCGTACTCCATCTTTCTCTGTTCTCAGCAACCCTCATGTATTCGCTCAGTGTCAAGCCAGTCCATTCTCGAATTTTGTCCTTCCACCTCTTTTTCTGTCTTCCTTTTCCTCTGCCTCCTTGCACCATGCATTGCAGGATGGTTTTTGCAAGGTCTGATGCTCTGATGACGTGTCCATATCATCGGAGTTTCCGTTTCTTCACCACTGTGAGCATGTCATCGTGTTGTCCAATGGCTTGTGTGATGGCCTGTCGGACTTCGTTGTTGGTGATGTTCTGGGTATAGGAAATGCCCATAAGTCCTCTGTAGCACCTCATCTCCATGCTTTGTATTCCTCCTTGTAGATCTGCTGTGACAGCCCATGTTTCGCAAGCGTATAGGAAGACGGAGATGACAAGGGAGTGCAGCAGCCTTATCTTGGAATGTAGACTGATGGTCCTGTCTTTCCAAATGGACTTCAACCTTTGTCGGGCTGCAGTTGTTTGTGCGATCCTGGAGAGGACTTTCTGTCGAAACCCATTGTCTAATAAAATGGCTCCTAAATACTCTCTCCAACACTCTTCAGCATCTTCCTAGAGCGCATCAAGTCAGATGCCCTTGCAGATCGCGAAGGCACAGTCAGCGGGGTAGAGCAATCTCCAACCTCCGTTTTGCGGATAACATTGATGGATTGGCTAGAGAGGAACAAGAACTTGAACAGCTGGTACAGAGGCTTGACACCACCTCCAGAGCCTATGGAATGGAAATAAGTGCAAAGAAAACCAAAATGATGACCAATAACACCAATGGCATCAACATGGACATCAAAGTCCAAGGCCAATCCCTCAACACAATGCATGACTGATAGGTTTTGTGAATGAAGTTATGCATTGAAAGCAATAGTGAAACCAAGAATTTTTTTACCGAAGAAGAAATGAGGATTGTGCTATGTTCAAGAGAAATTGTATCCGTAGAAGTAGAAGAATGCTTTTGTTTGGTTCCCATCATCATCATCATCATCATCATCATCATCATCATCATCATCATCATCATCATCATCATCATCATCATCATCATCCCGCTGGCACCTTGGGTGGCTTGCGTTAGAAGTCATTTTCGGCCAGCGCCTTGAGCTGTTCTTTGAGCTGGTAACACGCAATTTAAGAACAATTCGTGAATAATTTGTTAACAGTTGCACTCACTAGGCGGGCCAGACTAAGCTTACTAAAGTCTCGTAAAGGTGTAAAGGTAATGTGTGAAGTTGTCAACCACACCGAGTGCGTGTTTTATTATATGTAATGTTGTGGTATATAAATAAATAAATTAAAAATAAATAAATAAATTAATAAATAAACAGTTCTAAGTCTCTGTTTTGATTAAAGTGAATCTGATATTTAGATCCAAATTGCGAAGAAACTTATAAAATGTATAAATCACGCTAAAAGGTGATTCGACTACTTATACATTTTTGTGTGTATAATAATTTTGCTAAATATGAATCTAAACGTCGAGTCCGATGGTTTAATAGGTCATCTGTTTCTCTTCCTTATAATAGCTTACAGGCACATGCGAACCACACACAACATGCAGCGGAGTGTTACCAACGGAAACAATGTTGTGTCTGTATTCTGAGGTGACTCTGAAAGACACTGCGTTAAGGGCCCTCTCCTAGCCAAGCCCTTGACGTTATCAGGGACCTCAAAGACTTCTTAAGCTACTTTCACGCCCATCGAAGAGCTTTTCCCTCAATAATGTGGATTAATAATAAGCTCTTCAATGATCGTACAATCTAGTGAAAGCTTGGGAAAAATAATGACCTCTGACTTACTTTAAAAATAGGCTATATTTTTATTTTTTATTTTATTTACCTTATTGTCCCTTTTTCCAAGGGAAATTCTGGGCCGCCTCCCCTGGGGAAAGCGTAGTCGCAGCCTGTGGCGCGCCTAAACCCAACCTACCTAACATTATTTGTGATTTTTGAAATTTTGCTGGGGGAGCAAACCGGAGTACCCGGAGAAAACCCCCGAGACGTTGCCCGAGTCGAAAGTAAATAATGTTTGGAGAAACATAACGCCCCGATGCTGGATCGAACCCACACCTGTCATGCGCCATTGGTTTCTGGCCTGTGGACAAGGCAAGTTAGTCCCGCCTTAGCCCACTTGGCCACAACGCTCGCTGTAGCAGTGGATGCCTAATTTACAGAAGTAATTATTATCATTGACAATGAACGCTCACCTTGGATGCTTTCTGTGATTCGTCAATGGCCTTTACGACCCGGAAGCAGTCCTTATCCTGCGCGCGTTCCCTCAGTGACGTCATGGAATGGCCACACTCCGTCATGGCGCACATGGGATCGGTAGAGTTGCAGTGGTGGTACTTCATGTTATAGAAAGGAATAATCAGTAAGAAAGAAAAGACAGATATTCGTAACAATGGATGCCAAACCGTTGCAGTCACCTTTGTGTTTTTCTTAATATCTTCATCCTCCATTTCATCAAATGGGTTTTTACTTCAATATTTTATTTTAGGTCTCTTCGCGTACATGTGATTTTTAGACCACTTCAATCTCATTCATGGACATACAAACATATAAATAAAATAACCTGACAATTAAGGTTGGAATCTAACCACTAAAAATACCACTATTATGAAAGTTTTTCAACTTCCATTTAATTTCATCATCATCATCATCATCATCATCATCATCATCATCATCATCATCATCATCATCATCAAATACCAATACCTGTCGCCAGATATTGCTTTGGAAACCGTTATTGATGAGGAAGATGGCGATGTCTTCTCTGCGCATGTCCACACAGTCGAACAATGTCATGCTGTACCTGCTGACGTCACCATGACGTCGCATTTCCGTGATCAGCATCACCACTGTGTCCAGGTCTCCACTCTGCGGCAATACAATACAATACAATACAATACGATACAATACAATACAATACATTGCATACATGCAAATGGAAAATTGCTTTTGGCGTGGACGTAAAACTGTAGATAAAAATAAATCATGACTCAAAAGTAAATGAAAAATGAGACAATTATGCGATATGGGATGTTGCTAAAGTGAGTCTGAGGTCTTTTAGGAAAGCTTTTACACTAGGTAGTAAGACCATTGAAGAGTTTATTAGTTTGCATTATTCAGTTCAAACCTTTCAGATAAGCATGTCAAAACCACACAAGTTTGCAGCATTTTTCTGTCCGTCGCCGTAGTTACACAAAAATTAAGACTGTGGCGGTATGTGGAAAAGGCTAGCTTCAATATATGCGCCACGTTGGCTGAGCGACGTTGCATGTAAGAAAGGTTCACTATTATGTAGCCAATGGTATAATGTTCCTGACTAGTGCGTCTGTGTCTCGAAAAAGGTTTGCAAGAGAACAAAACATCTTATACTGATTATAGCAGACGCTCTTTTAGAACACCCGATTGGAACGCGACGTTCAGATTCAAATTTCGCAAATATCAGACAGAAATAAGTGCAGACAATAATAGTAGCGTGAATGAGACTTTGTTTTTCCATTCTGATCAGAATGAAAAGCAGCTCTTCTTACTCTGATTGCTTTGTGGAAAGTTTGGTCGAAGTTGGACTGGAAGGCCACAATGTCAAGGTCAGCGTCCAGCACTTCCTGTTTTCGACGCGCTTGCTCTTGGGGTCGGATCATCTTCCGGCCATACATCACTGGCCGCCTTCCCCACTGGTTACAAAAAGAGAAGAATTGTAATTTCAAGATGATACAAGATGGCAAGATATTCAAATGTGTTCTAGTCGTCAAAAAATTCGACGGAATAAGGCTGCAAAACTGTAAAATAATGTGTTTCAATCGTCACTGTAATCGTCTATCGATTAATGACAAATTCACAAGGAAAACAGTAATCGGTCAACTAGTTAATTACTAAATCAATCCTCAAAGTCATCAATCATTTATCAGTCCTTAATTAAATCAATCAATCAACAAAACAATTAGCGAGTCACTGCATTCTTCAGCACCTCGTCTTGATCATCAAAGCAGCAACAGCATCAAGTCGATCACTGATCTAACGACCAAACAACCAACCAACCATGAAACCAATATACCAGTCAACAAACCAACCAACTAATTAACCAACCATACAAAATCAATAAAAACCTAAGGTACAATTCAATAAATCAATGTATCAATCAGTTAATCAGTCAGACAGTCCAGGCACTCACCACATCGAGGCAGTCTGGAGAACAGCCATGCCTCTCCAGCAAGTCCAGAATCTCCGGGTCGTCCATGAACAGGTAGGCGTAATGCAGAGGACCCCTGCCCAACTGCAACAACAATGACAAGCCTATTTTCAACATAGTGTAGTCTAGTCCAGTTATAAACTATAAAACCCAATCTTTAATAATTATGGTCAAAGCGTTGCGGTAGAATAAGGTCCAACAAAGCAAAACGTTGCAGTGCGTCGAATCTTAGACTCTTCAATAGCCTCTGAGTCTTAGATTTGTCAAATCTTACTCCATAAGCGACATTTAGACAGGAGATAGTCTTGTGAACGTTTTACACAAATGTAGCAAGCACCACTTTGTGGGAGAGAGAGAGAAGGAGAGAGAGAGAGAGAGAGAGAGAGAGAGAGAGAGAGAGAGAGAGAGAGAGAGAGAGAGAGAGAGAGAGAGAGAGATACGATAATCTCACAAGGGGATTAAGATCTGTAGGTAGATGAGGCGTTTAGCTATCTCTATCAGTCGTTCTTTACCAAGATTTCTAAGCGATGTGAGAGATTAAATCACGGTGCATGGTCACATAAAAATTTATATTTGTTCTCGGGTTTCCAAGTATCATTGGCTCACTTTAAGAAATGATTTTTACTCGTCAAGCGACCAGTTTAATTGGTCTCAAAAGAAGAAGAGCTAGTGGACAAACAACAATACAAATAGAATGACCCCAGTCGTATGTATGTGATTTCAACTTTTAGATCTTCAACACAAATTCTAACATGACTTTAATTAAATGTAATTAATAACTATAAACTGTTTAATGTGCTGGGGAAGTTCTTTAGCAAGAACTCTTCACCATGTGCTACGAAGTTAATGCGTGTGATGGTCTAATAATGTTCCGAGAAGTTTTGACATAAGTTGCAGTTTGGAGGAGATTTAGCTCTCGGTTTCTGTGAGTGCTGGAGTCTTGTGGTCACCCTGATGGAGTCTCATTCTCAGGATGACCGGGCGAGTCTGGTAGCTACGGGGCCGGACGTGGTGAGGTAGATTCTAGTTGATCCCCTTCTTTCCACCGGAGCATGCGTTCAGGCGTTGACTCCACAAACCGTCCCGAGCTGAGCTGGAAAATCCTGAACTCTGGCTACAATATTCTATTCAGATATATTGGTATGTTGTGCCCTCTGCAAGGAGTCTACAGCATCAGACACCTGCTGAATTTCCCATAAGCACACTACGATATCTGAATCTTAAGGCTAAGATATATCGAGCAATATGCATAACATGTCAGAAACAATAATCGGTTTCTGTAAAGACATATAACATGAACATAATAATACATGGCAATCAATATAATATATAAACATATAAGTACTAGAAATCTACTAGTGTTAACTTACTTCTGGTCTCTGGGAACCGTGAAACCCTCTCTAGTCTATCACTCTGTTGGTGATGGCTAAGGGTTTTTTCACTTCAGTCGCCTCCTTGACCCTCGTGGTCTTACGCTTCGTGTGTGACTGCGCAGGGCTCGAAATTAGCGGGGGCCCGGGGCCAAAAACCCGCAAAGTTGATTTCGGGCTCGGAAAGTTGAAAAACGAAGGGCCCGCTTGGCCCGCAAAATAATTCGTCTGCTACGGCTAGCTCTATTCGGCAGTTTCGTATTTGGGCCAAGGGAAGCAACCCACACCGGTGCCCTAAATTTGGACAGGAAAAAAACAGAGAAAAGAAGCGAAAACCCTTAAATTTTCCACTCCAAAGTTTAATATACACTTCAATATCTTTTTTAATATAATAAACAAAAGGCTATGGCACAACATAAGCGCAAAATGTCCATCTTTGCAAGTACGAAAGTATGGCTACATATCGTCGCCATACAGTTGCTAAAACAATCGGCGATGGCGTATTTTCCAATTTTTGGGAAGCGAAAGACGCCAGAAGAAAACGTCGACGAAAGGAAAGAACAAGAAAAAGAGAGAAAAAAGAAGTATGAAGAGGAAAAAAGATCAAGGAACTAGAATGAAGGGTGGAAAAAAAGATTTCCATGGCATGGCCTTGATGTGAAAGAGGAAGAGTACTGTTACGTTTAGTTCCCTTTCATGGTTTTGTTTGGAACTTTTGTGCATTGAGGTCAGATTTTTTGTTAGGTTACTCATATTAAAAATTTAATGATGTGTATTGTGCGATAGTCAGTCACAAAACTGAAAAGTATTATACAAGAGACTCACTTGATTTTTTTTCTATTTTGTTTAATGGCCATTTCAGGCTCACTAGTCACTGGAATATGTGTGTCACTGAATGTGTGTGTGTGTGTTTTCCCCTTTTTTGTTGGTAATGTTTCAAAGTGAAAGAAAAGGCAAACAAAAATGACATCACTCAGCAAAATTGGAAATTCAATTGTTTTTATTTTAGATTGTCAGACAAATTGTACTTTCTACTTATTATATTGTCAATAATTCTTTTGTTTTTGTTAGCATTATTTTTCAAGTTGGGCACCGAAAGTTGCTTGTGGGCCCTCAAATTTTTCAATCAAGGGGCCCGGTGGCCCCCAAAGAAAAATGTTAATTTCTAGCCCTGCTGCGAGTTTAAGGCAGGGTGTACGGAGGATATAAAGATAATTTACTGTGACGGTGGGTCTATTGTTGCTTGGCTCTGCACAATGAAATGCTATTACCCATTCGTCTTTTGTCAGCTAGTATAATCACCCTGTGACTAATCTTAATACATTTATATGTTTAGCCCGGTCTGTGTGCGGATAGGGTTATAGATATAGGGAGAAAAGTGTAATAGCTTCACTGACACACTACCTCTCACACGGCTATGAAACATAGGTAGTCCAGCCACTTCTTAACAGTAAATATCACACATTTATTTCCTCTACTCTATACATAATTCTCTAAACACTATACAAACTTAAATGTCCCAATTCTCTTCGAGTAGTTTGCTCACTGATGGGTCTATGATGCTACTGATCTTGATTTTTTTACTACTGTCTCATCATTGGGCTATTTGTTCTGGTTGTCCTAATGTTCGTTAATAATAATAATAATAATAATAATAATAATAATTATAATAATAATAATAATAATAACGGGTTTTTATATAGCGGGTACTCCAGCCTTCGACCAGACTCACCGCGCTTTACATAGTCATTACATAAAAAAATACATGCACTCGATCAAACATCGCTTTTGTTACGATACACCTAAAGACGGAACAGTAAAAGTAAGAACTATTTACAACTATGTACAAAAATGACAAAAAAGTCAAAAATAGAATAGCAAAAACTTATTCACAGCTATTTATATGCCCAGATAGACCCAGGAAAGGAAAACAGTATAAATATTTACAGCCGTGTACACACTTACGGATCAGACAGAAACAAAAGAGGAGAGAATGGGCAGCGGGATAGAAACTGTCTGAATAATGCAGTTTAAAGAGGTGGGTTTTGAGGGCCTTTTTGAATGCCTGTGTTGATTGTATGTTGCGGATATGGGAGGGAAGGGAATTCCACTGCTTAGGTGCAGAGTATGCGAATGCATGTTGGCCATATGTCTTAGTGCGGGTGACTGGAATTTTGAGTGTGCGAGTGTTAGTAGAAGATCTTAAAGTGCGTGAAGGAGAGTAGACAGACAGTAGATCAGCAAGGTAGGAAGGACAAGAATCTGTGAAGAAGCTGTGACAGGGAACAGAGAGTTTGTACTCTATGCGTGCTTGCACAATAAGCCAGTGAAGGGAATGTAGTAGAGGTGTGATGTGATCGCGTATCTTTGCTCGGAATACTAGTCTAGCTGCTGAGTTCTGAACCTTCTGTAGTTTGTCAATGATGTGTTTTGGGGAGCCAGTGAGGAGAGAGTTGCAATAGTCAAGATGAGAAAGGACGAGAGCGCAGACTAGGGTTTTTTGGTGGCAGTGACTGTAAGGTTGTGGCGAAAGGAGCTGATTTGGCGTATGGCCGTGTATGCAGAGCGACAGACGTTGGAGATGTGGTTGTTGAGGGACAGGTCGTCGGAGAGAATGTAGCCGAGATTTCTCGCTGAGGATGAGAACTGAATGTTTGTTGTCCCTACTGTGAGTGATATTGGGAGAGGCGAAAGTGAGGAGGAGGTGTTGTGCTTGTGAATGAGGAGGGCTTCGGTTTTATCATCATTAAGCTTAGGCTTGTTGAGTGTCATCCATGACTTAATGTCTGTGATGCAGTTCTCCAAAGTCTGAACAGTGGAATTAATGAGAGAGGGGGCAGTGGATTTATAAAGTTGTGTGTCGTATGCAAATGACTGACTCTCAACAGCTTGCTTTCTGGGCAGGAGAAGCAGCGGCTTGGTGTACAGAGTGAATAACACCGGCCCTAAAACGGAACCCTGAGGCACTCCGAACACCACGTCTGCTATGCTGGAGAAACAGCCATCGACAGTGACTGCTTGTGATCTGTCAGAAAGATATGAGTGGAACCAAGCCAGGACTGAGCCAGAGATTCCAAAGTAGTGTTGAAGAGTGTTGAAGAGAATGTGGTGGTCGACTGTGTCAAAGGCGGCTGAGAGGTCTAATAAGGTGAGAATGGAGACGTTACCATTATCTAAGGCAAGCAACAGATAATTGGTTACCTTTAGGAGGGCTGTCTCAGTGCTGTGGAAGGGTCGGTAGGCAGACTGGTTAGGGCAAAGTAGAGTGTTATTATATAGGTAGGCAAACAGTTGTTTGAGAACAAATTTTTCTATGACTTTGGGCAGGAAGGAGAGATCTATAGTTCTTAAGATTATTTTTGTCTAAACTTGGTATTTTAAGGAGGGGTTTGATGACAGCCACTTTGAGCACAGACGGAACAACACCAGAGGACAGACTCTCGTTGATAATGTGGGTAATGGTCGGGAGTAGAGGGTCGAGATTCTCTATCAGCATGGGAGTGGGAATTCGTTCTCAGGAGAGTGGACTACGGCACAGTCCTTCTAGATCAGTGTTAGTGCGTTTCTTCTTGAGTACTTAGCTGATTCGTTGAGGTGTGGTGATGGTGTCTCCTCTTCTTGGTTGTTGACTATTGGGCTATCTTAGTTCAGTGCTCCATGTTCCACTGCAGGTCGAATGTCAGGGTTGACTCTCAATGGTCTATCTCCTGCATCGGACAAACAAGCCTGCTCGTCTGCAAAACATAAGACGAGTTTCTGCAACGCCTTGCTTACAAAGGGTGTGCAGAGTGTCTCCCTGATTATACATATACATCATGGCTAAACTAAACACATGGAGAAGTAATTAACAATATACACATTTTCCGGTACAGCCACTGGTCTGCAAGAATACACATAGGAGAAACAACAGTGGGTCCCTAGGGGCTACCTCATGGTCGAAACCGGCCGCGTGTGTCAGCCAGGTGGTCAAGCAAAGTTTGACTAACAGTCACAATGATAAAACATGGCAAGACTTCACAAGCATAATCCAATAATAATATCAATAAATCACGATGAAACAAAAGATTGATCATTTACCTTTCTGACAATGTCAGGTTGTGGCTATACTGAGATGAATGAATTTCACCCGTCACCTGCTTAGTCTTCTGCTAGAGAGAGCTTTCAGCGTGCGTCCTTCTCGGTTGAGATTTATACAGAGAATGACTACCTAAACCCTGTGACCAGCCAAAGCCCGCGTCTATCGGGAGGGGAAAGGGGGGGTAGGGGGGGGGGGGGGTTTGGCCATACGTCAGCTGGATGAGGTCACTGCCTACCTTATCTAGCCTATACATGCTTAGCACAACCTGCCTTCTGTCGTCTGCTAGGGCCTCGACTTTAATTTACAAAGGCCAAAGCAGGATGAAGTGTTAGAGGCTTAAGCCTTAGTGCAGGGTCTAACTAGCCTCTCGTGACAACTACGTCATCTCCGACCAATCATCTCGTTCTCACGAATACCTGAATCTTTTCTCAGAGGTCTTTGTTCTCCTGTCGCACCTCTGGGACACTATCTGTTACGTCTCAACTTCGAGTGTCAAGGGAGAGATGCAGGGTAGATTTAAGAATGATATGATTCGCGTGGCTACTTAATGGTCCAGTGACACTGGTCAGATGTCTAAGTGAGCTAAGTGTAACGAACGGATATTTAGTGCGTGTGCATGCAAAATATATATATGACTCCTAAACAAAAAAAACGTGCGTGCAAGACTTCTCTGTTAACTGTCACACCCACAAACATACGGACTCTTCTCAACACAGACAAACACCAACACAAGATATCCGTTCCACGTTCTCAAAATTTATATAAATATTCAACAATTTTTTTTATGTCAAACTTTCACACTAATTCTTTCACACGGACATTCCAATAACCTACTGATAATCCTGTCCGGTCAATTCTCTATCTACACTGATCTCACATAAGTTTGATGACGTCAAGCTAGGTCACTCGAGGGCCGGCAATTTCTTGTCCTGGCCAACACAATAAGTACAAAACACAGTACCTTTTTAAGCCGAATTCACACACACTGGCACTTGATGCCAGAGTAGATGTAACAGCGATGGGTGTCGGCGAGAGTCGAGTGTCGACGAGCGATGAGTGTCGACGAGAGACGAGTGTCGACGAGCGGAGGGACTAGCCTCCTGCCCCAGTCCGCTCGGAGAAACGTTGTCTTGGTCAAGTGTGGAAATAGAGTCGATCCCCCTCCGATGCCTCGGAAATCACCTTGTCCTCGTCTCGGACAGAACGGAGCCAATTCTGCTCCCAGTAGGCCAGTAGCCCCCAACGGGCTCGCTATTATGACATACATATACAGACGTCAATTCTCTGACTCAGACAATTTATTTATTCTTCTTTAGTTTCACCCTTTCTCACCTCCCTTTGTTCCTCGTTTGTCCCATTCTGTTTCGTATGCAATCACCACTTTCCTTCCTCCACCACTATCATTCATATCCAGGTAATCACTTCATGAATGAAAATTACTATTAACCAAGCTCACGCATTTCATTCATATTTCATTATTTACTACTCTACAACTATCGCCCCACGTAATTAATAATATTATTACATCAATGAAAATTCAATATTCCATCTCAGTGGACAACAGCTCACTGTTACAACAAATGCAATACAAAAATATACTTATCCGCCATTTTAAAATCATGAAAAACATTATAAATACCTGTAATCTTTACAGCACAAAATAATCATCCACTTCCAGAGAGAAATGACCACAAACCAATACACCTTGATTAGTTTCAATGCTTTCTTCCCCTGACTGTTTCAACGTTAACTTTCGTTTCTTTTCTTTCAACTTTTTCACTATTCTGGGCCTACACACACACGACCACACAGTTTGACACCAACAATTCGACTGACTAATTTTGCCTCTAATTCAAACTATCTCTTCATTCATTGGCTCAAGGCTTTTAGCCAATCAAAAATCATTAATTAATTTTAATTAAAAAATACCGGAAAAATCCCGTTCTCTACACTAAGTTACAGTATTTATAGCGAGTTCTGCATGATACTATCGGGAGTGAACATTTCAAGGATGTTAAGTTAATAACTGCGAACCTTCCCTTAGAGAGCTGGTAAATTAACACCAGTTTTTTTTCAATACTATCAGTTTATCTCTAAGCGAAGTTGCAACATCTTTGTCATCAACATTTCTGATATTACAATCATCTTCATCATCACCACCAACAACAAAAACAAGTGCAAAATCGCAGACAACAACAACAACAACAATGACGACGACGACGGTTACCGCCGCCACCAATACCATCATCAAAATGAACAAGACGGATACTCACATTGTCTGTGAGATCAACAGTGGATGGATACTGCAGAGTTAAGTGGATAACCAATTGTCGTTGGTTCAGGAGCAGAGCTTTGAGCAACGGCGTACGGCCGCATCTGTCCCTGCCTTGGGCGTACTTCTTGCATGATAACAGCTTCTGCAGGTCGTCCTGGTTGCCTTCCTCCACTGCACGGAACACCCGCTGTACGTACGCCTGTAAAGGGAGATAAGTCTAATATTTGGAGGGTCCCAAGATCACAAATTTCAGCGTCAAAGATCATTTTCAAATTCACGATCAGTGTTTCCAAAAAAGGTTAAGCAAGAAAAACAAAACAAAACCACAACAACATCTGTCAAAAGTACGTTATTTTACATATAAATAAGTTAATGAGATTTGAGTTGCGATTGGCACACAGTGGTAGCAGGGATGGGGGAAAGGTTATGAAGGCGAGGACGGGGTGCTATCCAGGCGATACGAAATGATTACAGACATTGTAAAGCACTGAGAAGATGTCACGGGCCTAAAAAAATGTATCAGTAACCGTGATAGGCCTACTTTTTTGGATGAAAGTATAAACCAAGATCTAGTCTATGTACGCAAGCATTCCACGGCACGGACTTCAAAGATGCTGGCGCTCATGTCCTAGACGGATGGGTGCCAAAAACACCAATACACACAGCATGCACTTTAGGCCTGTCCCCCTCCCTCTAAACCCATCCCCTTCCCTCCCTCCCCATACCAACACGTTCTGGACATTCTTCTACCAACCTGTATAGGTTTCTGCAGTCGTACGAGTTCCACAAGCTGTCGTGTTGAGTGCTTCCTGGCATAGTCCGCTGCAGGCAGACCATTCTTGTCCTTGACCTCACCTAGGTTGTACCCTTCAAGTATCATAAGCTCCACCTGCACGGTATCATCAATAGTACACTACACCGCAATACAATCCAATGCAATACAAATCAATACAATACAATAATTTTTAGAAGGTAATAAAGTTTTCTCATTCATATACAACACAACACAACACAACACAACACAACACAATACAACACAATATTGTCCAGTAAAACAAAAAGCACACACAAACTCTGAATTTGTCTTGTTTCAGTATAGCGCTTATACTAGCTCAAAAGAGCTGCTCAAGGCGCTGTCCTCCCCAAAAAATCCAGCATCTAACTCCAGCAGCCCAAAGCACTAACTTGCAGCATGATGCGCGCCTGTTCGTCACATTCTTGCAGTTGGCTGACTATTTTGAAGATCAACCAGGCAAGTGTCATCAAAAAGCACGTTTTGTCTTTGCATTTAGGCCTTACACGCTGAAGAATAATATTGCAATTCTGGGCAATTCCGGTGTATACGGATTTAAGAAAAGAGGTGGGATGCATAGATTTTGTTTGATTTTGATGTTACTCTATCAGGCCTACAGTAGCGGGAACCTCCTTAAACGAGTTACAGGAGTCCTGAGGTAAAATTTCCTGTATTGTGTTAGTCTAAAATCACTTTGGTGAAAAGACGTTAAATGAAATAAATTCTTGTATTTAAGGCAGTAGAAACACATTACAATAAACTGCATTTTTAAAGCACGGTGTAGCCTAAACAAAAAAAACGGTGGGGAGGATGGTTGGTATTTAAAGTTAGAAGGCAAAATAGCGACCGTAAGCCTAACTCACTTTCAATAACTCTTTGCTTTTTATCAGTTTCAGGACGTGGTTGTCGATCATCCTGGCGTAATTGGGGCGCTGCAGACGCTCAGCCAAATCTCGGGCCGTCTGTCCGTTTGAATCACGTGACGCGACATCGACGCCATTAGTCAAGATGGCGCCGATGATGTCTTCCGGCTCGTCTCGCGCGATGGCTTCGAAAAGTATCGTCTGTCCTTTGGTGTTTTTAGCTGAGAGGTTGGATGTTTGTAGGATTCGTATGATCGTCTTGTTCTCTCTGGGCCGCCATGGGCTGTCTAATACCTGATGATGAAGAAGAAAATGTGTAATATAAGCAAGTGACATAGTGAGCGAAACAGACTAAACAAACATAATACTTGACAGAACAAGTTTTCTAATTATGAAGATAATTTAGACCAATACATTTCTCTAGAATGGGACTAACAAGCAACTTGCAAACTTGTGTGTGGCACTATTTCTAAAACTGTCATACTCTCACAAATACTTAATTGTGGCTCGCGTCTCAATGCATTTCAGAAAGAAATGAAAAAAGAGTCACAATTAAAATAATGGCAATAAAGAGAGTTGCATTCTGTACAAAACTTTGCATGAAATATTCAAAAACATATGGAGGAAAAATAAGTTGAAAAGCATTGAAATAATACAATGCGTCGTCCAGGTCAACAAGCATACACGTACAGAGAATGCCTACAACCAAAGACATTAACATAATTATTTACCAAAGATATTAACACAATAGCTTACACAGAGGAAGCCTACAACCAAAGACATTAGCACAATCGTGTCTCTCTTTTAAACAAAACAAAAACAAAAAAAGAAAGAAAGGAAATCTTCATAAAATGGGGCATAGGACTACTAACATGAAAGAAGAGCGGTTTAGGCGCCCGGTCAACTAATGGCGTATACAATACATTTGCGTTTGGCTGCAAGTCCATCAGGGCGTCCACAGCGTCGTACGAATTCACCTCCCAAGTCGCGGCAAGCAGCGGCTGCGGCACCTCGGGATAATCCGGGTACCGAGCCTGGTAGGACACATCTGTAGTATTCACGTCGAAGTTGACCAGAATACCTATACGTACAAAAAAATTAATAATAATAATAATAATAATAATAATAATAATAATAATAATAATAATAATAATAATAGTAATAATAATAATAATAATAATAATAATAATAATAATAATAATATAACGCGATTCCCAATAACTGAATGCATATTGCAAACTAGATGATGATGATGATGATGATGATGATGATGATGATGATGATGATGAAGACGCTGTTGCTGCTGCTGCTGCTACTGCTGCTGCTGATGATGATGAAGACGCTGTTGCTGCTGCTGCTGCTGAGGATGATGATGATGATAGAAAATGCGGTGGTGATAATGATAATGGAGAATGTGGTGGTTATGACGATAGTTATGATTATATAATGGTTAAATAACGAATCCCCTTTATTGACAACACTAAATTAATTAGACATGTTCGCTACAACCCTATTAAAAAGACAGTTACGCCCTTTGATCTATAATTTATATGACTATTTACCCAAAACACGACTAAACACTAATTTTTAAAAAAATCGAATTATCAGAAAATTCCTCGCGTAGGCTATCAAAGGTAGCTCTTTGTAAGTAATATAATCCTCAACTTACCTTGTTTAATCCACATTCTCACAATAAATCCGAGTCCGCCGATCAACGCCAGGGCAAGTTCTATTGTGTTCTCGTATTTTTCCAACATGTGCATAAGGTCTGTTTTATGAATGTCATTTTCTACCAGTTTTTTCATTGTCATTGCACGCCCATTTTTTACCGTTATCAGACGACACCAGGACTGCAGTAACCGTTCCACATGCTTGCGATTGGGCTGATCTTGTTGCAACAAACACCACAGGCCTGCAGAAAAGTGGAAGAAAATAAAAAGTACAGTGAAATGTTGAATTTTTAAAAATTATTATTAAATTTGATGAATACGCTGTTTGTCACTTCACAATCGAGTACATTTTATTATTAATATTATGATGCTGATGATGGTTGTTGTTGTATTATTATTATTATTAACAAAGCACAATATGGCATTTCATTGCATGCATAATGCGCTTTCTTGAAGAGGAAGAAAAAGGAAAAGAAGAAACTAAACCAATATGTATTAATTGTTTCATTATCCTATTTACAATTAAATGTGGGTACATTGTTCATGACCTACCAGGTTTATATTTGTCATACCAGTGCAGCATTTCTTCCCATCCTTCGGGTCGATCGTGAAGCAATATGTCTTCTGCCGTTTGTCCTGCGTTGTTCTGTAAGCTTGTATCAGCACCACATCTGTAAATCCGGTTCATTATGTTTTTCTTTTACTGTGATGTAAATTAAATTAGAGAAAAATCATCTTGTAATGCACTAGACTTTCGTAAAGTATTAAGCAATTTGAGCTCAAATGAAGGAAAAGCGCTATACAACATAAACTATTATTATTATTTTATTTTTTTAATTATTAACAACAATATCACGCATACAGGCATATAGTGTATATATGGAACAGTCCATTAAGCTTTTTATACTGTACTCAGTTCGAAGTTTTAAACTACAAAACAAAATTAGACCAAATGAGTCTATCTTTAACGGGTCAATGGTCTGGAGAAACTTGTATTTGTTGCTGAAAAAAGCAATGCGGAATGCAAGATGTTTGCGGCGATACATTAATACTATGCGTGGAATGTATTCTCCTCCCCAAGCCCTTCCTGTCCTCCACTCCCCCCCTCCCCCTTCATCTGCTGCCCTTCCTCCCCATTTACACACACCCCGCCCTCGCAACCCAGCGAACTCCAGCACTTCGAAATAGGCCTATATAATGCATGAGAAGACCTTGACATCTTCAAACTTCAAAGAGATATATATCAAGCAGAGATTACGTTTAGGTATTTAACAATGGATATTGTAGACGCACACCTGCTGAATCATTTTTTAAAAATTATGGAAATGAACACGGCTTATGTTAGCTAGTTTTTTTTTTGTCTTATTCTAGTTGTTTTTAAATATTTTATAGTAGTGTCCACTTTAATTCGTTTTAAAAGTATCCAGTTTAATTTGTTTTAGAAGTGTCCAGATTATTTTGTAAGAAGTAGCCATTTTAATTGTTTTAAAAGTACTCAGTTTAACTCCTTTATAAATAGCCAGTTTCATTTCTTGTATAAGTGGCCACAAAATAGTTTATAAGTTGCCAATTTAAGTTTGTTAAAAGGGTCCAGTTTAATACTTTTAGAAGTGATCAGTTGTTGTTGTTGTTTTTAAAGAAGTGGAAGTAGTGGACAGGGTGATTTTGGGTGGAGTGGGATGGAAGGAAGATGGATTTGATTTTGGGGGTGGGGAATTAGGGAACACACTTATCACTCAAGCATGTGAAGTCTTCATCTTTTATATAGGTTTATTTACCTCCGTCTTTTTCTCCACTTCCATTCTCTCCATCTTCATCCTTTAATTCGGCTCTTCCTCTTCATCATAATGTTCTCTTACCTGATTAGAGCGACCAAAAACCTCCACGCTCCTCTGCACCGTACCGTCCTGTGTAGCGGCGTATTCCCATCCTTATCTTGAGCATCAACGTCCACGTCTCGACACGCCAGCATGTAAATAAGACTGCACATTTCGGGGTCTTGGAATCTGCACAAGAATAAAAGCACAGTTTCTCACTCAAACTTTCTTGGTAGCCTGTGGTTTTTTAGAGATTACTAATGTAATAGCACCTACCTAACGTAGCAAGTGAGTGGGCTTGAGTTAGATCCTGTATGTCTACTGTCGTAGAGCTAGAAAGGTCAGGTGCGTCAAAACTGGACAGTGCCTTTATTCGTCTGGAAGGAAAGGCAATTCCATTTAATAACTTGTTTACCATCCAATACGCATCCATTCAATCATTCAAGAATTGCAAACGATTAGCCTCGTGGTGGAGTGGATTAGTCGCGTCGCAGGGGTTCCTATGCCGAAGGTCGCGGGTTCGAGATAGGTACGAGATTATTGAGGTCACCGAGAATCTTCTCAGGGTACTCCGGTTTCCTCCCTCCCTTCAATAATGGTATTGGATGCAGTCAATCTAAAATTTCACAAATAAAAAAATTGGATTTCCTTTCCGTCTTCTAATAGCGACGTTCCTTTACACCACATGTTTGAGGAATGAATGTGTGTTTGTTGTGTATGTGGGAGTGTTTGTAACATTGGAGCGCTTATGTTGGATACAGATCGCCGCGCTTTGAGTCTGATTTAGGAATAAGGCGCGTATAGCGTCCATTATTATTATTATTATTATTATTATTATTATTATTATTATTATTATTATTATTATTATTATCATCATTATTATTATTATTATTATTATTATTATTATTATTATTTATTATTATTATTATTATTATTATTATTATTATTATTATTGTTATTTATTATTATTATATTATTATTATTATTATTATTATTATTATTATTATTATTATTATTATTATTATTATTATTATTATTTGTTACACTCCGTTTGATGTTGGTGTTTTCTATCAGTATTTGTTTCAGCCCCGATGCTTGAAATCCTGATAGGTGTAACTCTCAGATTCCTTTATCCACGCAACCCGTTCAAGCAGCATACAAGTCACTGAGTCTTCGTATGAAGTTTTCCACTTTTATTCAGCACACATCAACAACTGCATACAATCGCTCAATCGCTTTCCCACTCTCAAATTTTATTTTCCAACTCACTATCAACAACTTCCTCTACCCACACACAGGGCATCCATTTTATAATTTTTTCTCTCATTCGAGATGACGACAGGTCGTTCTAGAAATGACGCATTACAACCAATCAGAATTAAAGATCGTCATCACTGACTTACGTCATACACATTTCTAAACACACCCGGAACGTTCTCTTACTTCGAAATCCATCGGGAAATTTCTATCGAGAGTAAACAGTGAAATCTAGAGAATTCTCCAACAATATCGACTAACGCAAATTATCAACGTTATACAAATCCTCTCCTAACAACAATGCAAACTCAAATCAAAGGTAAATAAACTCCATTATTGAATACTTTGCAAAACGAAACGATTAGATATCGTGCGCGCTTCAGACATACTTTCGTTCATGTTTCAAAGTAACATTATTATTATTATTATTATTATTATTATTATTATTATTATTATTATTATTATTATTATTATTATTATTATTATTATTATTAATGTTAAAGAACCTCATATCGTCACCCTGAAATAATACTGCCGTATCTCTTACGTAATTCTGTGAGATGCGGCAATACAGTTCCCTGACTTATCATGTAAGCTTAATCCCTATTCAGTCAACCAACCAATAAAACCAAACAAATCAACTATCTATAAATCATTCAAAATGTCAATCAGCCGGAATACAAATCAGCAAACCAAAATATATCCTATTTAAGTAAAATCTATACCAGTTGAAAAGCAAGCCAACGGCAAATAAGTGTGCTCATAAATGCAGGTTTATTTAGAGGGCAAATGGCTGATAGCCTACGATGCCATCACACTATACTACTATACTAAAATAACCCGATGTACTATGATGACCAAAGTAACGTACGGAATATTTTAACAGTCCTACATAATATATCTGTTCCGCGCTTTTTTGGAATCTGGGCATTTTTGGAATTAGTAGTATTATAGAAGGGGCTGCCCATTGTTTTAATGAAAACATTGGCCGCCAGGGTTAGGGTTAAGGTTAGGGTTAGGGAAAGGGTTAGGGACCTAACCCCTAACATTTCCGTAACCCTAACCCAAACCCTAACCCTAACCCGAACCCGAACCCTAACCAATGTTGGAATTCCAAAAATGGGCAGGCCAATTCTAGAATTGCGCTGGCCAATTCTAGAATTGCGCAGGCCAATTCTAGAATTGCCCAGATTCCAAAAAAGCGCGGAACATATCTATTCAGTCAGCTTCAAGGAGACCCTCGCAAAATTTTTCTTCAAATCCTCCAAGTAAACTAATCTAGCTGCCCTCACTGGCCCTTCCGGTAAATAACACTACACGTTTGAACTTGTAAATATCTGATGGCCACATTCTCGTTTCTTTCCAAGCGCAATGAGCATGAACTTTATCCGTGGATACCTGCGTTATACAAGACTATGTCATCATTATTATCATCATCATCATCATCATCATCATCATCATCATCATCATCATCATCATCATCATCATCATCATCATCAACGCACAAGCGCAATCACATAGTCAGAAACAACCACGTCGACTACACGTCAAAACAAACAGAAACGTAACAAAACAAATGGACAAACAAGAAGAATGTATGGGGATGAATATTTACTACCTGCTGTAGTTGTCGATCATGTGATGAAGCAGATTACCACCCGTCTCTGCATCCCTAATGTTGGGATCTTTACCATTTTTGAGGTATTCTCTCATCGTCTTTAATAGTGCCTCGCGGCTACCGTTCATGATCATCTGGTACAACTTGGACTTGCGAAGACTCATCTTGAGCAACTTATTTGAGCAGCACGTCGAGAACGCTTCTGAGTTTGATTTCACGTTAATTAAGTAGGCCTATCAGCTTTGAGAGTTCGCTATCTCGTGATTTTCCGCCGACTGTCGAAGATTCATTATGACACAATTGTGATGCATATTTTGCTGATCACTTTATTTCAGCAGTCAGGTTGCGAAAATCTTCACCGTGCTGAAGGCTGGGGCTCAATGGAGACAAGCAAAAAAAAAAAACGATTCTGAACGACTTTGCACTGGCCGTTGAGGTAGGCCTAATGTCTTTAGTTTATTGTTGATGATTATTATGGATCAGCATTCAGCGACCAAAATCAGCTTACACACTTTGGACTTTGAATCATCTCAGACACTTTGTTTCTGCTGTCGGTGTTAAGTTAACATGATTTCACTTGCTGCCATTAAAACATGAAATACGTTGTTGATCATTTGATGATGATGAATCAATCTTGGACGTTCTTCGTCGGATGCTCCTTGCCCTTTCGCATATTTATTTTAAAATTGGTTCATTGACCAGCTGAAATAAGAACATAAACAAATATGTATAAAAACAATATTAAAACTAAAAATCTGAAGAAGAAGAAGAAGAAGAAGAAGAAGAAGAAGAAGAAGAAGAAGAAGAAGAAGAATGTGATGATGATGATGGTGATGATAATGATGATGATGGTGATGATGATGGTGATGATGATGATGATGATGATGATGATGATGATGATGATGATGACGATGATGATGATAATAGTGATGATGATGATGATGGTGATGATGATGATGATGATGATGATGACGATGATGATGATGATGATGCCTCGATAATTACATTACTTAAGAACAGTTCATCTTATATTTGAGAATGATAACAATTGAAATGGCTCGCTTGCTGGAAATAAGAAGGTGCCTTGATGACGGATTTCATGTCCTAAAGCTTTTCGTATTTAGCCTTTTTTTTCATAGTGACAATTTGGGCGTCCTACTCAACGGTAAAAAGGCCAAGACAACTGTTTCTTAAATCTTCAGTCACTATGGGGAGCTGTACTTGTATAGAAATAAGCAACAATAAGTTACTCATCTGCAAAGGCTAGGCTTACATATTTAATGCAAAACTGTTATAGCAGCGCGCGCGCGTACCTACAGACACACACACACACACGCACGCACGCACAAACACCCACACCCACCCACACACACACACCTTCCAAAAGTCAACCTATGCAAACACAAAAGACTAGAACTATAAATAATAAATAATATAAATGCTTTCATGTCCTCTGCCGCTGCAATAGTGTAGCTTCATAATGCATGCAGTTGTTGTATGCATAAACAAAATACAAAGACTAAATCTATTGTCATCATAAATCAAAACCGTGCATTACAACAGCAAACTTCAAAAGCAACGCAAAAGACTTCATCCCAAACATCTTGTCCGCCAAGTGATTTTAGTCACTAAGCATCATCATCAACAACAACAACAATAACAACATCAGCAACAACAGCAGGCTGCTCGATTGCAAAAGACTAAGAGTAAGACTAAATGAACTGTAAACTTCATTCAATCATTGTAGATCAACTAGTACCATAGCTCACAAACTTCTTAGTAGCAAATGGATAACTCTAATAACTCTAGTTAGTTTCGTGTCACCGTACTATGTGCAAAACCTATTCAACTGCAAATTGCTAAAGGCTAAGCTAAATTCCTCTAAATCTTGTGCTTATTGTGCTACCGTAGCATTATAAACGCGAGTTTCTGTCATCTTTTACGGCTAGGGATTTCTAAATAGTTTGCGACAATTTCATACAGAGCTACTAAGCCTCACGAAATTAACAGCACTATGTACGCAACTGTGAAGCAGCAGTTCAGTTCAGTGGGTAGATTAACGTCCCCGGACACAGAGCGTATAGGGGGTGAAGCAGCATTACATTACATTACATGATTATTGCTTTAGGTCCAGCGGACTCTTCCGAGCCAAATCAGGACCGGACAACCCCCGATCCGCATAAAAGATCTGCTGAAACAATCCTAGTGGTAAAACTGAAGGCTCTCCACCAGCCAGTCACTTTACAATAAAGACATCCCACGCAGGGGACGCTGAGGCTATACTCTAATTTATCGAACCCCCGTTTACAAAAATAAAATAGAATACAAACATTATAAATTATGAACAAAACACATACATTATAAAATGCCTACATTGCTAAATAATAACATCATGGGAAGCCCTAGTGACCACCTGGCAGAGAGCGTCCAACATTCCCAAGCTGATCCAACAGACCTCACACACAAATAAGGAGTCTTGTCCCGGAAGAGTTTTCAAGAAAAAAGGTAGGTGACTGGTCTAGCGAAGAAGAAGATAGTATAGCAGATTGATAGAACAGAGCAGGAATGAGAAAGAGCAAATGAGAAAGACAGCAACAGTTGGAATTTAAAGCACTAAATTTCCAGAAAGTGGGGATACTATTTATACTGAAACCCCCGGCACCCCAACGGGGGTTGTGAAGCAGCAAAGAGAGCTCGGAAATAAATAGTCTTTGGGATACTCTCACAGTCCAAAGTACATAGGATGGGTTTATGTCTTTCTGTCAACCTCCATTTTCTCCTACATACCTGAAAAAAACGTGAAAATATCCATTTGTCGTCTTTAACCAAAACAACATTGTTTACTGCCAAAGCTAATAATATATAAAAGGTCGCAAGAAGCTGAAACAAAACACAGAGTGCAGTGGTATTAGATGTTTCCGTGTAATGTCGTTAACTTAAAACCGCATCTTGTTGTTTTTTAATTCGAGATTTCCGACAATATTTGCAACCATAAAGAAGAAGAAGAAGAAGAAGAAGAAGAAGAAGAAGAAGAAGAAGAAGAAGAAGAAGAAGAAGAAGAAGAAGAAGAAGAAGAAGAAGAAGAAGAAGAAGAAGAAGAAGAAGAAGAAAGAAGAAGAAGAAGAAGAAGAAGAAGAAGAAGAAGAAGAAGAAGAAGAAGAAGAAGAAGAAGAAGAAGAAGAAGAAGAAGAAGACAAGGTAACTAGTACACAATTGCGAAATAGATGGCTTTTGATGTGCTAAGTATTCTACACCAAAATCCGGTAAAACCAGACCGTTTGCAAATTGACACGATGTTGCTATAAACGGAAAACACGTTAGCCTTGTAAGGACTACATAAATATTTAACATGTAATACATGTATATCACATTCGCTTATGAATTAATCGTTGTAATTATCTTATTATTAGACTAAAACAGTTCTGAAAAAAAAACCTTTCCAGTTGTAAGATCCTGAGTGATCAATAACACTCGTTAAAAATAAATGAAGAACTGAGCCTCAACCATAAACTACAAAATTATTGTACATGTACACTTGAATGTGTCACGAAAACATGTATCTGTCTCCTCATCCTTTCAAAATAACAGTAATGTTGTTTCAATGAGTAAAAATGTAATTGCATTCTTTGCACTCGGCCATATAACTAAGACAATGCAAGAATGACAGGCTAATTTATAAAACACTCATATGATAATCTGTTAATTACCTCGGAGGGATGAGATATGTTTTAAACAATTTTTTTTTCAAAGAAGAATACAATATGGAAAAGACGAAGTATCCAACAAATGACCAATTACTACGACAGCACAAAACAACGCTAAAGCTAATCACCTCCACCACCATCACCACCGCCGTTATCATCATCATCATCATCATCATCATCATCATCATCATCATCATCATCATCATCATCATCATCATCATCATCATCATCATCATCATCATCACCACCATCATCACCACTATCATCATCATCATTATCATCATCATCATCATCATCATCATCACCATCATCATCAGCACCATCATCAACTTTATCATCCGTTTCATCTTTAAGTGGATAAAAATACGACAGCAACAGCTTGCAGCAATAACAACTACAATAACAACTAAAGAACAAAAACAAACCGAAATTGTCTCGTGCTGACAAACCCAATCTTCTTGTCGTCTGAGTTTAGCGTCCTCTGAGGCATTTGAATATAAAAACCGGACGTTTTGGCTTTTATTCGTTAATGGGAACGAGATGGGAAGAGACATTCAGTTCCAGAGAAATCCAGTTCAGATCAAGAGATACACCAATGAAC
Organism: Oncomelania hupensis; assembly: GCA_036898135.1. NCBI lineage: Eukaryota > Metazoa > Mollusca > Gastropoda > Littorinimorpha > Pomatiopsidae > Oncomelania > Oncomelania hupensis. The sequence continues at coordinate 64,364,589 of CM072511.1, read as the reverse complement.
AACCTGTAAGCTTATATATTCACTTTTTTCTTCTGTTTGGCAGACAAACGCCTATACCTCATGCTCGTTTGACACGAATAATATATCTAAATATTTCAGACTTGTCCGGTTATGCCCAAGGTGTGACACAAAGGCACGAAAATGGGGATATCCCACTTGTACCTGTCACTTGTCTTTCACGTTCGTGTTGGTCAAGCAAGGATGTGGAATACATTTCCTACCACGCCCAGTACATCAAAGTGCAGAATTCTTATAGACAACAGAAACTCTTTGAAATGTAAACTATTTCTTTTGTGGATTGCTTTCTTCTTCGTCAATATTACCATCGTAATCGTCGACGTCATCATCATCATCGGCAGCATCATCATCGTCAACATCAACAACACAACAACAACAGCCACGACAACACAGTCGCCACCACGATCAGCCTCCGCCACCACTACCACCACCATCAACAAGAGAGAGAGAGAGAGAGAGAGAGAGAGAGAGAGAGAGAGAGAGAGAGAGAGAGAGAGAGAGAGAGAGAGAGAGAGAGAGAGAGAGAGAGAGAGAGAGAGAGAGAGAAGTCATGTAATCTTCTTTTGCTTCAGGAAACTATTTTGTGATTGCTGGATAGTAGTGGCCAGCGCTTTGAGAAGCTCTCTGAGCTTATAAGTGCGCTATATAAGAGAAATCTCTTTCTTTCTTTCTTCTTCTTCCTTCTCCTCCTATTCCTCCTTGCCATTATTAAGCCGTTGTTCTTCTTTCTTTCTTTTATTGTTCTTACTCTTATCGATATTTCTTTCTTCACCCCCCCCCCCCCCCCCTGCCTTCCTTCCTTCTTCATCTGCTTCTTACTTCCGCTTCTTCTTCTTCTTCTTCTTCTTCTTCTTCTTCTTCTTCTTCTTCTTCTTCTTTCCCATTCTTAAATACTTCAAATGCCGAGATAACATTCCTTACATCACGAACTACGTGTAGGAATTAGCTTTGATACCTACGTAAAAAAACAAAAAAACTTACAGTTTTGTGACCAAACGTTTAAATTGCACAACCGTGTATAACGCAACCATCTGCATTTATAATACAAAGGCTGTATGCTATGTACCTCTGCGCAATCGAGGATCCGATACATAGGCGACCAACTTGTGTAATGGCCCTGTGGTCTGCTACAGATCTATCCTATCATAATAAAGAATGACATTTGCCAAACATAGCTGTTATATTACGTGTCCAGAATTGTATATAAAATATAATTTTATTTATTTATTTATTAACAATTTATTTTTATGTTATTTTATTTTTATTATTATTATTTTTTTTTTTTTTTGGGGGGGGGAATGTGTCTTCTCCTTCACCCCCCTGCCCCCCCTCCCCCCCCCCCAAAAAAAGTAAGAAAAAGAAAAGAAGAAGAAATCCTCCCAATTCTCCGAGAAGAAGTTGAGGCAGCAGTGTAGTCGCTGAAGAAGGGGAAGTCAGCGGGAGTGGACAACATATACCCGCAGAATTGCTTCAAGCAGGAGGAGAAGCGATGATTGACGCCCTAAACATTATCTGGCAGAGTGGGGGAGTGGCCTGCACAATGGACCCAATCGCTTGTCATCATTCTTCCCCAAAAGGGTAACCTTCAGGAATGTGAAAATCACCGCCTCATCGGCCGTCCCAGCAATGTCCTCCTGAAAATAATACTCAACAGGTTGAAACCCCAAGTTGAACAAATCATAGCTGAAGAACAAGCAGGATTCAGGGCAGGGCAGGGCAGGGCAGGGCAGGGCAGGGCGAAGTACCACTGAACAGATTTTCAACCTCAGAATAATCTGCGGGAAATACCTACTTCCGAGAATTTAGGATAGGATCGAAGCAAAAGATTAGAGGCCAATATTAATCGATATTCAAAGGTTATTTACTGATGAACTCGTGAAATTTTTTAAAAGCGACACCCTCCCTTCCTACTCCTCCCTGACCAAATTGCGCGCCCCTGCTTTTCTTAGTTATTAATTATAATAATCATGAACTTGTTGCACTGTTGTTTCGTTGTTCATAATTACTCTTCCAATAGTTATTTATGTCGCATAGGTCGCATAACGTCACTAAAAAAAAAAGAAAAAAAGAAGTATTTATTTATTTATTTTGTTACGATTGAGACGCACGCAATAAATCTGATCATTTTGTTTTGCACAGCATGCAATAATAGAGTGTATTTACCTTTGAGTTGATTTTGCGTTGCTGCTAGAAGAAGCTTTTTATAATGTTGATAATTTTCGTCGGTCGATATTGTTGAGATATTTTCTGGAATTACTTGTTTATTATCGATCGAAGCTTCTAGACCTTACGGGTAAAAGCTGGTCAAATCTAAACAAAACATGACGTAAAGCAGTGCATAATTCCGGTGACGAGTTTTATTTTGATTGAATATTATTGCGTCATGTTGGAATGTGCGAATTTTTTCTCGATTGCAGAGAGGCTATAAGTAATGCACTGTCTGCTTATCGATTGAGGGGGCGGGTAGCTCAGTTGGTAAGAGCGTCTTGCTAGTAACCGAAAGGTCGCTGGTTCGAATCCCGGATTGGTCAACGTGTGATCATATTATTTTCCCCTTTACCAACAACTGGCCCGCTGGTGTCAGTATAAATCGGTCCAGTAGTCACCTATATGCGAAAGTGTCGTGTGACTATAATCTACAAACAACAGCTTATCGATTATTGTAAGGATGATTTTTGATGACGGTCTTTGTAATGATTTTCGGAAAGCGATCTTGTATGCAGATTTTGATGTTTGTTGAATAAAGTTGGTAAACTTTATTCGACGACTCGACTCCTGAGTGAACAGACTGCGTGTATAAGCGAATTCGAGTTTCACATTATTATCAAGATTGAAGCATCGGGGCTAAATCAACCATTGATAAATACCGTGTAACATCTCTCTCTCTCTCTCTCTCTCTCTCTCTCTCTCTCTCTCTCTCTCTCTCTCTCTTTCTCTCTCTCTCTCTCTTTCTCTGTGAGTGTGTGTGTCTGTGTGTGTGTGTGCGTGTGTCTGTGTGTGTGTGTAAATTATATCTGTATATTGAAGGTTTGCGTGCTGTTTGGTGGAAGACAGCAGCTACGGTACGGTTGCTGGTGTACAGGTGTGATAGTTGCTGATTGCCTGTAAGTTTTCTTATGAATGGGGTAGTGTGATGTGTATGTGGAAATAAAAGTGTGCTCGATTTTACTGTTCAGGAAAACGTTATTTTATTTATCTATTATTCTTATTTATTTATCTGTGATAATGTGCTATATGCACCTATGTTATATTAGTTTTGTCTCTAAATATATCTTGCATCTTGAATTTAAATCTTAAAATTAAACAAAAATTCTTATAGTCTAACTTTTCTTGACTTGTTATTTTAAAAAAAAATGTATTCTTGTGTTTCATTCCCTCCCTTCCCTCTCCCTCCCCGCCCCCGCCTTCTTTCCACCCTCTCTTCCTTCTTTAGTATCTCTGTGGTCTTCACATCTACACTCCCATCGATATCCCCTCCATGCATAACCGGCCTTTCTCTTCTTATTTCATAAAAAAAAATTACATTCTTCAATCCAAAAGAATAAACTTAAACAATATCGTTGCATTGTTGCTCATTTACCGATTTGCTAATATTGTGAGCACGTACTATATAATGTACAGTATAGTGATATAAATGGTTACTTTGTGTTATTACCACTATTTTCGGTTTATAGTCAGATTCACCGAACGTCACATGATCACAACATGGAGGCCAGTAGGAGGCGTTTCGCAGATGACGGACGACAAACTTTGGGACGAATCCGCAAAAGCATCGCAAAAGGGGGAATAGAAAAACTTTTTGAAGATGCAACATTTGTGTTTGAATTGGTAGATGTTCGTATCATTTCTTGCATTTCATTTCTTGCTTGCATTTTCACAACCTCAAAATGTCAATGTCTTCTGACGTTCTCCCATTAGTTACTTTCACTTCATTTCTGATTTCAACAGCCTTCTTCTTCTTCGTAATACTGCACTTGGATACCCCGTATTCGAGGAAAATGATTCCACAACTTTGGGCGGGCGCAACCAAGGTGCATGCTGGGTGTGTTCTTGACACCGGCACTCACCCGTCTAGGACACGAGCGTCAGGCCTTGGCTAGTTTTGTTTTCATTTGATAGCGTCAGCCTCGAGCTCTAAATTTGTACTAGTTTTTTTGAATGAGTGAAAATACGGAAATATTACACAAGAAGAAGACAGAAGGAATGAATGGCACTGAATGAAACAAATATTTAACTGGCTGTAACTATAAAGACATAGTCGTAGTGATTGTGATGATATATCTGGAGAAGATGCGGTTATCTTACAAGGGGATTAAGATCTGTAGAAAGATGGGGCATTAAGCTACCTCTATAAGACGTTCTTTACCAAGATTCCTAAGCGATGTGAGAGACTAAATCACGGAGCTTGGTCACATAAAAATTTGTAACTTGTTCTCGGGTTTCAAAGTATTATTGGCTCACTTTTAAGAAATGATTTTTGCTAGTCAAATGACTAGTTTAATTGGTCTCAAGAGAAGAAGAGCTAGTGGATACATGACAATTCAAATAGAATGACACCAGTCGTATTTATGTGATTTTAACTTTTATATCTTCAACACAAATTCTAACATGACTTTAATTAAATGTAATTAATAACTATAAACTGTTCAATGTGCTGGGAAAGTTCTTTAGCAAGACTTCATCATGTGCTAAGTAGTTTTATGTGTTTGATGGTCTAATATTGTTCCAAGTATTTTTAACATCAGTTGCAGTTGAGAGGGGACTTAGCTCTCAGTTTCAGTGAGTGCTTGAATCGGGTGGTCACTCTGAGGGAGTTTGGTCACTCTATTCAGATATATTGGTATGTGATAGTGATACCCTCTGCAAGGAATCTATAGCATCAGACACCTGCTGAGTTTCCCATAAGCACACTACGAATTCTGAATCTTTAGGCTAGAATATATCGAGCAATATGTACAACATTTTAGACACAATAATCGGTTTCTGTAACTGCATATATAACCTGAACATAATAATACATGGCAATCAGTATAATATATAAGTACTAGCAAGCTACTAGTGTTAACTTATTTTTTGTCTCAGGGAACCATGAAACCGTCTCTAGTCTATCACTCTGTTGGTGATGGCTGAGGATTTTTTCACTTCAGTTTGCTCCTTGTTTTGACCCTCGTGGTTCTACGCTTTGTATATGACATGAATCTTTTCTCGTCTTTGTTCTCTTGTCCTGCCTCTGGGACACTTTCTGTTATGTCTCAACTTCGTGTGTCAAGGGAGAAATGCAGGCTAGATTTAAGAGTGATATGATTCGCGTGGCTACTTAGCGATCCAGTGACACCAGTCAGATGTCCAAGTGGGTTAAGTTACATTCTTTCTAGCGAGTTTTGCTTGATTGTATCGGGAGTGAATGTCTCAAGGATGTTAATTTAGTAACTGCAAAATTTCCCTTATAGAGCTGCTAAATTAACGTCAGGTTTTGTAGAATACTATCTGTTTATCTCTTACAGTGGTCATAGTTTAAGTTTGTAAACTTGTTGATTTTTTTTCAGGCACTGTATGAAGAGAGTGTGGACATCACTATAAAGACAGAGTTTCTTGCAGTATTGGAGCAGTATGGTTCAGATCACCTTGATGATAAATGGTAAGAGAAAATCTAGATCAGAAATAATGTATACGTTTTCAATTTGATCATTTGCTTTGGATTCGTCGCATCCACATGCCTGTGCAACTTTCACTGATCGTCCTCATTGTGGTATTTTCAGAAGTACTCTGTTTCTCTCTTTGTAGTGCTGAGCAAGTTGCCCAGAGGTTGTTGGATGTTCTACAAGAATTCAAAGGCAACAATGAAAACTACAGATTTCTGATACAGCTGATGCTCACTGTGACAACTCTTCTGGTTCAAAATGACATGCTGGTAAGTGGTATGTTCAAGAATGTCGAATTAGGAATATTATAATTAACCATTTTAAAGTTGTTGGGTATGATGTGCCAACTCAGATATCTCTGTTGACGGTTTGTTTTGAAAGTCCAGAACTTTAGAAATAAAAGCAAGTATCGGGTATCAGTATTCCTTTCTGGAGTACACCTTGCATCAGTGGTGCATAAAAATTGAGAATGATGCACAAACTGTCAAACCCTTGCGCCAGTTGAGGTAACATTTTCTATCCGATATTGTTTTTTGGTTCATACAGTTTGACGCGATCTGTGGATCCCTGGTGACTCAGCTGTGGGAGCTGGTGTGGAAAGTGAATGATGTTGCCAGTCGCCCACTTCGAGGTTGTGCTTGTCAGTGTCTCAGGCAGCTGGAAGAATGGTGTCCCGTAAGAGTACTAATTCATCAATTTAATTAATTATTAATTAATTAATGAATTTTTGTTTATTTGTATTTTTTAAAATTTAGTTATGTATTGTACATTAAAACTTTAGTAAAAGATTACCGTAATAAAAGTATTTGTTTCCCTTGTTTGTGTGTGTGAGTGATATATTTAAGATTTTCTTGTATCATTACCCATTGATGTGAGCCAGACTTTTAAACAAAAATTTCTTTACCGAACTTTTTTTTTTTTCATTCTTGGAATAAGTTTGTTTTGCTTTTAATACACTAATCAGTTTACTGTGGTAAAATTTAAAAGATGAAAAAGAAAGAGAGAGAGAGAGAGAGGGTGGGGAGGGGGAGGGAGTGTCAGGATGAGGGAGGGTCACAAACAGAAAGAGGGAAAAATGTATGCAAATAAGAGAAAATCAATTAACATTGAACTTTATGGTTTCTAGGATACTAGCTAATTATTTGATAAAATTAATAATTCAACTTAAACAGTCAGTTGCAAATCTTTAAAACTGTAATTTGTCATTTTAGTTATTATTTTGACTATTAAAAATATTAAACATGTAATTCCTCACCAAATTGCCTTTTTGTGTGTCAATACCAGGGCTTGCTATCAAGATACAAGGACCGCTTAGTACAAGTTATGAGAGAAGAAAAGACCCACATCTTCCAGGATTACGCCATGCTTCTTGCCACCGTTCTCACTAATCTTTGCCAGTCTTCTCAGAAAATGGACGGCAGTCAGTCGGAAAGCAACGTTTCTGCAGAAGATGTGGTCCCCCAACTGTCATACTTGATGGAAAATTCCTTTTTGTTCACACCTTCCGGTCTCTGGCTGATAGCCCTGTCAGTTATGGAGATGGTGAAGTCGACAGTCCATGTGGCGCCATCAGTAAGTGAATTATTTGGGGATTTAATTATAGTGACGTGTATTATTTAGGTACTTCTTGTGGTGGTGTGATTCAGATTAATATATATGATGGACTCCTTCAGTGAGCAGAATGTTTGTTAACCTACAGTGACTAAGGATTCTTGTTTAAATCTAGAAATTCAGATACAAAAATTATCAACATATGGCCTTTTTTTAAAGACTCATCTGAATTGGTCAAACTGAATTGAAAACAAATGAATAGACATATTAGTCAATTTTGTTAAACATTTATATGAAAATATACACTCTTCACCTATCCAACTGGTTTCGGCAGATCTTTTATGCGGATCAGGAGCGAGTCCTCTTTCAGCGAAGTTGTGGTCTTGATTTTGTGGTTCTGATTCGACTCTTTGCTGTCCGCTGGGTCCTGTAAGCAATGAATAACTAACTAACACCTGTCCAACCCCAAGCCCCTAACCTCCTAACCAATGATCAGTCTTACCACCACCATCATATCCACCCACAAAAAAGGGGAGTGGGTTGGTGGAGTTGGGTGTAGACCTGATGGTGGGGGGTAGACCTTGGATGGGTGGAAAGTTAGTGATGGCTATGATGGGTATTAATCATGCTAATAATCGGCATAATAATTGGAATGGGCTGAGTAAAAACACATAATAACAAGAACACTTAATAATATTTGATCATCATATTCATAATAATATTTCTTCAATGTTAAATGCTCACAGCAAAGGAGAACTGGATAGAAGGTCAATGCCAGGAAATAGAGAACAGTCTGAACAAGAACAACAGCAAGAAGGCCTACCAGACTGTGAAGCGACTGACAAGTGTCAAACAGCCCAAAGTCTCCACTATCCAAAGCAAGTCTGGCATATGCCTTACAGAAGAACAAGAAGTCTTGGACAGATGGACAGAGTACTGCTCTGACCTTTACAACCATACACCAAATGGAGACCCATCAGTTCTAGCATGTCCAGAGAACAGAGAAGAAGAAGAAATCCTCCCAATTCTCCGGGAAGAAGTTGAGGCAGCAGTGCAAGCACTAAAGAAAGGGAAGTCAGCAGGAGTGGACAACATACCCGCGGAACTGCTACAAGCAGGAGGAGAAGCGATGATTGATGCCCTCACCATTATCTGTAACAAGATCTGGCAGAGTGGGGAGTGGCCTATACCATGGACCCAGTCGCTTGTCATCACTCTTCCCAAAAAAGGTAACCTTCAGGAGTGTGAAAATTACCGCACCATCAGCCTCATCAGCCATCCCAGCAAGGTCCTCTTGAAAATAATACTCAACAGGTTGAAACCCCAAGCTGAACAAATCATAGCTGAAGAACAAGCAGGATTCAGGGCAGGGCGAAGTACCACTGAGCAGATTTTCAACCTCAGAATAATCTGTGAGAAATACCTACAGCACCAACAACATCTATATCATGTGTTCATAGACTTCAAGAAGGCGTTTGACCGAGTCTGGCATGCAGCTCTATGGGCAACAATGAAAGTGTACAACATCAGCCCAAAAATTATTGAAGTCATCAAAAGCCTGTATGACAAGGCTACCAGTGCAGTCCTACACAACAGAGCCATCGGGAATTGGTTCAGAACAACAATCGGTGTGCGTCAAGGATGCCTACTCTCTCCAACACTCTTCAACATCTTCCTAGAGCGCATCATGTCGGATGCTCTTGCAGACCATGAAGGCACAGTCAGCATAGGGGGTAGAGCAATCTCCAATCTTCGTTTTGCAGATGACATTGATGGATTGGCTGGAGAGGAACAAGAACTTGAACAGCTGGTACAGAGGCTTGACACCACCTCCAAAGCCTATGGAATGGAAATAAGTGCAGAGAAGACCAAAATGATGACCAACAACACCAATGGCATCAATACGGACATCAAAGTCCAAGGCCAATCCCTCGACACAGTGCATAGCTTCAAATATTTAGGAGCCATTGTATCAGACAATGGGTCCCGACAGGAAGTCCTCTCCAGGATCGCACAAACAACTGCTGCCCTGACAAGGTTGAAGCCCATTTGGAAAGACAGGACCATCAGTCTACATTCCAAAGTAAGACTGCTGCGCTCCCTTGTCATCTCCATCTTCCTATATGCTTGCGAAGCATGGACCCTCACAGCAGATCTCCAACGAAGAATACAAAGCATGGAGATGAGGTGCTACAGAAGACTTCTGGGCATTTCCTATACCCAACACATCACCAACGACGAAGTCCGACAGACCATCACACAAGCTATTGGACAACATGATGACCTGCTAGCAGTGGTGAAGAGACGGAAACTTCGGTGGTATGGCCGCGTCGCCAGATCATCAGGCCTTGCAAAGACTGTTCTGCAAGGCACAGTGCAAGGAGGTAGAAGAAAAGGGAGACCGAAAAAGAGGTGGGAGGACAACATTCGAGAATGGACTGGTTTGACACTGAGCGAAGCCATCAGGGCTGCTGAGGACAGAGAAAGATGGAGTATGCTGGTTAAACGATCATCTGTGGTGCCCCTACGACCTTCGGGTTACGGGACAGGATAGGATAGGATAAATGCTGTGTTGTTCTAGTTAGATGAAATGTTACAGATCTTCAAGCCTTTGATGCTGCAGAATATGGCCAGTCTGGATCCTTGCATGCTGCATATTGTTCTTTACATTCAGGTAGTCTACTCTTTTGACTAATGTGTAGTTTATCCATGTTTTTGTTGGTTTGGGATACAGATTATGAAGCATCAGGGCTATTTCTTGTTTTCATAGAACCTTGCAAAATAATAAAGATTTGCTGTTGTTGTTTTTTTGTAATGAGGTTTAAGTGGTGAATGAATTGATTGAATAATAAATGGGTTTATTTGGTTTGTTGTCAACAGAGAGAATGCCATTGATTGTTGTGAAATATTGTCAACAGAGGGAATGCCAGGGTGAGATTCTGACATCAACTGAAGAACTACAGTTAGTGCGAAGACTGACATCACAGGTCAACCTTCTCACCTTACATCCTGCATTCCGACTGCTCATTCTGCAATGGCTCAAGTCTTTTTTGCAGGTGTGGCTACAATTTTTGCGGTCAAAGTGTTTGTTTTAGATAGAAAGAGATGATAGAATCAAAATTAAAACAAAAAAACTTTATTTTCACAGTTAAAAAAAAAAAGATTGTTTTGTTAGTGTAAGTTTATTTCATGGACCAGGTTTTGTTAGTGTAAGTTTATTTCATGGACCAGGCTGCGCACCTGAAGAAATAATTACGACATTTCTATACAATACACCTTTTGCTGCTACTGAGCTGCTACTAATCCTATAGAGGCAGCTTGCCTGAAAGCAACTCTGACCCCTATCTGAGGGTCAGAGGCTGTTGAGGGCATTGGTCTACAAACAACCTATGCTTGGTAGATCTCTGACACTCAGCTTTTGTCAAGGTCGCCTGTTGAGTAGAAACTGGCCTATTTGAATTCAGTACCCCTTGGGGTCATGAGCAATCTTGCCACTGTAGATTGTTCTAACCTATAAAGGGAAAAGTGAAAGCCCCAGTTGAAAACCTGTCTTGTCTTTGTAGGCATGACCAATTCACTGCGGCAACAGTACCCCCGTTGGGGTGCCGGGGGTTTCAGTATAAATAGTATCCCCACTTTCTGGAAATTTAGTGCTTTAAATTCCCACTGTCGCTGTCTTCCTCATTTACTCTTTCCCATTCCTGTTCTGTCCTATCACTCTGCTATACTATCTTCTTCTTCGCTAGATCAATGACCTACCCTTTTTCTTGAAAACTCTTCCTGGACAAGACTCCTTGTTTGTGTATGAGGTCTGTTGGATCAGCTTGGGAGTGTTGGACGCTTTCTGCCGGGTGGTCACTAGGGCTTCCTATGATGTTATTATTTAGCAATATAGGCATTTTATATGTATATGTTTTGTTGATAATTTATAATGATGTTTGTATTCTATTTTGTTTTTGTAACCGGGGGTTCGAGTAGTTGGGGTAAAGCCTCAGCCGTCCCCTGAGTGGGATGTCTTTATTGTAAAGTGACTGGCCGGTGGAGGGCATTCAATTTTCCCACTAGGGTTGTTTCAGCAGATCTTTTATGCGGATCGGGGGTTGTCCGGTCCTGATTTGGCTCGGAAGAGTCCGCTGGACCTAAAGCAACAATCAATCAATCAATCAATTTGAATTGAGTGCAGAAACGTCAATTCTTCTGTCTTCTAAGAAAGGCATTTTCTTAGAGAACTCTTGGATGCCACTGTTCTTAACACTTGTTTGCAGTAAGAAATCCACTAACGGTCATCCAAATAACCACACCAACTACAACAAAATTACCATAGGAGTCCAACAAGAATAATAATGGCATCCTATTGTAGAAAGTAGAAAAAGGACCCTGCATTAACATTTTAGTATAAAAACTTGAGAATTGTTATTATTTGTTTTATTTTTGACTTACTTGCATGCAGCTAGGTGATTTTATTTTTGCATTCTTGTGACCAGACGTGAAATTAAAATACTGATGTTAATTGAATTGTTTAATTGAATTCTTTTTGTAGTTTTCATCGTTAATATAAATTTGTATGTATTTCAACAGGAGGATGGCATAGAGATGCTTGAGGAACAAGAGATGGCCAGGGTGCAGAAGTTTTTACGTCCTAACGTCTTTGACAGTTTGGATATTCATGTGGACAAGTTGAATGTCCTGACCCTTACTTACCCTGCTGACCAAGATCAGAGTGAGTGAAGATATGGAACACCAGGTCAGCAACTAGTCAATGGATTTTCAAGCAAACTATGCAATTCAATTCTCAATCATTAAATCATTACATGTTTTGACTGATTAGTTGGTTGGTTGATAAGCTGGCGTTTTTGTATTGTTTTATTGTGGTAACAAAATAATTTCATTGATTGTGATTATGATGATTGTGGTAATCATTCTGCTGCTTGGGTGATAATAATTATGGTAATAATTCTGCTGTGGGATTGTTGTGCAGATGGTGATAATAATTGACTTGAAAGTGTCCCTTTTTCAGACTTACAGAAAAATATTTTTTACCTGAAGCGACTGGCACTGACCACAGGAAATGAACAAGCCACAGTTGGACTGTACAGAATTCTCTTTACCGCCTACACACACCATCAGACCCAGAATGTATCTGATACTGTCATCAAGTAAGTAGTTTCTTTATCACTGTGATACAAACATAAAAAATATACTTGCTTGGCATGAGGATTTGCCTAAAATTAATACAGTTTAAAAAAAAAAAAATCTCTAGGGAAGACAAATGAAAGGGTTCGAGGAGATAAAACACACCAGATTAAAAGATTCTCTATGTATGTATTTAATGAAAATCACTTTCATTTCAGTTCAATTCAGTTCAATCAGTTTATTTATAGTCTGTTCACAAATTAAGTAATTTTAGACAAAAATACAAAATACATTTTTTAATGGGGTTTGTTTGTTGTCATCTTTTTCTATTTCCTCTTAATTTCAGGATTACACAAGACCTCATTGTTGATTACCCTCACCTAATACCTCTTATCTTGGACTTTCTCTTATGTGTCAAAGAGAAACTGAAAGACAGGTTTGTAAATATGGGTACACTTTTTAAAAAACTTTATTTTGTTAACAATTGTCAAATTTATTTATTTGTTTGGTGACATTAGAAGTAATAAGCTCAAACTTGCTTTTCAAGCTGAATACAATATTTCAGTATATAGCACAGTTGCATTTCTACTAGTTTCAGCCATATATACTTGGACACTATTATCAAGTGTTTATTTATAGATGTAATCATTCTTATATAGCGCTTTTCCAACTCAAGAGCTGCTCAAGGTGCTGGCTGATACAAGATATAACTTAAGCCACTAGGAGCACCCACTTGCAGCATTTCCCCCGTGGGGGTGGCGGGGGTTTCAGTATAAATAGTATCCCCACTTACTGGAAATTTAGTGCTTTAAATTCCCACTGTCGCTGTCTTTCTCCTTTGTTCTTTCTCATTCCTACTCTGTTCTATCAATCTGATATACTACTTCTTTGCTAGACCAGTCACCTACCTTTTTTCTTGAAAACTCTTCTGGGACAAAACTCCTCATTTGTGTGTGAGTTCTGTTGGATCAGCTTGGGAATATTGGATGCTTTCTGCCGAATGGTCACTGGGGCTTCCTATGATGTTATTATTTGGCAATATAGGCATTTAACAAGTTTGTTTTTTGTTGACATTTTATAATGATGTTTATATTCTATTTTGTTTTTGTATACTGGGGTTCGATAAATTAGAGTATAGCCTCAGCGTCCCCTGCGTGGGATGTCTTTATGGTAAAGTGACCGGCTGGTGGAGTGCTTTCAGTGTTACCACTAGGGTTGTTTCAGCAGATCTTTTATGCGGATCAGGGGCGAGTCGTCTTACAAGCGAAGTTGTGGTCTTGATTTTGTGGTTCTGATTTGGCTCTTTGCAGTCCGCTGGACCCTGTAAACAATGAATAACTGACTAACTAACTTGCAGCCTTTTGTTGAATGCGTGATAATGTTAAAGTCATTAAACTCCTCCTCTTCTTCCTCATCATCCTCATACTTGGACACTTTTATCAAGTATTGAATATGTGATAATGCTACTGTCATTCTACTCCTCCTTATCATCCTCTCCATCTTATCCTCCTTTTCCTCATCATCGTCATCATCACCATCATCCCCATCCTTTGTCATCTTCTTCATCAATGTCGTCTTCTTCATATTATTACGTTGTAATGCTTCAGTCATGTGTACCTGGACACACTGTCATCACTACATAGTCAAGTGTTGAATGCAAGACATGCAGAAGTGTTGACCCAGTACCGCTTCTTCTTGCAAGTTCTTGCGACCTCTGCGAAGGAGCCTGATATTCAGCAGTATGTAAGTACAGGAGTAGATTTGATTCACACACATTAGCATTTCCTCATTTATTTTGTGAGACTTAACCACCTGATTTCGAAGGAAAGAATAGGTGAATAGGTTACATAGCGATAGCTCAGTTGATAGAGCTGACCGTTTCAGAGGTGACAGGATTGAATTAAGATTGCCATAAACAATAGGGTACTTCAGAAAAAGGCGGTGACCGACACTGGATAACATCATGATAATAGGTACCGATAGGGCACCTCGTTCTCACTTCCTATTATGATTGAAGTGCTGGTTGTTTGCATAGGCCATCTTCCTGCTTCAGTGTGGCAGTTACCAATCTCACCCTTTTAAGTACTGAAATAACTGCCAGATTCAATTAAATTGAAGATGGGGAGATCATTAGGTTTAGATTTTATTGAAGAGGGGTTTTTGAGTCTAATTCACCTTTTCCTGGGATGGGATTTGCTCTTTTCAGCTGTAGGGAAAGCGACACACATTTATCCTGCATGAGGGACTAGTATGATCTAAAATCAAAATCCAGACGTATTTGGCAGAGTTAATGGTATTTTACAGAACTGATGTTCATTTCCTTAACCCTTTAACTGGCAAATGGAAATTGCACTGAGTTACAACCATTTACCAGGCAAATCTGGCTCGCAATTGTAACAACGTACAAAATATTTTAGCTTGAACAGTATGAGAAATAACTAGGTAACACTTACACATTTCTAAAAGGTAATTTAATGTTCTACACAAATATGCTATTTGGAAAAAGAAAATGATTTTATTTTATTACTGTTTAATTTTTTGTGTGTATTTATTTATTTATTTATTTTTAGTCCAAATGAGAAACAGTGTATTTTTTTAAGGTAAAGTGCGCAGTATTGCGTCTCTTCACATAAATCAGCTATGTGGGTCAGGTGGGTTGATAGGGGGAGAGGTCAAGTGGCGACCCACCAATAAAATGGGATTTCATACCTTACTTATGAATGTTAAACAGCTAATATTCGGAGCTTTCAACTGGTGTGTATTTATGTTGCTGACCGTTTAAATATAAGAGAAAAAAGCCTCACAATAATGATGACAAGCTAACACGTTATTGGCATATTTCGTCACACTATTGTATAATGACTTATTTCATCATCAGCAGGCAAGGGGTTAATAGTATAATGTTGACTAGCGCTTATATTGAAGCAATGTTTGTTTTTTTTTAATAGAAAACTCTGCATTTCTTGCTGGCGTTGGTGCGCTATGCTGAAGACACAGGAGCTTGTGATTGGGAGCTTGGCTGTGCTGTGCTGGCTATCTGCAAGAATCTTCTCATGCATCACAACACTGACCACATTTATTATGGTGAGAGCCTTTTTTTTCCAGTTATTTTCATTTGCCCCTGTAAAGGTGGATAGTATTGGTAATGAAAATGGTGTTGGCAGCAATGGCGATGATGATTATGATGGAATTTAGATATGAAATATTGTGAACTGTTATATCAAATAACCAGTATTTAAAAATAACATAAAAATTAAACAAAGCATTTGAAATTTCAGAACTTGGTGAACTGTTGTTTGAGATGCAGACAAGCTTCCATGATGCAGACATTCAGAGTCGTGCTCGGCTTTTCTACGCTTTGTTGGCTGGAGCTTGTGATGAAAAGGTAAGTGTGCTTTGCTGCGTTTTCTGGATTTATATATTTTTGAGGGGAGGTAAACCCAGAAAAGGTGAATGGAAATGGATGAGTGCTTGCTTCAGTCTTGTTTTTAACTCACATGCATAGCATTGTGGGTCTATGTACTCGTATCCTATTCTATCCCGTAACTCAAAGGTCATTGGGGCACCACAGATGATCATTTAACCAGCGTACTCCATCTTTTTCTGTCCTCACCAACACTCATGGCTTCGCTCAATGTGAAGCCAGTTCATTCTCGAATGTTGTCCTCCCACCTATTTTTCTGTCTCCCTCTTTTTGTGCCTCCTTGCACCGTGCCTTGCAGGATGGTCTTTGCAAGCCTGATGCTCTGGTGATGTGGCCATACCATCGGAGTTTCCATTCTCACGAAACCCAAAATTTTGTTATGATTCTTGCAAATCTATGCCAGATGAGACCTAACTTGTCCAAAAATGACTTTAAAATAAATGTCAGTCAGCCCATCCGTCAGTTACCCCCCACCCCCCCCACCTTCGACACCCCCCCCCCAAAAAAAAAAAAAAAATTCCAGACTTTTGCAAATCTGTGTGAGATAAGTCCTAAATAGTCCAAAAATAATTATATCGAAAAAAAAAAGTCAGTCTGTCTGTTCGCTGTCCGCCGTCTGTCTGCAAAAACTTTAAAGTTGCCAAGTACTCAAAGTCTATTTGAATTATTACAACCCTACTTGGTAAGATGGTTTATATCCATGAGACCTCATAAATGATCAGTGAGTCAGTGACTTCACTTCAATGTCAAGGTCACAAAGTCATCAAATGTAGGTACAAAAAATAACTGTTTTTCACAAAATTTCACTTTTTTTTTCCAGGTTATTAATATTAAACTTATGATTTTTTAATGCATGATATATCAATGAGACAGTGGTCCTGATTCGGCTCTTAGCAGTCCGCTGGAACCTATAAACATTGACTATCTGTATCAATGAAACACATACTATGTAAATTGGGTCAACCTCACTCCAAGGTGAAGTGACCTTGACCCTAAATTATGTGAAATATAAAGTCCAAACTTGTGGTATTTAGAGATGATATAATAATGGCATAATACAAATTTTGCTGTACGTTATTTGATAACATATGAGTGTATTTGGAGCTAGGGGTCAGTGTCATCTCAAGGTCAAGAGCCTAGAAAGATCAAAGTCAGTATTATTTGCATTTTAATGCCACCATTTCTTTTTTCTTTTTTTGAGGGTGGAGGTGGAGTGTGGGAATGGCCGGAGGGGGGGGGGGGGGTAGGGGGGAGAGGGGGTGCTCATTTTTGTGTTAAATATTGTGAGTTCCATAAAGAGTCGTATTGGCTTTGCCCTTTTAGTTTGATAATACATGAGTTTATTTGGAGCCGGAGGTCAAGGCCATTTCAAAGTCAAGAGCATAGAAAGATCAAAGTCAGCACTACTTTGCATTTGAACCCTTTCGCTGCACTGATGACTGCCTACCTTGTAATGCTTATGGGACGTGCAAGACCATGTCCAATCGCAAGGCTATGTTACTTTAGTTTCGCATAGCAGAAGAACAAAAATAAGAGAGTTACTCAGTTGCTTTCCTTGAACCTCTTTCCTATCTGAAGGCTTGGAAAGCTTAAGCTAATGTGCACAGAGCTGGTTTTTTGGTTGCAAAAATCACATGTTTGATCACGCTCTCCGACAAAACATGGCTGTTTGACACCACGTGCCTCTTGAAGATGTTTTTGTTAAAATATTGCAATACAGTGATAGTGGCGAAGAAGATTTTGGTGGAGATGGAAACTATGATTCTGATTTTGAATCTAAATTCTGAACACCTTTGTCCCGAATCGCTGAAGTCAAAGTATGACAAATGAGTGTCCAACTAATTCTCGGCAAGCTTCCCCAACAAAGATTTACATAGCAGACAATTCAATGTGGTGTCGGGAGTTACAGTCCTTTAAAATCGATGCGCATGCATTGTGTACTTCTTCTATGTAATTATATCACTAATAACTAAATTGGGGACTCTCAAAATTTGCAAAAGGACTTTTATATTTTAATAACTTATAGTCCCATGGCGTGTCGGATAGCGCAGTGGTTGGAGCACTCGCTACTGTGTCGCAAGTTAAGCACTGTCCAGTACGGTTAGCACTTGGATGGGTGACCGCAAAACATGAAGCGACAACTAACAACGCCCTCAGTTGACTCAACTGTGACTGAGTACCTACTCTCTTAAGGGTGGGGAAGGTAAAGCAGCGAGGGAGAGAGGTGTGCATCACCCTCATTACGCTGTCCCAAGATAAGTGTGATCTCCAACATCACGCTCCCCTATGGCCACAAGGCTATGGAACTACCTTTACCTTTACCTTTTTTTTTATAATTCCATGGACTCTTATTTATTTATTTATTTTTATTTTTTGGTGGAGGGGAGGTGGGGGGGGGGGGGGCTGTGCAAAAACTGAATTTCACACTTTCTTACAGACACACGTATCTTCATTTTTCTTATTCACTTCTCTATTTTTAGCAGAAATAAATTTTGTATTCAATTTTCTTTCCATGGATACATACTTTTATTGGTTTATTTTGAATAGTGTAAGAGCTATAGCAAAAACAAGAACAGACTAAGTAGGAATGTGCATCATGCTTTGGAACTGTTTGCATATGTGTTTGTATATTCGGTTCAGTGCTTTATTTTGTTATCTTCAAGTTTACTGTATGTTAAATTTCTGCCAAAATTTGAAACACATTTTTTTCAATACTACATGTGTGCTAAAAATGTTCTTTCTGATGCAACATAACACTATGTAACCTTTGTCTGAATAAAAACATTTTGAAGAAAGAAACCCAAACAAGAACAATAGTGATGGAAATGCAAATACAATATGCAAAGGAAGCTAGCAGCGAAACGGTTAATGCCACCATTTCATTTAGGTTGTTTTTTTCTGAGTACTCATTTTCATGTTTAATATTGCAATTTCCATAAGGAGGTGTTTCAGGATGGTATTGTTTTTTTGTTGTGTTTGTGTTGCAGCTGCGAGAAGTTCTTGGTTCTAAGTTGCAGAGTGAGGTGGTTCTGTCTCAAAACATCACCACCATGATCACTGGTTTGCATGCATTTTCTTTGTATAAATTACTGGCTTCCTATCCTATCCTGTCCCGTAACCCGGAAGTCGTAGGGGCACCACAGATGATCGTTTAACCAGCATACTCCATCTTTCTCTGTCTTCAGCAGCCCTGATGGCTTCGCTCAGTGTCAAACCAGTCCATTCTCGAATGTGTCCTCCCACCTAACTGGCTTATTATTATGCAATTTTATCTTCAACTAGTCAATCCAAGAAAACTGAGAAAACTGTCAGTTGCTATCACAGCTGTATGTACCATCAGCCAAAAACATTCAGCCTCAAAGTCTTTCATGTTATTTGTATATATAGTATATAAATGTTTGCACATAAATGAAATTGCTGTGTTAATGATTCGTGTCTGTCTTATAGGAACAGCACAGATAGATGTGAGCAAGGCGCAGATTGTACATATGGAGGACACTGGACTCATTTGGGAAAGGTACACAGCTCATTCCATTTTAAACATTACAATTTCAAATTGTCACAAAATTAGTTTTATTCAGCCTGCATCTTTGGGTTTAAACTGTCTTTGTGCATATAAATTGGTTCTTGCTTTTAAAAAAAATAAATCAGCTGCGTTTTTGGATAGAATTGTGTTTGTTTATAGTAATTTGTCCAGACAGCTGCCAGGCGTGAAGAAAAAAGCTACATGCTCCACTGTTGGGCTAATGGAGATTTGTTGACATAGGCAACATGATTGCTTTACTGTACTGTTGATTCTTTTTTGCGTTTTTTTTTTTCATTCACCTGTTAGGAGCAGATTTAATGTTGCAGCACCCTAAACTTATATAGCACACATAATGGATTTTATTGGAAATAGTTTTATGTATAAATGCTAACAATTCTGGTCTATTATTGTATGTTTTTTATAGCTATGTGGTTTTTCAGACGGTCTTTGGCACCAGTTTTCACAAAGTTGAAATCTGTGTCAGGGTTTGTCAGCATGCCTGATGCCAAGGGTAAGATACTTTCTTGTATAGTGCAGTTGCTGGCTTAAAAATCTGCTCAAGGGTTTGGGGCCCTAATTTTATTGTGAACAGAATATATAATGCGATCAGAGTTGAACTCAGTTTGCTGCAAGCTTGTGCTTTGTGTAAGAAAAAACACATCTACCACTGAGCCAGCTCAAAGTGGTGATATAAATTAGCAGTACAAATAAATGAATTGAGATGATCTGTTAGTGAAGTTTGCATTTTTGTTTTCTTGCTGAAGAAAAATTCAAAATTGAAGACTTAGCTTTACCAACAACGAAAAATATAATAATTATAATAATAATAATAATAATAATAATTTAAATGTAATTTTGCCAATAGATGGTATATTTGTAAATGAAACCAAAGTTTTGTTCCAGGACGATTAGAGAGTTATTACAAACATCTTTCCTACCATGGAACTCATTTCACTTGTCAGTACAGGCTTACATTGGTAAGATTTTTTTTCTGTATTTATTTCCTTTTGAAATTTAGTTGTGATTTGTTGAACAAAATTTTACAAACCAAATTAATGTGAATTTTGAAGGTTGTTGAATGTGTGATGTGGTTGAGAGAAAACTAATCTATCAGTATTAGTGCTTATTATTTAATATGTATTTACCTAATTCATAAATATTGATACAATTGATACAAATGAAATTAGTTCAAATTGTGAGACTGGTGAAAATAAATTCAGTTGAAGAGTATTTTGGAGAAGAAATTTTTTTTTAGAGTTACAAATTTCTTTTTCATTTATTTTTTGTTTACAATAATGTAATATTTGTTGTATAGGGAAGTGCATCGGAGTTTGAAACAACTACAGCAGTGTCCATAAAATTCAAACCTTTATCAGATGCCTTTTCACTCATTCCAGGTATAAATAATGTTAATTTACTGGTTTATCTTTCAGGGCACTTTTCAATGAGAAAATAGAGCTCATTAAAATGTTTGAAAAGTGTTTGCTCTTCTTGGTTGGAGTTGGTATAGGTGCACAGATGTGGGTATTGATGGGATGGGCAAAAGGATTCTGAATAAATTGAATCGATTTTGCATTTGTGCCATTACTTGTGGTTGTCTGTCTGATATAAATAAAAAAGCCAACTGGTTCTTGTGTTTCACAAGAATATTGAATGAAAATGTAAGAAAACAAAAAACCAAAAATGATTTCAACAGGCCAGGCTGGTCTATTTGGTTTCAGATTACAACATCCTGTCTCTCTCGAAACTAGGTGAGCATTTTTTTTCTTTTATAATATTGATAATTTAGTTACTTTTTTGTAAACATCTCTCCTTGAAAGATGTGGGTTTTTTTTTTAAAGAATGCTCAAGAGATTAGATGATTGATTTATTCTTTCAGTATTATCTTGATCTTTATCTTGATTAGTACTTTGCTGGAGCCATAATTGGCTAATATGCAAAGGTCTTACAAGGTGGGAGAGCTCAATGCACTAGGGTTTGGTAAAAATTTGGGTCTGTACAGTTCAAAATAAAGTACTGAGCATATATTTGCTATGTCAGTCCTACCAGCTGGATATCTAAATGAGGTTTAATGCTGGCTAAAATTGGTGCTTTTGCCATTTAGATCATGGAAGGCTTTGTTGGTATCTCGCTCAGCGCTAATAATAATGCTGCGCATGCGGGTCCTGCTGCAATTTCTTCACCTGTGAGCTGAATCCACTCGACCACTGTTCTCACGAAGAATGAGTTTTTGTACTGCTCAGACTTACTGCTTGGGACACTGAAGCTTGGCGTTGTTGACAGCCTGTCTCTCAAGTATGTTGTCTGTGCAGCAGTCGGCGTATCTGGTCGGGCGGATTCAACATCGGCCTGCTATAGCTGGAGTGAGAAAATCACTGGGCAGGAGTGCTGGGATTCGTTCCTCAGAGATTTTGTAAAGAAGGCTGAGGCGTTGTTGTCAACAGGGGTAGGAGGTTCAGGTGCACAAGCATCTCCGAGACACAGCCTGGGTTCCTAGATTTGTAGTCTTTTGTAATGATCCTGGCTGCCTGGCGCTGCACCCTCTCCAGTCTATCAATGTTTTCTTGTGGTAAGGATCCCTTACTGTAGTGGCGTATTCCATCTTTGATCTCACTAGGGCAGGCAAAAACCAAGCACTTGTAGTTTGGTGGGCAGTTTTGTAGATTTCGGTACAGGAACCCCACATTAGAGCTGGCCTTCTTGCTTAAGCTAGTGATGAAGGGGGTCCATTTCAGGTCATTTGATAGCAGTACGCCAACGTATGTGCTTTGCTATACATGTTGGAGGGGGTACCATCAAGTTTGGAGATGAAGTTGGACTTGCTTTTGATGGACAGAACTATGCACTTACAAGCATTGAAACACATGCCCCAAGTTTTGGCCCACTCCTCAAGGTGATGAAGGTCCTGTTGTAATAAGAGGTGATTCTGGTGGTTGTTGATCTCACGGTAGAGTAAGCAATCATCTATGACTAGGCGAACTGTTGATCTAACGGATTTTGGCATGTCGTTTATATGATACAAGAAGAGCAGAGGTCCCAGAACTGTGCCTTGAGGGAGTCCAGATTCAACTCTCAATTTTTCAACCCCAATGACTACTCTCATCTTGAGGTGGGATAGGAAGTTGGTGAGCCAAGAATGGATGGGACCTCTGACACCGTAGTGGTCTAGCTTGTGCAGTAGTCTGTTGTGGGGGACAGTATCAAATGCCTTATTGAGGTCAAGGACGGCAACGTTGATCTGTTTCCCTGAGTCGAAGAACCTATAAAGGTCATTTGTGGTGGTGAGGAGCTGGGTCACACATGATAAACCAGAGTGAACCCCGTGATTTTTATCTTTTAGAATCCAGTGTCTCTATAGGTGGTAGCGAAGGTGGCATGTAATGATGTGTTCTAACACTTTGCAGGCCTCTGAGGTCAATGATACCGGTCTGTAGTTCTCAGCTTTGTTTTTGTCTCCTTTCTTGAACATTGCTGCTATGTTTGCAGAACGCCAGCGCACCGGACTGGATGGAATTATTGAAGATGACTGTTAGTATTGGGGCTATGGACTCTGAGCATTCCTTAAGGACTCGTATGGGGATATGGTCTGGTCCAGTTGCTTTAGAAGCGTTAGGTGCCTCAGTAGTTTACGTGCTCCATTTACTTCAACAGGAAAGGGGTTCAGTGTTTGGAAAACCTGAGTCTTGCATTTCTGGAAGTTTTGCCTCATTCTCTTTGTTGGTGAAAACTGACCAGAATTGGTTTAAAAGGATGCGTGCTTTGTTTGGGCTGTCACTGTAGAGAGAGGGGCTTTCTTTTAGAGGAGCCACTTCGATGTTATCTTTTCAACGTTGGTTGACTTAGCTCCAAAATGGTTTTGGATTGTTGTCTTGCAGGCCTCTCTCTATAGTGAAATTTATGTGTGTCCACTCAGCCTTCCTCATCTCTTGTCTACATTCCTTTTGACAAAACCGGTAATTGGTTGATTGATTTATTCAACCAGTATTACAGTGTGACGTGTTTGGAACATTTGCGCTTATGTTTTGTCTTTACCAGCAAACAGATTTCCGGTTTATTTATTGTGTTTCATTTATTATTTAATGGTTATTCTTTGCAGGTTTTAAGGATTTGGAGATCAAATTGATTCCAAAGCATCCTCAACCTACAATTTTCAATGTCCAGTAAGTTCATTGTTGTTGTTATCCATTTTTTTTTTCCTTGATATTCTTTGTCTTTCAATATTTCTCAAAACAATTATTTTATCTGTTCCCTTGCCCAAAGGGCGCTAATTGACATACGAGATTAGCACACTTCTCTTTTTATTTTCTGGCATTGGAGATAAAAATCATTCACCTTGGAACCACCGGCATGTGGCAAGCTAAAAGATGTATGTTGCAGGAAGGCATCAGATGTTGGTTAAACCCACAAAGGCTATGTACTAATCTGATTGTACCAAATTGATGAACATATATCTGGTAGGGAAAAGGTCAAATCCAGTTTTCCAAGATGACAGGTGATGTTAATGACCACTGAAGACTTAAAAGAATCATAGCTTTTTCGTTGTTTCTTGCTAGGATGATGTTTTCTACCAAGGACCACAGAACCATCTCGACTTTGCTTGACCCTATAGAAGTGACCTTCCGTGACCTTGCCCTTCCCATGCCATGGGAAGAGCTTGGGGTGGCTGGACCGCGGGACCAGCACTGTATATTCGATGACATGTGGTGCTTTCTTACTGGCAATGGCTTAGGAGAGAGGTGAGAATGGAACAGAAACAGATTTCAATATTTAATACCAAATCGCGAACGACATTTAATTTTTTTTCTTCTAAATTATCTTGTTGTTGAGTGTTAAGGCAGATGTTGCAAATCTACTAATAATGATCAAAGGCTTTGTGACTCACATGCATAGCAATGTGAGTCTATGTACTCACCCAAACATTTTTTTCCAGATTTTTGCAAATCTGTGTGAGATGAGTCCTAAATAGTCCAAAAATAATATTGAGAAAATGTCCCTCTGTCTGCCGTCTATCTGTGCAAAAACTTTAAAGTGGCTAGGTACTCAGAGCATATTTCAACTATCACAACCAAACTTGGTAAAATCGTGTATACCCACGAAACCTAGAAAATGATCAGTGAATGAATGACTTCACTTCAAGGTCGCAGGGTCATCAAATGTTAGACCAAAAATTGCAATTTTTCTCAAAATTTCACTTTTTTTTCTAGGTTATAAATATTGAAGTTATGATTCTTTAATTTATGATAGATATCAATGGGACACACATCCTATGCACATTTGGTAAACCTCACTCCTAGATCAAGGTCTCAGGAGCGTTCCAAAGTTGGTTTGTATAGGTACTTTGAAGTGACATTGACCCTAAACTATGAGAGATATAAAGTCCAAACTTGTTGTATTTAGAGATGATAGATTGACTTTTTCATATAAGTTTCGTTTTTGCGTTGATCTTAAAAGTCAAGTCATTTTAGGCCTTGCAAAAACATACCAAAAAAAGGTCATTGTACAGTGGATTGGCTGCTTATTTAATCAGGGTGGAGAACAACTGAATCAAGAAATCTCTTAAATCCGGCCGGGGCCCAGGGGCCAAGCCCCGGTATTCGCCCTCTGGAAGAAAATGAATTTATGCTATTTTGAAAGTAATTTAGGGCCTCTCCTGAAAGCAAAAAGCACAAAGTAAACATGAAAAGAAACAACAACAACCCAAAAAAAGAATGTTTTATGCACATGTCTTTCAAAAAAGTTAAGAATCTTGATTTGTAGGCCTAACAAAGTTTGAGGTCCACCACTGTTACACACAAACTCCACATTTCAAATTTTACTGGGCACACGTTTGTCTATTTTTTAGCTGTAAACAGGCAAGAATTTTTATAATTTTAGAGATATTTAGGGGTACGTTAGTAAAAACACTACATCTTAGGTATTAGTGACTAGTGTATAGATTTAAATGAAATTAAATGCAAAATGAACAGAAATAAATCTCTTTTGATTATCTACCATTTTATACTTCTCTTGTCATGTCTTGTTTTTGATTACTCCATGTGTATACAATAAAAAAGTTTTAAAAAGTCCAAACAAGCCCCCTCCTCTTCTTCACTTTCATGCCAGTCTGAAAGATCGTATGCATGCACACTACTGACACTAATTGTCTAATGTCAGTACCGATCTCTTCCTCCGACTCCAAGTCCATTTCTCTCACTTTAATGTCTGATAAATGGAAGCCTGTAAACTCTTCTTCATCAGTCGAAGAATCCAAACCATCCATTTTAGACACACACACACAAGAAAATGTGGAAAAAAAATCGAGAAAACGAACGCATCACAGAGAAAACTTGTGGAAATGCAGTCGAATGTTTTAACAACAGAATTTAACCGGAAGTCAATTGCCGGAAGTTTTGCAATCTTTCAAACAACGCGAGAATATAACCAAATGGTTGATACGAACGCTTTTGGACGTTTTGCCTGTTTAGACCTTCGACCGCTTTTGGCCGCTAAAGGGTAGCCCTCAGCTTCTCACACTCGGAACTCAATATTTTTTTCTCGGAAATGCAAATGCCTTCCGCGGAAATCCGCGGATTCGCGGAGAATTCTCCACCCTGTTTAATCCATAGTATGCACCATTTGGTTATTTGATAAGACATGCATGAGAGATCATTTGAGGGTCAAGGTCAACTCAAGGTCAAGGTCATCCCAAGGTTATTTTTTTTTTGCATAATACAACTTTTGCTGTAGTTATTTTTATAGTATATGTTATTTGGAGTCAGAGGTCAAGGTCATCTCAAGGTCAAGGTCAAGAGCATAGAAAGATCAAAGTCAGTATTACTTTACATTTTAATGCCACCATTTCATTTTGTTTTTCTGGGCACTAATTTTCATGTTACATATTGCGAGTTCCATAAGGAGCATGTTTGTCAAATAGGCTTTGCCCTTCTAGTTTATCGTTTAATTCCCCATTTTAAATTATCTAAAAACGTAAAAATACTTTTGTTTTTGTAAAATTTTCCAAGTCATAAAAGCAAGAAATCAATGAAAATCTAGATATTAATTTTGGTACTGTAGTTTTTATGAAATTATTTTATTGACGTTAAATAATTGTGTTTTTACGTGTAGCAGGACAGTATAGAAATTAAAATACCTATGTGTTTTGCATCTCTGCTAACTTTATATAGTTGTCTGAAAGTGAATCTTGTTTTTTGTTTGTTTTTTTGTCTCCTACATTTATTTTTTTTTGCTCACTTCTTAGTAATAGTATTAACTAACTAGAAGTTTATGTTAGTGGGAATGATTGCAGGACACCTGGAATCGAGTCAGTGAAAGTTCTTAAGTGTGCAGCAGACAAGATCCGCACCACCCTGAAAAACTACTATTTACCGCCTTGCCAAGGTAAGAACTAGTCTACTATTTATTTATTTAATAAACTGGTCTCATATAGCGTTTTTCCAGCTTAAGGGCTTCTCATGGCGCTGGCTGATAAAGGAGCTGACGCAAACTCCCGAGGTGCCCACTTGCAGCCTTTGGGTGCATAGTCTGACACCAAGACAACTGAGCACAATCCTGGGTTACTGGATATAGGGGAGAAGGCCCAGCAAACCAGCCCGATCGGGGCCCCACTGGGGCCGCATAGGGCATCCCGACTTTTGTCGGGTTTTAGTAGGGACCCACATAGCCCTACAAAAACCCGATGCGTAGCGAGTCTAGAAATGTAACGATTCGCCCTCCCGTCTGCAGCCCGATTCTGCCCCACCACAAAGCCACACTGCGCACACGCTAACATAGGCCTACTCTCGCTTCTAATTGGCTAAACTGTCTGGAATGTTTCGTCTGCTTCACATATGCTGCGGCATATGTATGTGAAAAATATTTATACAAAATCAATTCAGCAAGATATAATTATTTAATTGTGCTTATTATTCTTAATTTCTATCATACAATATGTAAAATATTGTTACAGTGTTTCTTTTAACTATTGTATTTATTTATACATTATAAGTCAAGGGTAAATTTCCGTGCCCATTACTGCTGGTCTTTTCCGGTTGTACTTAACCGCCAATTTTCTACAGTTTTCTTCTAAGTTCTACAGTTGCATGTGCTCGGTTATTGTGTTTGCCTGCGAAAACCTATTTCTATTTTCACTGTGGTTGTTTTTTGGGTGCTTTGCCTTTCGTTTATGTATTTACACACGATTTCGATAGCGACGAAGATCACGTTAATATAGGCTATATCGTTATCGAAATGGTGTGTAAATACTTAAGTGGGGACACACCAAGGACTTTCGAAAACAAAAACGCCTGTGCCGACAGTCCCTATTAATACCAGACATCTCAATTCTTTCTTCATGCAATCACATATCATAAACAATATGTGGGATATGATTTTAGGGTAAATCAGCATTGGCCAGGGATGGGGCATTATCGGGGTTGTTTCTGGTTTAAGTTGGGTTACAATAGGGTTGGTGTTGGGTATCCTGACGTATGCCCGATCTTTGCCGGAATCGGGTTACCGTTCGGCAAAGGTTGGGTTACGGTCGGGTAAGTTTCGGGTACCCAGACGATCGCCCAATCTTTATCGAAAGTCGGGCTACTGTTTGGCGAACGTGGGGTTACGATCGGGTAAGTTTCGGGTAGCCCGACGATCGCCCGATCTTTGCCCGAATCGGGCCCGAGTCGGTTCCAATTTCCATTTGCCCGATCGGGCCCCGATCGGTAGCCCGATCCGGGCCCCATCGGGCTGCCCGATGCGGGCCCCATCGGGCCCCGAAATTGTGGTTAGCTGGGGGGACTTAGGGCTTGCTGGGTGTATTTGAGTAGCCTGCACTCGCCTGTCTAGAACATGAGCATCGGGGTCTTTAAAGTCCGTGTGATGAAATGCTTGCATGGACAGACTAGATCTTGGTTTATACTCTTATCCGAAGGAGTAGGAGTATACTTCAATTCCAATGTTATTTTGTAAAAATGATGATACTTTAGTCGATCAGGTAATTCTTTCTGTATGTACATAGTGAGTGGGATTATGTGTAGGTTCACAATCCACAAGGACCTTGTTTTCCCTACAATTGTCCTTGGTGGTGCTGTGCTGCAGCTGCCATGCTGTCCTAGATAAGCAGACCTGCCTACTCTCCCGCTTTTGGCGGGAGACTCACGCTTTTGACATGCATCCTGTTGCTTTTGTTGTTATACTGTTATACTTGACAACTGTTGTTGAAAAGGGTGGTTATCTTTTTGATCCCCTGTCTCCCGCTTTTACTCTGAGGGGGGTAGGCAGGTCTGGATAAGCAGCCCAAATTTCAGTTCTATGATTGACTAGTGTGCAACTCATTCATTGAATCCGCAGTATTTATTTATCATTCTTATACGCTTTTCTGTCTCCAGAGCTGTTAAAGGCACTGGCACAGGATCTATCTCAAGCCGTGTTGTATAATAGTTTTGATAACATAGCTTCTGTTTGGTTTTGTATGAGTGTGTGTGTGGGTGTGTGTAAGTGTATAAGTGTATATATCTATAAGGTTGATTTGGAAGTGCAGTAATTTAAAAAAAAAAATCTTTTTTCGATAACATGTCTTTTCATTTGATTTTGTATGAGTGAGTGTGTGCATGTGGATGTATTTATGCTATGGTGTTAATTTGGAATTTAACTGTATCTCAAACCTAGTGAACTAGCAGTCTATTATATTTCCATTTGTTTTTATCAACTATTCAACAGATGGAGAAAACAACTTGGAGAAGTTCATCATATTCTTGCCCCCTTGCTATCATCTGCTGCTCAGGCTCTACCCAGTTGGTGAGAACCGGGTAGTTTCTATAGCAACAGACCACTGGAAAATTCTGCCCTTCATCAGTAACTTCCTTAATGCATTGGAATTGCCTTCAACGTAACGCACATTAACATTTATACTAGTTTGGAGTTAGAAGTGTGTCCTGAATGAAAGTGCATGGTGGTTTAGGTTGTGATCACAACTGCGAAAAAAATAGAAATCTAATTTACTGTAAGTTAGTGTAAGAGATGACGTTTATGCGTATATATGCATAGTTTTTTTTTTTTTAATGTCTGACATTAATGAAATTTGAATCTAAAGTTGCATTTGAGCATTCTAAAGATGGTCTGCTAGAACTATGTGACTTATCTTCTTTAGAAGACTTGTCTAGCACTTTGTGGTTTGTGTGCTTGTAATATTGAGCAACAGTTGATGGCTGTATCCAGGACCTCTTTGCAAGACTCATGAGGTGATATTATCATGAAACTGAAAGTCTTTTTAAGCGGCCTGCTCGCTTATTTGAGAGCTTTCACCTCAATAATGTGGATTAATAAGCGCATATAATCAGATCATACTATCTGCTGTAAACGTTTAAACAAAAAAAGACCTCAGACTTACCTTAAGAGAATCAAAGACAATAAAAGTTTTGGAAGTTTCAGGTCATAGTCCTTTCATCAACTATTAATTTTGAAAATTTTTCTTTTTGTAAGATACTAACAGTGTTTGCAACTAAGTTTCTGTAGACTGATCTCTATGGGTTAGTGTTGACTTATTGGTTGCCAATTCTGAACTATCTTGGGGGTATTGGTTGCCAATTCTGAACTATCTTGAGTGTCGAAAGAATGTGCATGTGTACTTGCTAACAATTTTAGATAGGATTTATGTTGTTAATGTAATCTAAATCTAGTATATCAAATAAGAGCCCAAGTGCCTGTGATATTGTGAGTTAATAATTTCGTGATGTTTCTTCATGCAGTTTACAAAATGCCCACACGAAGTTATCTGGAAACGAACGTGTTTTTTCCAAACTAGTTCCAGTCAGTCGCCGAAAAAGACAATTTTCATGTTAAAATCTAAATAATGTGCACACATTATTGTACTGAAGGAATATGTTTTTGATCATTATGGTTTACTAGTGAGGTGAGTGTACATCATATTTCTATGTGTACAAAATGTATGGGAGTAAGTGCGATTGCATGTTTGGTTGAGTTTGTACGAAATTAAATGACAGCAAAACATATCTGAATTTATCTGCAGTGCAATCGCCCATATATAGTTATAGGCAAATTGGTTCCAAAGAAAGTTATTTATTATAACTGGTTAATAATAAGCTATATTCAGATGAAAACGTGGCTGAAATGAATAAATAAATCTGTAATTGAATATCAGAGTATGTGTGCCTTGTTCCAGGTTTAGAATTCTTAGATTTGAATGCAAAAAAGGTTGTTCAAATTGTGCAGATATAAGTAATAAAAATGAAGTAATTGAATGGGCGATTTATGTAAATTGTTTATATTGAATCAATAAATTGTTGCAAATTTGAAGAGTTTGTATGTTTTTGGTATTGTTAGGACATGTCATATGTATGTTTTATTGTTTGAGCTGAATGTTTGACAGATTTTCTTTACATCGTACACCCCTTGGGGTCATGAGCAATCTTGTCACTGTAGATTGTTCTAACCTATAAAGGGAACAGTGAAAGCCCCAGTTGAAAACCTGTCTTGCCTTTGTAGGCATGACTAATTCACTGCGGCAATAGTTCCCCCCGTTGGAGTGCCGGGGGTTTCAGTATAAATAGTATCCACACTTTCTGGAAATTTAGTGCTTTAAATTCCCACTGTCGCTGTCTTCATCATTTGCTCTTTCCCATTCCTGATCTGTCCTATCACTCTGCTATACTTTCTTCTTCTTCGCTAGATCAATGACCTACCTTTTTTCTTGAAAACTCTTCCTGGACAAGACTCCTTGTTTGTGTATGAGGTCTGTTGGATCAGCTTGGGAGTGTTGGACGCTTTCTGCCGGGTGGTCACTAGGGCTTCCTATGATTGTATTATTTCGCACTATAGGCATTTTATATGTATGTGTTTAGTTGATGATTTATAATGATGGTTGTATTCTATTTTGTTTTTGTAACCGGGGTGTTCGCGTAGTTGAGGTCAACCCTCAGCCGTCCCCCGCGTGGGATGTCTTTATTGTAAAGTGACTGGCCGGTGGAGTGCATTCAATTTTCCCAGTAGGGTTGTTTCGGCAGATCTTTTATGCGGATCGGGGGTTGTCCGGTCCTGATTTGGCTCGGAAGAGTCCGCTGGACCTAAAGCACCAATAAATCATCATCATCATTTACATCGTACATTTGACATAAATCTTTCAGCATGAACATCTGATCATGTACATTTCATTTTCAGTGCAATAACTTCAGTAGGGGAGAGAGGGTGGAGGAGAGATGGGAGGAGGGGGTAGTTGTAGGAAGAAAGAAAGAGAGAGAAAGATGATGAGAAGGTATTTTATTACAAGAAAAGTAGATTTCCTCATCTGTGTATTTCGTCATGAAACCAAGAAAACACATTTAAACTATTTGCATCATATTCTACATTCAACCACACATCATGATAATTTAATCTACATCAATTCACACACGTGTAATAATTGCAACAATCACAATGACCATAAAGCAATTAGTTAGCAAAGGTAATATTAAATTTAACATACAAAATTAACAAAATGTAATTAACAAACATTTATATTGCTGTATTTACGAGAACTGATGAAGGTCAAGATGCACATACCTCTGAATTGTAACCCAATTTTACTGATAACAATCTTAACCATTCAAAAGTTCACCTAAATTAGAAAATTAGGTCATTCAGTTTTTGCATTAGGTTAGAGTAAGACAAGTGCAAAGCATTAGCCAAAAATGTCACTGTTTACAATGGACACTTGGAGCATCATTTATTCAAACAAAACTAAGTACACTAACACTCTTTAAGTCTTGAATTTTGGAACACAGTCTCGCTTTCTCATTTGCACAAAACTCGTCATACGATTCCTAGTATGTACACTTCACAGTATTCTGAGCTCTAATGTTCTCACGTTACAAGTATTTCCATTCACCCACATCTACAGCTAGCATACATCATCTTTTACAAAAAAAAAAAAACAACGTACATTGTTAGCAGCAAATTTTTCAGAAAATAAGCATCCATCCAGTCCGTATGTAAAACACTCACAGACATTATTATCTGCATAACTAATATTTGCAAAAACAGGCAGACCTGAAAAATATTGTATAAAGCTTTCATCCTTTCTATTTAGAACCCATACCTTTTGTCCTCAGTATTTTGTAACATTAAATCATCATCTCGTCTCTCTTATACACCACAGTTCACACACAAAACGTTTCTCTTTCAGTGGTCAGGTGCACAATTCAGGCCCCATTTTGATGGACTCAGAGGCATCAAAGTGTTAAGTATTTTATTCAAAGACTTCATGTATAACTTCATGCTTTTGTGGCACACGCAGGGTAGAAATTTGCTGTGCTGTCCTGTCAAATGCAGCACTAATGTTCAATGCTTGAATGCTCCGTGGATGCGCAGTGTTGAAAGGAATAATGCATTCATCTAGCTCTCACAGGAACCATATCTCGCCCAGTTAACGATAAAATTATGCTAACACATCCCTTCATATGTAAAGGCTTCCATCCTGGGGGCCCACATAACCTACAGCGATAAGAATAACGTCCACTAGAGTCCACACTCCTAGTCCTCCAAAGCTGAACAACTTGCCGATGCCTTCTCGCCAAAGACCAAGGTAGAAACGATCAGCACCAAAACCACCCAAGGTGATACTGCACACAATAATGATACACTAATCGATTTATTGATTTTTGGCTGCTTACCCAAGAAGAGGAAGTTTGTAGGACAAAATTAATATACATGAACCATTTGTTGTTTGCCACAAATTGAACCCTTTTCTAGTTTCTTCCAAAATAAGTAAATTGTCATTTTTATGACAGTTCAACTTCAATGCAAATAAATTTTACCAGAAAGTCAAGTTTTCTAGACAATTACACCACTATAAATATTTTCTAGGTTGAAAGAGACTTGTATCTGGATCCAAATTCCAGTACGTTGAGAGTCAATATAAAAAAAAATAGGAAGGTTAATAAATAAAATAAATGTAAATAAAAACAGAAAGCACATGTCAATGTATTTTAAAAAAATCTAAATACGCTCTCAACAATTTCTGTAATTCTGCAGATGGTTGGTTTGTGCTTTATTTTGGCTCAGTGGTGTATGCAGCGTACTCAAATGTCAAGCAATAACATTGCAGCCTGTACAGGCAGTGGTTTAAACCCTGTTGACAGCCTGAAGTTCCTGAAGCTTATGTCCTAGATGGGTGAATGCTGGCTACACAAATACACCCAGCACATACTAGGTCCCTTCTCCCCATCCCTGGTCGCCCAGGATTGTGCTCAGTTGTCTGGGCGTTAAACTATGCACCCAAAGGTTGTAGGTGGGGCACCTCAGGCGGCTTGAGTTAGATCCTGTATCGACCAGCACCTTGAGCAGCTCTTGAGCTGGAAAAGCGCTATATAAGATTGATTAAATCAAAAATAACATTAAAATACCATAACAATAAACTGTGAAGACAGAGAATTTTAGTTGGTGCTTTAGTGTACTTAGGCGACAGAATATAGGTGTGCATTCTAGCACTATGCTTCCATCCCAACCACAAACTTCGATAGCTGTAAAATATTAAAAATAACAAGGAAAAAATAATCAGATTGACAACTACATCCTTTCATTAACACCTAACAATAACTGATATTGTGTGATAAAAATACAAACCTCAAAATTAAAGCTGTGGACCATTTGTACCCATTAGACCAGTTGCAAGGCTGCTGTTTGTAAAAGCACCGTCTCCCTGAAAGTTAAAATGAATTTTCTAAAACAATTTGCACTATTTAATGGGATATATAGATCATTTATACTGTAAGCACACACACACACACACACACAAGAAAATTAATACGAATCCTATCCTATCCTATCCGATCCCGTAACTCGAAGATCGTAGGGGTACCACAGATGATCGTTTAACCAGCTTACTCCATCTTTGCCTGTCCTCAGCAACCCTGATTGTTTTGCTCAGTGTCAAACCAGTCCATTCTCGAATGCTGTCCTCCCACCTCTTTTTCGGTCTCCCTCTTTTTCTACCTCCTTGCACTGTGCCTTGCAGGATGGTCTTTGCAAGATTTGATGATCTGGTGACGTGGCCATACCATCGTAGTGGCCACGTCACCAGATCATCAGGTCTAGAATAAGAAAGCTTGGTTAATTTCAAGTAGACTGGAACTATCTGGACAATAGCGCTGTCCAAGCTAAGTCTACCGCCAGCTTCAAGACTGCATATTCGTGGTCAGCCGCTCCACACTATTAGGCTGCTGAGTCCCTCTCCAAAACCCACCTCTCCAAGTCATATGTTCGCCAGACTACAGGTTTCTTCAACGAACTATTCAGATTCAGAGATCAAAAAAGCGACATAGCTGAGTCTTGCAAAGAGCACAAACAAACTTTTACAACATACCTAAGCACAACTCTGTCTCTTGAGTCTTGCAGACTGCTGTGTAGAATGGGCGAGCTGGGTAGTAACTGCGAGGCCTCAGCAGAGAGCAGGAGGTCGACCTGTTACACTTGTACTGTGATGGCTCTAGCTGATAGCAGTAGCGGCACTGGTATTTGCGCCTTAATGCCCTGTTGCCCTGTACATGAAATAAAATAAAAACACATTTAGAAAACTGTTAGTTCTGAATAATAATAATAATAATAATAATAATAATAATAACAATAACTGAAAATAATAAATTTCATAAAGCAGAATGTTAAACCTTGGCATAACCCTAAGGCAGTAAATTTAGTCAAAATGGTCAATTGCACATGTATTACAATTAAACATTTGATTATGCAGGCACATGATGCAGACTGATGAAGGATAATTAAAAGTCTAATTCTAAACTAAAACCTATAGCATTTGTTTACACACTGACTCAATACCTTCCAGCAATAATAACAAAACAATAATAATAATGGGTGCTATACACTCTGTTCTCCAAATTGCCAATCAGGCTCAAAGGGCAGCGATCTGTACCAGCATACATGCTCACATGTTTCACACACTCTCACAGTACAGTCACACACACAACAAACATACACCTATCGCTCAAACATGTGGTGTAATGGCACGGAGAACTCAATTAGAAGACAGAAAGGAAATAAAAATTTTATTTTTGTAAATATTAGATTGACAGCATCCAATACCATTGTTAAAGAGAGGAAGGAAACTGGAGTGCCAGGAGAAAACCCTCGGCAACCTGAAACGTCTCATACACCAGTCACATACGATACATTCACCCCTTGTAATAATCAAACCTCTGATCTTCAGCATTAAAAAGAAATACAACTAACCCACTGCACCCCAACAAACAAACATGTATCATACAATATAACACTGGAATTCACAGCGCTACACTTTCCTTCATCAAACAATAAAGATGTAAATCGATGACATACTACAAGTTCTTTTTTTTTTTTAAATTGAAATTACACATGTTAATGTTGCATACCGTGCAGTTGACAAGAGGCTTTGGCCTGCAAGTGACATCAAGGAACTCCTTGGAAGCGTAAGTACAAGAATAGTTGAAATCACATTGCAAGCAATCAGCATCTAAATCTTCACATGGCACACCACTTGGGCACATGTCATCAACAGTTTCATAACAGTCCTCTGCTGTGTAGGGACTGCTCTTGTTGTCACTGACATTACTGATGCTTGTGAAGTTTTTCTCTGCCAGTGATACATGTTCTCCTGCTGTGTCCTCTTTCATCATGCCATTGTTCACATCTCCACTTTCTGTAGACACACAAAACGTTGGTAATAAATGAATGACATTCACACAAATAATTACATAAATGAAAAAAATAAATATAAACAAATAAGTAGAATCCACCTCTATCAATCACAACCTTCGTTCAGCTGAAGTTATATATTATGATCATGGCCGTACACTATGATTATTATTTTTTTCTGTGCACATAATGTGTATCCACAACCACAGATGTTTAATACTATAATTCTATTAAAGTAGTTATCCAAAGATAGCTATCAATAACTCATTAACCTTTTTTCACTGTCCCTGTGTTATTATAATACTATTATATTTATAATCAACGAACAACAAGGGAGGACAGACGGACACCATTCTCCTAGACTTCGCCAAAGCATTTGACAAAGTGCCCCACCAACGCCTCATCATCAAGCTCCACCATTACGGCATCAGAGGGAAGACCCTGAGCTGGATACAGAACTTCCTGGCTCAAAGAACCCAGCAAGTTGTTGTGGAGGGGGAGTCGTCTAGTATGGGCCAGGTGACCTCGGGTGTCCCCCAAGGATCCGTCATCGGCCCGACGCTCTTCCTAATCTACATCAATGACCTGGGCAACAACATCAAGGCCAACGTCAGGTTATTCGCTGATGACACCATCCTTTACCAGCGCATCAAGACTCAACAAGATGCTGTCTCCCTACAAGAAGACCTAGCGACCCTGGAAAAGTGGGAGGAGATGTGGCAGATGGAGTTCAATGTTGCCAAGTGCCATGTCCTATCTGTTACCAACAAAAAGAAACCTACCCGCTCAAACTACACCCTCCACGGTCACACGCTCGAGCAGGTGGACAGTGTTAAGTACCTCGGTGTCGAGCTTACAGAGAAACTCCACTGGGGGAAGCATGTTCACGCTTTGGCTGCCAAAGCGAACCAAACCAGCGCCTTCGTCTACAGAAACCTGAAGGGATGCCCCACTGCCGTCCAGACGCACTGTTACAAAGGCCTAGTCCGACCAGTCCTGGAATACGCTTCCCCAGTGTGGGATCCCTTTCAACAGAACTTGAGCGACACCCTGGAACTGGTCCAACGAAGAGCGGCCCGAAGGATCCTGCATGACTTCAGTCCCCGGTCTAGCGCCTCTGCGCTTGTCCGTCAGCTAAACCTGCAGACCCTGTCTGAGCGTCGCAAGATCGACAAAGCTGCAATGCTGTATAAGATCATCAGTGACCAAGTCGATATCCCTGCTGGTTCACATCTTAAACCAGCAGCACGTGCCACCAGAGGACAGCAGGCGAAGCTCCAGGTGCCCCAATCTAGAATCAATGCTCACCTACATTCCTTCTTCCCCTCCTCTATCCGTCTCTGGAACTCTCTCTCTGATGAAATCACAACCACTAAGTCAGTCCCCGCCTTCAAATCAGCAATGGAAGGATGGCTCCATTTGTAAATATCTCATTGGAAAAAAAAATTATATATATATAAATTATAATAAATAAATAAATATAATAATAAAGTATTTTGTTAAAGAAAAGCCTTATTAAGGGGCTACCTGTACCTATTATTAATTTCTTAATTATTTTAATTTAAATAATCTATTAGTGTATCATAGTTTTGTTCTCCAAACCCCACTGTGTCCCCCCCTTCCCCTAGTAGAGGGGGTGGGTGCCTGAATGTTGTTGTTGTTGTTGTTGTTGTTTTTTTTTTTGTGGTTTGTTTTAACGTGCCAGCGCATGCTCCCGTCGAGTCCCACACATGTGTATTGTTCCCCAACATTGGGGTTTGCACATTAATCTGAAGAAGAAGAAGAAGATGAATTGAAAAAAGTAAACTTAATAACTAACCCACTGGGCACTGAGTTAATTCACAAGCTCGGAAGTCTCTTCTTTCGTCTTTGTAAATTTCAATACTACTACTTATTAATTGAGTTTATTGAGGCCTACGAGTAAGTGCTCTGGGCCTCATTATAATTAGGCCCCTAAGTATTAACCTGCAAATGAATTGAAAACAGTTAACATAATTATAACTAACTCAGTAAGCATACCGTTTTCAATTGTTGTTCAATTATAATAGTACTGTAATAATACACAGACATTAATATTTTAAAAAAAAAAAAAAAAGGTTATACCACAGAAACAGTTTGTTTATATCATCCGATACTGACTGACAGTACTAGCAGTAGCAAAGTGACGAACTATAAACTTACTGTCTTGGTTAAAATTTGACGCCTTTGTCAGCAAAAGTACTGACAGACCTATAAACCACTTCATTGTGAAGCATCGCCTGTCACACAAGACATATTTTGCTTTGATAAGGTCCCACGAAACTACGAATCATACAGTGGTTGACAGTACATCTTAGCTTGCGTTTCCTATTTTCCTATGCTAAAGAGTGTTTGAATTATCTCTCCATTGGATCATGAATTAGTTTTGGTTCAAACAAAATACTATTTTGAACTAGGATATGCTATTTTTTATATCAGTTATTGTTTATTTTCAGCATATAAATTACATTACTTTGGAATTTGCATTACTACATGTGTGCCTATTTAAGATATTTTATTATTGGTAATATTTTACACAATGAGTGATCCCTCAATGCTATGGAATGTTTACAAATGGCGGGATGGTTTGGAGACCATAGTGACTGTTTATGATCTGGTTTTCGAAAGTTCTTTATCTTGTTTCTGATTAATTAATTTTATTATTTTTAGTACACCGCTTCATGGTGATTGTTAAAAGTGTCATGTGAGTGGGTAAAAAGCGGGTCTGGTGAAAAATTGATACAATACTAAGAAAACTAGCCTACACATTCTTAGGCCTACTGATTTAGCCATTTAGGTCGTCGAAATCGTTTAACGTCAGCTGCGAAGTATGGCTCGGAGTGGCGGAAGACTCAGTTTGACTGGAGCTTTGAATAGAAAGGTTCCATCTAATCAATTACATCCGTTATCCTTGGACTCTGGGTCCAAACATGCGTCTGTTTGTCGTTTGGAAAGAGAACTAAAGGTACAATTTTTTTTTTTAAATAGAAATTATTGGATTATGTTTTCAGAAAATATAAGCAGTTACTTATTTTTTTTAAAATTATATATTGCAGTCAGAAAATACAAGCAGCTAGGAGCCTTTGAGAATTATAATGGATTGGCAATACTAGGTACAATATACGAGCATGAGATCTCAGTTCTCACCACTGCCATGAGTTTTTCATCCTCTTTTACACTCTCATTCACTTCAGATACAATAAACCATACTTCCAATGCATCTGGGCTCCAAACACTACTGATCAAACATACCTGTCTAACCGAACTAACTGCAGTCTTTGTCAACCACTGGTCATCAATTTCCATAATCAAATCACAGTCTAAGCAGCTCTCCCTGGAGAAAATCCAACAGCAAACAACTACAACAGCATGTCAAGTCACAAAGATGTCACTTCCTAAACACAGCTTGTGCTCTCATTCTGATTCACCCTTATGATGAGAAGAAAATTGGGAGAGGCACAGAGATTAAAGGGTTTAATTTGAGGAAGGAAAAAATAATAATGATTTTAACTGTTAAATTTTGTTAATTTCTTGTGTGTTTTGTTCATATGTTTGTGTGTGCGTTTATGTATGTGTTTGCTTTGAAATTGACTATGACTTCAGTTGTAATAAATTGTTTTCTCTTTCTCTAATTCTTATATAGGCTGTGAACGAGGAAAACCAAAAGCTAAAAGAGGAACTAGAAGAAACCAGGTACATTTTGGTTGGCTTGATACATTTGTGCATGTGTGTTTAATTATTATAATGGTGCAATCCTCAGTTGAAAGTGTGTGAGAAGGAATGGTCTAAAACCATTAGAATCCTTTGTAAAAGTATTATATATTAAACTAAGAGAAAAAGATTCAAAACCAAGGTATCTCTGATTTTGTAAAATATTAGACTTGTCTTTTAATTTCTTTCTTGTATATAATTTCTCAGTTTCTAACAGCTTTGTATTAAGTAAATCATAATATAAGTATTATATGTATATGGGTCTGTCTACAAAGCTGGTTCACTTTTTGTGACATGGGTGCCCCTCAAAAAAAGTTGTCAAATACATACAATTTGTGGTTTATTTGAAAGATATGTATGTGTGAGATCATGCCATGCAGGTTAGAAGATAAGTTTTGA
>CM072511.1:64067017-64319517 GCA_036898135.1 Oncomelania hupensis | reverse complement strand
CGGCCAAGGTCAGTGGAAGGCCACATGATTTCAGCAGTGCGTGAGCGAGAGGAGACAGTGATCCTAAGAGCTAGCGCCATGGCAAGAGACTGTGCGTCGGATCTGTTGTCTCTGTCTTTGCTGGTCCCTTCTTCTCCTTGGGTATGTGTTTTTGTGTGTAGTAGTGCATTTGCTTACCAAAGTTTTGCTGCTCCGCTTAAGGAATAAAGACTTTTCAGCAGTTTTAAGATACAGCGTAAAACATGTTTGTAAAATAATGGACCTCAGTGACCTTGACCTTTGAGACAGAGTAAATATGATTGCCATAAAAGGCTGAACAGTAGTGAAAGAATATGCATAATAATAACATCAGTCAAGTTATATTTAAGATAATGCAAAACAAGTGTTTTGAGCAGCTGACTAAACGATGAACTGACCATTGGATTGCCACAGAGTGATGGAGTTGAAGTACCAGAAATCATCCAAATCGGTTCAGCCGTGTTTTGTTGTGGTTGTTTTTAAAATTGTAAACAGAGTAAAACGTATTTAGCAAACAGTTGACTCCAGCAGCGTTGGAAGTGCAAATATGAGGTCACAGGAAGATGGTCGCTAACCTAGGTAATGTTCTTATGAAATTTGAATAAAATCGGTCCAGTGGATCTTGAGATATGTCATACATATAGTTCAACTGACCAACCAACAGGCAGACTGACATTAGGTTATTTATTTATTTAATCATTCTTATAATTATATAGTGCTTTTTGCGTTCTCATATCGCGTTTTTATATAGCGTTCTTATATTGCGCTCATTCTGATTCCTGACTATTATTTGCATTCGAAGTTATAGCTACAACTGTTCAGTACTAGTCTGTGTTGCATAAGGATGTGATTTTGAAAAACCAGAAGAAATTAAATGTTGAATACTGCCTGCATTATATTGTGCATGAATGGCCAAACTACTCTAGCATTTGTATTATTATTAGCACATAAATTCCTGCATCATTATATTTTTTAGCCATCAATGAAGAGACCGGTCATATCGGACATCACTTACAACACACTGGCAGCCTCCCTGCCTGCTCTGCCAAAAAGCAAAGCTACAGAAATTGAACATTGCGTAACATCAGTTTTGCAAGCATGCAACTATCGGTGCCTGATGGCTGGCCAAGAAGTCGGAGCCCTGAGGGAAGAAGTTCGGTTTCATCAGGCCGTCTATCAAATGCAGCTTGACTATGTTCTGCAGGCTTTTGATGCGCTCAGGTTAGCTAATAACTGTAGTGTTTTTTGAATTTTTACGAAAGAGGTGAATGAATGATGAATGATAATTAATGCAGCTTGAATACGTTCTGCAGGCTTTTGATTCGCGCAGGTTAGCTAATAACTGTTACCCATGTCTGTGTGCTGTGTAGTATTTTTTTAAATTGTATTAATGCTGTGAATGAATCTATCCTATCCTATCCTATCCTATCCCGTAACTCAAAGGTCGTTGAGGCATCACAGATTGTTTGACCAGCGTACTCCATCTTTCTCTGTTCTCAGCAACCCTCATGGCTTTGTTAGCGTCAAACCAGTCCATCCTCCAATGTTGTTCTCCCACCTCTTTTTCTGTCTCCTTGCACCGTGCCTTGCAGGATGGTTTTTGCAAGGCTTGGCGCTTTGGTGGCATGGCCATACCATCGGAGTTTCCGTTTCTTCACCACTTTGAGCATGTCATCGTGTTGTCCAATGGCTTGTGTGATGGTCTTTCGGACTTCGTTGTTGGTGATGTGCTGGGTATAGGAAATGCCCAGAAGTCTTCTGTAGCACCTCATCTCCATGCTTTGTATTCTTTGTGAATGAATGATGAATGATAATTTATAAGTGCATACAAACATTCCACGCAGGTATGTTCACAGCACTGGAGGCTAAGCAGGGGGAGAGAGGGAGGGGAGAAAAGAGGAGGGGGCGGGAAACGTTTTTAAAAAATTACTAAAACATTTCTAATAAAAACTGAAAACAGAAGTAATACAGCAGAATAGCTAAAAAAAGCGACATTAAGATGTGGTACACATCTTTTGTGCTATTTCAGTTATTACTGGTGTGCATATATATGTGAACATTTCATGATAAAATATTGCATTAAAAAAAATTAGGTTAGATGAACATGTCAGAAAACTTTGTAGTGGATATTTTGTTTATTTGTGCAGGGAAGGCTACAATGAATTTGAGAAAGGAATCAATGAGACCTTGGTGTGGTACACATCTTTTGTGCTATTTCAATTATTACTGGTGTGCATATATGTGAACATTTCATGGCAAAATATTGCATTAAAACAAATGAGGGTAGATGAACATGTCAGAAAACTTTGTAGTGGATATTTTGTTTATTTGTGCAGGGAAGGCTACAATGAATTTGAGAAAGGAATCAATGAGACCTTGGTGCTACCAATGAAAAGTGAGTGTTCCCAAACCATGCACTGTCGTAATAATTATTGGCAAAATTCTGCCTTACATACCACTAAAAGTATTGGTTTTAATGATGTTAGCTGAAGCATACTATGCTACCTTTCATCATTCAATTTGTTTTATTATTAAAAGCTAAAATCTGCGAGCATGAGAATATCTAAATGTCCAGTAAGAGAACTTGAGGCATCAACTGTGTACTGTACATAAACTGTTAGTTTATTGTAGATCAATGTTTGTGTGTAAACTTTCTGCAAAGAATCTTTTAATTTCTCAGTTAATTCTGTTAAAAGTAACATTGTTGTTTTTAGAAAAGGTGGATATCTGGGTGCTAGAGAGATGTGGATGTATGATGGAAAGACTATGCCTTTTGTGAATAAGTACCTTGGTATTTATTTTTCTACTAAATTGAGTTTTACTGCAGCATGCACAGACCTTGCAAACAAAGCGAAGAAAGCACTTTTGTCTTATCATGCATAAACTTCGTGTTTATGACAATTTTTCTGTAGATATCTTTTTTAGGTTTTTTGATGTTCAAGTGCAGTCTGTTATGCAATATGGGTCAGAAATCTGGGGTTTAGAAGAAGCTGCACAACAATGTGAAAAAGTTCATTTGTATGGTCTTAAGAAATTTTTGTCTATTAATATGCGCACACCTAATGATTTTGTTTATAATGAGTTGAATAGATATCCCATTGTTATAAATTCTGCTGTAAACTGTATTAGTTACTGGATAAAAATCTGCAAATGGATGATTTTAGGTTGCCTAAGAAAGCTTATTTTATGCTGTATAATTTGGATTCTAGGGGAAAGAAGAACTGGGTTACGAACGTACGTATGTCACTGTGTTTATGCAGGAATGGATTTGGTCATGTATAGATGAATCAAGGAATTGGTAGTGTGAAAGTGTTTTTAAGAGAATTTAAACAAAGATTGATTGTTTGTAGATGGCAAGTATGGAGTGAGCATTTAAATAACAGTGAACGTTTTCACATGTATAATATGTTTTGTAATTCTGAACACAACAGTCTGCCTAAATATTTGCAATTAAATATTGATATGCATTTAAAGTTTGTGATCACAAAATTTAGGTTTGGTGTTTCAGAATTATTTGTTCACTTTTATACATACAGAGTGCATGCTGTTAATTATACTATTTGTCCTATGTGTAAAACGGCTGAAGAAAACGAATTACGTTTTGTATTGTATTGTCCATTCCTAAGTAACTTAAGGAAACAGTTTATAGCTCCAAAATATTATAGAATGCCTTGTGCAACACATCTCATTCTACTGTTAGCCTCTGACAACAAAGATATTGTTGCTGTTAGAAAACTATGTATTTATTTATATAAAGCCATGAGACTTCGGGAACTAGCAGTATTGTAACCTGTTTTGTATTTATATGTATATTAATTATATATTCAATGTTTGTTGTTTTATTATTCTTGTACACACCCTTTCAAAGGGGCGATGCCCTGAACCTCTGGA
This sequence comes from Oncomelania hupensis, assembly GCA_036898135.1. Taxonomy (NCBI): domain Eukaryota; kingdom Metazoa; phylum Mollusca; class Gastropoda; order Littorinimorpha; family Pomatiopsidae; genus Oncomelania; species Oncomelania hupensis. The sequence goes on along the minus strand of CM072511.1, from coordinate 64,315,608 downwards.
ATAAAAGATTCTTATTCAGTAAGATAATAAAGTTTTCTTGTATCCTGTAAGCAGTTTTATCGATGATATTTCTTTGATCCACACGATGTGTTAGTTCAGTACCTAATATGTAATTTATTTATTCCTTATTCATTTGTTTGTTTGTTTACAGACTTGATGTCAGCATACATAAAGCTGAAGAACAACACACACACGGATGGTCTCAAGGAATTTCTTACATTGTTTAAAGCATATGAACATCAGGTACATGTTTTCCACAAAACGTTAGCTATAATTTGAATTGTTCTATGCTACTTCAGAAATAATGTTTTTCTTCCAAACTTAGTTTTAGTTTGTTTTGTGAAGTAAAACAAAAAGCAAGTGTAATTTGCAATAGAATAATATTAAATATATTCTGATTTTGTGCTCTTAATCTTTGGTGGGTTGTTGTATCCATAAGTATTTAAGTTGAGTTGCATGTCCTTTTTTCAGTGGCAAGAGCTGATTCAAAAGCTAGATCCAGATCACAGAGACTACGAGTCAGGTAGGTTCACACTTTCTTATTGCAGTACATCATGAGTGTCTAAGATGTTTAAATAACTCACGTAATGCTGAGGTGCTTTCTTCTATAGAACAATTGTGCTGCATGATTAAATTGCATGGACACATCAGATGTGATGGAAGTAGGGTATGTAGAACTCAGCGAAGAATTAACCTATTAGGATTAATAACATTAAAAGTAGTTATGCAGAACTATGTAAAAAACTTTAAGAAAACCGCTATTGATAAATAGAAAGCAAAATACAACTAAATAGCAACATCGCGGCACTGGCCCGTTTGTCATGCTCTAGAATACTTGGCACCTGATTACTTAACCACAATGGAAACCGCGCTATTTCACCAACTTAAGACTGGCTACCTAAAGTTCCATATAAACCCTGCTGCCTGTGTCTGTGGCTGGCTGCTCACATGTCAACATCTCTATGATTGCCCGAGTGTCATTCCAACGTTTACAGACCTTCAAGATCTAATGCATAAATATGAAATTGCCAGGCCCACTTTGGCGCTGCTCTCGCCCCATCCACAAGCAGAGTGGAGGATCACGAAATCTCTATTCAGAAGTTTATCTAGATCATCGCGGGAAACTTTTTATAATGAACGGTTGGTGTGAATGTTTGCGTGTGGGTGAAAGTGGGTGGGGGGAGGGAGAGGAGGTGCGTGGGTGTGTGCAAGGGTGGCTAGCTGGGATTTAGTTGCTGAGGCGGAGAATGTGGGTGTGATGCTGGCACTGTTGTAGCGTTGCCCATGCCAGCCAGATTTGTTGAGGCTCAGGCTCATCTTCTTCTGGCTGATGCCCTCGGTGGATGGGTCCGGGCGAGTGGTTATGTTGTGCTGAGTAGCCTATATACAGTGTGCGGCGCTATTTGTGACAATAGTATGGGTGGTGGTGTTGATGGTGATGATGGTTTAGATACAAAACGTTATGTTGAATGATGATCTTAAATTGTTATTATCATTTTTAAATCAGGCATTTTAATTGTGAAAAAACATTATCCTTAAAAAATTTATTTTTACTTTGGTCCTTGATTTGAAGACATTATTGGTATTATAGTTCTTATTGGGAAAATCTAATATGCTTTATAGCATCCGTATCTATTTTAGTGGTATGTTACTTTTTACCTGGTTTTATTTTATTCTTTCTTATGGGTGTATCACTTGTATATATTATACGTGCATTGTAACAATGAATTATGTTAATATTGAAATGTGCTACGGTTACATGTTTACTTTGTCTTTTTTTTAATCACTATTTATATAACAAATGCGAGGCTGTGGTAAGTCCTAGTTATTTCACTTAGTAATCACCCTGAGTGCTTGGAGTGTGTGTGTTTAGGCATGTGTTCATGAGTGGGTGTGTGCGCGAGTGTTTTGTTTTGGGTTTATTAAACGATGATATGTGGAAAATGTACTAAACTACAAATGTTATGTGTACAATCAAACACGTGAAGTGTGTATGTATTTTGGAGCTGGATGGTTCTATGAATAAGTATGCTATTTTTATATCTGAAAGCTACAGCGCTTATAGTTAGGTATGGTTAAGGCTTTGAGTAGCGATGTCTTAGTTGCGTATGAAGTTATGTTGGGTGATTTGGCTTGTCGGTCTTTAAATAACAAAGCAATTTGACTGGAGCGTAGGGCACACATACTCGTGCACACACACACACTTTCTCTCTCTCAATCTCTCTCTTCCCCGCTCTCACCTCTCTCTTTCTCCTCTTTTTTTCTACCCCTCCTAACTCCTTCACTTTACCTCTCACTTCTAATCCTCCCGTTATTCGTTTCCTTCCTCTACATCCCCATACTTATCACTCATTCTTTCAAACATTACTACTCCCCTCCCTCTCTTCTTCTTTTTCTCTCCCTCTTTCTCTTTTTGTCTGTCTCTTTTTCTTAGTGCTTGCCCGGAAATTGGTATGATTATTAGATCTTGTTTCTTGGTGTACATTTTATAAATTTTGGCAGTTAGTAACTTTGTGTACATATTTTTAAATGTACAAAGAGTGATATAAAGCTGATACTGTGTACAGGGCGTGAAAGATTAGTTGAATGCAGGTGTATGTACATATCATTGTGCTTGTACTACAACCTCGATGTCATCACAGACTACGTCAAATTCTGTCAGGACTGTGTCATCCCTCCCAAGAAGAAGAAAATTTTCCCAAACACCAAGCCGTGGTTCACGTCACACATCTACCACCTGCTGAAAAAAAAGAGGAAGGCCTTTGCAGAGAAAAACATGCTCCTAGTGGCTCAGCTGACCCGGGAGGCCAGATCTGCGATCCGCCAGGCAAAGCTCCGGTTCAAGCAAAAGGTGGAGGACGAGTTCAGTAAAATGAACGCTAGAGCTGCTTTCCAACACCTGCGGACGTTGATGGACGACGGTGACTCCTCTCGTTCTGACCAGCTTCCAGCATCCACTGACCCTTTGACTTTCGCAACTGACCTGAACAACTTCTACAATCGATTTGACAATGCTGACTTCTCTGCAGAGTGCTTTCACCTGATGTCAGCAGCTCCAGTCGTGGAAGGGTCAGTCACCATCAGCGTCGACGATGTGAGAACCCAGTTCAGGAAGACGAAGGCAACCAAGGCGGCCGGCCCTGACGGCATCTCAGCTCGGCTACTCAAGAGCTGCGCTGATTCCCTTGCACCTGCCTTTCAGCCCCTCTTCCAAGCCTCCGTTGACTCTGGCATTGTACCCACTCTATGGAAATCCTCAGTCATCATCCCCGTCCCCAAAAAGCCCAGACCCACTGAACCTAACCATTACCGCCCTGTTGCCCTCACCCCTCTACCCATGAAGTGCCTCGAGCGCATAATGCTGAGGAACCTGCAGCCTTTCATTGAGCCACACCTGGACCCCCTGCAATTTGCCTACCGTGCAGGTCGGGGGGTGGAAGATGCAGTGGCGACCATCCTTCACCGGCTGCTGAAGCACCTGGAGACTCCCGGCCATTATGCTAGGTTACTGTTTGCTGACTTCAGTTCGGCTTTCAACACCATGCAGAGACACGTACTGGTGGAGAAGCTTCAGCAGCTGGCAGTCCCCACAGTCATCGTTCGGTGGGTGCTTGACTTCCTCACTGACAGACGGCAGCGGGTGCGGGTGGCGGGTGGCGGGGAGACTGGGGTCACGCTCTCGCCTGAGTTGATGACAAACACGGGCGCCCCCCAGGGGTGTGTGCTCAGCCCGTTTTTGTACATTACCTACACAAACAGCTGCAAGTGCGAGGGTGATAAATGCTCTTGCTCCAAGTTCGCTGACGACTCTGCCATCCTCGGCCTGATGTCCGATGCTGAGTCGGAGACGACATATCAGGCCACTGTCAACAGGTTCGCCGCCTGGTGCTCAGAGCACCACCTGCAGCTCAACGTCATCAAGACCAAAGAGTTAGTTGTGGACCCGAGAAGGGACGCTCCGCCTGTACAGCCTGTCATTATCGGGCAGGAGCAGGTGGAGATAGTGGAGTCCTTCCGCTACCTCGGCCTCATCCTCGACTCTGCACTCAACTTCCAGGAGCAAGTCACTTCTGTCCAGAGGAAGTGTCAGCAGAGGCTGTATGTGCTGCGCCGACTGCGGTCTCTCGAACTGGACCCCCAGCTGCTCCTCAACCTCTATCGCTCCATCATAGAGCCCCTTCTCACATACTGCAGTAGTATATACCACCCCTTCCTCTCTGTCACTGAAAGAAACAAGTTGATGAAAATTTCAAACACGGCCTCAAAGATCATTGGCCTCCCCGTCCCCCTCATCTCTGAGATAACAGACAAAGCCCTGCTTCGCAAGGCGCATGCGGTCTCTGCTGACAGCTCCCACCCATTGCACGCGGAGTTTGAACTGCTCCCCTCGGGCAGGCGGTATCGCTCCATCAAATGCAAGAAGGCAAAGTACTCTCGCAGCTTTGTTCCCATGGCAGTGGGTAGACTGAATGCTGCCTCTGGCTCCGGCTGGCGCATCGGATGTTAACACTGCCCTACTGCACGCTCTAGCTAGAGTCAACTATACAGTCAAGCAATTACAATAATTATGTCTACGCTAATTAAATTGTCAATGTACTGTGCTGCTAACTTGCATAATTATATGTATATGCATATTTGTACGTGTGTGTGTATGTGTGTGTATTTGGGTGGGTGTGCGTGTATGTGTGTATATATGTGTATGTATAGGTGTATGTGGGTGGGTATGTTTATATATGGGTGTGTGTGTGTGTGCGTGTATATGTGTGTATGTGCATGTGTGTATGTGTATATCTATAATATATATGTAGTATTAATACAATTTATTAACTTTGTCTCTTAGTTATGATAGCTGTAGAAATTGAATAGTGTTATTTTAATTTGTGCTAAACTGTATTAGTGTATTAGTACACATGTGATATGGTTTTGTGGTTGTAAGTTATGATAGGATGACGATGAGTATGTGGTGGGCATATGTGTTTTTATACAGTGCGTATCCTGGTGGCAAAACAAATTTTCCTCTTTGATGGAATAAAGAATATATTGACTTGACTTGACTTGACTTGTATTGTTATGCTATAGTGATAACTGTGTTGTCATATCCTGCTTTTAGCCTTTAGTGTAAATAGGCGCATGCCTCCTGCACTTTAAATGGAATAAAACAACAACAACAAGCAGAATTTTATGCTGAATTTATTGAATGAGTTCATTTGTTACAGGATCTGGTGCGATCTCCAAGTTTGGTGAAGAATTTTTGACATCCCTTGACCGCCTGGTGCTGAAAAGGCAAAACCAGCGCGATAAAGCAGCAGCACAGAAAGAAGAGTTGAAAGCAACCCAGCAACGCCTGGAAGATGAGCTCCGTTCCATCATCAATGACACAGAAGAACAGAGAAGAATCGCCAGAGAAATGACTAGCTGTGAAACAAGCAGCATCAACAATTCCAATGAGGCTCCATTTTCAGGCACATCAGACAAAAGGCCTATTCCTCCAAGTTCAGATCATGAGGCAACCCATACAGGTTCAAGTGTGAAGCCCTGGTTGAATGATGATATCACAGGTCAGGCCCAAGAAAGGAAGAAGAAGGGACGCAGAAGAACAGAAGATAACTTGGCAGCCAGAAAGCCTTGGGTGAACAGTATGGAAGACATTAGACCCGACAGTGGGAGGTTCAGGTTTGCGTTCGAGAATAAAGGGGAGAGCTCCAGAACACAAAACAGAAATGAAGCTAGTGAAAATGGTTCATGGTTGAGACCCTGGTTGGATGAGCCGTACGGTGAGAGTGAAGGTCAAAATGAAACAAAGGACAGGATAAGCCAAGACAGAATAGAGAAGTACATGAATTCCAATGGAGGAACTGTAATTTCTGCTGACGATAGAGAATTGAATTACCCGAGGTCTGCTGGTGATAGAGATTTTCATGAACTAAGGGTGCAGGAGTTGCAAATATTGGATAGCCATCGATCTTTGCTGAAGCACAGGCATGGTGATCTGGGTGATGAGCAGCATGGTTTTTCATTGGACAAGTTAGACACTTACAGAACGTTTCATGGTGAATCTCTTAGCTATGAAGACTCAAGCTTAGGAAGAAGCTCATCTCACCATGCAGGATGGCCAAAACCTCCTTTCCACTTGCCACTAGACTCGGACATAACAATTGACAAACCTCCAATGTCTACAGATCTGCCTTCCTCCAGTCACAGTCATGTGAAATCCAAGAGCAGAAAGGGAAAATTGAAACCCCGAAACTATGAGCCCAGGCTTTTTGTAGCCAACAAGACTTTGTCGCTCAGGAGATCAGGAAGTCTGATTAAGCTTTCAGAACCTACTCTGGGAGAACGTTTTGGAAAAATGTCTGTGCTAGGTGGTAGAGAAGAGGGTCTTCCAAGTTCTCGCACTAGCAGCCGGCAAAGCAACAGATAATGTTTAGCACAGATTTGACTACCAATCCCTGGTGTTCCTGTGATAGGATAAGATAGTATTTATCTATTTGACTCCTAGATAAATATTTGATTTTTCCAATTATCTGTCATTCATAATTTAACTGGTACATGCCAGTCACATATTTAATTTATTTCTCCACTGAACATTTTCTTTATTATGTTATTGCCTGTCACATGGCTATTATGTTGAATTTTGTTCGTATTGGGTCAGCTTATGTTTGTTTGCATTTATAGTTTTTTTTATATTTATGTGTTCATTGTTCATATAGTTACACAAAGAGAAGTAAGTACTTGTGCCTTTAAATTCATGCAATTTTGTACACGCATAGTATTTATGAAAATAAAGTGAGGAATTCAATGTAAACGTTTTGACAAGGTTTCATGTTGTGTGATGCTAAATTAATTCTTTTTTCACACTTTGTCAATCATGCTGTTTTTTAAAATAAGACATTCTTCTTCTTCTCTGTGGGTTGAGCAGCCACAATCAGTATGTCGGTTCATTTGCTGTGTGAAAACATGCAGAAACAGTAACTTTCCCTTCATCACAAAAACACACACAACACATAAAAACCAATTTTAAAACGCAACCTCTCTCACATCCACAAACCACTCATTTTTAAACTCTCACATTCATAACTCATTCCTCAATCTCTCTATCTCTTTTCCCATTCAAGCTTATTTTAAAACTGAATCTCTTTTACTGCTTTCACTCATTTCAAAGCTTGCAAAACCCCACTCCATCAATCCATTTTTTTAAACATCATTTTACTTCAATATGGCATTATTTCAAATGATAAAACAAGACAAGACGCTGCAGATGAAGAGAAAGAAAAAAAAGACAACAGTAAAACAATGATAGCGATACTTCAATTATACGCCATCTTGAATCGAGCAACCGGGGCACAGACGTTTTTAGCAGTAGAAGGGAAGTAACCACAACAATGATGTGCTACATGACAAAGCTAAGAAGAAAAAAAAAAGCAAATGGATCAACTGGCATAATGCGGATAGTTCAGAACATAATAAATGAAGGAAAACTTGCTGTCAAACTGGAGTAACGTAGATGATGTCATGAATTAATTTATTAAGATTCGCTCTTTATTTTTGCAATTACTGTTTTCCATGGTTACAAGGTTATTGAAGAGAGAAAAAAAAATCTCGTTTTGAATCAAATAACTAGTTAGGAACATTTCTTCTTTTTCTTTTTTTGCAAGGGGGCAGATAAAGAAAAAAAAAAGAAGAGAAAAGGACACCATATATATTTGATACAACTATTTAAAGTAGTACGTAGGAATAACAATGAACAAATCTTTCCAAAAAGGTAACAAAATAATGTGTCAAGAAGTACATACATGTAGCTGTGCTACATAACATTATATGCAAATGAACATACACTTCTAATACCATATTCTATTACAGGTAATTACTATAAGAAAGAAAACACTGGCAAACGATCTACTAGAACCAACAATAATTTGACACTGTCATCACAAGGAAAGACTACATAACAAAAATAAAAGAGCCGAATCAGGACCACAAAAACAAGACAACTACTTGGCTGAAAGATGACTCACCCCTGATCCGCATACAAGACCTGCTGAAACAACCCTAGTGGTAACACTAAAGGCACTCCACCAGCCAGTCACTTTACAATAAAGGCATCCCACGCAGGGGACGTTGAGGCTATACTCTTAATTTATCAAACCCCCGTTTACAAAAACAAAATAGAATACAAACATCATTATAAAATATCAACAAAACATATACATATAAAATGCCTACATTGCTAAATAATAATATCATAGGAAGACCCAGTGACCATTTGGCAGAAAGCATCCAATATTCCCAAGCTGATACAACAAACCTCACACACAAATGAGGAGGTTTGTCCCGGAAGAGTTTTCAAGAAAAAAGGTAGTGTGACTGGTCTAGCGAAGAAGATAGCAGATTGATAGAATAGAGTAGGAATTATAAAGAACAAATGAGAAAGACAGCGACAGTGGAAATTTAAAGCACTAAATTTCCAGAAAGTGGGGATACTATTTACACAGAAACCCCCGGCACCCCAACGGGGGATTTGCCGCCAATAAAATCTAGGTAAACAAACAAAACCAAAAAAAAAAAAACTCCATCTCCCGAGTCTACTTCCAGTTTACAGACATGCAACAAGAAAACCAAAACCTTTAGGGTATACTATTGGTAACCTAACAGCAACAACTTCAAAATGTAGCTAAATTCATGTCCTTGACCGAATTTAACAAGTACTGTTTAAAAATACTCTTGCAAACTAGATCATTTCACCAAGAATGAAATGTTCAGGAGTGAGATTTAGCGGTCGCCCGAGGCGACTTAAAACCGGCTCGGGCGACCTCACTTTATAATTGAGCCAGCCCGCCTGGCGACCTAAAAAAAAAAAGATACTACTTGCAGACTTTTAGAAGCTCGGTACGAAGCGTTTTTAGGTCACTGTTCGTCTGCTACGAGTATGAAGCATACGCGAGCGTTATTTCCCTTTGCCTACTTCTCTTTCGCGCCAAGCGCGCTGTCTGCTTTGTTTGTGAAAAAGATACTCGCTACAAATTACGTGTATTGTCAAGGTGACGGTGGTTGATCCGAAAATGTGGAACTTTATTTCTAGAATCTACCTCACCACGTCCGAACCCCGTACCTACAAGACTCACCCGATCATCCTGAGAGGCAAGAACCCTCAACGTGATCAACAGACTCTAGCTCATGCAGCAGTATTGAAGTGAACGATTGTCGGGCTGCCTAAAAACCATGCGGGCTACCTCACTTTACTTACTAGCTAGCCCGGCGGGCTAGTTAGTCTCCTGGGTTAAATCTCACCCCTGAATGTTGGTTTAAAAAGGTCTCAGTAAATAAAAATACTTATGAATAATAAAAATCAATATTTACTATGAAAATCAAGCAGGAGACATGAGCTACTTAACAAAACAGTATGTTACTGTTATGTTAAATTAATATCAGAAACTATTCCTCTTAAATAAGATTCGATGATAACAGATTGTCTATTATTATATACCCCATGGTAAAATATATAACTGGCCAGATGTTACATCATCAGTGTTTTTCAAGGCAAAGCCTGTGAATTTTTACACTGCGAATGTTTACCTATAATGACTGTGTTTGTTTTGGCATTACTGATTAAATAAAAGCCTTTATATTTAGTATTATTAATTTTGAATATGCAATTCTTAATGGAATGTTGGCACTGAATATGTTTGCATTGGAAATGGATAAGAAACAAAGGTGAAATCATTCAATTCCTAATTTACTGATAACGAACAGCAAGAAGCATTTAGCAAGGCTCATTCAGAATTATGGACACTTTTCCAAAGCATGTAACATATATCAGCGGAGAAATTTCTAACGCAATATTGATGTGTTGCAAAAAGGTCTAATATAGGTGTGCTCATAAGTGTGAAAATAGACCAATATTTCCCAGTTTTAGAATGTTATCAAATAACTCAAACCCTCCTACAAAAATTAAAAGGGTACAGACAGGATCACAATGAAAAAACAAGAAAACTCTATGAATAAATAGTCCATCATGCTTGCGTAGCAAAACAAGCAACAGAGATCACATTTCAAACTGTTAACAAAATAATGTACCAATTTGGCCAACTTTTTGACAAGAATCATAAAAATAAAATACCAGGTCAAAAAACAACGTACACTATAACTAGAAGGGCAAAGCCCATATGACTCACATGCTCCTTATGGAACTTGCAATATTTAACATGAAAATTACTGCCCAGCAAAAACAAAAATGTCATTAAAATGTAAATACCGATTTCGATCTTTTTATGATCATGACATTGAGATGATCTTGACCTCCGGCTCTAATTACACACATTTAATATTACATGAACATCAATAAAAGTATTATGCCTAAAAAATAACAGTGACCTTGGGATGACCCTGACCTTCACCTTGGGATGACTCTGATCTTAACTTGACCTCTCATGCTCATGTATGAACAAATAAGTTATCCAATGTTGTTGCATACTAGTATAGATTAAATAGAGCCATTCCACTGAATGATGACCTACCTTTTGTTTGTTTTTGCAAGGCCTAAAATGACCTCGACCTTCAAGATCAACACACATAAAAACAGAAAATATATCAAAGATTAATCTATCATCTTTAAATACAACAAGTTTGAACTTTATATCTCTCATAGTTTAGGGTCAAGATCACTTCAGAGTACCTATACTGACTTTGGACAGCTCCAAACCTTGACCTTGACCTTGGAGTGAGGTTCCCTAAATGCGCATGCAAATGAAGTGTGTCTCATTGATATGAATAATGCATTAAAGAATCACAAGTTTAATATTAATTAATAACTTAGAAATAAAGTGAAATTGTGTTAAACTAACATTTGTGAATCCTGAAACGTACCTTGACCTTGAAGTGAAGTCATTCATTTACTGATCATTTATGAGGTCTTTTGGATATACACCATTTACTGATCATTTATGAGGTCTCATGCATATACACAATCTTACCAAGTTTGGTTGTGATAGTTGAAGTAGGTTTTTAGTTATTAATCCACTTGCAAGTCTTGCACATCCAGACGGTGGACGAACAGATATTTTTTTAATGTTATTTTTGGACTATTTAGGACATCTCACACAGATTTGCCAAAAAATTTATTTTTTTTTTAGGGGGGGGGGGGGGTAAGGGGGGGGGGAAGGGTGCGTGGGAGGGGTGGGCGAGTACATAGACTCACACTGCTATGTACGTGAGTCAAAAACCACTCTTTTGATACAAAAGCCATAACAACATTTCTATAACTATGTTTTATCCAATCTTGATCAACAACAGCACGCCCATTTCACTAAAAAATCTGTTATTACTTTTTAATCTACATATACCTAGAATGTACAACACAATGTACAACTCATTTCTTGTGAAAACAGTTTTATCTGATCATCATATTTTGGATTGTTTCTTAGATGTATCTATTAAAAAGAAAAATCTCAATTGTTATTTAACCAAACAAATTACAATATAAAAAATTGTAGAAGAGAAATTAGATTTTAAAAAATATATATTGTTCATGCTTTTCTTTTCAAGCCAGGCTTGTTAAAACTCTATTGGCACAGAAGTCAATATAGGCAGCATTCATTTGATACAAATGAAGTGACAAAACTCCAAAATAAAACATAATTTCATGTACATGGTCAAGCTCTGAATGTGTACATTTTCGTTTATAAACGGCAATATATATATATTTATTTATTTTATTTTTTTCGAACAGAAAAAACATCTCCTAGTTGCACCAGAATCACTGAGCAGGTCAATACATAATTAGACAACATACTGGGTTGAAAGCATGTTTGAAAGAAAGTTTGTATTTAATTATTTTCTATATAGTTTACTTTTTACCAACTGGATTACAGCCGCTAACTTATCTTTATTAAGTTCAATCCAAGAATTTAAAGAGTATTAGCAAACAACCATTGTAATAAAAATGGAAAATAACAAAACACCAATTATTTGAAAACATTTCTGAAATATTTTCATCCCCTTCTTCAGTTCTGATTATGAGCAGGTGAAAATAAATTAATGTGTTAAGCAAGATACACATACTAATAATAATGACGCAACAAAAAATGTTTTGTTTCATGTTTTCTCTGGAACCGTCGTAAGCCAAATCTAATTCTAAAGGTATATATATATATATATATATTTTAAATCTACTAAAGTTGGCACATTTCTTTCTTAGGCAACAAGGGAAGAGTCATAAATATGAACTGCCTGAATTTAAATACCCTGTAATAAGAATGTTATTATTTACAATACAGTACCTTCACATATTACTCATGGGGTTAGCATGCAGGGGGGATGGACACATGTTAATATGTGTTTAATGTATGTATATATTCTCTAATTAGTTAGTTAGTCATTGTTTATAGGATCCAGCAAAATGCAGCAGATTGCAAAGAGCTGAATCAGGACCACAACTTAGTAAAAAGAGGACTCAACCTTGATGCGTATAAAATATCTGTTAAAACAACCCTAATTGTATCAATGACGGCACTCCACCAGCCGGGCACTTTATAATAAAGGCATCCCATGCAGCGGAAGCTGAGGCTTAACTCGACTTTATCCAACTCCCGTTTACAAAAATATAGAATAAAAACATAATAATAACAATAATAATAATAATACTGGTCGCTGTACGCGCCTTATTCCTGAATCAGACTCAAAGCACGGCGATCTGTAACCAACATACACGCTCACATGTTACAAACGCTCCTACATACACAACAAACACACATTCATCACTCAAACATGTGGTGTAAAAAAAAACATCACTATTAGAAGACGGAAAGGAAATCAAATTTTTATTTGTGACATTTTAGACTGACTACTTCCAATACCATTATTGAACTTTTGAAGCGAGGGAGGAAACCGGAGTACCTGGAGAAAACCCTCAGTGACCTCAATAGTCCTGTACCTAAGTCACATAAGTTCGCCCCTTGCGGGAATCGAATCCGCGACCTTCAGCATAGGAAACCACTGCGCTATGAGGACATCCCTCATTATAAAATATGAACAAAATACATATATACCTACACTGCCAAATAATAATACCATAGAAAGCCATAGTGACCATTTGGCAGAAAGTGTCCAATATCCCCAAGCTTACTCAACAGATCCCCATATAGAAATGAGGAGTTTTGGGAGTTTTCAAGAAAAAAGGTAGAACTGGCCTAGCAAAGAAGATAATCGATTGATGGGACAGATTATGAAAGAGAAAGAAAAAATCAGAATGACAAAAACAGTGGTAATTTAAAGACCTATAATTATTTCCCACAAAATGGGGATACTATTTATACAGAAAACCCCGGCACTCCAATAGGGGTATATTCTCTAATTCCTGCAACAAGAAGAAAATGTTCTTCCAGTCATTATACAACAGTGAGAAACACACAAACAATCACAAAGCTTTCAAATAGTCTCTTTTTTTACCCTAAAATGTTAAGTCAGATTAAAAATTTTTATCTTCTCATTCTGATTGAAATTTAAAAAATTCTGTACCTATTGAGTTTTTATCGGCACAAAACCAAACAAATACACAAGTGCACAAACATAATTCTGTTTGCTGTATCATATCTCTCCTGGTAACAATTTAGAATAAATATTAATTTCACAGGGAGCTAGAACACTAGGGAAATTTGAAAGCATAAAACATGCATCACTGATTTTATACATGTACTACACACAATATTTTGTTCAACATTAGCACAGAAAGCTCAACGGAACTGCACAATCATACATACTAATACGTTTTTATAATTTCCTTCCAATTCCCTACCTCCTGTTTTATTCTAGTTTCAACCGACATTATTATACTCAGCTACAACTTGTGTGGTCTAGGGAATGAATGAATGAATGCATACATGAATTAATGAATTGATTCATTACAGAAACAAATACTGAAATAAATGCTAAAACTGTCCTGATTTAATGTTCTTTTGCCTGTTTTGATTATCTCACTGCAATAACTTATAAAGCTGTTACAAGAAAGGACGCCAACACTAAAAACATAAAAGATGAATAACAAAGTTTCATAAGCTATAGGAAATAACTACAGGTGCACGGAAATAAGATTGACTTAGAAGAAAGGGTTTGCTTACATGTGAAGGTTAAGACTGAAGTTTCTTATTCTCATTATACTCAATACAATGTTTAAACTAATGTTGTAATTATACTTACTATAGTATCAACAAGAGGCATTATGTCAACTGAGCAAATTAATTCTGTTAATACTAATACTACAGTAATAGATAAATCTGCATTTTAGAATGAACTGATACAACTTATGCAGATTTTTGTCATTGCAGTCCTGAAGCTATTAAAATAAGTTAACAAATTCATTTAAAAACAAGACTCTTTAGTCAAAATAAAGCATTCAAAAGAAGGTCTTACTGAAGCACAATCATTTAAAATGAGTAACGTTAATTAAAATATTTATTTATTTTTAAAAATAGATTTCCTAATAAACGTATAAAATAATTTCTTCTTATAAATGTTAACACTAACAAACGTTTATTGAAATATGTTATCTGTTCACGTATTGACTTTTTATATAACAACTTAGAAACAATGCATTTGATCTATAAATTTCATTAACTCAGACCTCTTATATATTATCGTGTAACCTATTTCAGTATTTGTTGTGGAGCAAATTATAACACAAGATGACTCGTTATTCTTATATTGGTCACAAAATAAGTCAAAGTACAGAAATATTACAAAACGTCTTGAAGGTAAATGCAAGTTCAAGCATGCAATTAATGGGCCGGAAATAGATGTTAAAAAAAATAATAAATAGAAAAGCAAGTTTAAATTCAGAGAGAAATAGAACTAAGTGCTATACACCATGACTTTTCTGCCCTGTACAGAGATATATATGATCTTTTTCAGTTTTCGACATAGACATCCAAGTAATAATTCATGTTATGGTATAATAAACAAGATTTTTTTGAGTTAACATATAATACTAATATGAATAAATTTAGCAAATGTATACTTTACAATATTGAAATAGTTACAGAACAATGAAATGGATACAATTATAAAGGCGCTGATTTTGATCTATGTACAGATGAAAAGGGAGCATAGGAGGATGGCAAAGCAAAAATACTGACAGACACAAAATGTTCTTTGAGTTTGAGTGAAAACAGTCAAAAGTGTACATTGTACAAAACATGTACATGAAACAAAACAAACAAACCAACACAGAAATAGTTTGAAATATATAAGACATGCAGCTTTTGTAACTCAGAATTGGATAATTTTCTCACTCTCAACACATTATTTGCTTCAGTAAGATAACTTGAGTGTTTCAAACCACCAAACATTCAGCATTTTCATCCATGTTAAATTCTTTATGGAAGTTCTTAGCCTTGATAACACCAATAGTGAATCGTACAAATTTTAGTTTGAACATTTCTGACCTTTCTTTTTTGTTCTCTTTTTTTAAGGAGGAGAAGGGGGAGGAGGAGGAGGGGAAGTGAGGGTAGGTGTGTTGGTGATCAGGGACTTGTGCTGTAACACCGAGTAAAACCTGGAGTCTTCTTCAAACTGAAATCGAACAGGTTTGTTCTATAATGTCGACTATGTGTGCTCCATCTTGTTCCAATCTTTCAGGAGTTGATAACTAAAAGAGAAAATAAAAATGTGTTGGCATTAATTAACAAAAAATACGGTGGAAAATACTGCCAGTCCCCTTTCCTAAAATACATTTACCGACTCCTGCTTGGCTGGTGGCCCCCCCCCCCCCTCTCCTCCCCCTCATTTCTCTCCTCCTCCTCTTTCAACATAAGCAGAAATACATTCAAATCCCAAGATCAGCCCTGGCCATCCATCAAAGCGAAGGTTATATAGATTAGATGGGTATAAGCGAAAGTTACAGGAATGATGTAAGAGATAATAAAACCTAGGCATTGTGCGCATTCATGATAATAACATTTGGTGGGTGAACATTCTCAAGTCGACAACTAATTCTCTATTAAGTGTTTGTCTTTATGAAAAGAATTGAGAAGGGGGAAAAAATGTCACAGTGCCATTGAAGTTTAAGACCACGAAATCACAATTTCCAGTTTACCTGCAAACTTTACAGGCATCAAAAAGGCATCCTGTTTTGTTTTTTAAATTTTATAAATATATATATATATATATATGTATCACAAATTGAATAAGCTAATACTTTTCTTTTTATTTAAAAATTTGGTTTTTCCTAAATTCGTTTCTAAGGAAAGCAAAGGCTGTCTAATAATGTACAAATCACAATAAGTTTTTGAAAAACACCAGCACGAAATACAGGAATGCATCAATTGAAACAAATGTCTAAAACAGGAACACATCAAGATCACAAACACTTAGCTCACTACAACAAGATTAAACGGCAACACAATCAGAAAGTAATCTGTACAAGGTCTCCAGGGGTTCTTTTACAGTCCAAAAACAACAGAACAAATTAAGCTGCATAACTTACTGGGCCGAAATGCATGACACAATCAAGATAAAATTTCTACTCATGTTAATTTTCTCAACTATGGAACAGCAAAAACAAAGATAAAATGCACTTAAAAGCCAGGTTCCAGTTTTACTAAAGCTAGGTTGCGTTAATAATTAAAAACCCTAACAGAAAAATGTGAAAGACAGAACATGAGAACATCCATGCTAGAAAAAAAATCCGAACAACAATTACTTGGTGAGAAATGAACAGCAAGGTTAATTAATTTGGAGAAAAAAAAATCATATAACCAAAAAGATTTTGCTATTTTGTTTCCTAGTCTATCAGTTTTCTTGATTATGTATTGTGGCATGTATATGATGCACAAATCGTAAGACAGGGAAAGAAGAGGCAAACAATTGTTGCGTTTTAAAATAAAAGATTCACATCACAGATGCATAATTTTTTTTTTGTACGCTAATGTTTCAGTCTCATTAAAATTATCAACAAATTTGGCTGATTATCATTGTTTAACATCTTTTCAGTTTACTTTTTTTTTTCTCGTTTATTCCTATAACCACCCAACAAAGTCTATTCCCACTTATGTATTAGTATTTATTTTGTGAATTATATTTAACCCCTTTTTTTTTTTTGGACAGGGTTATTTAAAACTGTGATAAAATGTGAATATGAATGCACCCATTTTGTTCAAATCAGCTGCAAAATCTATACTACTTGAACTTCAAACTTAAAATGTCCTGGAAGTATTTGTTTTACCAAACAATAACTTAAGAACAGTCAGGTTACTGCAACAGTTTACATTATTAAACAACAAAATCTCACATGAACGATGACTACGCTGATGATAAACAAGAGACACAATGAAAAGTAATGATCATCATAAATTCCACAAAAATTTACCAGCAACAGAAAATATAAGTGAACAAAACACATTGAGCGTTAAACAGAAGAATAACATTATCTGATCTAGAACATATCATAACGTCTGATCCACAACAACAAACTAAAATAACACCACAATTAAACAGAGTTTTGTACACAATGGACATCAAAAGCTGCTGCGTTTTTGTTGTTGTTGTTAAACATCACAAGAAATTACAGTGTCATAACATTACAAGAAATTATATACACACTTGTCAACAACATAACCAGAAAATCCATACACGTGTTTCAAAAAAATAGCGATGCAAGTAATTTACTGTTCATACATTCCCCTAGAACATAATGACTTAGAGATAAAAGGAGAATCTACTACAAACAGACCAACGTGCCTGCAAATGACAACAGTCACGATACGATAAGTGGCAGCTACATTTGTCAACACCTAGGAGCTGCAGTTGAACACATTTGGAAGGGTCATAATACACAAGTCAGCCTTTCAATTCATTTAAAAAAAAAAAAAAATTTTTTAAGTCTCCCATTGGATACACTTAGAAAGAGCAGGGGTGCTGGAAATGCCAAATGCAAGTAAACAAATTGCACAGATTACCTAAAGCTTTGCAGTTCACTGACAAGGCCACCTTTTATTTGCCTTCTAACTAATCTTTCCCCATCATCATAGCTGGCGATTCTTTGTAAGTTTTACTGAACCGTGCATTCAGTTTGATTTTGAGTGAAAGTTGTTAGCAGCCTAGTGAGAAATTCTGACTACTAACTTTGTAAGGATGGGTCATAAGTAGTCCGGTGGGTGAGTAAATCATGCTGACTTTGAGCACCCTTGTAGTAGAATTAGGATAAGAAGAGAGCGTAAAAGAGAGTAAAGGGGAAAAGCATTACACAGCCCAAGAAAGAGCGTCAAGAAAGCTGTCTATGAAGTGACAACACAGAAAGGACAAAGAATACTGTTGATAACTGACAAAACCATTAAAGTCATGAACACTGCAAGATATTTCATCAATGCTTTTATAATATTTATTTTTTAAAAATCAATCTATTATTTAAAAAAGAAAAGCAATTGTTGTTTGGACACTTATTAAGTAATAAGGTATGAAAATAGTAATTCAATTATTTGTCAAATTATTCAATTATTTGTCAAATTTAATTCAATTATTTCTCAAATTTGTTCTGCAGTTACAAATTAATTATATAGTTTGTCAAACTTGGTTTGCGAATGAACAAAAAAAACATAAAACAACTGAGTGCAAACTCACTTATCCCTAATATTTGCATATTATATGTTGCTTTTAACCAGTATTTCAAATAAATTTTTTAAAAAATCATAATTTTTTTTAAAAACAACTCTTTATGAATTCTTTCACTACAGACAATTTTAAATGACCGCTTACATTATTATTATTATTAGTATTATTATTATTATTATTACATTACACATACATTTTTAAGAGCTGTATCCAATTGTCTGTTTATAAATTTTAAAAATGTACTGTCTGCTCCATAGCAGTTTTACTGGTAAGGGAGAATGCTCAACAACTGCTAAATGCTACACCACACAGGAACACGGTAATCAAAATAGATCATTTTCTATGCTAAAGCTAAGTTGCAGATAAAACGCTATCGTCTATATAACAGCATTGTGCTTTTTCACACACTATTTTGACTAAATAGAAATTTCTCTTTATCACAAAATGCAAAGCTTGATTCAATAGATGCCATTTAATTTTTAAAGATAGTTTTCTTTTATTTAGAGCAACGTACATTCATCATCTTTTTGTTTGTGTGAAATGTTCACAGACAGCAGCAATAACACAGAAAAGCCCTCTGTCAAAGCAGAAGGCAATGAACGTACACACAGAGTGAACAAGGCAAAGTGAAGTGACCATTGAAAAATAAAACAACACAAAAAAAAACAACGTCTATCTGTGATAATGCTCTCTTGAACAGTGCTGAAGCTCCTGTTTTGATACAATAGCCAAGACAGAAAAAGAAATGTGCAGTTCAATGTCATAGAAAGATCTCAGAAATAGTCAGTCTCAGTTATGTCTCCTGGTGCAAATGTTTTATATGTCACAAACTCTCACCGAAGTCAAACAGGTATGTACAGATCCATACCATTCCATAGTATATCTTTAACCCATCCAATTGGTGTTCCAGTACCATCGGTAGATGTATTTATACCACCGAATTAGTATGACTTGATATCATTTCATAGGTATGTCCGTATACCATCCAATAGTACAGTTGTTACCAATCAACAACCGACACACCAAGTGATGTGCCTCATTGTCAATCTTGGCGAGTCACAGCTCAAGTAACATTTTAGTCTGTGGTTCTATCATCCACATATGATCCTCAGCCTTGTGATCATCATGGCAAACCTGACCTCCCAATACTACAGGAAGTATTCTTCACTTTTCTTTAGCCTGATTCCTCTTACTTGCAAAAGGCATCTTTCTCTAGACATGCTAAAGATGTTAAGTCTCTGATGTTTAGTCTTATCAACAACTCTAATATTTTCAAAGGGGTTGTAAATTCATCTAGATGTTTTTCGTTTGTTCTTTCGAATTTCTTTTTTTTTCCTTCTTTCTATTGTTTCTTTAAATCAGATTGTACAAGACACAAAAATATTATTGTGTAGAAGTGCAAATGCTCAACATAGCACACACACACACACACATTTGTCCTGGTGAACTCTGTGTGTTGTGAAACATTGAATGGGGAGACCTCATAGAATACAATTCCACACAAGTTATTTTCTCACACATTCCGATGAAAAGTCCACTTCTTAGCAATGCCTCACTCAAACTTTGTCATGTATTTATCTTTTGTAAGATTTAATTTATCCGCGCTTTACACTGAAGCGTTTATCTGTTGCCGTATTTGCTTTTGCTGTGACCCCTCCACTCTGACTCATAACTCTTAAGTTGACACTTCCATTTTAAAATGACTGTGCATGACACCAGACACTTGTGAGGTATCACTTATAACCGATCCAGCTTGAAAGAGTCTTCTGTGGCAGGGTCCGTCACCATGTTGGGGTCCGCCAACATCTGGAGTCCATCAAAGTCCAGAGGACCCAAGTCTGCTCTGAAGGCTTCATCATTTGTGAGAAAGTCTGCATCAAAGCCATCCCCCATGCTCATTGCGTTACCCAATTCTTTGGCAAAGTCTACCGGTGTGCGGCCAAATGGGTCATCTGCACCTGCAACGATAGGATCAAAAGTAACAGAAAAAATAGAGACCCGAGGGGATACCTAGGCTTTCTTTGCTTCAAACATGCACATCAAAACAATCAGCAGTGGCATCTTTTGATCATACTTCAAGCTTAGTTAAGTACACAGATCCTACATGTCTGTACATAAAGTAGACAAAACAAGCAAGCAGACTTTACCAGTAAGAATAATGTCTGGAATCTTGTTGTTGCCCGACATGTTCTGGCCTTGCAGCCCGCCCAGATTGTAGCTAGCCAGATCGTGGAAAAAGTTTGGTGGCTGTTGCTGTTGTTGCTGCTGTTGCTGTTGCTGCTGTGACTGCTGGGTGGTCTGGTTCTGAAAGTCGGTGATGCTGCTGCCCAAGCCCTGCATAACCACCTGGGAGAAGTTGAGACCCAGCCCCTGCTGACTCATCAAGTGGCTGCTCATCAGCCCGTTGTTCATCACCATCTGCGTCTCTATCGTCGAGATGGGAGGGTTGTCCTGGTCAAACAGCAAAACAAAACAAAACAGCACACCCATTACTAACACAGTCAGGCAAAATAAACACTTAGGACCAAGGCTACAAGAGAGCCACTACTGTAATAATCACTGTAATTGTTTTCTGGATTTAATGTAAGGTCTAGCAAATTTTGCCATAAAGATTTTTTAAATTTAAATCACTGACATATACAGATTATTTTCCAATCAAATAGTGTTGTCTTGTCTGCGAAGGAAGCAGTGACAGGCAGTAACCTTTCTTCTCTATCCGTACATAGAAACTAAATTAACTCTTTCCCTGCCAATCGACAGTATATCGTCGATCTGAGCCGCCATGTTTGTGCCAATCGACGATATATCGTCGATTTCAGTATTCCGTTTCGTTCCGGTTTTTTGCGCAGTCCAATCCAAGTTTTATTTTAACCAAAGAGAGATAACTCTTTCTACTTTCGTTCTCGCTCGACACGCGCGTTGTTTCTTCAAATTGATTCGTTTTTAGAGTGTTTTTTTGTGCATTTTACTAAGCATTGTGATGGGCACAATCGACAGTGTGTCAAACTCTGCTAATAATCAATATAATTTCAAACTGTAAATTGTATTTTGATCCTAAATAAATTTTCTTTCTGGTGTAAAGGTAAAAAAGGTAAAGGTAGTCCCATAGCCTTGTGGCCGTAGGGGAGCGTGATGTTGGAGATCACACTTGTCTTGGGCCAGCGTAATGAGGGTGATGCCCAATTCTCTCCCTCGCTGCTTTACCTTCCCCACCCTCAAGAGAGTAGGTACTCAATCACAGTTGAGTCAACTGGGGGCGTTGTTGTTTGTCGCTTCACACCTTAGCGGTCACCCATCCAAGTGCTAACCGCACCGGACGGTGCTTCACTTTCGACACAGTAGCGAGTGCTCCAACCACTGCACTATCCGACACCCCATCCTTTCTGGTGTGTGAAGCTGATTCAGTGATTGGAATTATTCCTCCAGATTTTTTTTATCACTGTGGTATGTAGAAATATTTTTATTTTATTTTATCATTTCAAAAAGATCAACATACTTTCAAAACACATATTTCAATAACATAATCAAAGTAACATTTTTGTGTTTTTTTTTTCTCTTATTCTTCATTCTTTTACCTTTAATTTGATATGAAATATGTCTATTTAACAACTATTATTGAAAGAACAGTAGCTTAAATGCCTAAGGTACTGAACTTTCTTTCCGGTGCCAGAGAAATGTCTGGCACAAACATGGAAACATGCCTGGCAGGGAAAGAGTTAAGCCAAACATGTAGGGGTGCAGGCAGAGGAAGTACTAAAGTGGTGTCCAAGAATTTCTCAGGTAGAAAAAGTTAACAGACTATCCCAATGTACCAATACGAACAAACAAAAGACACACTGAACCAGTATCAACATGACATCGCTGCAGGAACTATATTCAAGGTCTCTGCTTGCATCATCGTCACGATTCACACAAACGCACCGTTTTCCAGTCACACTACTCACCATATTGAACTGTTCAAACTGGTGTTGCAGAGCGCTCGTCTGCTGTTGCTGCTGTTGTTGCTGCTGCTGCTGTTGTTGCTGCTGCTGTTGCTGCAAGTAGTAAGCAGCGGCGAAGGGCGAGTTACCCACATTGTCCACAGGCGGAGGCAAGACTGGAGACTGGGCAGGAGAGTAGGAGGGCGCTGAGTGCGGAGATGTGGGAGACTGGCAGCCTGCCTCGGACACACTGTTGCGGTACTGGGTCATTGACGGCTGCACAACATAACAACCAGAAATGGTAAGAAAGTCAATTAATATAGAATTTAGTCACATATTTGAAACTATGTTACATACGTTAGATTGACTCCATCCCAAACCATTACTGAAGGAAGAGGTAGCCCCAATAGAAAACATTGGAATTTTCAGCAACATTGGTTCAAATGAAATTGACAGAAAATGGTCAAATAAGCATAAAGTCAGCCAGACACTGCAGGCTTTGGCAATTATTATTTGTTATTTTAAATGTCAGAAGGAAATAGTCTCCAACAACCACTTAGATTCTCTTTTCTCTTTCTTTTTCTTTGTTTTGATACTAGTGTATAGAGGCAGTCAGTGCAGCTGACCCCAATCTGAATGTCAGAAGCTGTTGAGGGTTCTATTTAGTGGGAAATGGCCTATTCATTTGCAACCAGCAACTGTTGTATTAAATAAAACTAGAAGGGCAAAGCTCATATGACTCACATGCTCTTTATAGAACTTGCAATATTCTACATAAAAATGAGTGCCCAGAAAAAAATGAACAAAACAGTGGCATCAAAATACAAATATCTTGACTTTGAGATGACCTTGACCTACACATGACCTCTGATGCTCATGTGTGATCAAATAACCCAGTGTTGATACATACATATAATACACATAATATAGAGCCAATCCACTGCAGATCACAATTTTTTTGTTTCTTTAAGCCCAAAAAACACCATGACCTTCAAGACGAACGCAAAACTGAACATATATATTAAAGAGTAAGCTATGATCTCTAAATACAACAAGTTTGGACTTTCTATATTTTTAGGGTTAAGGCCGCTTCAAAGTACCCATCCAACGTGACTTTGAACAGATCCAGTGACCTTGACTTTGGAACGGGGTTCACCAAATTTGCATGGTATGTCTTATAGATAACTACGAATGCCTCAACAAATCATTATCAATAATTTAACATGGAAAATTGTAAAAAAATTGTCATTTTTTGAAGAATGAACATTGAAGTTAACCCGTTTTAAGCCATGCACGCTTCACAAGTGCATTCATATTATTTCATTTTTTAGTAGCAGTAAACGGGATATAACTGTTGATTTGGATATGTTGCGATTGACGAAGGAGTTGTCTACCGTTTCAAAGTCTCATTCTGCTTACTGTTTGCAAAACCACCACATGTTAGGACCTTTTCTGCAGCATACGTCTAAAAATGACTTCAAAATCCTCAAGCCAAACCAGGTAAATGCCATTTATTTACTAAAGCAGTTATGTTGCTGATGCATGCACATTTGTTTGCCGGGATATCTTTAGAAAAACTTTTTAGAAGTTATTTTTTTGTAGGACAGAAGTTCCATAGAACTTTTGGTCGAAATAAAACACAATGTCATTGCACGCATCATGCGTGCATGGTAGCGGGAGGCCCCTGTATTTAGCGCTAGGCTACATACGCTTCGAGCATACATAGTAGTAAAAGATCACTCAGTTATGTGTATTTACAGATTCTGTAACCTTGGAAACAGGTTAAAATGCTTTTCAATGACTATGCACCCTACTGATTTAGGTTATGAATGCATACATTCGTAGTAGGTGTGCATATATAGGCCTAATATGGTTCAAGTATAAATTTTCATATCTGCTCATCCATATACAGTACAAATGTGCTTGCACCACACACACCACATTCTTTGCAAATGTATTCAAAGTTACATTTTTGTGGTTCATTCATTTTAATTTTTTTTTGTTATTTGTTTTTTATTTTACAGACCTCTTCCACAACGGATGACCATACTTGACGTTTTAAGTCAACTCGACGAAGAAGTTTTTTTTTTTTACTGCAGCTGTGTACATCACACCTCCTGGGGATGGACAACAATCTGAAGAAGACAGTGGTGATGAGGATGGTAGTGGACAGATGAACAACTTGAGTCGTCGTCAGCTTCTTGCTGAGGCAGAAGGAGTTGTGCATCGCAGTAATGGACAGCTTGTCAGAATGGGTGGGTCCAGAAGATGAAGAGGAGCTAGAGGAGGAGTTAGAGCTGACCCTACCTGCCTCTACTCAAAAAGCACCTGCCTCCCCACAGCAGACACCCACCTCCTTACAGCAGACACCCACCTCCTTACAGCAGGCACCCACCTCCTTACAGACGGCACCACCCTCCCCACAGCCGGCACCCACCTCCCCACAGCAGGCACCTGCCTCCCCACAGCAGGCAACTGCCTCCCCACAGCAGGCACCTGCCTCCCCACAGCAAGCAACCCCCTCCCCACAGCAGGCACCTGCCTCCCCACAGCAGGCACCCCCCTCCACACAGCAGGCACCCCCTTCACCACTGCAGGTTCCAGCAATACCTAGGCAACAAGCAGGACGCCTTCTACACAATCAGAGGCAACAACTCCTGCAGAAACCTGTTGTTCCACAATCAGTGCTTCAACACCCTTCATGGCATCTTTTGACGTGCTGCTCAATTCACTGTGTCTCCAGGGCTCGAACATGACATTCTGAGTTTGAGTAAATATTGAAACAAAGTTCAACTACAGTATTTTGTTTTTTGTTTTTTTAGTACTTTTTTTTCATGAATACTTGTGTATGTTTTATTGTTTTGAAGTTTTGGAGATAAAAAAAAGTACTCTCTTGATACCATGCACTCTCTGAGAGTGCAACATGACAACATTTACACGCACCCTCTAGCTACCATGCACGCTTCAAGCGTGCGTCCTCAAAAACCCGTAAGAAAAATAAAATTTCCAATTTGATGCTTATATTTGTGTTAGAGAGTGTGTTTGTAATAAGAAAAATCAAAATAATCCAAAGAAAATGGAAAAAAAAATTGTTGGTAAGATATGGGTTAACATCTGCATCCACCACTGGCAGACAGGGATATAACCATGCCAAGGAAGAGGGGGTAGGGACCTAAATCAACACTGAACCATCAGAGCAATTTTACTGCTGAGATGGCCAGTGAAAATGGCCACGTTTTAACTTGCCCACCACTGGATTTGAACATGGGTTCATCGGTGTGCCACGCAAATACTCTACCATTGAGCTACGGCAGTGGGACATCATTTTTTGACCAACAATTGTGACCCTGTGACCTTGACCTTGAAGATAAGTCATTCATTCACTGATCATTTTCGAGGTCTTATGGTAAAAGAACACTGGTCTACCAAGTTTGGTTGTGATAAACCAAATACATTTCGATACTTAGCTACTTCAAATGATGACGAACAGAATAGCCACTTCGTTGTTTTGCACAGACGGATGGGGGACAGACAACTGACTAAAAGACGGACAGATGAACAAAACTTTTCTTTTTCAAACTAAATATCATTTTTGGACTATTTAGGACTCGTCTTGCACAGATCTCAAAATTCTGGAAACATGTTTAAGGGGTGGCGAGTATATAGACTCACATTGCTGCATGCATGCGAGTAAATAAAGAGAGAAAAAAATTACTGCATATTTCCTCTAAAGAATGTCAGCTATATCTGCAATAGTATATGGTTTGTATTGGACCCTATTTGGAGTGGGGGACTAAACAGTAAAGACTACCAGTGAAAATCAATGTTTAGAAATATAATTATACTGATCTTGATCCTAGACAGAATGTCAGCATCCAATTTTTATTTATTTTCTTCCACATGTACACTCAAACCTTGCCCTCAACCTTTTAAAATTTCGAGTTCTCTCAGCACTCTATTTATTTACTTATATTATTTTTTAATTTTTATTTTTATTTTATTTTTGGTGTTTGTGTGTGACAGACACCATTAACATCATCGAGTTATAAATTCTAATTTTTTGCTCCCTCATCATCCATCACCACCCCTTCCCAACTAGATCACCCCTATCCCCACTCCTAGAAACATAATGACACCATAGTCAAAGCTTTCAATTACTGAACAATGAAACCTCTGTTTATAATGCAAGATATAGGATTTTATTGATCGACAGCCCTCATGATTCTAATGTGACTTCTTTAACAATGCTAATTTTAAACAAAAAACACTTGGTATTTTCCATTGAGCTTCAGTCTCAACTTTCTTGCAATTTAGCATCATGTTACCGCAAACATACTTGCACACACACACACTGTTACCCACAAAGGTAACATAATTTAATTTTAAGCCGCTTCCATTGACATTCTCGAAAAATGTTCTGTAATTCAGCATTGTGCTACAACATACAATCCCCCCTCTCCCCATCCCCTCCTCCACCATCTCAGTACTCACACACCACATGCATGCACACATGCAGAGTGCACTCCTCCCCCCACCTCACTCCATCCACACAGGCATCTTATCCATGATAATATAAGAAACAATGAATCCTACACATATAGTGAAGACAGCTGATATTTGCAGTATTGATTCCTTGTCTTGTAATTATAATGTTAGATAACTGAGAGCCTGATGCTTTGTAGCCTTATTTGTTTCCCCTATGTATCAACAATTGAATTTTTAAAATCTCTTCGAAAATTGGAAGGTGCAACGTGATTGCATGGATAAGGTTTCAAACTACGCAATATACGAACATTTTCTCTCAAAGGATAAGAAAAGGTGCCAAAAAAAAAAGTAGAACATGGTCAAGATCACAAGGAGTTTTTTTGTTTTTGTACTGTTTTGGTTTTTAACACATAAGATGCATGGATTCTGTCTTTGCTTCTTAGATTTTAGTGAGTAATGTCACAATGGCACTGAACTACGTGTTCAAAAGAATATCATTTTCAATGCAAACATCTGTGTCACAACGTTATTGATGTGGCTTGATGTTTAATTCTATAACCACTGTCTTGTGAAGTTGTGTAAATGTTATTGTCCATGACTGTTGTACACTTTACACATGTATACCTTGTTTGTTCGTTGGGACAATCAAAGATTCTAATAAACCTCTCAATAAACCTCGCTATTAATAAAGGAATGTTAAATTGTTTAATCAAATTTAGAAAGTGTCATCAAGCTATCCCCAAAATAATAAGAATGACATACTTGTCTTATGCCTTTTTTGTTGTTATTTTTAATTTAGAAAAAAAAAATTATTATTATTCATTTTTAATGGTATTGTTTTTTTTTCACCCAAAGTCACAGGTATTTCCTACTTCCTATTTCCTACTTCCTATTTCAGACTTAGACGAAAACATGCAAACAACAAGAAGAATACAAGATGAAATATTGAGGGGAAAAAAACATCAAATTGCCATGAAATTATATACAAATGTTTGATATAAAAGCTGAAATACATATATCGATGATAGGGCATTGTCACCAAGGAGTGCCTCAGAGATCAATCGATTGAAATCAGCCTCTTCAACAATTTTTAAACAAGATGCATGAATATAACATGGATATTTAGTTGCAAGGTTTGTGAAGAGGATAACCCTTGTTTTCAATGTTCAATCATTGAAATGTGCATTTCAACCATAAGATGGGGAAAGAGCAATGAGCATCAATACTTGCTGTGATGGGTGATGTGTGTGTATTATAATACAGCAAGGAAATCCGATACAATTTTGGGTTGGTAACAAAGTGTTTCTGTATAATGTATTCTGTGATCTGTGAGCTTTTAAAAAAGCAAAATACATGATGAAAACAACTGGATAAGACTAAAGAGTAATTACAAAATACGATGTAAGCTCAACAGTCAAGTAGGAAGAATGATTTCTGACAGTACAACTGCATACACATACTTGTACTTGCAAGAATAGTAATATGACACGCTTATCTGAAGGCAAAATCTGTGTTAGACACTGTAACACTAATATTAGGAAATTCTCTTTTTCATATAGAACTGTAAGACATTGGAATGACATTCCAATGTCTTTAAAAAGTGCTAAAACTACTAATCAGTTCAAAAACCAGTTGGATGCGCTTCCAAAATTTATAGACTTATTTTATAGCTATGACTAATAGGTAGGCAAATTGCATGCAAAGCAGACCATTGTAAATAAATATAAAAAATGGGACGTTCAGAAAGGATCCACGGCCTACATCTGTCCCTACTAGTACTACTACTACTACTACTAAGAATTTCAATTGGTAATAGGAAATCTGCAGTGCCATAGAAAGGTTTACAAACAGCTTTGGATCCAGTGTTGTTTTTGATCTTCTTTTAAAAACAAAAATTGCAATAACCTCAAACTGTGTTTTGAGTATTATGAAATCTCTTACTATTCTCATACTATTTTAAGACTTTGCAGGCAAAAAAAGGACAGGGCTTGCAAGGAAATGAATATAGTACCACACAAAATGTTTTATGCCATGAGCTCAATGGGGAGAAAAGGTCCATTATAAATGTGCATCAACATCATTATTATTAAACGTTTCGTTTGTGGCTCGCTGACTCAAGAGACTATATTGTATATTTTTCTTGAGTAATCAACCTTTAATCCAATATGATTCAACATTTACAGAGTTTTCAGCTCATCAAAATATATTCACATACTGAATCAAAAGACAGACATTCAACTTTGTTTCATTTGCTTGTCATACAATACAGACTCTAGCACGTAACAGTTACAAAGAAAGTTTAACATACCATACTAATCATTTTACACCTACTGCATCGAAAGAAAGATGTTCAACTTTGGGTTGCCGCCCAGTCTCCAGCAGACTCATTACCATCCGTCTGAGAGGAGCCTTTTCAACATCACCATCATCCAGGTCTATATGTCTATATTCAGACTATGACGACAGCGAAGTGAACATCTACACTCTTGGAATTTGCCAGATACAACAACCTGATACTGGCAAACACGCTTGGTCTCCACAAAAAATACAAACGATGGACCTGGCAGTCCCAGCGGGGAGCATCACAACCAGATTGACTACATCATGGTCAAGACACGCTTCAGATCAAGCATCAACATTGGCAGGACACACACTTTTCCAGGAGCAGACATCATAAGTGACACTTGAAGAGAGCAAACAAAGTAAAGTTCACTACACTGAAATTCGACCTGGACAAACTGCAACAACATGAGGTGGCAGAAAAATTCCAAGCCACAATTGGAGGAAAATTTGCACCACTGCTCATTTTGGGAGCTCGTGAAGTAGATGTCAACACCATGATCACCTTCAACTCAGCTGTGACAGATGCCCCACCGAGATCCTTGGCAAGCACCGCCCAAAGAAGAAACCATGGATCACACCTGGACTTTTGGACCTGTGTGATAAACAAAGAGAGATAAAAAGGAAAAAGAACACCTCACAAGGAGCTGATACTTACCAAAAAATCAACAATGACATCTGAAAAGGCATGCGCACTGCAAAGGAGAACTGGATAGAAGAGCAATGCCAAGAAATAGAGAACAGTCTGAACAAGAACAACAGCAAGAAGGTCTACCAGACTGTGAAGCAGCTGACAAGTGTTAAATAGCCCAAGGTCTCCATGATCCAAAGCAAATCTGGCATATGCCTTACAGAAGAACAAGAAGTCTTAGACAGATGGACAGCGTACTGCTCTGACCTTTACAACCACAAACCAAACAGAGACCCATCAGTTCTAGCATGTCCCCAGAATAGAGAAGAGAGAGAAACCCTCCGAATTATCAGAGAAGAAGTTAAGGCAGCAGTGCAATCACTAAAGAAGGGGAAGTCATCTGGAGTGGACAACATGCCCGCGGAATTGCTGCAAGCCCTCACCATTATCTGTAACAAGATCTGGCAGAGTGGAGAGTGGCCTCCACCAGGGACCCAGTCACTTGTCATCACTCTTCACAAAACGGGTTACTTTCAGGAGTGTGAAAATTACCTCACCATCAGCCTCATCAGCCATGCCAGCAAGGCCCTCCTGAAAATAATACTCAACAGGTTGAAACCCCAATCTGAACAAATCATAGCTGAAGAACAAGCAGATTCAGGGCAGGGCGAAATACCACTGAACAAATTTTCAACCTCAGAATAATCTGTGAGAAATAGAGTCAAGATTCAAGATTTAATCCCATTAATCGCCCCTTTTGGGGTGTGGAGGATACAAAAACATTGGCATAACAATCATAATGCGGTTGTAAAAAAACAAAAAAAAAACAGCAACCTTACTAACATTCCAACTTTAACATTCACAACAATAACATTTTGCTATTATTAATATTATTAGTATACGCCCTTTACCTACAGCACCAACATCTATATCATGTGTTTGTAGACTTCAAGAAAGCGTTTGACCAAGTCTGGTATGCAGCTCTGTGGGCAACCATGAGAGTGTACAACATCAGCCCTAATATTATTAAGTCATCAAAAGCCTGTATGACAAGGCTACCAGTGCAGTCCTCCACAACAGCGTCATCTGAAACTGGTTCAGAACAATTGGTGTGCGTCAAGGGTGCCTACTCTCTCCAACACTCTTTAACATCTTCCTAGAGCGCATCATGTCAGATGCCCTTGCAGATCACAAAGGCACGGTCAGCACAGAGGGTAGAGCAATCTCCAACCTTCGTTTTGCAGATGACATTGATGGATTGGCTGGAGAGGAACAAGAACTTGAACAGTTGGTACAGAGGCTTGACACCACCTCTAGAGCCTATGGAATGGAAATAAGTGCAAAGACCAAAATGATGACCAATAACACCAATGGCATCAACATGGACAAAGTCCAAGGCCAATCCCTCAACACAGTGCATAGCTTCAAATATTTAGAAGTCATTGTATCAGACAATGGGTCCCGACAGTAAGTCCTCTCCAGGATCGCACAAACTGCTGCCCTGACAAGGTTGAAACCCATTTCAGATTTGGAAAGACAGGACCATCAGTCTACACTCCAAGGTAAGGCTGCTGCGCCCTTGTCATCTCCATCTTCCTATACGCTTGCGAAACCTGGACCCTCACAGAAGATCTACAATGAAGAATACAAGACATGCAGATGAGGTGCTACAGAAGACTTCTGGGCATTTCCTATACCCAGCACATCAACAACAACGAAGTCCCACAGACCATCACACAAGCCATTGGACAACATGATGACATGCTCACAGTGGTGAAGAAACGGAAACTCCGATGGTATGGCCACGTCACCAGAGCATCAGCCTTGCAAAAACCATCCTTCAAGGCACGGTGCAAGGAGGCAGAAGAAAAGGGAGACCGAAAAGAGGTGGGAGGACAACATTTGAGAATGGACTGGGAGGACAACATTTGAGAATGGACTGGTTTTACACCGAACGAAGCCATGAGGGTTGCTGAGGACAGAAAAAGATGCAGTATGCTGGTTAAACGATCACTGCGGTGCCCCTATGACCTTCGAGTTTTGGGATAGGATAGGTATAACATTCTTTTAACATATTCAGGGTGGCTGAAAAGTAACTCTCCATTGAAAACTGCTTATAACTTTCATAATTAGAACAGCTTATGTATGTAAAAACAAAATGTACTGTGGTCCTTAGTCATTGAATTTTTATTGCTAATCTCCGATTTCTTTTCACATTGATGAAGGCAGCCCCTAATGGCCCATCACCTGACAGCTGGTCTTAGGTTTTCTTATGTCAACTGAGCTCGCCCACATAGCGTCAGGCAACGGGGCCATTATACGCAGCTTTCATCATTGAGATAAAATCAAAAGATCAGCAATTAAATTCTCATCGAGATAAAATCTAAAGATCAGCAATTAAATTCTATCATTGCAGAAATGCCTACACCAAAATGCAAGTTTCAAGAACAAAATTTTTTTTTTCAAGGAACAGGCCACGATGTTCCAGAACACCAATACATAAGAAAAGTACCTTGCCTTTACACTGTGTACATGCTGAAATTTCTTCTTCGGTTACTGTTGTTTCTGAAGAAACCTAGGCTATACTGGGCACTCTTCAGATCTCTGTAATCCTATAATCGCGCACTTAGCATTCGACAACGGATGGAGACAGGCGCGTTATAAATGATTATTATCATACTCTTTTTTCTAGCTCCCTCGAAAGACATCTCCTGGCCTGGACTTGGCAATGAGTAAGAGCTTCACATGTGGTGCCAAAACAAAAGGTTTCCCCTTTGTTGCCCATCACAAGACGTGGCCACTTTTCTGGATAGTCCATTAAATCCTTCACTTGTTTTTCTACATCACTTTTGCAGGTGTACTTTGTTGCTGTCCTCTTCTTCCACAGACACATAACCGTCTAGTAGCTGCAAATCTTCACCACTAGTAGGCCTACCCTGGAAGTTTCCAGAAGCCACTCTGCACATGCTCATCCATTCTGAATTAGAACACACATGCGCACTAACTTGAATTAACTTCCACAAAGGTAGGGAACCACTCCTCGGCAAACCCGGAGGGAAATGTGCTGTCTGTGCTCTGACTGACATGAAACATCATCGACTTTTGGTTTTATTTTTGTAGGGATATTTGCTGCCCTGAACATGCAAATAGAATCCATATTTCCGGAATGTTCATTTTATTTTATTGATTTCCCGAATTAAATACCGCTGCACCGTAATGGCAGGCATGTCTGCCACTGTAAGGATAGTCATACATTTTGTTTTATGCAAATGCAGTACTATTTAGAAACGTTATGACCAGTTACTTTTCAATCATCCTTTAGATCTGCCCAGGTCATATGCTGTTCCAAGTTTCCACAAAAGTCATGCTGAAGCACAGGGAGAGAAAGGTAAGACAGAACAGGCACTCACTACACAAAGGAAAATGTGAACAAAGCATTTTAGTAACAACAACACTGGGAAAAGACAACACAGGCACAAATGGGTACACCAACTGGTATGAGTACATACAGTACAACTGGTATAAAAACGTCACAACAGAGCACAACAGGGATAAAGCTGGTTAGTGCACGTTACACACCCACCTGCAGCTCAGTGGGCTCGCAAGCTGTTATATGCACCTGAGGGACCCCTTGAGGGGAAAGACCACTTGGGGGAGACCCTACCTGGCCCGTCGCCGTCGAACCACCACCCCCAGGACCCATCCCTACCCCCACCGTGGCACTGGTGCCATTTCCCTGCTTGGCCCCAGGGTGTTGGTGGGGGTGATGGTGCGGGTGGTGGTGGTGATGGTGGTGATGAGGGGAACGCTGATGCTGGTGCATGTGCAACATGTACTGTTTGGCGATGCGAGAGTCCAGAGTCATTCTACTGGGGTCCACCTACAACCAAACGCCGGGTCACACCATCACAACAACACACCAACAAAATCAAAGAGAACCAAAAATCATAACAACGCAACTAGTGGAGAAAGTAACAATAATCATTCAAATAACGAAACAAAAACAAAATCTGTAGGCAACTAGTGGTGAAAAACATAATAATCATTCACTACTGTTCAACAAATAATAAATGAAAAATCAAAAAACAAAACAACACAACTGAGCAAGGACTAAAAGAAAATCCATACACTTGGCCCCAAAATGACCAGGAGGCAAAATTAGTCAAGTCTCACGACCTGTACTTTGGTACTCATTAGAAATTAGTTTCATCAATTAAGGTCTACACAGTACTAAAACAACTATACAAGGTGAAACAAAAACCTGATTTCAAAAACTTATCGTAAATAACCATCACGGCATCAGCATCCTGATCACTTATTTTGATGTTAACAAATGTCTAAAATGTAACAATCATGGAAAATGTCCTAACAAACAAAACACACACAACACAAACTAGAAGGCAAATCAATCAAAAATAACCTACGCACAAACAAAGCTGGAAAACGGCCAACATTCACTGTCACTCAACTTTGCACAAAAACATCAATGTTGGTGTTAAACAAAGGCAACACACAATTTTAATTCACTCTCTACTGGGCAATTTTGTTCTATGCTTTTCTCTGTATACTGGCCATTCGTACTATTTAGTAAATATTTCATTAAAAATAGAACATTTCTGGATTTATTGTTGACATATTGGTACACTATCGTGCAAAGTTTGAAATGTTTCAAGTAAAAAATACCTGATTTAGATGGTGGGTGTAAATGACCCTATTTTTTTGTCGAGGTAGATGATGCTATTTTGGTTGGCAAAAATCACACAAAGCCAGTGATTACAAAATTAAACTCTGCTGCGTCATTCTACAGCTGAAGAACATTATGAAACAGCGGGAACAATACATGGAAACTAAATTATTAGCTTAAACAAATCACACAAAACATCACATATTAGGCTTCAATACTGACACGTTTTACGATATTTTGGTTTGGAGACAGGTTGCAGATTGGAGCAAGTTGTGTCCCTTCACATGTGTCTATGGAGAATTTGGTTGGTTTGTGCAGAATAAAGAGAAAAAAAAAAGAGAGAAAAAGTCCTTTATTTGAATGATTTTGAATGAATGTTGAGTTTGTGAGATGCATTTTTGTGATTGCAGTCATCACATTATCGAATTTTATTAATGAACTCGGTCCACCTCTAAATTATAGCATCTTTTCTTGGCAATCACAACAAGATATATATACACCAGTGATCAGGATGGACGTCGGTTTTCGGCATTTTACCCATAGAATTTTGAAATGACCTATTGACTTGACAGTGAGTCGGTCATAAGACCTATTGATTTTCCAGGCAGTCAGTCAAGCCTATGACCATTTTCAAAAGGATACATCATCCTCGCTGACCTCAATTTATTCAGATCATTTTTTTTTCTGATCGAAGTTTTGATTCAAAACAATGAATAGAAAACGGAAATGGGTTTACCTAACGAACTGTCTTTTAAGACAATAACTTGCCGAAGTGAAACAAAATAAGTAACCATACAGTCTCTGCTTGCTTTTGACACAACGCAAAGTGTACACGAATGTCTGATTGGCCGAGACTACTTTCAGTTTAGCTCCGATCCCAAATTTTAGTAGGCGATGATGTCATTATGTCACTTGCCGTCTGCAGAGTCGCGAATCGTGATATTTTAAAATGCCTCCCAAAAATTGCCCAAAGATGATAAAAGGCCTAATTGTTATTTAGCGTTTCGCGCTGTGAGAACCTAGAAAATGTCAGCGCATAGCGGGAACAAGAAGTTCCTGCTCAGGCCGAAATGCATGTAGTGCTGAGTAACAGTTGACAGTTCACTTCAGTGGTAACTGATCGAGAGAGAGAGAAAAAGAGAGAGAGGAGAGAGATAAACATAATCTCAGTTCAACAAATAAAAACCGTTAATTGTCTTTGTTCGTGTTCAGTGAATGAAAGATTTTTCCATGGCGTTATTATAACAGCATTTTTTTTTAAGTATTGATTTTAAAAAGGACTTATTGATTTTCTGATAATTCAGTTTTTTGACCTATTGATTTTGAAAATGACCTATTGATTTTCTGATCAATCAGTCATTTACCTATTGACTCCTCAAACCAACCTGATCACTGATACACTATTATATTTTAAGTGTTAAACAGCAAAAGAAAGACGTTGACTTTGTTCCGCATGAAGAGGGTGGGGGGGGGGGGGGGAATTGACTGGTATTTTCGTACCTGTCTGTCTCTAGATTTTAGTTACAGGTCGATGTGAGAAAATTGCCAGAAGATCGTCATAATTTGTAGACAATGTATCTAAAACATCAGAAATAGCCCAAACTGTCTCAGAAGCAGCGTTTGAAACCAAGCCTGAAGCATGAAACACATTCAAACGTTGAGGAGAAAACTGTTTGCGTTGCCGACATGCGTGTCCGACTTCTAAATATAACGACCGACAACATTATTATAAGACTTTCATTGGCTTATGTTAACCGGAAATGATGTACAAAGCATTTAATCAGTACTTCCTGTGATTCTAATTTCAAAAACAGCAGTTTGTCAGTAACTTTCAGAATGCTACTCGAAGGTAGCAAGCTATTTGTTTAATAAAGTATAAGGTGTCATAGCATAACCTGTAAATTGGAGGGTAGGGGTTAATGCATACACATACCGGCCAAGCAAAGGTCTCACTATCTCTTATTTATTGTTTCAGATAAGTCTATAGTTCAAGTTTAAAATATAATCAAGAAATCTGCCTGAAAACAATTTTTAATTTTTTCAAAAAATGGGGATTTGGACTTCCCTCTTAAAAGAGGGAAGTCCAAATATTGAATATCGTAAAATGTGTCTACTGCTACTCAAACTCAAAGCCAGTTTAATCACAGTCCCAGTACTCCAAGGCAGTTAAATTGACAAATTAACATCTCAGTCAATCCATTAGCAGCTTATAGAGAACTTCACACTTCATAAAACAAAATAAAATCTTTCAAATCTATGGTCCAACTGGAAACTGGATTTGTTTTCATGCCTTTATGGATTCTATTACCAAAATACATAGGTGAATTTTTCCACACTTCGTAACACAGTAAAATTCATTTTTTATCTACTGGGCATTGGGTCTCTTTCCATGCATTTTTGGGGGTTTATTATCAAAATGAACAAAGAAACAAAATCAAAGGATCACTCAAACACAATTAGTTAAACACATGTTAAACAACACGCCATTCAGCCCAAAATGTAAAACCACTACTACAGTATTAGGGCAAACATTTACTAGCTACAAAGACAAAAAGCCAGAAATCACTATACAGGAATAAACCACAGATGGATTTTTGACATGAACGGATTAAAAACAAACAAAATTGATGTTAAAAATGTATTTGTTTTACAACTTTTATGGGACTGATGTTGGGCCGAGTTCATGAATTATCTCAAAGAGCTGCTTCAGTGGTTGTGGAGGTGGGCAGATTTCAAACAAGACAACCCAATCACAAAAATGACAAAAGACAGTTACTAAAGCTTTTTAAAGCTGCAACACACAGAACCCAAAACACTGGAGACCATTACAGTTACACAACCCAACACCCCTGTGATCTATTATCCATTTATAAGTGCAACACAAGCATCCTTAGTGCAGTGTCAACTTAATGTCATTAGAATCAAACTTCCACCAAACCAAAACATAGATTACATGAGTACACTAACATACACTTTTGCAAACATCACACTAAAAAAACACACACACACACACAAAATAATTAAGCGTGAAAAATTCCTTGATTAACTCCCCAACAATGCTATCCAACAATGCTATCCACAAGACACACACAAACAATTGGACATTGTTAACACATAACGCAGCAGCTCAACCAAAACTTTTCAGATTTTGAGGTTAGGTCAGCCAGGCTAGCTATTAATAGCTTCGCCGAAGCTTCCTTTCACTGGAAGGGGGGGGGTGTAGGCAAGCTATAAATAGCCTGCAGCAAGCGAAACGCGGAGGCACTGAAAAGTGCTGCTCACATAGGAAGTGAGCTGGTGTGATAAAGCTATTCACGATCACAGGCGTTATACACAGACAACCTATTCTTGTCACTGCTTACCGGAGGTGAGAGTGGAACATGCATCTGGTTTGTGTTGTTGAGCACCAGAGGGGAGGGAACAGCTTGCACGTGTCTGCGTCGCTGGGCTGGAGACTGCTGGTTCTGGGGCGGGGGCATAGACATATGATGAGGGGAGGTGGGTGAGAGGCTGGAGGGGGAGCTGTTTCCACCATAGCCCGCGCCGCTGACATCCTCGGCGTCCAAGGGCGTCGTCAGCGGGGAGGGGAAGTCCAGGACGGTCAGGTTGGGGAGAGAGCCTGTGTTGCTGGAGATGGGAATGTGCGTGCCCCCCATGAGATCCTGCTCCTGCGATGGGTAAATGCTGCACACAGCAAAACCAACAGCACATTATTACATAAAATACTAAATTGGATATCACTATATATATATATATATATATATATATATATATATATATATATATATATATATATATATATATATATATATATATATATATATATATATATAAATGTGTATTTTGTGTAATGTCAGATTTCGCACAACTCGCAACATTTGATCAAAGAATTATTGTCATGAAAGATGCCACATTCACAAAACATTAATTCATACTAATTCCAGCTCACCATTTTAATCCTCATGAAACAAAATAATATAGAACGCAACAAGTTATGGTCGCAAATGCACACTAATATATTATTTTTTGTGTTGTATTTTTTTACTCCACAACCACCAAAAAGATCTTCATATTGTCGAACAATTAATTAATATGAATTATGAATATATATAAATGAATCATTATTTTCGTATATTCTGCTGAAACTGGCAAAACTTTTTGTTTTCTGAGCATACTACACGTAGAGTGTTCTGCAATTGGTTGTGTAAATACAGTTCCTTTTTATGCACTTTTGTATTAATTTTTGACAACTGAGCCACTTTTGGGAAAAACGCGTTTTATTTTTAAGTGAGGGTTACCCACTTTGAACAGTTAAATAAATGCCTTAATATTGACCGATTTTAACAATTTAATTTTTTTTAAATCTTCTAAAGTTTGTACTATATAATAAAAACAAAATAAAACATCCTAAACCAAAATAAAATTTTCATCCATAATACCTAATCTAAGTGTCATTAAATGTAGTATGCACCGCTGTGAGCAATGCTGAACTCTTTGGTGAACGTGTTGCAGTGAGCATAATGAACTCCTTTTGAAGATTCGATTATTCCTAAAAAAACGTTCACGGTATTCGCGTAAGAAATGTTGTCGCGCTTTTTGCTTACTTGCAACCTTACCCCGCTTTTCTTCAGACTCGCTCTCATCGTCACTCTCGTGTAAATGCTTTCGATACAAAGTCTTGCTCTACCTCTCACGCACGAGATTTCACTTTCGCGCATGCGCTCTACGGTCAGCAAGTAAAGGAAATAGCAGATCGGAACATATATAAAATCAGTACGACCAAAAAAAAAAAAAAAAGGTACACCACGAAAATGCGTTTTTTTAAGGAATTGCTCATAATATCGTATTTTATGTTGAAAATTCATAAAAATATGCGCTAGCGCATATGGTAAGCACCTCTGGGACCTCACTCCCGTTAATACATATATGATATATCTATACACAGCAAGGTGTGCTGATTTTTATGGCATTAATCCCCAATTCATGTAATGCAAATCAACTGATATTCAAGTCTCCTTCAATAAGGCAAACAATACAATGATCACTTTCTGCGATTTTAATGTAATGTTCTCTTTTCTTATTTGTCGTCTTTTTCTCAAAGCAAGCTTACTTTATGTTTGGAACCTCACACGACCTTGGTCGAGAGCCTATGGCCATTTTCTTCGGGTCGCCATAGTAACCCTTCATCTGGAGACCCTCGGGTGAATCCTCTCCAACCATCTCCATGACTGATGGACAGAATAATACAACCTGGTAATGAACATAAATAGTTGCACTGGTGTGATAATTCAATTCATTTTTTAATAATTGAAAAAATGAAGAGTAAAGGAGAATGACATTAACTATCCATGATTGTTAGGCGGAATTCTTTGTCCTAAACATTTAGACACTCAAGGATTGGACAATATTTTTCAATGTTTGTATTCCTGCATGCAGACCTACACTGCTCCAGGAATATTGCAACCGCTGTCATGAAAATCTGTATCCATGAACAAAGGAGTACAAATTTACAAGCAGGTTTGCACTAAGCGCTACACCTGATCAAGTTTTTTTCAACTTTTCCTTCTGTTTTCACCAATAACGCTGACAGCCATTACTAACTAAGTAGGGTGCTTATATAAACTTTCCTGAAAGGAGCCAGTTCAAGATGCCCTTCTCAGTACTTGCCCAGCATTCTAACAACAAATAAACAATATATGGATGATTGTTAACAATGCCAATCAAAGAAATAAAAGAGATCAATACACCATAAATCCACAAATAATAATAATAGTAATAATGATAATAATAATAATAATAATAATAATAATAATAATAATAATAATAATAATAATAATAATAATAATAGAGATACTGTCTTTCATTCAAAACAACAGTAAAAATTAAGAAACCGGGGAAAACTCTTTAAGATAAAAGTCATTTGACTGACAAACAATAAAAGTTACTCCCATCCAATCTCCCACCCCAAACAACAAACAACGTACACCTAACACACTTGTGCACACACACACACACACACTCAAGCAGACGTACTCAAAGACATGCACAAGCACCAAAAAAAAAAAAAAAACTAACTTCGTCTGTGGGTAGGTGGAGTGGAGGGGTGACCATACTGCTGATCACTTGCGTTTCCAACATTCGAATTGGCCTGAGTGGGACCCATCGCGCTAGTGTGAAGAGCAGAGTCCGAGTGGGTTCTGTAACAGCCAAACAATGCCAACATTTACACAAATGCCAGCCCAAAATTCAAACTTCCATTTCCCAAACTAACATCTTAAATATCAAGACAGCTCCCAAAAACACACAAAAATTCACTTTATATGGTCACAAAATACATCAAGTAAAAAAAAAAAAAAAAGAAAAAGCATTAGAAAATAAATGTGTGCAAGCTGTGCAAAGTAATATTGTTTGTGCAGTCCAAATATTCTTACTAAAACGCTAGAAAGATCATGAGATAACATTAAACAAAATGAAATTAATATTTTAAGATATCACATCAATATAAGTTGCAGCAGACACTAGGAGTCCTTCTGTCTCTCTTAGAAGTTGAAACGTTCAAAAGTTTTCTGGCAAGCACAGCTTCTAATAACTGTTTTTAACCAACACTTAACTCACACCTTCTGTAACTGTCACTTAAATCTCTTACTGAAAATAAATAAATAAATAAAATAATGGCAAAGCCCGTATGAGTAATGACTCACATGCCCCTTGCAATGTTTTAACATGAAAATGAATGCCAATAAAAAAATGAAATGATAGCATTAAAATGCAAAATAATATGGACTTTGATCTTTTGATACTCTTGACTTTGAGATTATCCCATCTTAAGTTTGGTTGTGAAAGTTCAAATAGGTTCTGAGATTTCTAGCCTCTTGCAAGTTTTGCACAGACAAACAGAGGACAGATGGATAGACAGACACACACACACAAATTTAATGTCATTTTTGGACTATTTAAAACTCATCTTGCACAGATTTACAAAAATCTGGAAATTATTAATTTTTTTGTTGTTGTTGGGGTGGAGGTAGAAGTTTGAAAACATGGAATGGAATAAAATAAAAAGCCCAGATCCAACTCAATATTCCATTCCACTCAACATCTGACTCCCTTTCAAATTGTGAAACACTAAGAACCATTTTTTTAAATAACTTCAAGTAATTGTAGTTTAAATCATGCAATTTGTCAGTGTGTTTTTCAGACTAAATTTAGGATCAACTGAGCTGAGCATGATTCTAACACACTAGTACTAAAATTATATTCAGCATTAAACTTAAACAAGTAAAATCACATTAAATTAAAGATACATTACCACCACCATCACTAACCGTAACCCGTATAATATCTTAAGAGCAAAACGTTGAGGTGAACATGTATTTACATGTATTTAACCTGTAACAGTTTTGTTTGATAACATCAATCTATTCAAAAGTATGAGTCCCCACCCTCCTACCTTGCTTTTATCATTCCCCTCCACTTTCACTTCCATTTTGTTCATTATTTTTCTGATTCTCACCAGAGCCCACAACAGCAGAAACTTAATAAAAAGACATTCATACATTCCACTATTTTTTAATGACAGCACTCAAGCAGCCTTGAAATGTTTTGTAGTCTGGTAAGCGTTTAGAGCTATGTTTAGATCAGGCATACAAAATATTCTTTAAAATAATTATTATTTTAAAAAATTAAAATAAAAACAACTGCCAGACTGAGAGAGGTCTGAAACGATTTATGAGTCAACAAACATGGCACAGACTTCAAATTGAATGAACATTGAAGTTTAATGTCTACACCCACCATTGGCAATATGGCAACACTTCAAAAGAATGGGAGGCGCGGAATACGGGAGGAAGGTGAAATCATGGTTTCTAACTATAGATAATTTCACTACCAGAAAATAACATCTCAAAATTAAGTACTGGATGTATACTCTCATACTAGTTTGTGCAATGAGCACAATGAAACAGCTGGACAAACTAATCTGAAGAAACAACAACAGAGGGCAAAGA
Organism: Oncomelania hupensis; assembly: GCA_036898135.1. NCBI lineage: Eukaryota > Metazoa > Mollusca > Gastropoda > Littorinimorpha > Pomatiopsidae > Oncomelania > Oncomelania hupensis. The sequence continues at coordinate 64,272,945 of CM072511.1, read as the reverse complement.
AGATAGAGCATATATTAAACTATACATGATGTACAATGTAAGTTCAATGACTGAGCCATTCTGCAATTATAACAGTGACTCACCTTTCCAAACCACCAACATAACTGAGTAAAAATTGAGATGGCCAACTCCTTGTCAAAATAGACAAGGGTCAGACAGGTGCAAAGTGAACTTAAGTAAAAATGTATTTTCATGCTTGAATATATGCTAGCTGCAAGTCATGATTCTAAAAATATGGAATGCCATGTTGAGTGGTTCAAAGAGCCAAAATTACACTTGTACCACACAAGACAGCAATAATGTCCTAGTTTTTGCTGTCAGAGAAGGAAAAATAAATAATAATTCAAGGTAGGTCAAGCCTAACCAATCCTGTAGCCAACAGAGCACCGTTCTTTTGTACCACAGTGGGACACAGCTATCCATCAAAATGTCTTAGAAAGTATTACTTTGATGCTACTGTTTACTAAGTGCAAAAACAATAACACATCCTGGATTTGAGATTCAGGTTAGAGAGAGGGAGAGGGAGGATGGGTGGGGGATGAGATGGATGGAAGGGAGGGAGTCTGTGACAGAAGATAGTTTGTAATAGAAAGATCTTATTTGTGGCTTTGAAAGTTTTAACATTAGAATATAAAAAGTTATGAGATAATGAGACAATAGTAAATATTTCTCTAGACAGTGTGCTCTATAGTCGAAAACACTGCTGACATAACATGCACATACACTCATGTCATTACTAGCAGCACACCTAACATGTAACACAATTATTATTTTATATACATATATCAATAAAAACACTGTTAGAATAGTCTTGTAAATATTTTTTAAAATTAATTTTAAATAAATTTGTTGTGTTCTTCTAACATTTCATCACAAACTCACACAAACACACACATACACTCATGCACTATCAAATAAAGTACAGCAAAAGTTGTATTATGCAAACAAACAAAAAAGTGACATTGGGATGACCTTGACCTTCAGTGACCTTGACCTTGACATGACCTTGATCCTCACATGACCTCTGATGCTCTTGTATGATCAAATAACCCAATGTTGTTGTATACTATGGGTTAGTTTGTTAGTTATTCCTTGCTTACAGGGTCCAGTGAACTGCAAAGAGCCGAATCATGACCACAACTTGGTTGAAGAAGGACTCACCCCAGATCTGTATAAAAGATCTGCTGAAACAACCCTAGTGATAACACTGAAGGCACTCGACCAGCCGGTCACTTTACAACAAAGGCATCCCACACAGACATTAAACCCCCGTTTACAAAAACAAAATAAAATATAAACATCATTATAAAATATCAACAAAACACATCCATAGAAAATGCCTACATTGCTAAATAATATCATCATAGGAAACCCCAGTGACCATTTGGCAGAAAGCGTCCAATATTCCCAAGCTGACCCAACAGACCTACACAAATGAGGAGTTTTGGAAGTTTTTTGAAGAAAAAATGTAAATGACTGGTCGAACGAAGAAGAAGATAGTACAGTAGAATTCTAAAACAGAGTACAAGTAGGAATGATAAATTAAAATAAATAAAATAAAATAAATTAAAGATACAAGTAGGAATGAGAAAGAACATTCCACTGTACTATGATCTTTTTTGTGTGTGTGTGTGTGTGTGTGTGTGTGCAAGGCTTAGAATGACTTTGATCTTTAAAATCAACTTTAAAATGGAACATAAATTTAAAAAATCAATCTATCATCTCTACATACAAGTTTGGATTTTATATCTCTCATAGTTTAGGGTCAAGGTCCCTTCAAAGTACCTATGAAAATTGACTTTGGACAGCTCCAGTGACCTTGACCTTGACCTTGGAGTAAGGTTGACCAAATTTGCACAGTATGTGTGTCTTATTGATATCTATCATGCATCAAAGAATCGTACATTCAATATTAATAACCTAGAAAAAAAGTAAAATTTTGTGAAAAAATTTCATTTTTACACTAAGATTTTATGGTTTTGAAGTGAAGTCATTCATTCGCTGATCATTTTCGAGGTCTCATGGGTATACACCATCTTACCAAGTTGAAGTTTGGTTGTGATAGTTGAAATAGGCTAAGATTTGATGATTCTGTGACATTGACCTTGAAGTGAAGTCATTCATTCCCTGATCATTTATGAGGTCTCATGGGTATAAACCATCTTACATGTGACAGTTCAAATTACATTACATTATTATTGCTTTAGGTCCAGCGGACTCTTCCGAGCCAAATCAGGACCGGACAACCCCCGATCCGCATAAAAGATCTGCTGAAACAACCCTAGTGGTAAAATCGAAAGCTCTCCACCAGCCAGTCACTTTACAATAAAGACATCCCACGCAGGGGACGGCTGAGGCTTCACCAACTTATCGAACCCCCGTTGACAAAAACAAAATAGAATACAAACATCATTATAAATTATCAACAAAACACATACATATAAAATGCCTACAATGCTAAATAATAACATCATAGGAAGCCCTAGTGACCACCTGGCAGAAAGCGTTCAATATTCCCCAGCTGATCCAACAGACCTCATACACAAACAAGGAGTCTTGTCCCGGAAGCGTTTTCAAGAAAAAAGGTAGGAGACTGGTCTAGCGAAGAAGACGATAGTATAGCAGATTGATAGAAAAGAGCAGGAATGAGAAAGAGCAAATGAGAAAGACAGCGACAGTGGGAATTTAAAGCACTATATTTCCAGAAAGTGGGGATACTATTTATACTGAAACCCCAGGCACCCCAACGGGGGTGACAGTTCAAATAGGCTCTGAGTACTTAGGCACTTTCAAGTTTTTGAACAGACACTGACAGATGCTTGACGATGAACAAATAGACTGACAGACTTTTTTTTTCCCGATTCGGAATTATCTCGCACAGATTTGCAAAAAAACTGTAAAATGTTACTGCTATGCTTGCGAGTCAAAAAATGAAACATTTTTTATTAACCACTTGACTTTTGTCAATCTCAACCTTGCTATGCCATGATGAGGACATCCTTGTAGTAACAACAATGGACACTAACAACAAGGACACAGTTTTCTTCATTTCACTGTCCACACTTTCCACACCACTGATACACTAGAAAGTAAATGAATAGAAATGTACACAATTATGAAACCCTGCTTCCATCAACCGATTTACAACCATTCAGCCGCTGACAAAAGAGTATTATACAGTTATCTGACAATGTCCTCAGATAAAACCAAAGCATTCGTAATGAATACCATTACCTTCTAGTAGGTGATGTGCAGCCATGATTACCAGCATTAACAGTACTGTATAGGAACTATTTGGAGGAAATTTTAGAAAGAGCCAAAAAAAAGAATTATAACCTTGGACATAGACGGTCTGTTTAACAACATTACAATAAAAGTCAATATATAGGAACTTATGAAAAGCATAGAAAAAAAAATCAGCCAGTTAAAACTTTGGACACAGAAAAAGGGTTAGAGTATGAGAGAGATGGAAAACAAATGTGGCAGTCATTATATCTCGCAGCTTGGAAATAACACTGCTGTAACTCAATACACAGGTGAGAGTAAAGTCTCTTTCTAATCAGTTTATAAATTTGAGTAACCAGATTTACTAAAGATCTAGATTCCATGCACCTCAAGTCTTCACATCCAACCAGATAACTGTCAAATTAAAACAGCAGCTCTCATGCAACCTTTTGCTAATTAAGACAAAATGAAAACTGCATAACAAACAACACACAATTTATTATCACCGTTAATCCCAACTACGAAAGAAAAAAAAGAAAAAAAAAGTAATATATTAAAATATCATTCAGCTCAATATAAACTACAATATTCACATTAATGTCGGATGAAATAGTAGTATAGACGAGAACTTGGTGGAAAATGTGACAATGGCAACCTGGGAAATGTATATAAATACAACTCAGAGAGTGGAGTCAACGGGAAGGGGGCCAGGGTAAGATCAGTGCAACAACGTCAAACAAGGACTGGATCAATTAAATCTGTAGTAAGAGACGCAATAATCTTATAATGATAACAAAACACTGCAAGATATAAAACTATGATACTGTCATTCTCAACTGCAAATGCTAAACAATATAAACTTTGGGAGAGGGAAAAAAAATACAGCAACGGTTTCTCCCTGGGTGAAAACATTGCAACAGAAGTAGATTTTGGATTATAGTTGGGACACTATTTGTCACCTAGGTGAACGGTCCAAAAATGGATGAAAACTTCCCAAATCATTCATAATGATTCATTCCACTATAGTCCTTCAAAAGGAAACAAATTATTATGCTAACAAAAGCAATAAAATATTATTACAAATGACACCCCCTCCCCCTCCCCTCCTCTCCTCAAAAAAAAGAAAAAAAGAAAAAATGGGTGAGGGGTGGGCGTGGGCCCAAAAAATAGCAAATGAAGGAAAAATGGTTTAGAATGCAGGAGGAAATCTTCCATGGCTATAAATTATGACACCCATTGCATGAGATGATGAATTAACAGTAAAAAAGTGATGCAGTAATTCTAACACACTAAGAAAATGATTTCCACCAAAACTGGTTACATATAATTAGCAATGACATTAACAAGAGGTGATGAGAAAGTTGTAACAGTTGAAGGGCCTAAGGGTATGGAGGTGAGGAGTAAGCACCAATACTTGATTAGGGTATGACAATGCCCCCGTAAGGTCCTAGGTAGGATGAGGTAGTCATAGATTACAAAATCATGGTAAAATCGTTTAGGTGAAACAACTAGGTCCAACAGAATAAAATCTGGCAACGCATCCAGCCTTACTCTTCAAAGGCTAACCTTTATGTTTACATTACCACCTGAACGATTTTACTATTTTACCATTTTACTTTGCCATCACCATTAGCCAACGCAATAAAATAAGAATAATGTTAAGAAATTCATGCCTTACCGACACAGGTGTGAGTCATGCCCACAGCATCGAGGATAACTCAACATATGCCTGTGCAGTCAAAATGTACATTCTCATGCATATGGTGATGCAATGGATAAAATGATGGTAATGATGTGGTTTTTTGGACATACAATCCTGATGCTGCCGTTAGCTTACATGATACAAACAAGTCTCTAACATAGTTACATAAATGTTTGTTTTATTGCAAATGAACAAGAGTCAAGCATTCTGTGTGTATGGGTAACAAAACTATATAATTCTCTCCCCACCCCCACCCCCTCCTTCAATCTACTAAATAACATGCTCTGTGAGAACGGTCATATAATCTATCCCAAGCATTCTCTCTCTGCAGACACTTGTCAAGACTCTTCCAATTCTACACCGGCACTGATCCCCATTACAAAAAGTGTTATAAGATATCATGCGGCAGATAAAATACAAGGAATAATATAATTTTATATACCAAAAACATAATTGTTCATCTGGATACAAAATGATTTGAATCCTGAAATCAAGCAGAAATGTGGATGGGTCAGTTATATGTACTGAATTTAAATGACCATACATCAGGATTTTACATTTAAAACGGGAGATGGTTAAATCAAATCGGCAACGTGAACATTTGATACAAAACCGACAAGAAAACACAATGTTATCGGATCACTGTGGACTGTCTACAGACAACACTTAAACAGGTTCAGACCAAGCCAATCTCCCATCATGCAACCCGTCACCAAGGTTACCAGGAGACAAACAAAACTCACCGCGAAAGGGAAACTCCGTTAAGATAGTGATACGGCCTGTGGAGGGTAAAAACACACCAAAAAAAAAAAAAAAATGAAAAACCGAACTCAAACCATACAGCAAATGAAAACAAACCAAGTAGTAGCAGACAAACAAAAATGAATGTTACTGCAAATTTCATTTTTATACTGCAATACAAACATGGAAACTAGAAGGGAAAGCCCATATGACCCACATGCTCCTTATGGAACTTGCAATATTTAACATGACAATCTTTCAATGCTCTTGAGCTTGAGATGACCTTGACCTCCAGCTCCAACTACACTTGTGTACGATGAAATAAACTACAGCAAAAGTTGCATTATGCCAAAAAACAGTGACCTTAGGGCGACTTTGACCCTCAGGGACCTTTACCTTGAGATGACCCTGATCTTCACATGACCTCTGATGCTCATGTTTGATTAAATAACCCAGTGTTTTTGCATACTATAGGTCAAATATAGAGCCATTCCCTGTATGTTGACACATTTTAAAATGTTTTTGTAAGGCCTAAAACGACCTTGACCTTCAAAATTATGCAAAAACATCACAAATATGGAAGATCCATCTATTATCTCAAAATTCAACAAGTTTGGACTTCTAATATCTTATAGCTTAGGGACGAGGTCACTTCAAAGTACCCATATGAATCAACTTTGGAAAGCTCCAGTGACCTTTACCTTGGATGGTGCAAGGTTGACCAAATTTGCAGAGCATGTTTGTCTCATTAATATCTGTCAAGCGTCAAAGATTAATTTGTTCAATATTAATAACTTAGAAAGCAAGTTAAAATTTGTGAACATTTCATTTGTAATATTTTGACAATTTTTTGTACACTGTGACCTTGAAGTTAGGTCATTCATTCACTGATCATTTTCAAGGTTCATCTTACCAAGTTTGGATGTGAAAAATTAAATAGGTTTCAAGTACTTAGCTACTTAAAACTTTTGCACGAACGGACAGCAGACCAACAGACGGATGGCAGACCAACAGACGGAAATCCAAAATTTTTTAAAATGTAATTTTTGGACTATCTAGGATCTATCTTGATTGCACAGATTTGCAAAAAAACTGGAAACAATATTTTTTGGAGTGAATACGCAGACTCGGTCACATTGTTGCACGCACGAGTCAAAAAGTGAAAGAATATGTTGGCGTTCTGAACAAAAACAAGCAAATTGATGTGCTAAAAAAAATCCCACTAAAGCAACAAAAAAGAAAGTCAATGAAGACTTTCACCAGCAATTTGATTATACAAACAAAATTGATTTATAATTATTCTGGAAGTGAAACTCGCTGACCTAAATTTGATTGCTGTTCTGATTAGAATCATAAACAGGTAGGGAGGAAAAAAAAAGCTGCATGAAAGAAAATACAAAATGTCATTTAACAGATAAAATTCAGAAAATAAGAAAGACTTTAGCCATAACAAAACTATATCTGTCCATGATTTTTGTGCACAAATGTTCTAACATTATTCACTTATTACTATTGAACACATTTTTCTATATTTATTATTTTTGTTTTAATAATAATAATAATAATAATAATAATAATAATAATAATAATAATAATAATAATAATAATGATTTTAACCATATTGTTTCACAATAAGATTCCAATAATAGTGTTAAAGACTTTGTTAATTAAATTACTTTACTCTTATCCAGCCACTTTAAAATGCAATGTACTATACTTTTTCTACGCTTGCAGCATGCTTGAATTGAGGGAATGGAATTGGCAGGCAGTAATGTGCATCATTCAGTTATTTTTTAAAGGTAAATACATTAGTAATAAATTGCAGCAGGTGTTCAAATACAAGTACCAGGCCACTCTCGCTCAGATTAACACGTTTATGTAGCATTATTTTTACTATATGAACCTGTTAGTGCTGTATGAATTATGTTAGCATTACACACTATAGAAAATCATTAGGTCCTCACAATCTAATTGTGCCATGCATTTATGTTCAACACTTTGGGCAAGGAAATAATAAATAAATGATAATGTAATAGAAAGTAACAAAGCAACAAAAACTGCTCGCAAGGCAGAGTGGAATGCTTTCCTTGAAGTAAACAGAATTGCGATACATTTTCTCGAACAAAAAAAAAAATCTGTGAAGATGCAAATTACAACAATGAAGAAAGCAATAAATTATTATACTTTTGTTTTCATAAAAATTAATGGGTCAACATTTTGTTATCTCTTTTTGCTTTTTCTTTTCCTATTCCCTCCTTTATCTCACACCGCCACACACACATACACACGCAATTGCAAGCGTGCACATGCTTTGAAGCAGGCAGAGCCAATAAAAGGAGGCAATAACCTGGAAACATAAGGCCTTTTGAGCAAACGGAGTGATAAACCCTCTCCAAAACCACAGCATTATCAGAAGACTTCCACTGCCCACCGACATTAATCATCTTCATGTGACAACCGCTTCCGAGATGCTGTGAATAAGGATCTCAGCACAAACCCTTGTTTTTCCTTGATTAATGCTGTCTAGTGGGCTTGCATATTTTGATCTAGTGCTATTGCTCAATGCTTGCTTGTCAGCGGAAAACAAAAAAAAAGAGACATCCAGACTGCATTGTTCAATGATTTTCTATTGCTCTGTGCCTCTAGACTGCAGATGGCACCTTTCTCAAAGCTTCCAATTAATGAAGGATAACTGCAGGTGAACCAATTTCTTATATGAATTATTCATAACATTACAACATATTATTTCAGTAATTCTTTATTTTCTTGCAAATTAACATTATCTCAAACACTAAGGAAAACTAGTTTGTAACTATGTTGGTAATAGTTACTAGTGAAACACATAGAATCAAGCATAATATCATATACTGGTCAGGCTGAAAGATATTTATACTAACTTCCCAAGTCTTACATTTGATCAAATGTCTCCAAAACACTGTCCTAAAATTCATCTGGATCTATTTTTAATTAAATACAGACTTGAGGAAGCAAAGACTCATGAGAAAGAGCCGAACGATGATGGGAAAAGCTATCAGTTGAAATCTGCAGCTGCTCATACATCACAGACACAGAGAGCGAGAGCGAGAGAGAGAGAGAGAGAGAGAGAGAGAGAGAGAGAGAGAGAGAGAGAGAGAGAGAGAGAGAGAGAGAGAGAGACTACCTAGTCAAAAGAGCAAGACCTTGTTAGAGACAACTAGAAGGGCAAAGCCCATATGATTCACAAGACACATGCTCCTTATGGAACTTGCAATTATTTAACATGAAAACTACTGTCCAATAAAATTAAAAAAACAGAAGAAAAAGTGGCATTAAAATTATCTTCTATGCCCTTGGTCTTGAGATGACTTTGAGCCCGGGCTTCAAATAAACTCATTTAATATTAATTAAACCACAGCAAATGTTGTATTATGCCCCAAAATCAGTAACTTTGGGATGATCTTGACCTTCAGTGACCTTGACCTTGGGATGACCATCATGTGGTCTCTCATGCATGACGATATAATAACCAAATGTTGTTGCATACCATGGGTTAAATAGAGCCTTTCCTCTGTACGATGACCAATTTTTGTTTTGTTTTTTGCAAGGCCTAAAATGACCTTGACCTTTAAATCTCTCATACTTTAGGGTTAAGGAGGTAGAAGAAGAGGGAGACCGAAAAAGAGGTGGGAGGACAACATTTGAGAATGGACTGGTTTGACACTGAGCGAGGCCATCAGGGTTGCTGAGGACATAGAAAGGTGGAGTACGCTGGTTAAACGATCTTTGGTGCTCCTACAACCTCCAAGTTATGGGATAGAATAGGATAAGATAGGATAGGATAAGATATACTGACTTTGGACCTCCAGTGGCCTTGACCTTGGAGTGAGGTTGACCAAATGTGCATAGGAAGTGTGTCTCATTGAGTATCATGCATCAAAATATGTTAACTGAGAAAAAAAAGGTAAATTTTTTTTAACATTTTCATTTTTTGACTAACATTTGTTGACCCTGTCCTGTGACCTTGACGTGAAGTCATTCATTCAATGATCATTTATGAGGTCTCATGGATATACACCATGTTACCAAATTTGGTTGTGATAACTGCATTATTCAGACTGATTTGTATCCCGCTGCCATTCTCTCCTCTTTTGTTTCTCTCTGATCCGTAAGTGTGTACACAGCTGTAAATATTTATATTGTTTTCCTTTCCTGGGTCTAACCGTGCATATAAATAGCTATGAATAGGTTTTTGCTATTCTATTTTTGTCTTTTCTGTCATTTTTGTACATAGTTGTAAATAGTTTTTACTTTTATTGTTCCGTCCTTTGGTGTATCGTAGCAAAAGCGATGTTTGATCGAGTGCATGTATTTTTATGTAATGACTATGTAAAGCGCGGTGAGTCTGGTCGTAGGCTGGAGTACCGCTCTATATAAAAATCCGTTATTATTATTATTTTATTATTTAGTTAAATAAGTTCTGAGATATTAATACATTTGCAAGTTTTGCGTGTTCAAATGGCAGTCAGATGGGTCACACATAAAAAGAGAAAATTTTTATTTAATTTCTGGGCTATTTAGGATATTGTTACTCACAGATTTGCAAAAAAAATTGGAATTTTTTATTATTATTATTTTGGTTGGGGGGGGGGGAGAGGGCAGGAGGTGAATCATGTAGCTATGCAAAAAAACTTAATAGGGAGAGGGGGAAAGAGAAAGAGAGAGAAAGAGAAAGAGAGAGAGAGAGAAAGTTTGCAGTCAAAAACAGAGACGGCAACAGAGGGAAATAACGACTCAGATAGTAAGGTCGTCATTGTTTATAGGGCCCAACGGACTGCAAAGAGCCGAATCAGGACCACAGCCAGGTTGAAAGAGGGCTCACCCCTGATCCGTATGCAAAATCTACTGAAACAACCCTAATGGTAACACCAAAGGCACTCCTCCACCAGTCGGTCACTTTACAATAAAGGGGACGTTGAGGCTCTCTAATTTAACAAACCCCTGTTTACAAAAAACAAAATAAAAAAACAAAATAGAATATATATAAATAGTACTATACAATATTAACAAAACATGTACATATAAAATGCCTACATTGCTAAATAATAACACCATAGATAGCCCTAGCGACCACTTGGAAGAAAGTGTTCAATATCCCCAAGCTGACCCAACAGACCCCATACAAAAATGAGGAGTTTTGGGAGAGTTTTCAAGAAAAAAGGTAGGTGACTGGTCTAGTAATAGTATAGAAGATAGTAGATTGATAGAACCGAGTAGGAATGAGAAAGAACAAAGAAGAAAGACAGCAACACTGGGAATTTAAATAACTATATTTCCTGAAAGTGGGGATACTATTTACAGAAACCCCAGGCACCACCATTGGGTGTAACGACTCAGATGATGACAGAGACAGCACTAGACTCAAACTAATCAAAAGGAAAAATGTTACACACAATATGAATGAAAACAAAACATAAATCTAAAATACACAAAATAAAAAAAAAGATTGGCACCTAATTCACATTAACCACTTTTTTTCTAGCGTCTCTGCTTTGGGAATTTTGTATACAGTAGACAGTGTCAACAGACTGAGAGCGTGCTGGCATGTCATCAGCAGCTGAGAACTCCAGTGCAGCCAAAACAGTGCGCTAAAATCAATACTACAAGGCTCTTTCCGGAACCACCCGCACATCTACACTACAATGACAAATTTAAATGAGGTGAGAGGATGCCAGATTGTAAGGTGTGGGGGAAAACCTTTTCCATTTTCTTCCTTCAGAAATTACTGTTATAAGTTAGACTGAAAAGACCCTGCAAGAGATAGTCCGAGACTGACAATGACTGAATGAACAAATACTATGGTTGATTCTACAGAAAAACTTGGAAGATCACAATAACAAGCATGAATCATATTTTGAGTCTCAAAACACACAAATGTTTTATAGACTATCCTATCGTATAACTCAAAAGTCGTTGGGGCACCACAGATGATTGTTTAACAAACATACTCCATCTTTCTAATTCTTTGTCCTCAGCAGCCCTCATGGCTTTGCTCAGTCTCAAGCCAGTCCATTTTCGAATGTTGTCCTCTCACCTCTTTTTCTGTCTCCCTCTTCTTCTGCCTCCTTGCACCATGCCTTGCAGGGTGGTCTTTGCAAGGTCTGATGATCTGGTGACATGGCCATATCATCGGAGTTTCAGTTTCTTCACCACTGTGAGCATGTCATCGTGTTGCCCAATAGCTTGTGTAATGGTTTGTCGGACTTCGTCGTTGGTGATGTGCTGGGTATAGGAAATGCCCAGAAGTCTTCTGTAGCACCTTATTTCAATTCTTTGTATTCTTCGCTGTAAGTCTGCTGTGAGGGGTCCATGTTTTGCAAGCCTACAGGAAGATGGAGATGACAAGGGAGCACAGCAACCTTAGCTTGGAGTATAGACTGATGGTCCTGTCTTTCCAAATGGGCTTCAACCTTGTTAAGGCAGCAGTTGTTTGTGCAATCCTGGAAGGCTGTTCAAGTTCTTGTTCCTCTCCAGCCAACCCATCAATGTCATCCGCAAAACGGAGATTGCTCTGTCCCCTATGCTGACTGCGCTTTCATGATCTGCAAGGTCTTATAGACTATAACTAAGCAAACTTTCTCCCTGTCGATCTTGCTATGGAGAAAAACTAAGGTTAACAAAATGAACAACCACTTAGATTATAGAACTTGGATTTCCTCTGTCAATGTGTCATGTTTCCCTGACAACCTGTCAGGTTGAGGGGTAGATGGATAGAATGTAAAACTACTAATTCAGTTCTGACAACATGGAAACTCTTGGACTATCATGATATAAATTTAATTTTATAGAAAATTAGGAAGCGTTGTTTTATGTAAAATAGAAGGAATGGCTAAATACCGACCAATATACGAGACAGCAGAAAAGCAGAATGCCAAATGTACATGGAGGTAAGGGGAAATTTGTGTGCTGGGGTTGTGGAGTTGATGGAGGTGGTGAGAGAGAGAGAGGGAGGTAGGAAGAGAGGGAGGTAGTAAGAGAGGGATGTAGGAAGAGATGGAGAGAGGAAGAGAGAGAGGGAGGACGGGAGATAGGAAGAGAGAGTCAGTATAGATCTGTGAGTGTGTGTTCATCTGTTTGCAAAAAAAAAGCCTTTCCACCCACTCTCCATCAAGAGACCTCAAATTGATGTGATTTAACCGATTTACTCTCATGAACTCTTACAATTACATACATGTATAAAAGAAAAACAAATACTTCTTCACAAGTCAAATTTTCAAACAATCATGTAAGTGAAGTTCTATCAGTCTATTTAAAGGACAGTCCTTGGGTCTTACTGGTGAAGGTTTTAGTCTAATAAACCGAAACTTTTAACACCTACTACCCAGGTGTGGTTGTTGGTTTTATTATCATCTATTTAAAGTAAATAAGATAACAAATATATATATATTTTAAAATTATTTTTTATAATTAATATAATACAAACGAGAATAATGTGAACTTAACAAAGAACACAAATTCCAGACCTTAGGGAGGCTATTCACACAATATCTATGATCAATATTTGACCCAGGTTTTTTGTATAAAAATAGAACCACCCAGTGATTCAATGTATTCACAGCAGAGTGGAACAAAAACAAACAGCTGAAAAAAGAGCATGATATAATCAGCAACTACACGCTTTCTGTGTCTATTTTTAATCAAAAATTTAAAATTCACAGTCAGGTGATATTGATAACCAGCTCTGTGTACAGCTGACAAGTCTTCAAACATGAACCATTTTAACCTTGAGCTAATTAAAGGTATACATAGTAATTACAACCTCTCTGTTGGTCTATCTTCCTCTCTCCTCTCTAGCTCTATTCTATCCCTTTCTCTCATGTTCATTCTCCACCCTGGCATTCCTGATGACCTATTTTCGTCTACTTATTTTAAATTGGGAATCAAGGTTAAGTGTATTACAATAAGAACAGAGCATAGTCATCTGTATTCACACTAGAATTTTAAAATCATCAGTCAAATTTGTGAACCCGACAACGTTTTAACCGATCACCACAATTCTCACTTGCCCATTTAATTCACAAACACCCATCCACACAAATAAACAAAATGATGAAGTGAAGTTGAAAAGGGGGGATGCAGGAGATGCAAACCAGACTCAAGAAAATAGTATTCATCCCCCAATAATGTTGATATTCAACTAGATCTGTAAAAGCTTTTTTCCAACAATGGGTTGTAAGATCTAGGCAGTCCAATGATTTATTCAAAGCTCACTCTGTGGATGCAGAATGGACCAGTGCAATTTCAGAAGTGAGAACCCATGATATTAGTACTAAGCTGCAAGAATAGACTGTAGTGTAATGTAATCTTTGGCAGATTTGAACAAATTATGAAAGAGAAGTAGTTCAAGTACAACACTGAATTCTATATAGATCTATTGGTACATGATTGGTAGTGTATAGCTCTGTGAAATACCAAGAATTAATTAATCATACTGAACATCTTTGAGCCTAGGGAACGCCTTTGAAACAGAAACAGATGGCCAGCAAAAGTGTCAGTTTTTCCATATAGTAGCTTAGTTTCTCAATACCCGGTCATGTTTGTTCTGTGAACATAAATTTTTTAAAAAGTACAAAGTTAGTCATTACATTACATTATTATTGCTTTAGGTCCAGCGGACTCTTCCGAGCCAAATCAGGACAGGACAACCCCTGATCCGCATAAAAGATCTGCTGAAACAACCCTAGTGGTAAAACCGAAAGCTCTCCACCAGCCAGTCACTTTACAATTAAGACATCCCACGCAGGGAACGGCTGAGACTTCACCCCAACTTATCGAACCCCCGTTGACAAAAACAAAATAGAATACAAACATCATTATAAATTATCAACAAAACACATACATATAAAATGCCTACATTGCTAAATAATAACATCATAGGAAGCCCTAGTGACCACCTGGCAGAAAGCGTCCAATATTCCCAAGCTGATCCAACAGACCTCATACACAAACAAGGAGTCTTGTCCAGGAAGAGTTTTCAAGAAAAAAGGTAGGAGACTGGTCTAGCGAAGAAGACGATAGTATAGCAGATTGATAGAACAGTGCAGGAATGAGAAAGAGCAAATGAGAAAGACAGCGACAGTGGGAATTTAAAGCACTAAATTTCCAGAAAGTGGGGATACTATTTATACTGAAACCCCCGGCACTCCAACGGGGGTACAAAGTTAGTCAGCTAGTGAATAAATTCACAACCTTTCAAGGACAGGTCATTGGTCACACATCTTGCGCAGACCCCTCAAGCTATACCACAACTAACGAGCCAATATATATCCCTTCACTGATGGATCAGTTCATAGCAACTACAGTGGAACCTCCGGTATCCGTCTCTCTTGTATACGACTCCCCCGGTTATGTGACCTGAAAACTTCTGACGGATTCACTACCAATAATAAATGACCTCTGGTATGCGACAACCTCGTGTACATGCGACCAGCGACCCGTGTCTTAAGCCCTTTATACGACCGTTTTTTCTCTCATGAATGTTAGTGTACTTCTGCTGTTGTCTGCTATTTTCGGTTCGCATGTAAGGGACATTACTCGCCTACACAGGCTTGTCAAAATGGTGTCGCGCAAGAGGAAAGTTTTGAGTTTGGCAGAGAGAATAAAAGTGATTAAAAGAAGTGAAAAGGGGGATAGTTGTTTGTCTATTGCTAAAAGGTTAGACGTTGGGAAGACCCAAATTCAGCTTATCATAAAGGATAAAAAATTATGACTCCATACCCCTCCAACTCTGACCCCTCCCCTTATTGCCCCCTTATTTCCGGTATAAGCCCACCTCTTCTCAGATTTTGGACGGTCTTATACCGGAGGTTCCACTGTACCCACAATCACTCCATCATTCCAATAATATGATATATCTCAGTGATTTTCTCTGAACAAAGAAATGGAATTTGTAAATACTATAAAAATGAACAGTACTATCAGTATAATGATGGGATGAGCTGATCAATAGCATTAACAGAGTATTACAGTTTACACTGTCATCCTAAGCATGCCGTAGTCAATGATTTTCTTTGATAGGATAGTGGTGGAGGCTAGGAAGTTACTCTTACATGTAGTGATGTACTGATGTAGACTTGTCACAGTGCAGCAATTTAAACAAAAAAATTAAGTTACCCTCAATAAAGAAGTAGAAATTAGACAGTGATGGATCAGAAACAATGTAACAATTTACCAACAAATGAAAATGAAATCGTATACTCCCCATTATGCCGAGACCATGCATAATCACGCCTTAGACCATCAAAATCACGCCTTAGAATTGCCGATCAGCCATGAGAAGTACGACTTAAATGTTACAACTGATCTGAAAATACGCCTAAAAAATCTGTTTACAGAGCGGAAGATCGTGAGCGCGACGTCAAGCGAGGCAAAAGGCTTTAATTTTCTGAGCGAGTGTCCGACAAACAGCTACTTCTTACAAGAGTGTTAACTGCTTCTGTAAAAATCGTATCTGACATTAGCATGGCCAAGCGACTGAAATGTAAGCTCAATGTTATGGTTTACATTCTACACTATCAACCAATCAAAAAGCTCCTAATTCATCGCACTATGAGTATGGTATGAATGTGTACATGATGTGAATGTGTTGACTTGTGAAAAGTGTGAGTGTATGCTTTTTTCCATCGTTTTTTCCCCACTCCTGAAAATGCTTAACATAATATTAAAAAAATTCCTTAAAATTGTTAAATGGAAGTGAGCCCAATCCTTAGATTCATTTGCAAATGGAGAGCCCTGCTTCAAATTTGTGATGATTTGAAGTGAAAACGAATAATATTTTTTTCAAACTCAAGAACAGGAAGCAAAATGCTTGTCAACATAAGTAACAATGTATAAAATAAATAATAGTACCGTTAATCCCAAGTTTAATATTAATATTAATAACTTAGGGAAAAAATTTAAATTTTGTTACTTGTAATTTTTTTTACTAACGTTTGCTGACAATGTGACCTTGACCTTGAAGTGTTAAAAATCATTCATTCACTGATCATGTTCGAGCCCTCATGGGTATACACCATCTTACCAAGTTTGGTTGCGATACATGAAATAGGTTCCGTGTCCTTAGCCATATTAAAGTTTTGCACAGATGAACAAGCAGTGGACAACAGACGAACAGAAAAATTGACATATTTTTGTTGCTGTGAATATCAATTTTGGACTATTTACGACTCCTCTCCTCTCGCCCAGATTTGCAAAAATCAGGAAAACTGTTATTTTTGGGTGGGTACATAGACTAACACTGCCATGCATGCGAGTTAAAAATCATATTCTAATCCTGGCCTTTTTACATGTCAGCAGTGACTGTATATAAAGTGAACTGAATGTGTTTACTGTTCTGAATTTCTTTAAATTCTTAACAGCATTTGCTTTTTTCTGACATATTAATTATTCATTTATTGTTACAAAGTTTTGAGATCCAAATCCAAATCTAACACAAATAAAATAAATATTTTTTTGAAGTTTTGTATTGATTTCTGAATCAAATCAAATAATGAAACAGAGAAATCCCCCTCCCCTCTACCTTACTACCTTTTACCCATCCATCCACACACACGCAATGACACATGAATGTACAAAAGTGCGCCTGTGTATTATATAAATCGATGAATATTATGACAGTGTCCATAACTCATAAACTGAAATATTTTTTTTTAAATTTAAAAAATAACTTCTTTAAAAAAATTACTAAAAATTGAAATTTTAATAATAATAATAATAATAATAATAATAAAAATAATAATAAATTATAGTTGTACAATTACACAGCCACATTACAACACATGCCAACACTGATACATATATAACTTTTTTTAAATTGTATTATGCAGTTATTGTATTATACATGTACATGTGCATCAAGACAAATAGTACTGTCAAAAAATTATCATGACTAGTTATACTATAACTTAAAATGTTTGTCAAGAACCAATTAATACTGTCTTAACTCTTAAGACTAGTTATTGAGAGATATCTATCATCTTTTTTATTTCTTTTTTTTTTAATTATGAAGTACACCGTAAGCTGACAGTGTAGTGGCATGGTAATGAAACTCAATAATCCCTGACCACTTTACTCCAGAAGTACATAAATAATTTTCCTGTAACATAAAACACTTCCGGAAGAAAGAAATTAAAAGAGAAGGAATGAAGAAAGGAAAGAGCGTAAATCCAAGGTGAGAACAGAGAAAAAGCGGGACTGAGAAAGCTATGGACAGAAAGGAGGAGGCAAGGGGGGAAGAGGGGGGGGGGGGGGGGGGGGGGAAAGGAGGAGAAGGAAGGAGAGGAAGAGAGAGAGAGTAGTACTTAGTAGTAGTATACAGTGGAACCTCCGGTATCCGTCTCTCTGGTATACGACTCCCTCCGTTATGTGACCTGAAAACTTTATACGTCCGTCTTAGTGCAATTTAAAAGAGATATTAGTTAATTTGTTGTCTGTACCTTTTGTTTTTTTTCTCATGTTAGTGTACGCCTGCTGTTGTCTGCTATTTCCGGTTCGCAAATAAGGGACATTACTCGCCTACACTGGCTTGTCAAAATGGCATCGCGCAAGAGGAACGTTTTGAGTTTGGCAGAGAGAATGAAAGTGATTGAAAGAAGTGAAAATGGGGAGAGTTGTTTGTCTAATGCAAGAAGTTTAGACGTTGGGAAGACCCAAATTCAGCTCATCATAAAGGATAAGGAATCTGTGAAACTACGATGGGAGAGTGGAGAAAGTGGCGAAAGGAAAACATCGAAACTGAGAGCTTCTGCACTGACAGACTTGTAACAACGCGTCTGGCAGTGGTTCGACTGTTTTTTATTTTTGAAGTTGTGAATAAAAGACAAAGCTAAAAATGAAACATGTTTTACAGTTTCCTTTGTCAGAGAATACATGGTAGTGAGTGTGAAAATTATGACTACATACCCCTCCGAGCCTGACCCCTCTCCCCCCACCCCACCCCTTGTTTCCGGTATAAGACCACCTCTATTATAAGACCGTTTTTTCTCAGATTTTGGACGGTCGTATACCAAAGATTCCACTGTAGTAGTATAAAGATAATTTATTTTTTTTTATTTATATTAAAATTTCTCAGTTTTTAATAATTTTACAAACACAAATGCCTCCCAATCAAATAAATCTACATTTTGAACAATTTCAAAATAAATCTAAGCTTCAAAGAAGCAAGTCGACGCCCGCTCATCTATAAATTTATTCCAAGAATAGGTAATATTTTACTGAATACTCTTTAAGCATTGCACTTAGTGATTGGATTTAATCAAATTTCACAAGATGCAAATAATATATACAACACCAATGCTTTACAAACCAAACAAACAATATTGTTTTTAACAACTGTACAGATAATAATTAATAGAATTATAATAAACATGATGATGATGTGACTACATAATGCTGAAAGTGAAACTACAGAGAGAGATACATTTTATACTTAAAGTTATAGTCAACAATTTTCCACAATGCACAGACAACAAACAACAAAACATCAGAAGCTGACAGACAAGTGTGGATACACAACATGCTTACAAAGTTACAATACAAATGTAATGATTTCTTGATCATGCGCTAATACTTATTTAAATTTTAATGATTATATTTATACTTAGAAAGTTAAAAACCAAGAAATAAATTTATGGAAAAAATGCCGAATGTATACAAATTTAAATGTATGGAGAAAAAAAAGAAGAGGAACTTACCTTCTCCAACTGGTATCAGGCGGAGGTGAAAGATATGCAGTAGATCCATAAGGAGAACAATCCACCTGCGATCTGAGTCAAGGAACAATCATTACAAAGTTGACCAACTGTATAACTGCCATATTAACGATAAAGTTCTGCTCAAGAAACAATTCACTGAGCACCAAATTTCAATCCCAAGTCCACTTTTATAGTGCACAAATCTACGCCAAGGTGGGTGACACACAGGATGCTTAAACTTTTGCTGAAGTATCAAACCCAGATCTAGCATGCACAGAATTGTGAGCTGAAATGAGGCTCAAACTAATGTTACACAAAACCCATACTTTGCTACTAGTGTACATGGTACACTATGGACCGTTCTAACTGTAACATGGTTAACAAAACTTATTTTATAAAAATAATTTAGAAAAAAAAAATGACTGAAGTAGGTATATAAAACAAAGACTACAATACGTCACAACAATTTAATACAATACTGACCAAGTGACTTAAAAAAAGTATTTTTTAATTTTAACTCTTTCCCTGCCAGGCATGTTTCCACGTTTGTGCCAGACATTTCTCTGGCACCGGAAAGAAAGTTCAGTACCTTAGGCATTTAAGCTACTGTTCTTTCAATAATAGTTGTTAAATAGACATATTTCATATCAAATTAAAAGTAAAAGAGTGAAGAATAAGAAAAAAAACCACACAAATGTTAATTTGATTATGTTATTGAAATATGTGTTTTGAAAGCATGTTGATCTTTTTAAAATTATAAAATAAAATAAAAATATTTCTACATACCACAGTGATAAAAAAAAAATCTGGAGGAATAATTCCAATCACTGAATCAGCTTCACACACCAGAAAGAAAATTTATTTAGGATCAAAATACACTTTACAGTTTGAAATTATATTGATTATTAGCAGAGTTTGACACACTGTCGATTGTGCCCATCACATATGCTTAGTAAAATGCACAAAAAACACTCTAAAAACGAATCAATTTGAAGAAACCACGCGCGTGTCGATCGGGAACGAAAGTAGAAAGAGTTATCTCTCTTTGGTTAAAATAAAACTTGGATTGGACTGCGCAAAAAACCGGAACGAAACGGAATACTGAAATCGACGATATATCGTCGATTGGCACAAACATGGCGGCTCAGATCGACGATATATCGTCGATTGGCAGGGAAAGAGTTAAAACCAGCACTTGCATGCTCTCTTCACTCAACTTTAGATTTAGTCTATATAATTTATAAATCAAAACACAGAGAGAAAAATTGAAAAAAAAAGTGGTAGTAGTAGAAATAGAGCCAGCATGTAGTAGTAGATCATGTATAAGTAGTAGTAGCAAAAGGAGCAGCTGCTGCTTGTCATATCACTTGTGAATTAATCGGGACAAAGATGCCCAAGGTAGAGCCTCTAGAGGGGGATAAACACACTGAACATGCTTGAATAGCATGAAAATTTGCAGAATATGAGACCATTCATCATATAATTTGCTGTTTGTCACTTATTAGCCACAAGCATCACTAAAGACCACAAATGCCACAAACTGGAAACACAACTTTCGTTAAAATGCTAGTTGTCCATCACAACAGTCCACACAGTATGCTGCCAGAGCACTAAACCAAGTACTAAGAAAACTAAGCACATGATCACACAGATTTTCCCACAAATTTAATCTATTATTTTGTTTACCATTAAATGAATCTTAGAAATACTTCATAAACAACCACAGTGTGTACGCTTCCTCAGTGTGATGCTGTCGATGAACACAAGATAGAGCTCACCAAAACTAACAACACAAATTGATGTCTGTAGGAACACAGTAAATCCACAATGGCACAGTTTAAATATTACACTAATACACAAGAACAACTAAGTTTCATTTTCAGAAAAGGATACTCGTTTGTCAACAGGAAAAGGTCTCTGTCTATGATGACCTATCTGGCGCTGTCTGTCCACTCGAGGATGGATGCGATCACCGATTGGTCTCCCTTGTTTCATATCCCCCAAATGCTGTAAGGCAGTCTGCACAATACAAAAGAAAGGTATCGTATATGTAATTATAATCGCGATATGGTCCTGTATTTTAATATCAAAACAGACTTTTGGTGCCATTTCCGCAAAGCATTTGGCTGTCAGTGCTGTTTTGACACGACGCCATGTCGCGAAAATAGGGCAAATGTCACGCACGATTTGGCTCACCTGTAAGTCGATGCTCTGATTGGAATTGATCTGGTTGACGTTTGGTAAGGATCCTCCACGATAGGCACCAAGGCTGGATGATATTGGCAGGTGTTGTTTAGAAAACACGACCTGGAATGCAGAAAAAGCAGCAGATAGTAACGGTATCAAGAGTTGTCTACCCTTTTGAAGGAATGAACCGACGAGGTTGCATCTACGACGGGGAATACGTAAAAATCGGCTCAATATCAGACTTACCGCTCGAGTCGCACTGTTAACTTCTTTCATAATAGCCTCAAAGGCCGCTGTTTCTTCCGCTTGCTTCTGATTATGAAGCGCTATTTTCTCACTGAACTTCCTAGGGTTCGCCATGATGGCTGAAAACACAGACTTGTTATGATTTTTTTCTTCTTTTTGCCATGCAGGAGGTCGAGGATCCATTGGTCCAATCAAAATTCACAAACATATCATGTGATAGTTGCTAGATGGCAGCACAGGGTATGTGTTGGAGGTGCGGCGACACTTTGAAAACATTTAGAAAAAATCTGTGGGAGTTGCAAGTTATTAACTTTTTGTTTTAGCAGTCTAAATAAATAAACACAGACTTTAAAAAAAATCTAACATTTCCAAAAAGTGGCTGATATGTCTGCCTTTGAGAGAAATCCGTTGTTTTGCATATGTGACTAAACCCAAAGCACGTGCAATTGTGTTAAAATGTTTGGGATATGCAGGAAACATATTTATCTACCAATAGAGAGATAACATAATTTATCAATTTATAAAAGGTTTCCTATTCTATCCCGTAACTCGGAGGTCATAAGGGCAGATCAGATGATCGTTTAACCATCTTTACTCCATCTTTCTCTGTCCTCAGCAAACCTCGAGTTCATTCTCGAATATTGTCCTCCCATCTCTTTTTCGGTCTCCCTCTTCTTCTACCTCCTTGGTCTGTGCCTTGCAGGATGGTCTTTGCAAGGCCTGATGGTCGGGTGACGTGCGTGGCCATACCATCTGAGTTTCACGTTTCTTCCCCACTATGAGCATGTCATCGTGTTTTGCAATGACTTATGTGATGGTCTGTCGGACTTCGTCGTTGGTGATGTGCTGGGTATAGGAAATGCCCAGAAATCTTCTGTAGCACCTCATCTCCGGCCATGCTTTGTACGCTTCGTTGTAGATCTGCTGTGAGCTAGGGTCCATGTTTCGCAAGCGGACAGGAAGATGGAGATGGCAAGGTTTACAGAAAATAAATTTTAAAGAAGACCGAACATGTTGGGTCACCCCTAAACAAATGTAGTCTCTCTCTCTCTCTCTCTCTCTCTCTCTCTCTCTCTCTCTCTCTCTCTCTCTCTCTCTCTCTCTCTCTCTCTCTCTCTCTCTCTCTCTCTCTCTCTCTCTCTCTCTCTCTATCTCTTACCATCTATCTGAGAGCAGCCCCTTTCAACATCACCATCATCTAGGCCTATGCCCCAACATCAGACTATGACGACAGTTAAGTGGAGGATTTCTATGAAAATCTACAGGCTGTCCTTGACCAAGTGCCGAAGAAGGACATAGTCATAGTGGAAGGCGACTGGAATGATAAGGTTGGCCAAGATGCGCTCCACAACTGGGGAGACACATGTGGACCCCACTGCAACAATTAACGAGACAGATGACAGGGGTCTGAGACTGTTGGAGTTTGCCAGATACAACAATCTGATACTGGCAAACACGCTTGGTCTCCACAAAAAATCCAGACGATGGACATGGCACAGTCCCGGCGGGGAGCATCACAACCAGATCAACTACATCATGGTCAAGAAACTCTTCAGATCAAGCATCAACATTGGCAGGACACGCACTTTTCCAGGAGCAGACATCGGAAGTGACCACGATCTCGTGATGATGTCTTTCCGGCTTCACTTGAAGAGAGAGTAAACACAGCAAAGCGCACAAGACTGAAGTTCGACCTGGACAAACTGCAAGACCCGGAGGTGGCAGAAATATTTCAGGCCACACTTGGACGGAAATTTGCACCACTGCTCATTTTGGGAGCTGGTGAAGTAGATGATCGACGCACTCACCATTATCTTTAACAAGATCTGGCAGAGTGGGGAGTGGCCTACACCATGGATCCAGTCGCTTGTCATCACTCTTCCCCCCAAAAAGGTAACCTTCAGGAGTGTGAAAATTACCGCACCATCAGCCTCATCAGCCATCCCAGCAAGGTCCTCCTGAAAATAATACTCAACAGGTTGAAACCCCAAGCTGAACAAATCATAGCTGAAGAGCAAGCAGGATTCAGGGCAGGGCGAAGTACAACTGAACAGATTTTCAACCTCAGAATAATCTGCCAGAAATACCTACAGCACCAACAACATCTATATCATGTGTTCGTAGACTTCAAAAAACGTTTGACCGAGTCTGGCATGCAGCTCTGTGGGCAACCATGAGAGTATACAAAATCAGCCCTAAAATTATTGAAGTCATCAAAAGACTGTATGACAAGGCTACCAGTGCAGTCCTCCACAACAGCGCCATCGGAAACTGGTTCAGAACAACAATCGGTCATCTTCCTAGAGCGCATCATGTCAGATGCCCTTGCAGACCACGAAGGCACAGTCAGCATAGGGGGAAGAGCAATCTCCAACCTCTGTTTTGCGGATGACATTGATGAATTGGCTGGAGAGGAACAAGAACTTGAACAGCTGGTACAGAGGCTTGACACCACCTCCAGAGCCTATGGAATGGAAATAAGTGCAGAGAAGACCAACAACACCAATGGCATCAACACGGACATCAAAGTCCAAGGCCAATCTCTCAACACAGTGCATAGCTTCAAATATTTAGGAGCCATTGTATCAGTGTTACACTCCGTTTGATGGTGATGTTTTCTATCAGTAGTTGATTATGCCCCAATGCGTGAATTCTCCTGATGAGTGTAAGTTCCGATTCGATTATCCACGCAAGCCGTCCAATCAGCATACAAGTCACTGAGTCTTCATATGAAGTTTTCCACTTTTATTCAGCACACATCAACAACTGCATACAATCGCTCAATCGCCTTTCCACTCTCAACTTTTTACTTTCCAACTCACTATCAACAACAACAACAACTTTTTGAAACAGTGCGGCACTTATATAGTCTCTTCATACTCCCGAACAATTTAGAATACGGTAGAATGAAGCACTACAACCAATCAAATAAAACTTTGTCATCACTGACTTACGTCATACATCTTTCTAAACATTTCAGGAACGTTCTCAAACTTCGACATTTATCGGAAATCTTCGATCGACCGTAAACACGCAAATCTAGAGAAGTCTCCAATAGTATCAACTAACGAAAATCATCAACGTTATACAAAGCTTCTTCTAACAACAATGCAAACTCAAATCAAAGGTAAATACACTCTATTATTGCACGCCTTTCAAAATAAAACGAACAGATCTATCGCGCGCACTTCACTCATAATATCGTGCGCATTTCACACGCACCATCATGCGCGTTTCAACGTAACAATCAGACAATGGGTCCCGACAGGAAGTCCACTCCAGGATCACACAAACAACTGCTGCCCTGGCGAGGTTGAAGCCAATTTGGAAAGACAGGACCATCAGTTTACATTCCAAGGTGTTACGTTGAAACGCGCACGATAGTTCGTGTGTGACGCGCGCGATAAATCTGTTCGTTTTATTTTGCAAAGTATGCAATAATACAGTGTATTTATCTTTGATTTGATTTTGCGTTGTTATTAGAAGAAGCTTTGTATAACGTTGGTGGTTTTAGTTGGTCGATATTATTTGAGAATTTTCGAGAGTCGGTTGTTTACTATCGATCGAAGCGTATGGATAATTCTAGTGGTAACCACGAGACGCTTCCATCCCAAATAAGGTTGTGTGACGTGAGACAGTGATGATGAAATTACTTTTGATTGGTTGTGGTGTATTATGCAGGGGTATTCTCGCTTGTTCTGGAGTATGTAGAGACTATATAAGTGCCGCACTGTTTCAAAAAGGTGTAAGTCCCCTATACGCTTATGTGTCCGGGGACGTTAATCTATATTCACCTCAACTCAAAAAGGTGTGTGACTAACAAATAACCGTCCCCCATACGCTTATTGTGTCAGGGGACGTTAATTTTACTCCCCCCCCCCAAAAAAAAAAAAAAAAAAAAAGAGAAAAAAAAAGAAAGGTGTGAAGTCCCTTATACGCTATTGTGTCCGGGGATGGTAATCTACCCACTGAAAAAGGTGTGTGTTGAAAGTAAAAAGTTGAGAGTGAAAATGCGATTGTATGCAGTTGTTGATGAACGCTGAATAAAGTTTGAAAACTACATACGAAGACTTTGCCATGTTGCTGAGTGAGCAGGCTGCGTGGATAAACGAATCTGAGCTACACTCATCAGTACTTCAGCATTGGGGCTGAATCAACTACTGATAGAAAAACACCAACATCAAACGAGTGTAACATTTTGGGGGCCAAGCCGCGATTCACGCCATAGCCAAGGGTTTAACTGCTACAACAAGCGAGTCAACGTTACGATAGGCAGTCATCGAGGATAGCCGCCAACAAGTTGCGTCGGGAGGGGCCAACATACTGGGACTACATCCCCGATAGATTCGGGTTGACTGCAAGGGCATGTAGTCGCTGAAGAGTTGCTTCGTGAGCGAACAACAGATCAGGACTACGTGGCTGCCGCAAGACTACGTCGAGGGACAGTCTCGGAGCTACATCGCCAGTATTAGAGAGAGCGACGAGCGGACATCACGTCTACTTCAGCACAGGAGCGTGTACATCAACACCAGCGTGGTACAGCGTCGCATACGACGAGGACAGCGGGGCCTGCGTCAGCGAAGGCGACTAGTGACAAGCATCAGCGCTACTGCAGAAAGCGTGCTGTTCTAGAACAGTCTAGAAAGGTGCAGCACAGTCAAGAACTTTCCAGAAAAGAACTTTCCAGAAAAGCATCAAGATGGCTGACTTCTGGCAGAAAGGGGTTGAACTAAATCTAAAAGGCAAACAGCTGATGGAGTACGTCAAATTCCAGGAGAGAATATTGCGTGAAGAAAGAGAAGAACAGCGACGGCACGAAGAAAGAGAATTAGAAGAGAAGCGTCTAGAAAAGGAAGAACAGCGTCGCCGAGAAGAAATAGAGTTAGAACGGAAACGTCTACAAAGTGAAGAGCAACGACGTCGTGAAGAAAGAGAAATAGAAGAACAGCGGCAAGAAAAAGAAGAGCAACGACGTCGTGAAGAAAGAGAAATTGAACAACAGCGGCAAGAAAAAGAAGAGCAACGACGGCGTGAAGAAAGAGAAATTGAACAGCAGCGTCAAGAAAGAGAAGAGCAACGTCGCCGGGAAGAAAGAGAAGAGCAGCGGCAAGAAAGAGAAGCTGAGCGTCAGAACCAACTAGAGCTGGCGCGTATCCAAAACAATCAGCATGCGCCACAATTCATCAGCGACCACATCGCTCCAAAATTGCCAGCGTTCGTCGACGGGAAGGACCAGATTGACAGTTATTTGGCGAGATTCGAAAGGTTTGCCGAAAGCTCTAACTGGCAACCTCGAGACTGGGCGATTCGACTCAGTGCACTTTTGACAGGGCAAGCACTCGAAGTTTACACCAGACTGTCGAACGATGACGCCCAAAACTACGACGTCTTGAAAGAGGCCCTATTGCATTGCTACAGCTTCACACAGAAGGGCTACCGTAAACGCTTTCGTGAATGCCGGCCTTTGTCAGACGAGACGCCAAAGCAATTTGTGGAGCGCCTGTCGTCATATTTACACAAGTGGGTGGAACTATCAGGCAAAGGGAAATCTTACGATAGTCTCCATGACCTGATCGTGAAGGAGCAATTCCTCAATGCCTGTCACAAGGACTTGGCGACCCACTTAGAATTACAGATGCTGCAGACGCTTAATGACGTGGCCGAGGTTGCTGAAAGATATCTCCTCGCTCACGGAAAAACGTTGGGGCCACCCAAGGCGACGAAACCATTTCAGAAGACTGGAAACCATGGGAACCAGATCCAGGGAGGCCAGGCGAGCCAGAGACAGACGGACTCCACGCCACCTCCCAGGGAAGGGCATTCAAGAGGTTGTTTCACTTGCAACGCTACAGACCACAGAGCGGCTAACTGTCCTCAAAACGAAAGTAGCGGACAGCGGAGCAGTACGGACAATGCAGCGGCGGGCAACCGGCAGAGGCGGTTCTCCAATCAACGGCAAACCAGTAGATCTGACCATCAGGTGTGCGGCGGGAGCGTCATTCTTCCGAGTGAGATCGAGTGCACAGCTACTCCTGCGGACGTGCAAGAGTGCATGACCGATGGCCAACTTCTCCTTGCCAACGGAAAATAAATCCCCGTCGTCGCCAGCGCAGCTGTGACCGTACAGAATATGCCCGTTTCCAAGGGACGCGTCGAAAATCACGAAGTGACTGTCCTAAGAGACTCGGGCTGCAGTGGGGTCATCGTCAGAGAAGATCTAATCGCTAAAGAACAGTTTACTGGCGATTCAAAATGGACAGTCATGGCCGACAGTAAATGTGTGAAAGCGCCAGTCGCGAAGATTCAAGTCAGCACCCCTTTCTACATAGGCGAAGTAGAAGCGGTTTGCCTGAAGAAGCCGCTATACGATTTGATGATCGGAAATATTGACGGCGCGAGACGACCCGACGACCCCGATCCAGAGTGGAGTTCTGCCTCAACCCAACGCGTCGAAGTTGTGGAGGGGGATACATTGCCATTTCCCGATGGAGACCTTACAGAGCTGCTACGGGACAATGTGGCTACTCCGGCTCAGCCCTGCCGACCAGAGATCGTCAGTGCTGGTACAACCAGGGCCCAGGCCAAGAGAGACAAGACGTCTACGCCACTGAAGGTCGCCGACAACTCCAAAGCTGCCATCGTGGACAGAGATAAACTGATCCAGATCCAGGAAGCTGATAGCACTTTAAACAAGTACAGAAACCGCCAAGACCACGTGACCAAAGGCAGTGGCACGGTCTATTTTGAGGTGAAGGCCAAGATCCTGTACCGAATCTTCCAGCACCCGAGGGTCAACGGAGGAAAACCACTACGTCAAGTCTTGGTACCGTTACCCCTAAGGCGCCAAGTGATGGAAGTAGCGCACGACTCAATCATGGGAGGTCACCTAGGCATCAAGAAGACGTCGGACAGAATCCAGGCGGTGTTCTACTGGCCAGGGCTTCATGCGGACGTCAGCCGTTTCTGCCGATCATGTGACATTTGCCAGAAGACCATACCTCGAGGAAGGGTCCCGAAAGTACCTATGCAGAGGATGCCTTTGTTCGACCGACCTTTCAAGAGGGTGGCCTTAGACTTAATCGGCGAAATAAGACCTCCGAATGAAGAAGGTCACCGATGGGTACTGACTTTAGTGGACTATGCGACTCGGTACCCAGAAGCAGTCCCTCTGAAGAAGATTGACACTGAGACTGTGGCAGAGGCACTGGTGGACATGTTCAATAGACTTGGAGTGCCTGAAGAGATTCTGACAGACCTCGGGACGCAGTTCGTCTCTGACTGCATGAAGGAGGTCAACAGACTGCTGAGCATCCGGCATTTGACTACGACACCCTACCATCCAATGTGCAACGGGCTCGTCGAAAAGTTCAATGCTACGCTGAAGTCCACCCTGAAGAAACTGTGCAGCGAGCAGCCCAGACAATGGCATCGCTACATCAACGCTTTACTTTTCGCCTACAGAGAAGTACCACAGGAGTCCACCGGCTTTTCTCCGTTCGAGCTGCTGTACGGAAGAACCATCAGAGGGCCGATGCACATCCTAAAAGAACTGTGGACGAAGGAAGTAGACAACCCAGAGGTGAAGAACAGCTACCAGTACGTGTTTGAGCTACGGGAGAAGCTGGAGCAGACTCTCGAGATAGCCAGAGAAAACCTGAAGAAATCCCAGGACAGTAGAAAGCACTCCTATGACCGTAGGGCTGTGAACAGGAAGTTCAAACCTGGCAACAAAGTGCTGGTGCTGCTACCTACCGATCACAATAAGTTGAAGGTCGGCCAGCATTCCAAGATATACCACGCCAACCTCCTTAAACTGTATGTGGAAAGGCCATCAGAGACTGTACACGCAGCAACAGCAGCTAAGATCGACGACAGCTTTGACAGCGAGGAACTGTTGGAACTTAGAGACTTCCACAGCAAAGAAGGCATCGATGATGTTAAGCTAGGACCAAGCTTGACGGAAGGTCAAAAGATGGAGCTCAAGGACATTATGGGCGAGTTTCCCCATAGCTTCAGTGATGTCCCAGGCTCTACGACTCTGGTCGAACATGAAGTCCACCTCACTTCAAATATTCCCGTTCGATCCAAACCCTTCCCGATCCCTTTCAAGGCCCGTGAATCCTTGAAGAAAGACATCGATGAGATGCTGAAGATGGGCATTATCAGGGAGTCCAGTTCCCCCTACGCATCCCCTGTCGTGGTCGTGAAAAAGAAGGACGGGAGCAACAGAGTATGCATCGACTACAGGAAGGTTAATAAGATCACCGTCTTCGACCCCGAGCCGATGCCTACCGCAGCAGACCTCTTCCGCCAATTATCGCGAAGTAAAATCATCTCAAAGATTGACCTCAGCAAGGGTTACTGGCAAGTCCCCGTGCGCCAAAAGGACATACCAAAGACTGCTTTTATAACTCCTGATGGGACGTACGAGTGCCTAAGGATGCCTTTTGGCATGGTCAACAGCGGAGCTACCCTGAAGAGAAGAATGAGGAGGATGCTCAAAGGAATGGACAATGTCGTATGTTACTGGGACGACCTGCTAGTCCACACCCAGACCTGGAGGGAGCATCTGAAGACCTTGAGGGAGCTGTGTCACCGCCTTACAGAAGCCAACCTGACTGTGAGATCCAGCAAGTGCATTCTGGGAACCGACAACGTCGACTTCATCGGACATTCGATGGAAGAAGGAGACAACGGAGGATGCGCTGATTCCAGGAAAGCCCATGAGATCATTGTATTTGACCCTGGGCGATGACAACCGTAACAGACGAGGGCGTCGTTTCCTTGCGGATGAAAGAACATTGACAGTATCCAGACAGACTGAAATAAGTTTTAATTCTGAATTTTGTTTGCGCATTGCGTCTCAACGTTGTTGAAAGAAATTAAGTAAATTTCTTCTTGAGTGGGGGGTTATGTTACGTTGAAACGCGCAGGATAGTTCGTGTGTGACGCGCGCGATAGATCTGTTTTATTTTGCAAAGCATGTAATAATACAGTGTATTTATCTTTGATTTGATTTTGCGTTGTTATTAGAAGAAGCTTTGTATAACGTTGGTGGTTTTAGTTGGTCGATATTATTTGATAATTTTCGAGAGTCGGTTGTTTACTATTGATCAAAGCGTATGGATAATTCTAGTGGTAACCACGAGACGCTTCCATCCCAAATAAGGTTGTGTGACGTGAGACAGTGATGATGAAATTACTTTTGATTGGTTGTGGTGTTTTATGCAGGTGTATTCTCGCTTGTTCTGGAGTATGTAGAGACTATATAAGTACCGCACTGTTTCAAAGTGGTGGTCGAGAGGGGCCGGGTAGCTCAGTTGGTAAGAGCGTCTTGCTAGTAACCGAAAGGTCGCTGGTTCGAATCCCGGATTGGTCAACGTGTGATCATATTATTTTCCCCTTTACCAACAACTGGCCCGCAGGTGTCAGTATAAATCGGTCCAGTAGTCACCTATATGCGAAAGTGTCGTGTGGCTATAATCTACTTACGAACAAAGTGGTGGTTCACCCGTCCCCTATACGCTTAATGTGTCCGGGGACGTAAATTTACTCAAAAAAAAAAAAATGTGTAAAACACATAGTATAATCGTCCCCTATACGCTTAATGTTGTCTGGGGACGTAAATTTTACTCCAAAAAAAAAACAACAAATTGTGTGTTTGGGGACGTTAATCTATATAACTAAACTACCTAAAAAGGTGTGTGTTGAAAGTAAAAAGTTGAGAGTGAAAAGGCGATTGTATGCAGTTGTTGATGAACGCTGAATAAAGTTTGAAAACTACATGCGAAGACTTTGGCTCGTTGCTGAGTGAGCAGGCTGCGTGGATAAACGAATCTGAGCTACACTCATCAGTACTTCAGCTTTGGGGCTGAATCAACTACTGATAGAAAAACACCAACATCAAACGAGTGTAACACAAGGTAAGGCTGCTGCGCTCCCTTGTCATCTCCATCTACCTATGTGCTTGCGAAACATGGACCCTCACAGAAGATCTCCAACGAAAAATACAAAGCATGGAGATGAGGTGCTATAGAAGACTTCTGGGCATTTCCTATACCCAGCACATCACCAACGACGAAGTCCGACAGACCATCACACAAGCCATTGGAGACAACATGATGACCTGCTCACAGTGGTGAAAAAACGTAAACTCCGATGGTATGGCCACGTCACCAGATCATCAGGTCTTGCAAAGACCATCCTGCAAGGCACAGTGCAAGGAGCTAAAAGAAGAGGCAGACCAAAAAAGAGGTGGGAGGACAACATTCAAGAATGGACTGGTTTGACACTGAGCGAAACAATCAGGGTTGCTCATGAGGACAGGGAAAGATGGAGTACGCTGGTTAAACGATCATCTGTGGTGCCCCTACGACCTCCGAGTTACGGGATAGGATAGGATCTATCCATATTATATCATCAGCAGCAGATAATCGATGCATTTTTTATTAAGCCTCACCAAAGAGCTTATTACGGAAAAAGAGGGAACTTCCATTATGTCCTATACAAAAATGCGAGACGCTCTCACGGATTATTTCCCTTTGCTCGGGCTGGCTATATTTCACCATCTGCTATATGAATGATCTGTGCGTGGTAACTTATTGAGCCTAAGCCATTGCAAAAGAACTTTTTTTTTGGCAACGTTTGCAAAAACCAAACTTTTAACCATCATTATTATTAACATTCCGCTACTGCTGTCTTTTTGGTTTTGTTTTTGTTTATGTTTACTTATTGACATTTATTAGGTGCTTTTATGCTGCTTATGTGTGTATGTCATAGGTTCGTTTTCTGCCCTGGAATTTATTATTTTTTAATCAACGACAGATATTTTAAAATTAAAATATGCATGACAGACTGTTTCATTTATCTGAAACTGTAAATCCGTAATCGTGAGAGAGAGAGAGAGAGAGAGAGAGAGAGAGAGAGAGAGAGAGAGAGAGAGA
This sequence comes from Oncomelania hupensis, assembly GCA_036898135.1. Lineage (NCBI taxonomy): Eukaryota > Metazoa > Mollusca > Gastropoda > Littorinimorpha > Pomatiopsidae > Oncomelania > Oncomelania hupensis. The sequence goes on along the minus strand of CM072511.1, from coordinate 64,240,174 downwards.
GAGAGCTCTGTCATTCAATCAATTAATGACAATAAAGCACAATAACAAAATGTTTCACTAATAGTGTGAATTTAATTTATATCAGGTTTCCCTCTACCCCCCAACCCTCTCACCTCCCACATCATTGGCTTAATAACATCAGTCACTTCATGGAAAATAATTAATTAATCAGACAGAACAATCAGAACCTACTGGCTAGACTACAACATTCCACGCAATATAGATCTAATGCGCAGAAATTCACAGACCAGAACAAGGACTGAGTTTCTACATTACATTTTTTTCCCGTTTACTCTCAAACGAAAAGGGATTACAACAGATCAAGGACCATTTTTGTGCCTAGGTAAGGGGTTATCTTGCACAGTATTTGACCACGAGGAGAAAACAGACTTAGTCTAATTTAACTTGTTAACATAAGCAGTTTGACGAAGCCAAACTGCCAATCTGACATCTACTTTTGAAATATAAGCACAAATATAGTCAAACAACCTAGCAATAACGTAAACAGTGAGCGACCTGATGAACGTAAACTGTCAGCAAGCAAACTGTTTTGGATTTAGCACATAGGTATAACATGAATCATTCAAGCCGCTCTCCGATTGTACTGCAGCGGTCTTAGTTTAGGCCTACATAAACACAAAAAATTGACGTTTTTCAATTGCAATTTACCTTTCTTTGTCTCTTAGAAATTTGAAAAAGGACTTGCCAACACAACTTTTCTTGTATCTGGCATTATGGCAATTGATAGCTGTGCAAAAGTCACCGCCATGTTTCACTCGGTCGCCTTTTGACTTTCTGCCACGAGCCATTTTCAGCATGTCGACAAGGGAGCATAACTCGTACATTTCGTCTCGCGGTTCTGTACCAAGTTCCCTCTCTTTCTATCATAAGCTCTTTGGCCTCACTACCCATTCCACTCCGCTTTTTTCAACACTTTCGTGTGTGGATCGTATCTATAAAATTTGAGTTGCTGTCCGGAAGGTTCTGGAAGAAAAGGAAAATTGAAGTAAATTCATAAGTACAGACATATAATTACATTTTTAAAACTTTTTTTTTTCACTTTGCAGTAATGACTAAAATAATACAGGATAACAATACCAATAAACAACCACACACCCAAATTTTTTTTGGTATACACTTATTGTTACAATGATGACTAAGCTATCATTTTGGGGGATCCCCGAACCCAGGAGAGGATGGATGAGCGATTTGGGATAAAAATTGTCCGCCACGTACGTGGGCCAAATTTGGGCTGCTTAAATTCTTGCCTTCTCAGCAAATGCTTGACATTTGCAGAGCAGCATCCCCAATGAGTAGGAATAGGTCCGAGCAGCTTCACTTCATCATAGTCTTTACCTAATCCCATCCATGGGGTCGTGCTTGCAGGGTAGGCCCTATGTTTATGTTGCAGGCGCTCACCCATCTGGCACACAAGCGTCAAGATCATAATACAATACAATCATATAATACAAGATGCTATCACACGCTTTTTCTTCTAGTTGAACTCAGAAACTATTACAAATGGCAGATTAGACCTTAGATTGACTGCATCACAAGTAGTTGATATGATATACTTGTGCTGCATCCAATACCATTATTGTTTTTTTTTTTTTTTTAAAGATGGTGCCATAATTATATAAAATGTACGCACGCACAGATTAAATCTAGGTTTTTATCCTCATAAATAAAAAATAATCAAAATAAGAAAAGAAAATAAACAGCCTTATGTCAACGGTATTAAGGGGTAGCCCCATGGCTCAGTGGGTTATTTGCTGGTTTCCTATGCTGAAGGTTGCAGGTTCGATTCCTGCAAGGGTCGAACTTCTGTGACTTAATTAGGAATGAGACTATTCAAGTTACCAAAGGGTTTCTCTGGGTATTCCGGTTTTCTCCATCCTTTCAATAATAGTATGGTAAAATAGGATAATAGTATTGTCAGTGAATCTAACATTTCAAAAATGAAAATGTGATTTCCTTTCTATCTTCTAATAACGAATTTTCTGCCTTTACACCACATGTATATGGGGTGGCCTCATAGCGCAGTGGATTAGTCACCGGTTTCCTATGCTGAAGGTCGCGGGTTCGATTACCTCAAGGGGCGAACGTATGTGACTTAGGTACGAGACTAATGAGGTCACCGAGGGTTTTCTCCGGGCACTCCGGTTTCCTCCCTCCCTTCAATAATGGTACTGGACGCAGTCAATATAAAATTTCAATAATAAAAATTTGATTTGCTTTCCGTCTTCCAATAGCGATCTCCTTGCCATTATACGACCTGTTTGAGTGATGGTTGTGTGTGTGTGTGTGTGTGAGGGTAGATGAGACAGGTGAGCGTGTATGTTGGTACAGATCTTTGAGCCCGATTGATTTGGGGAAAGGTGTGTATATAGCATCCAGTATTATTATTATTATTATTATGTTTGAGTGATATATATGTTTTGATTGGTGATGCATGTGAACACACAGATAGCCGCACTTGATTTGTGATTTTGGGAAAGGTGCATATATAGCATCAAGTATTATTATTATTATTATTATTATTATTATTATTATTATTATTATTATTATTATTATATCATTTAAATATCATGAATATACCACATCATTACATTTATATAGATTTATTAGTAGGTTTTGGTGAGAAAACCCTTTTTTAATCCATAGATTTTGATGTTTTATTTATCTGTTTCAGGTTTACAAACAAAACGTGAATAGTAATTAATAATTAGTAACTTAAGTTATGAAAAGAATATACCTTTTACAATTAGTTAGTTAGTTATTCATTGCTTACAAATTCCAGCAGACTGCAAAGAGCCAAATCAGGACCACAAAATCAAGACCACACCTTCGCTGAAAGAGGACTCACCCCTGATCCGCATAAAAGATCTGCCAAAACAACTCTAGTGGTAACACTGAAGGCACTCCACCAGCCAGTCTATTTACAATAAAGACATCCCACGCAGGGGACGCAGAGGCTATACTCTAATTTATTGAACCCCCGTTTACAAAAACAAAATAGAATACAAACATCATTATAAAATATCAACAAAACTCATACATATAAAATGCCTACATTGCCAAATAATAACATCATAGGAAGCTCCAGTGACCACCTGGCAGAAAGGGTCCAATATTCCCAAGCTGATCCAACAGACCTCACACACAAATGTGGAGTTTTGTCCCGGAAGAGTTTTCAAGAAAAAAGGTAGGTGACAGATATAGCAAAGAAGAAGCTGAATTGATAGAATAGAGTAGGAATGAGAAAGAACAAATGAGAAAGACAGCGACAGTGGGAATTTAAAGCACTAAATTTGCAGAAAGTGGAGATACTATTTATACTGTAACCCTCGCCACCCCCATGGGAGTGGGGAGGGGATCGGGGGGGGGGGGGGGGGGGGGGGAGATGGTACCCTTTACAATAAAACCATTTAAAACTAGTTAGTGTTATTTAAAAAAAGAAGAAGAAAATATGCATGTTCTTTGCTTGCTTATTAGTTAAAATATACATGCTGTTGACATTTGTATGGAAAACTTCATAGGGTGAGAGAGAACGAGGAATGATTGAAAAGAAGTGCACACCATTCAACTAAGTACAAAGAAAAAGCTCAATACTTTCCCCAAAAGCACACAAATTTAATTACTCGGTAAAAACAATTTTGTTTAAAAAGTATGTGGCAAACAATCAACACAAGAGTGTGCATAGAAGAGGTGTGCAAGTTCCAAAATCCAAATTTATAAAATGTAAGTTTGAGCTGAAAAAAAGAAAGAAAATAAAAAAGCACACTATAACATATCTGAAGTAAAACTTTCTGAGCTATTCTTACACAACTGCAATTAATAGAATATTGCGTAAATACTTTAAGGATTTCACTCACATCAACACCAAGAGTCACAATGGTAAAAAAACACTTTAATTAATATAACCAACACGCTTGTTATCCACAAAAGATCCAGACGATGGACCTGGCACAATCCAAGAGGGGAGCATCACAACCAGATTGAGTACATCATGGTCAAGAAACACTTCAGATCAAGTCTACAATGGCAGGACACGCACTTTTCCAGGAGCGGACATCGGAAGTGACCACGATCTCGATCGTGATGATGTCTTTTCGGCTCCACTTGAAGAGAGGAAACACAGCAAATTGCACTAGACTGAAGTTCGGCGTGGACAACTGCAAGACCCGTAGATGGCAGAAATATTCCAAGCCACAATGGGAGGGAAATTTGCACCACTGTTCATTTTGGGAGCAGATTTTCAACCTTAGAATAATCTTGAGAAATACCTACAGCACCAACAACATCTATATCATGTGTTTGTAGACTTTAAAAAAAGTGTTTGATCGAGTCAGGCATGCAGCTCTGTGGGCAATCATGAGAGTGTACATCAGCCCTAACATTATTGAAGTCATCAAAAGCCAGTATGACAAGGCGACCAATGCTCCACAAAAGCGCTATCGAAAACTGGTTCAGAACAACAAACGGCGTGCGTCAAGGATTCCTACTCTCTCCAACACTCTTCAACATCTTCCTGTAGTGCATCATGTCAGGTGCTCTTGCAGATCACAAAGGCACAGTTAGCAACAGGGGTAGAGCAATCTCCAACCCCCGTTTTGCAAATGACATTGATGGATTGGCTGGAGAGGAACAAGAACTTAAACAGCTGGTGGAGCTCGAGGCTTGACACCACCTCCAGATACTTTGGAATGGAAAAAAGTGCAGAGAAGACCAAAATGATGACGAACAACACCAATGGCATCGACATGGACATTAAAGTCCAAGGCCAATCCCTTAACACGGTGCACAGCTTCAAATATTTCAGAACCATTGTATTAGATAATGGGTCCCAACAGAAAGTCCTCTTCAAGATTGCACAAACAACTGCTGCCCTGACAAGGTTGAAGACCATTTGGAAAGACAGGACCATCAGTCTACACTCCAAGGTAAGGCTGCTGCATTCCCTTGTCATCTCTATCTTCCTATACTTTTGCGAAACATGGACCATCACAGCAGATCTACAACGAAGAATACAAAGCATAGAGATGAGGAGCTAAAGAAGACTTCTGGGCATTTCCTATACCCAGCACATCACCAGCGACGAAGTCCTACAGACCATCATCACACAAGCCATTGGAGACAACATGATGACATGCTCACAGTGGTGAAGAAACGGAAACTCCGATGGTATGGCCACATCACCAGAGCATCAGAACTTGCAAAGACCATCCTGCAAGGCATGGTGCAAGGAGACAGAAGAAGATGGAGACAAAAAGGTGGGAGGACAACATTCGGATTGGCTTGACACTGAGCTAAGCCATGAGGATTGTTGAGGACGATGAAAGATGGAGTACGCTGGCATCTTTAGAGTGTCTCACTGCAGGTATTTGTTTTACTTGTATTATGATTCAAGTCAAACCATAAACAGAAAGATATTACCCGTAAGGCACCTTGCACGTTCAATGCCATTGTGGCAAAAATATTCATGCATCGGAAGGCCTTGTTACATGTAACAATATACTTGTATTGCAGTAGATTGCACAGCTGTAGATTAATAGAGATTCTCATATAACTGCAGAGAGTTCACTTATTTTTTTAACAATCGATTAAAGCATAGTAAGTTATTTGACTGTGTGCCAATTTAAACATAGTAAGTTGGTTTGACTATGTGGCCATTAGCTTTAGAGATTTAACAAAAAGAAAACAGTCTGTAGAACAAAAGCAGTGTTTGTTTCTTAAAGTGTCAGTAATTTTTTTTAATAATTCTAAATATTTGTTTAGTGTGCAGAAAATGACAACTAGAGAACTGACCAGGTGGCGCAAGAACCTGCTGAAAAACTTGAAGCAAAACACTGAGCCATAAACAACAATACTAAATACAAGGATTGTGTGCCAGAAAAAAAAGAGAAGAAGAAAATTAAGAAAATTATGCAAATAATAATAATATTTGTAAACATCAATAAATCTTAAAAACAAATGAAACAACTGTAACCTGAAGAAAAACACTACTGTGAAAACAACATTTTCCATCAAATAATGGCTTTTGAGCAACAGATGGTAGATCAAAATGTCAAAATTGTAATGTTTCAGTATTAAAATCATTGAACCAATAATGCCATACTTCTGAAAACAATTCAAAGTACACTGCCAATGTACACAGTCCATGTCAAATTTCCGTGTGTATGTGGGAAGAATAGATCTTGTAAAATTGATGTCAATCCCTGGAAAACTGAGTTGACATCATTAACAATAAACAATAACTGTGAATTAAAACAATCTCCCTTTCCCCTTATCTTCCCTCAAATATTAAACTATTTGCTAGTTACATGTAATTAAACATTTAATTTAATTAACGTCTTACATGCAAATAAAAAATAACTAACATATGACACATGCAACAGATGTAACTAACGTAACTAATTAACTTTCAAAATGACAGAAATGTAGAACAAAGTGCTAATATCAGAACTTGTATAACGTGAAAACTTGTTTCAATGTTAACCAACTTAAGCTAGCACGCATCATTCCGAGGTACAATAATAGCTAGCAACATTTAAAGTACATTTATTGTGTTCTTATATTAACACTGATCAGTTCAGGAAACTGCTGAAGGCACTAGACACACTCACTCGCACATTGTAGATAAAACAGAACGAACCACCAAGATAACGTTATCATCTTACATGATTGTGTGTTGTTTCTGTCACTGGTCATAATTTTCAACACAGAATCATTCATGATATTTAGAACCCCCTGACCAAAATTTTCCTCTAATTACCTTAAGATTCGAACTGTAGGTGCACCACTGGTATACTGTAGGCGCACCACAACACACACACCCTCTCACCCCCTCCACAAATGAAATTTTAAAAATAATAAAAAACAATGCTAAAAAATATAGCCAAACCCCACCTTTTGACAGATTAGTGAGTATTGACTATACATGTAGCTTATGATAAGGAAAAAAAAATCGGAAAACTAAATATAAGATGCACCCAAAGATAAGTCACAGGGGTCTAAGCGGATGTAAACAGTATATACTTATTTCCTGGAACCTATGGTACTTGAAAATTTGACATATGTTAGCACCTTTCATTAAAAGTGTTTTGGACAACTACCCAACAGCCTTAGTATTTAAAAATGCAATGCAACGTTGAAAGCAATTTAAAACGCTTCAAATAACTCACAAAATAATTATTAAAACTTTTGGTTCTATTCTACCAAAATGTCATAAATTCACACACACACACCTGGCCCACCCCCAAACGAAATTGTTAGTTAGTTAGTTATTCATTGCTTACAGGGTCCAGCAGACTGCAAAGAGCCGAATCAGGACCACAAAATCAAAACCACAACTTCGCTGAAAGGACTCATCCCCATTCCGCATAAAAGATCTGCCGAAACAACCCTAGTGGTAACACTGAAGGCACTCCACCAGCCGGTCACTTTACAATAAAGACATCCCACACAGGGGATGCTGAGGCTATACTCTAATTTATCGAACCCCGCTTACAAAAACAAAATAGAACACAAACATCATTATAAAATATCAACAAAATACATACATACAAAATGCCTACATTGCCAAATAATAACATCATAGGAAGCCCCAGTGGCCATTTGGCAGAAAGCGTCCAAAATTCCCCAACTGATCCAACAGACCTCACACACAAATGATGAGTTTTGTCCCGGAAGAGTTTTCAAGAAAAAAGGTAGGTGACTGCACTGGTCTAGCAAAGAAGAAGACATTATAGTGGATTGAAAGAACAGAGTAGGAATGAGAAAGAACAAATGAGAAAGACAGCAACAGTGGGAATTTAAAGCACTAAATTTCCAGAAAGTGAAGATACTATTTATACTGAAAACCCCTGCACCCCCACGGGGGAAATAAAATTGTAATAAGATCAACAATTAGTTATAGTTAGTTATTCATTGCTTACAGGGTCCAGCGGACTACAAAGAGCCGAATCAGGACCACAAAATCTAGACCACAACTTTGCTGAAAGAGGACTCATCCCTTGATCCGCACAAAAGATCTGCCGAAACAACCTTAGTGGTAACACTGAAGGCACTCCACCAGCCGGTCACTTTACAATAGAGACATCCCATGCAGAGGACGCTGAGGCTATACTCTTATTTATCGAACCCCCATTTACAAAAACAAAATAGAATACAAACATCATTATAAAATATCAACAAAACACATACATACAAAATGCCTACATTGCTAAATAATAACATCATAGTAAGCCCCAGTGACCATTTGGCAGAATGCGTCCAATATTCCCAATCTGATCCAACAGACCTCACACACAAATGATGAGTTTTGTCCCGGAAGAGTTTTAAAAAAAAAAAGGTAGGTGGACTGGTCTAGCGAAGAAGAAGATAATATAGTAGATTGATAGAACAGTGGAGGAATGAGAAAGAACAAAGGAAAAAGACAGCAACAGTGGGAATTTAAAGCATTAAATTTCCAGAAAGCGGGGATACTATTTATACTGAAACCCCAGGCACTCCCACAGGGGGGATCAACAACAAATTTCTTCTAAAAAGTGGTAATACTTTTCGCCACTATCTTACACTCACTGCCACCAAAACCCTAGTCTGCGCTCTCGTCCTTTCTTGTCTTGACTATTGCAACTCTCTCCTCGCTGGCTCCCCAAAACACATCATTGACAAGCTACAAAAGGTTCAGAACTCAGCAGCTAGACTAGTATTCCGAGCTAAGAAACGCGATCACATCACACCTCTACTACATTCCCTTCACTGGCTTCCTGTGCAAGCACGCATAGAGTACAAACTCTCTGTTCTCTGTCACAACTTCTTCACTGATTCTTGTCCCTCCTACCTTGCTGACCTGCTGTCTGTCTACTCCCCTTCACGCACTTTAAGATCTTCTGCTGAAACTCGCACACTCAAGGTTCCCGTCACCCGCACTAAGACATACGGCCAACGTGCATTCGCCTACGCCGCACCTAAGCAGTGGAATTCCCTTCCCTCCCATATCCGCAACATACAATCAACACAAGCATTCAAAAACGCCCTCAAAACCCACCTCTTCAAACTGCATTATTCAGACTGATTTGTATCCCGCTGCCATTCTCTCCTCTTTTGTCTCTGTCTGATCCGTAAGTGTATACACGGCTGTACATATTTATACTGTTTTTCCTCTTGGGCCTAACCGGGCAAATAAATAGCTGTGAATAGGTTTTTTGCTATTCTATTTCTGTCTTTTCTGTCATCTGTGTACATAGTTGTAAATAATCTATTTCTGTCTTTTTTTTTTTATAATTTGTGTACATAGTTGTCAATAGTTGTACCCTTACTGTTCTGTATTTTGGTGTATTGTAGCAAAAGCAATGTTTTATCGAGTGCATGTATTTATATGTAATGATTATGTAAAGCGTGGTGAGTCTGGTCATAGGCTGGCGTACCCGCTATATAAAAAATCCGTTATTATTATTATTATTATTATAATACGTTTTCATAGTTCATGCATGTTTAATCCCAAAAGAAGAAATGTTTACAATAAACACAGAACCCCCTCACCACACCCTGCTCACACATATACCCCAAAAAAACTCCTTTCTTAGTTGTTTTGTTTTTAATGTAAGCATTGTGAAGGTGCAACTAGAAGTACAAACAGAAATCAACCACATACAATAATGTAAATAAACCCCAAAACAAGAAAAATCTAAACTTTTTTTAAAAATGTAAGCACTATGAAGATACAATAAATGTAACATACAAAATAATATACCACTAAGTTCAGAAATAAAAGAAGAAAAATCTGTTCAAGTTTAATATAAGCATTGTGACAGCACAACTTCAAACATGCCAGCAGAAATCAAGCATACATGATGATATCCGACTGTACTACATCCTATTGTACTACACTTATCACTTTTCGTCAAATGCTCATTGTGCATTAGCAAAGCATAGCAAAGCGTGAAAACTACACGACAGAGAAAAACGTGTGAGGAAAATGGATAAGGAGGGAGAGGTGTTGTTTAGATCAGAGAAAAAAGAGACATTGTCAGATGTACTCTGTAGCGAATCTGAAAAAGTGAAATACACTTGTACATAAAAGTTGATATATACGGAACATTGTGACCGTCCTTGCAATACACCAAAACATAACATTGGCTAACTTTTTTTTTTCAAGATTGTATCCTCTGGTTTGTTCTCCATCTTCCACACAGATGCACTTGCTGTGTTTCAAAAGTGCAAAGATGTCTATTTGTCAAAAACTCACTTATTGTGGTAATTTTCCGTAAAGTTTGATACGAAAATAGTTTTATAGGTTGATTGAAAACTGCTAGTAACTTACAAAGAGTATAAAATGTAATGTAAGCATTGTGACAACACAACTTCAAACATTTAGGATCAATCCTTTGAAACTGCTTAATCATTGATTAACTTAATGATATACATTGTTTTGCACGATACAAGTCTTATCAATATTCTCAAAACTGCAAAAGACAAACAAAAACAGAATGGCATGATCTCTTGTATGGACAGGGGCAACATGACAAAATGAAATAATATAGCATTTAAAAATCAACCCTAATCTTAACATATAAACACACTAACACAACAGACCTTACAAGAAAGTATCATGCTCAAATGTTCTTTGCATTAGTGCATGCACCAAATAAACAAAACACACTTGAAAGAAAAAAAAAACAAACATTCCAATCTCCACCCACTTATATATAAAAATAAATACATAAAATAATAAATAAAAATCAAATTTCATGTCCCTCAGGTAAAAGACAAAGGAGGTAATTTATCATCTGATGAATCTCATTTGGGTAACTGTGCTTGGATGTTTGAAACTGTGTAGAAAGTATACTTTTCCGCCATTTGCTCACAATAATGAATAAAAAATAATTACACCATTACAATCTCACCCAACAAGGAGCTTGTGATAAAAAAAAAATTAACATTATGTAAGTAGATATGTATATAAGCACACAACCCAGTTCTGGCAGATTTTGCCTTGCAGAATGATAGTAAAAACGAAAAAGAAGATACCAATACTCATATTTCGATGTAGTGCATGTTAAAAGTCAAAAAGGGTGGTTTCAAAATGTGCACAAATTTATTTTAAAAAGATCTTAGCAAGGACAACACGGTAAAATTTTACCAGAGCCACACAGCGGCTCAACCAAAGGTTTTTCAGATTTTGAGGTTAGGTCAGCCAGTCTAGCTATAAATAGCTTCGCCGATGCTGCCTTTCACTGGAAGGATGGTGCAGGCAAGCTATAAATAGCCCGCAGCATGTGAAACGAGGAGGCACTGAAAAGTGCTGTTCACATAGGAATTGATTGATTGATTGATTGTTGCTTTAAGTCCAGCGGACTCTTCCGAGCCAAATCAGGACCGGACAACCCCCGATCCACATAAAAGATCTGCTGAAACAACCCTAGTGGGAAAATTGAATGCCCTCCATCGGCCAGTCACTTTACAATAAAGACATCCCACGCAGGGGGCGGCTGAGGCTTTACCCCAACTAATCAAACCCCCGGTTACAAAAACAAAATAGAATACAAACATCATTATAAATTATCAACAAAACACATACATATAAAATGCCTATATTGCTAAATAATAACATCATAGGAAGCCCTAGTGACCACCCGGCAGAAAGCGTCCAACATTCCCAAGCTGATCCAACAGACCTCATACACAAACAAAGAGTCTTGTCCAGGAAGAGTTTTCAAGAAAAAAGGTAGGTCACTGATCTAGCGAAGAAGAAGATAGTATAGCAGATTGATAGGACAGAGCAGGAATGCGAAAGAGCAAATGAGAAAGACAGCGACAGTGGGAATTTAAAGCACTACATTTCCAGAAAGTGGGGGTACTATTTATACTGAAACCCCCGGCACTCCAACGGGGGGACTGTTGCCGCAGTAAATCGGTCATGCCTATTAAGGAAAGACAGGTTTTCAACTGGGGCTTTCACTTTTTCCTGTATAGGTTAGAACAATCTACAGTGGCAACATAGGAATTGAGCTGGTGTGGCCAATATCAATTAAAAAATATGTTTCCAATTGTACACAGAAAATTCAGTCCATGCAAAGACAGTAAAAAAATACATTGAGCATTTATGTTGATTGAAAGTAGTCGGGTACATTAAAATCAAAGTTGATAGAATTTCCTAAAAAAAGGTTTATTTTAAAGCGAACATCCTGAGAATACATAAAATGCAAAAAAAAATGTACATCACACGTTAGAGCATATTTTCTGAATTGAAGGGTGGCAAACTTGAGAGGAAAGTAGCATAATAGTAAACAGCTACACAAATGGAAAGAAATAGAAGATTTTAGCATGGCAAAGTATGAATTGTTAGTAAATTTTGAACAATTTTGTGATTGAAATGTAAATTTCCCACTTTTTAAGACTTAAAAAAACTGCAATTTTGACTCCCATTGGAGACTAAAACTACAATAAATCATGAAATAGTAGATATAATTGCCTGAAACTTTGCAGGCACAATCATTATTATCATATTGTTATTTACACACAAAAAATGAACATAGGTCGCCAAACTAAATTTTGATCTATAAAGGTTACGTTTGGTATACACCTTAAGCAAAACTAGCAGGTTTTGGCCAATACCACAGTTTACATGAAAAGGTAATCAAAATGTTTTGAAACCTTGCAGACATTAGATGCATTATTATCTTGTTACATTCGACTCCCTCTTTAAAGGTTAGAGTGCATATGTTGCATTATGTCTGTCTGCCTGCATGCCTGCCTGCTTGAATGTCTTAGTTTGCTTGTGTGCTTGCCTGTTTGTTTGTTGATCTCCCGTGTTAATGGTCCAATTGAGCTAAAACTGGGTATATACGTTTTATTTAATGCTAGGTAGATGCTCACTGAAAAGGGAATTACTGTTTTCTCCTAAAGAGACATGGCCGCAATGCAGCGCCACAACAAAGGTCAGATTATCTGCATTGTTCATTGTCCGATGGAATTGAAGGTTGAGAAACCGATTTGTAGACCACTGAAAATGGGTGAGACAGACTCAAAACGCGAGGATCTGTATCAACATCATGCTTACATTCACATGTTATTATTGATACAGTCAGAGGACACGTGTTTCCCTTCTTGCTATTTTTGCTTTGTAAGCGTGCATTTACCTTGCTTTGGAACTAGTGACTTTTCTATCCTTCATTCTCTTTCCATCATGATAATATTTGGTAATTATATATGTTATTCACATACCTAGTTATGAAAATATCTAGATCCACCCAAAAAATGAGGATATAGAGCAGGGAAAAAACCCGGCATTTTGATAAATTGTCAGCATATATTGGGCGTCATTCCTTGCAGACTGACTTTTTTTTTTTAAGCTGTGTCCGCACAAAGAAATTGCTTGACATATTAACGAGAGTTTTCCCTGCACATCTATATCTATATGTATCTCTGGTCCAAACGCAGTGATCGTCTATATGGTTCAGTTTCTATGTGAAATGGAAAAAGCAATGTTCAAGCAGGTACCTAAATCTAATTGAATATATGCTAACAATGACAAAATGGTGATACTAACGAAAGAAATTGATGTACTTTTCATTGTTTAACATCACCCAGGAACAAACGAGTAAAAAAAATGAGGCAGTTTTTTAAAATTTTACATCATCATTTGCACTGATGGAAAAGTCATGAAACACAATAATAATAATGGATGGTATATCACATACACACACACACATACAACAAACACACATCTATCACTCAAACATATGGTGTAAAGGCAGGGAGATCGCTATTAGAAGACAGAAATGAAATTAATTTTTATTTTTGAAATTTGTATATTGACTGCATCCAATACTATTATTGAAGCACACAAGGTATAGAATCTATTTTGGCAATTTTTACGCTTTGTTTCTTCATAAACAAATGCCGTCACATCATCATCGAGCTGAGCTATTTCATTTTAGTACTCATAGCACCAGTGGACTAACAATAATTTGAAAAAGATAAGAATAAGATGATGGAATTTTCTTCTTCATTTTCTTCTTGCTCACTGCTAGCCTACCATCACAATTGTTCTTGGAGAAGCTGAAGTAATTTTATCATCAACATGACTTCAAGATGTATTAGTATGTTTTGCTTAATAACATTTCTAAAGATTTAATCCATTGCATTTGTCTGAGCAGAGAATTTAGATCTGAAAGCCATAGATCATTCACGACTACTTCACATAGGCCTATTCACAATCATGAACTCAAATTTTGGCATGCCGTAATCGCAATTGTAATTAACATTTATACAAATACTGTTAAATACCCCCCCCCCCCTTCTCCCTTCCTCCCCCCCCCTACCTCCGAAAGCATGTTTTGTGCACTAATTCAGCGTGTTCAAAAAATTTCACTGTAATTTGTTTAGACTAAGGCAAGATGCAAACATTTTTGGGATAATAATAACTGCGACCTGACGAACACTTGGATATAATTATGAATGCATAAAATGGTGCGTGAATTAACGTACCCGACTGCCTTAAAAATCATTGCAGAAAAAAAAAAACAAATAAAAAAAACAACACTGTTATTGGTCCCATAAAAATTACTGCAATAATAAAAATTTAATGCAAAAAATCAATTAACAAACACCAGTTCGCCACCCAGAAATAATATTGCCACGTCTTATTTTACATAATGGAGAGATAACGACAATATTATTTTGGGGCAGGGAGTTTACAGTACCTTAAAATAAAGCACAGCATTAATTTTTCATCACTCTGTTAACTTTTTAATTGCTAACAGTTAGCACAAGAGATTCCAGTAAAAACGACAACAGTAACGCTTCAAAAAGTAATAACAATTTTGTAGAAATCACATGTTCAAAATTATCCTCTTTTTCTATTTCCCTGAAATAACTTTAAAACTTACATAGCTCCTAAAAGCTACCACCTCCGAAGGCGTGATCAAATGTGTAATGTGAGTGAAGGAAGGATTATCTATGCAGGCTGTCTTAGTTATAATAGCTTACCTGAACAAAGGTTTTTGACCAAAAAAAAGATTTGATATTGGAATCACATTGATCAACTGTATTGATTATCCCTAGGCTTGTTTGATTGGTCAGCAAAATCACTGTAAAAATGAAAAGGAGTGAGTTGCTATTCTAAACTTTCATGAAGCTTATGTGCAACTTCTTGCCATTGAAGGGTAGAATGAGCAGACCTGACAAATATGCAGATCCACATTCAATATATTAGTATGTAGTGTAAATTAGCATCCATTTGAAGTTTTAAAGTATTTTTCACCCTCATGTTTTTGAGTTCTAGCTTTTTAAAAATACAACCTCTCCATAGCGCAATACTTTGAACAACAGCAGATTTATTACAGAAAGCACCAAAAAAAGTACAGTTGTACAGGTTGTGTATTGAGATTAATATGAAAAACTCACACACAACTACCTCATATTTAACCTTATAAATTTTAACAAATCATTGTTATACACCACTATTGCATTGTCCCACAATGTATGACAGCTTTCTATTGAGAAAAAATAAAAATTAAAAAAAGATAAATAAACGAAAACACAAACATTGTAAAATGTAAATCCTGCGTGAAAAATATGCACCAATGGCAAAGCTGTCAATCTTTTTCATTTGTTTTCCACACATTTTCCAACATATTTAAACATGTAAAAACAACTGGGTTAAAAACACACACAAGCTTGCATGTACACACACACACACACCCACACACCCACTCAAAGAAATAAATCAATTTAAAAAATCAACAAGATACTACAGTACAAAACTGCCTTTGTAGCTGCATAGCATTTATGTAGAAAAACTTTGCCGCAAACACTGGAAAACGACACATAACCAACAGAACAGTTCTTGTTACAATATAGTAATTCCATTGCTACTGACTTTTAAAACACAGAAACTGGTAAAAAAGCTCATGGCAAGAAAAAATAATGAAAATCCTGTCTTTCAGATTGCACTTAGCACTAAGTTTTGACATCTATATTGGTTTGGGTCTTGATGCCATTAGTGCTGAGCAGCTGTGGTTGAAACTTTTCCAATGCCCACTGCATGGCCCAGATCGCAAGTGGTCGCATGTAGCCCAAGGACCGGTAGCAGTGGTCCGAGGTGTAGGCTTCGGGGGTCTGGAAATGCAGGCCTAACCACTCCCAACATACATGGTAGGCTCCCCAGCCTGTCTGGAAACCTTCCTCTATCATGCCCTGTGGGATATAGCACCAAGCACTTGATAAACATCATACCCTGTAAAAATCATTGCCACTAAACGTATAAGACTTAAAAAAGAACATAACTGTATTTCTCTATTATTGTAACAAACGAAATATTCAAATAAAAGGTAACTACGTCAGTAGGAATTAAACCAAATGTTTAACACTTCTGTGATTCTTACTGAGTTGTCTCATCCAGTGTCAACAATACTCTAAAGATAGCTGATATATAACTCGTCTTTAGACAATTAGCTTTAGACCATTAGCTCCATTAGCTCATAGGAAAGAAATAATCTGCTGCTTACTACTTGAAGTCTTACAATGCTTTTCGAATTTTGTTTTAACGTTAGTTTCATGCTTTTCGATTTACACATTTGTACTGAGGCAAAAGTTTCTATTTGTTCATTCTCATCTGCAAAGAGCTGAGAAACAACAATACACAATATTCTAAACTGATAACGTTAAGTTCAATACTCTGCAGGGCAAAGAGGGCACCCACCATCTGTATCATGTTAGCAGCCACAGCATAGGTGACCCCAGTCCAGAACTCCTCTGATTGTGGCGAGCTGAGGTCCTTGCTGCCGTCAGGTTTTGTGCCATTGATCGCTCCCATGTTGCCATTGCCATACTTCATCACATTGTTCTCAAAGATGGACTTCAGTGCTGTCTTTACATGATCTGGAGGGAATACCTGTTGAAAATATAAAATCATGAATAAGTAAAGAGGCCACACCATGTAATTGAAATTAATTGTGAGTATTATAACTAAAACTTTGAAAGTAAGCAAACCGCTGTTGTTATTCTATCCTATCCTATACTATCCTTTCCAATCCCGTAACTCGAAAGTCGTTGGGGCACCACAGATGATCATTTAACCAGCGTACCCCATCTTTCTCTGTCCTCAGCTTCACTCAGTGTCAAGTCAGTCCATTCTCGAATGTTGTCTCCCCCCCCTCTCCCCTCTTTTTCTGTCTCCCTCTTCTTCTGCCTCATTGCACTGTGCCTTGCTGGATGGTCTTTGTAGGTCTGCAGAGTTTCTGTTTCTTCACCACTGTGAGCAAGTCATCATATTGTCCAATGGCTTGTGTGATGGTCTGTCTATTATGTTATTCTAATACATTTTTATTTGAGGCAGTCGCCTGTACTTTCGACTGAATGACCAGGACTTTTAACATGCCGCCGAGGCAAAATGGTAGTAAGTGAACACAGCCTAAAGGAAGTTGCTTCTCGTGGGAATAAAAAAAATCTTCATGCCATTTTTGAATGGATTCGAATCAAAAACAATCAGAACACAAAGCGATATTCGATCACGGCTGTTCATATGCAGCACTGTCAGGCTATGGCTAAAAATAACCCTTGTTCCATCCCGTATTGCTGGCTGAACTGCTTGTAGCCAGTACCAAGACACTGGCTGTGCATAGCGTAGCCTATAAAACTGGCACTTGCCTTTAGTAGTTTGTGGAGCTTATAATTATTTTAGCCAAGCCCATTGCCGCAAGCTAGCAGACCTTAACAAACCGCCCTCTCTTACGATTTTTTTTTTACATTTTAGACATACATTACAGTTGTCCCGCACGCTATTAGAAACTACTTTTGCTCGCTACATAAGTATTTTATGCCTAACAAAAATTACTGCTGAAACTGAATGTACTTTAAAAACTCATCCACTATTTACTATACACGAGAAAGCCCAAACAAACGAGATTCGGAGAATACATTTAAAACCTCATCCAAAATAGCACAATTTACAAGACATGAGTCAATGGAAATAAAACCTTTTTTTTTAACAAAACAACATGCCAAAATACTACAATTTACAAGGAAAAAACACACATTTGAAAGTACAACAATTTACAAGATAGCAACACAACAGTTGTTTGGGTTTTTTCAATGGAGACATGAGTTCACTTTATATAGAAAGAGAGAGAGAGAGAGAGAGAGAGAGAGAGAGAGAGAGAGAGAGAGAGAGAGAGAGAGAGAGAGAGAGAGAGAGAGAGAGAGAGAGAGAGAGAGAGAGAGAGAGAGAGAGAGACACTACATACACAACCGATACACACACAGTACACACATACACATAAACTGAATGTAAACACACAATCAAAGGGTAAATACAGTTAAGTTTTAAAGGACTTCACAAAACAAAGCTAAAAACAAATGAGACATAACAAGTAAAGAATAGAAAGAAAGAAAAAACACAACAAAACAAACAAAACACATTAAAGACAAAGCATACACGCGATAACGAAGTGCGATAACATTCCGGGCTTGACTGCACGCAGCAAAGATCTGTAGGGGGCCGCCAACAATGATGTTGCCTGTGGCCAGCATTAGCATGCGTGTTTTGTTAATTCGCTACAATTACAGAGGCCAGCAACCAAACACAAGAAGGGGATCATATTTATCGACCACATCACCAGAAAGTTCAAACTTTTTACTAAGTGACTTCAAATGGTGAACATTGTCAGATGGATTTAAATAATCAGAACGTGTAATTACAACGCGTATACACACTCAAAAACCGGTCCAGTTCAAGTCAGCTTATAGTGCAGGAAGGATAGCTACAAATGGTCAAATCGAATTAAATATAACACAAACAAAATCGACTTTATGGTTATAGTTTGCGCTAACGCAAAGCTTAGATATGAAAGTAACTAAATACAAAAGATTACCACAATAACATGGACATCCCACATAAAACGATCACTTTTGGAGCGTACAATTACAGGGCATGAGCAAGACACATTCTCTTTGCCCTGTAAGCAAAACGAGAATGCGCTTGCTTTGAGGAAGGCGGTGGCCTTGCGTGGTTAAAAATAGCTTGCTGCTGCTGGCAGAGAGTTAACTTTTACACAAGGCTGTTTCAGCCGTGCGATCTCGGATCTGGAAACGCATCCCAATCACCACCCACACACACTAGTAAATATATCATGAATAGATATTAAACAGGCTCACTCACAGTATCATCCTCCAGGTGTGAAGCCTTCAAGAACCAATGGCCAGCTAGCTGGTCTGCCATAATGCTATCATGGTGATTGCTCTGGCTGGTGTCAAAATCGTAGTAGCGTCCTGAAATAAAAGCACCATGGAAAAAATGCTGCTGATGATGTGACAATAATAGTAATAATAATTTAGGGAATATTGTTGCTGTAATACATTATGATTCAATACAATAATAATACAGGATGCTATCACTCTCTTTTTCTTCAATTGAACTCAAAGCACGGCGATCTGAAGAGATCGCTATTACAGAAATTGGAACAGAAATACATTTTTATTTTAGATTGATTGCATCCAATATAATACAACTTTATTGTCTGATAAAAACAGAAATTGGCCTGAAAATCATAAAACTGCAACAATTAGCATTTCTGCTGTTAACACAATATATTAAAATTTTAAACATTGCATCATTCCTGATGCCTAATTGCATGAAAGTAAATATTCGTCTTATTCCTTTACTCCCTCTAAAACAGTTAAAAAAAAATCATAATATTTGTTCGAGTGTGTGTGTGTGTGTAGTAGAGAGAGAAATGTCGGTATATAGTTTTTTATTATCGACCTATTTCATTAAGTAATGTATTATATAAATCGTTGATTCTTGTTATGTTAATCTAAGTGTATTTTGATTATCAAGGGCAACCACTTATAATTATATTTTGAACTGCGCATCACAGGTTGCAAAAAAAAGCACACCAAGCATATAATTATATAGTTGTTAGTCGTTATTTTCTGTTTTTAATAATCACCAAGAACTGGTTGATTTGGTTATTTTCTAGTAGGCATGCATATATTTTGAATTCAATGATAATAAAAATTTACCGGTATTTGTGCAATTGTCCATTTGCGCATAAAGGAATTATTAGTGAACTGTTTCTTGAAGTATATAAATAATGCATCACTTGCTATTTTGTGAGTTTCCTGACAGTTGAAGCAGTAGCAGCAACTTAGTTTACAGTTTATTTATGTTGGAGTGTAAATATAAAATTAGTCATTAAAGATAGGCAGCCAGGTTAGCACAGTAGAGTAGTTTGTTATTTTCTTTGGGCTCAAGTCACCCTAAATGGTATATGTACATTTTATTTTGATCTATTTTGTATTTCATGCATTGTTTAATATTAATAAAACATCAATTCGCGATTCGCGTATTTTTTCAAATTGATTTATAATTTTCATTATGATTTTCTTGATTTTCATATTTTCAATATTATGTATTCTTGTGATGTTAGTTTGATATTTGTCTCATCGACAAGGGCATAATGACACCATTTTGAATGACTGATTCATAGATTGTTAAAAAAGATTAATTACGATAAACAGGTTCTTTTGTGAACACATATATCAGTACAACTTACGTTAATCTGATGAATAAAATTGATACAACAAGTGAACACATAATATTCTTTTTGATGCACTATTATTATTATTTGTATCCAATTTTATACATTGATGAAATATTTTGGAAAAGTTTTGAAAGTATGACCTTGAACTTTATATTCGGTTCGAGTCTCTTGTGTGGACAATTAAATTGGAATTTTGTAATTCACTTGTAAATAAATCATCGTCCATAATTCATTCTGTTTTGAGAAATTAATAATTATATTAACAGATTGGCAAAAGATTTCATAATCTTGATGCGCAATAGTATCTTGATTTTTTGCAAACGTTTTGGATCGATCTTTATTATCATTTATATTTGAATAATTTTGATCGAAGTTTCACTTCTGTTTTGTACTTTATATTGTCTTTGAATTCTGAATAATTTCCATTATCTCACCATTTTTGAAATACTTTATTTCACAGTAGTTTTATTATCTTACCATTCTAGGAATTTATTAGTTCTTTTTGTTTCTTTACAGGGTTCACATTCTAAAAATGCTAAAGTTAGACTGAAACCCATTGATGAAGTTGATGATGAGGTGATAATGAGGATGATGTTGGTGAAAATGATGGTGATGACACCAAATTAAAATCATCGCCAGTAACTTTAAACATTCTGACTCGGCGTCCTGATGAACAAGGACCCTCCCTAGCGCTTGTGAACTTTCCCACTTCTACCCTCACATGCACCACCCTTTTAAACGTGTTTCTTGTACTAGCTTAAGCAATTAAAAAGAACACACCATTCCACAACTTTTCTTCGTAAGCCTTCTTCCCACGGTCCAAGATCTCAGAGTAACGATTTTTGTCATCAATCTTTCCCAGCAGGTCAGCCATCTCTATTTGCATGCGAAGCACAGCCAGCCACATTCCAGCACAGTAGGCACTGCAATATTTAAAGAAAGCATAATAATAATCTTGTAAAAAGTTACAACTTTTCTAGACAGAGCATTTTACGCCTTACAAATACAGCTGCCAACAACAGCAGGAAGAGATTCATCAATTGTCTTTTATTCCAAGGGTAGGGCCCAATCAAGCACAGAAATATTCTGAACATGTAACTCCATCTAAAGTGAGTTCAATCCCTTCTCACTTGTCATCTGCAAGCCTGGAATTTCTGTTTTAGAAGACAGTATATAGGCAGTTTCAAACCGTCCCAAAAATGACAATTTTAAAGAAGTCAAAACCAATCCCAGCTCTGCAGATTTTATTTTCAATCAAAAAATAGCAGAGTGAAAATCGAAAGTGTGAACAGTGCTAATTCATAAATAATTTAATAAGATTAAAAAATAAAAATAGAAAAGTGGCATATATTATGATACAAGTAAAAATTACATCTAATTGTAAGGAGCAGAAAGACAAAATACCTGGCGCCAGTCATGACCCAAGCATCAAAAGTTTGATCAGCAAAGCCACTGTTTTCAATCAGTCCATCGCCATCCTTGTCCCATGTCAATGCATGCTCCACCACCGCCTGAATAAAGATAAATGTTATTCATTAAAAAATTATAACCAGTATCAGGGTGAAGTCTCTGATCCTACTGCCAAAGTGCTGTACATCTGAAACATTCAATAAACCAACAGCTCAGGGCTTATTTCCAGTTGTAGTAAAATAAATTTTAAAAAAGCTTCACCTCACAATTTTGAAAATCATTATAATTTCTTCAGTATAGGTGAATGAAGGAATGAATGAAAATTTACAAAGAGCATAAACATTGCCACACAAAAAGCGTGATCACAGCACTCCGGTTTCCTTATTATCATCATTACCTTGCATCCAGGATACAGCATTTGCAGATAGTGCTTGTCTTTAGTGACGCTGTAGTCTCGGTAGGTCTGCAGCACAAACTTGATGTTCAAGTCCTTCCAGTCGTAGGTTGGGTGGATGAGGTAAGCATTCACTCTCTTCCATGGTTCATCCTCTGCAGAGAAAGTATACCAAGAATGACATGTATTCTCTGTAATAATGAATATGAAACAACACTTATTCTCTGAAGAGTACATTAAAGCTTACTTTAAAAACTATAGATCACTTTCATAAATATAGATTTAATCTTTTGGATGACAGTATAAACCTGACCTAGGTCTAGTCTGTGCACTGACACATTCCACCACACAGACTTTAAATATCCTGACATTGATGTCCTAGTGTGAGCGCCAGCTACACAAATACACCCAGCAAACAGTAGGTCCCTTCTCTCTCATCCCCAGTCACCCAGGATTGTGCTCAATAGTCTGGCCATCAGACATGGGCCTAAAGGCTGCAAGTGGGCGCCTTGCATTAGATCCTGAGCTCTTGAATTGGAAAAGCACTATTTAAGAACTATGAAATAAATTAATTAAAATAAAATATAAGGAGACTCAGTCTTTGTTTCTAAGAAGATGGGTGTGAGCAAATATTACATTTTTTTCTGTAAATTTACTATTAATAAACATACTTACCATGACTCACAAATGCAATGTTATTAGCTTTGCTAGGTAAAGGCCCATCAAAACGGAAGTTGATTCCGAAAAAAAACAACCATAGAGTTGCTTCCCCTGTACCACCATACCCCAGTGCGCCACGTGCTACAGTGCCCGCCCACAGCGCTCGCGGCAATAGCCGCAAACCTCAGAACTTTTTTGGCACTGCGGGGAGGAGGGAGGGAAATTAGAAGTGAGTCATGGTAAGTGGTAAGTATGTTTATTAATAGTAAATTTAGAGAAAAAATTTTAATATTAATTTCACATACTATACCATGACTCACAAATGCAGAGTAGCTCGAAAAGGACGGATGGAAGCAACTTGCTATAAACAAGCTGAAGCAATGGCCAAAAGACTGCTGAGCAGCAACCACTGAACTGCCACCAAAGGAGCCATCTCCTCTCGTACGGCGAAAGACCCTCAGATAGGGGATTAAGAAAATAAACTGAGGAGTGCCAGTAGGCAGCCTCTAACACAGACTGAATGAAGAACTGTTAAAGCCGCGCATGCCCTAATCCCATGAGCACCAGCCGAAGAGAGAGAGGGGAAAAGCACATCCCCAGTCTCTCTCGTTACTCTAAGATAATCGAATGCATGCCTCACAGATGACTGTTGCTATCCACCTCTCTAGAATAGGCTTGCTTTATCTCTAAAACCCCGGGCTGACAGAGATAGGAATAACCTCCTCTTCCCTGGTGAGCGATACAAACACTCATGAAGAGCCCAGAACCAGACAGTCGGCTACAACTCGGACCGATTTAAGCAACAGAAGAAAGAGGAGACAAACAAACCCCACTGGAGAATGTCCACCGGGAAAAGGGTTCAAGCTAGGAACTCAGACAAGAAAACGAAGCCAGATGGAACCAACATGCTCAAAAAGGCTACATCTACCGGAATGCCGAAAAAGCATGAATCTTAGGACCGAACGAACCCAAAAATGGAGGCCACAACACTGGCTGAAACGACTTCATGAGTCTCCAAGCAAAAACGAAGGGCTGAGGCATCTGAACTGAAGCGCTAACGGGCGGACTGACCAGTCCCGAGTGTCGAAAAGGGTTCCCAGGCAAGCGAAACCTGGGACGGAGACAACTCGGACTAGTAAAGGCAAGCTGAGAACTCTAAATGCCGTGTCCAAAGGAGGACTAGACTGGTAGCTCGAGGCTGTTACACTCATTCGATGTTGGTGTTTTTCTATCAGTATTTGATTCAGCCCCGATGCTTGAAATCCTGATAGGTGTAACTCTGATTCGTTTATCCACGCAGCCTGCTCACTCAGCAACAAGACACGGAGTCGTCGTATGAAGTTTTCCACTTTTATTCAGCACACATCAACAACTGCATACAATCGCCTTTTCACTTTTTTACAACAACACTCTCTCTCTTTGAAACAGTGCGGCACATATATAGCCTTTCTCATCCCCAGAACACCTTGGAATAATCGAGTATGACGCAATTTAACCAATCGCTTTAGACTTCGTCATCACTGACATACGTCATACATCTTCCTTCACATTCCAGGAACGTTCTCAAACTTCTACAATTATCGGGAAGTTTCTATCGACAGTAAACACGCAAATCTAGAGAATTCTCCAATAATATCGACCAACGAAATACAAAGCTTCTTCTAACAACAATGCAAACTCAAATCAAAGGTGAATAAACTCTATTATTGAATACTTTGCAAAGCGAAATGATTAGATCTATCGTGCACGTTTCAGACATACTATCCTTCGCGTTTCAACGTAACAGAGGCAGAGAACGTGAGCACCTGCCTTGACTAACCAGTCGAGGAAACGGATAACCGGAAACGGAGCCCGCATACCCCTCCGTACTGGAAAACAGAGCCTCCATGCCATGACCGGAAGCGGAAGTGGTATACAACGGAGGTTGGAAGGAAAAGGATTGGGATGAACCAGAAACCAAGGTCGCTCAGGACTCCAGACTGGAAACCACATCCTCTGTCGCAGCCGGATTTAACACTGCAAAGAGTGCTTTTAAAGTCTCCAGCTCGACGTTAGCCAGAAGTTCCGACCCAGGATGAATCCTCTCTGAGGAAACAGGTGGGAAGGCTACGGCAGGATGCTTATCTGGCTGAGCCGGGGCGTCTCTGCCGGAAAACGGAAGTGCTCCTAAGAGCTACCGACCGTGTGTTTCTGGTCGAAACCTCGGCCAGAAACGGCTCCAAGGACACTTCTGGCATGTCCGAGGAGCCCTCTCTCACCTCACTGCCACCACCTCTCACCTCACTCCTGTCACCACTTCACTAACCTTGAAAGAAGGTCCTGGCCGAAAACCGGAAGTAGGAGGCCTAGAAGTGGACAACAGTGAAGCACAACGCAGCAAATCCAACATGTTGGCAACAAAGAGGCACAGGACGGACCGAAGCACGACTCTTCTTAGTACGAGAAGAAGAAAGGGACGAAGAAGATTAGATTCTCACAGCGACGGGGTAGAACCCGACGAACAACTGCGCTTAGACATCACGCAAAGACCCTACCTGGTCGGCAGTAGCAACAACTACAAACTATAGTGCAAAGAAACGACAAGCCAGGCAAAGCACAAAACTTAGCCACAAGATAAGATAAGATAAGATAAGATAAGATAAGATATTACTTTATTAATCCAAAAGCATGGAAATTACATTGTCTGTCAATTAAACATGTCCATTCATTCTTCTTTTACACACACATAAAGACGCATGTTTCTTACAAGTGATAAATAAAAAGAAAAGTATTGAAACGAAGGAATTAAAATATTTATACACATTCCTTCAAACACATGGACATATTTTCATAATGCAAATATTAAAAATAAGCAGTAAAACGGGTTAACAGAAGAACAGATAAAAATGGGTATTTAAAACTTATTAGTGTGTAAATATATAAACTATAATTTATAAAAGGACAGTAAAAACAATAATTAAACTAAGTTGCATTAGAGTTCTAAGGTGTGTCTTTTACACACATATAAAGACGCATGTTTCCCACAAATGATAAATAAAAGGAAAAATATTAAAACAAAGGTATTAAAATATTTATACATTATTAATGATCTTCAAACACATGGACATATTTTCATAATGCAGATATTTCAATTAAGCAGTAAAACGGGTTAACGTAAGAACAGATAAATACGAGAATTTAAAACTTATTAGTGTGTAAACATATAAACTATTTATACAAAAACAGTATAAAAAAAAAAAAAAAAAAAAAAAAAAAAATTAAACTAACTAAGCTGCATGAGAGTTGTAGAGTATGTTTAGTAAGACCTACCGATTTGTTTGTTATGTGCTTGAATGGCAAGTGGTATGAATGAGTTCCTGTACCTATTTGATGTTCCCGCTGGTGCCCAAAACGTCCACTCCTGTCTATCCGTCGAGAGTCAAATTCCAAGAAAAGTGGTTACAAGTGCAAGTCGAAGGCAGAACCCCACCTAGCAGTGCCAAAAAAGTTCTGAGGTTTGCGGCTATTGCCATGAGCGCTGTGGGCGAGCACTGTAGCACGTGGCGCACCGGGGTTTGGTGGTGCAGGGGAAGCAACTCTATGGTTGTTTTTTCGGAAACAACTTCCGTTTTGATTGGCATTTACCTAGCAACGCCAATTACATTGCATTTGTGAGTCATGGTATAGTATGTAAAATTAATGAGTAATTTTTACCTGGATCACCAATGTCATGAGGTACGGTGTTTGCTGCCTTCCGAACTCCAACTTCGCCAGACATCAGATATTTTGTTTGACGAGAATCTTCACCAAGGATTGTATCAGCTGAAACACAATATAACATTGCAAGTGTAACAAAACTCAGAGATCTGCCTTTGGCTAGAAATCTATAGATGAAAAAGCCTAAAATATAAGTACATGAATGGGAAAAAATCTGTTACCAAAATCATACTGCAGGGACAGCTGCAGCTTGGGCCAAAGCATGATGAGAGCAAACGATGAGTAGTGATGAACATCATACGTGTTGTACATTCTGTACTCATGACCTGCAAGCACACAAATGCATATTTATCAATTTAGTAATTTACTTAGTATACGATTTTTAGAAAAGCACATACATCTGCCAGTTCACAAGCTCTTCCAAAGCTCTGAAAGACTTCTGCACCCATACATGCTTTTTTTCACAATTGTTAGGAGAATATTCAACTCTCAATTAATCCTGCTAAACTTGCTGAAAAATGGCTCTTTGTGACATTTTTATTTATTTATTTTATTGTTCCTATAGTGCTTTTCAAGCTCAAGAGCTGCTCAACATCTGACATGTGATTATTTCGATGTGATCAATCCTTATATTGCATTTCCAAGGTAACGGATAACTTCTAATATTTGCTGTCAATAAATGATATAAATATTCTGCATACATTTTTTTTTCTTTTAGGAATAAATAATGGTTTTACCTTCTAGGTAGGCAAACTTGCTGTATTCTTGGACCACAGGGTGAGTTGACACATGTGAGTTCCCTTCACACGGATCCAGCCAAACAGTTCCACCATCGCTGACAAAGTACAGCTCATTGAACAGTGCTGACTTGTACCAGGCAGGAAGTTTCCTGAACAAGACATACAAATAAGCTTTAAGACAAAGGGTTTTGATGTATGCAATGCCAGCCACATTTTCCTCTCAAATTTGATAAATCTGAGAGTCTATAATCCAAAGAGGTTGAAATCAGACACCTCATTTGAAACAGATTCCTGACGAACACAGGGAAAACAAAAATGTTCAAACTAGAGAAAACCAATAAATAGGCGTAACACACAGACCTCAAGTTAGCAAAATAGATTACATCATGGACTTAAACACCTTTTACACACTATGTATAGAAGCTTTATTGAGAAGGCACATGAAAATACTCGATTACTCACTCGTTGAGCAAAATGGGATTCTGCCAGCTTTCAATCTTCTCTTCCCAGGCGGCATACCGTGTGAGGGCATAAGCACAAAGTCTAGGCCCTGCGTCACCGTCTGTGCCAAACCACCTTGCATAGCGTCTGTAATAAATTAAAAATATATTAATCAGCCTTTCACAGATTTGTTTGAGTGCCCACCAATCCAAAGCAGCTTGCAAGGCATGCACTCACAAACACACACACACATGGGATTTTCAGTGGAAATTATTGTCTGGAGTACTGCATGCACTCTTTTATTGGTTGTGTACTTACAACAACAGACATGCCTACCGTTAAGGAACAGCCATATTTATGATGGAAAATCAATAAAATAAACATAATGTTCCGAAAATACGGATTCTGTTCACCTGTTCCGGTCAGCAAATTTCCCTCCCCCCCCCAAAAAAAAAAGAAAGTCGTGATTTTGTTTGTCAGTCAGCACATTTCCCTACCAGTTTGCCATGAAGTGGCTCCCCACCTCTGTGGACATTAACTCTTTCCCTGCCAGGCATGTTTCCACGTTTGTGCCAGACATTTCTCTGGCACCGGAAAGAAAGTTCAGTACCTTAGGCATTTAAGCTACTGTTCTTTCAATAATAGTTGTTAAATAGACATATTTCATATCAAATTAAAGGTAAAAGAGTGAAGAATAAGAAAAAAAAAATGTTAATTTGATTATGTTATTGAAATATGTGTTTTGAAAGCATGTTGATCTTTTTGAAATGATAAAATAAAATAAAAATATTTCTACATACCACAGTGATAAAAAAAAATCTGGAGGAATAATTCCAATCACTGAATCAGCTTCACACACCAGAAAGAAAATTTATTTAGGATCAAAATACACTTTACAGTTTGAAATTATATTGATTATTACAGCAGAGTTTGACACACTGTCGATTGTGCCCATCACAATGCTTAGTAAAATGCACAAAAAACACTCTAAAAACGAATCAATTTGAAGAAACCACGCGCGTGTCGATCGAGAACAAAAGTAGAAAGAGTTATCTCTCTTTGGTTAAAATAAAACTTGGATTGGACTGCGCAAAAAAACGGAACGAAACGGAATACTGAAATCGACGATATATCGTCGATTGGCACAAACATGGCGGCTCAGATCGACGATATATCGTCGATTGGCAGGGAAAGAGTTAATCCAAGTAAGTGTGCATGCGCGTTCTAATTCAGAGTGGATGCGCAGGTGCAAAGCGGCTTCTCTAACTTCTAGACTAGGCATACTAGTGGCAAAGATTGCGGCTACCAAATGGCATGTGTCTGTGGAAGAAGGGAACGAACAAGCGAAGGATTCAAAAGTTTAAAGAAGACTACACAGAAAAGTGGCTACGCCTTGTGGTGGGCAACAAAAGGGGAAACTTGTTTTTGCACCCCATGTGAAGCTCTACTCATTGCCAGGAGATGTCTTTCGAGGAAGCTGGAAAGAAGAGGATTACAGAAATCTGAAGAGTGCCTACTATAGGTCCCTTCACAAACAATAGTATCCGAAGAAGACATTTCAACATGTACATAGTGTAAATACAAGGTACTTTTCTTATGCATTAGTGTGCCAGAAAATCGCAGCCTGTTCTTGGAAAAAATAATGTTGCTCCTGAAACTCACATGGTGGGGTAGGTATTTCTGCAACAAGGTCAAATATACAAAACACATGTACACCACGACTGCTTAACTCATGTGCTACTATGCTGTTCTTTCAATTACAATACATCATTGTTACCTCAAAAGGAATTATTCTTTAATAATAATTAGAGATTATAGAAATTAGAAAATTATAGTGATATAGATTGACTTGGAGTAAGTGTTTTCACAAAAGCTTTGGGGCAATTTTTAGTGATATGGGGTAATTTCTCCAACCTTAAGAATAGTAATATAAAGTCACCTGGATTAATCATTTTCTCTAATCTTGGGAAAATTATAGTAATATATATGTTTACCTGGAATGTTTCTTTAGCCTAAGTAATATAGATTCACCTTGCATAAGTGTTTTCTCTCGCCTTGAACTGTACAAGTGGCATGTCCCAGGCCAGACAGAAGTCCAGCTGACCGTGTGACCCTGGACAGACAGTGGTGCTGGCACAAACAGCGGCAGCCAGCTCCTGTCCTTTGGAAGTGGGTGGGGTTGGCACTATTAGAAAATAGATAGATAGATATTCAGCGTTTATAGGGTCCAGCAGACTGCCAATAGCCGAATCAAGACCACACAAAAGTAAGCAAAATCAGACTAAACTGTTAACATTTAAAAACGATAAAAGATGCAAATAAAATATATGCAAGACAAAAAAAATCATTTACTGTCATCACTTACAGCAATCATTATTTATAACAAAGACAGTTTATCTGCTGTGAAAAATACCAGGCACAACTGCAATGCAGAAGATATAGTGTCCTCATTTTTGACAAGGAAATTTGATTTGTGCTGACACACTACACTTGCCCAAAACATTGATTCATATCATAATGCTCCATACAGTACATGTGACTCGGGACTATGACACTGAAAATATGATGCAGAAGTGCGGAAAAAAAAGGGATGGGTGCATAGGGATGAGAGATGGGGAGAGGAGGGAGGAAGAGAGTGCAGAGGACAACAAACAAGAAAGAAAAGCAAAGAGGAAGCTACCATTATAGTCACCTGCAGAAGAGCCTAAGTGTCCATTGTTCTGCAAGTTGGTCCAAATGTTGTTTCCAGTTCCATTTGGGTCAAATGCACTATGGTGGCTCACAGTCACTCCTGGCTGTAAATTGTAATGTCATAAATTTGGAGAAAATACAAAGACAGACAACATTGGCAATGTGTAACAAAATCATAGAACAGGGGCAGATATTGGTACATAACCTTATCTGTATCAGTGTTCACATCGTTCTCATCCTTGAACATTATTCCAACACTTCTCAATGAGACAGAAATGGTATCAAATTTAAAGGAATCAGCAATATAAGATATATGCTGCAAGTTGCTAACCCTTTTTGCCCTACCAAATAATGATGTAGAATCGTGACAGTAGTTGCGCTTTTTCTAGAGGTAGAGTTTGCGTAATTATTACCATGTCATCAAAGAGGGTTACACATACAGACCCAACAAATGCAAATACTCACTACTATTTTATATATTGTGCAAACATTAACAAGCAACCAATAAACACCTTGACAGTGGCAGCAATATTGTAGGAGCAAGGCATGCGGCTGATGGTCTGGTTGATGGTGACTCCCTGAACTATGGCCCCCTTCTCCCCGTCGCTTCCACCCTTCTCCTCACTCTTGTGCTGACATTGGAATGCCTGTGACCAGCACCCCCCAGCTTTGTCAGCCTTGACTCCTTGCCCATTCTTGAAAGTGAAGGTGATGCTAGCCTCGATAGCATCATCCCCATTGTTTTGGATGTCCCACACAAACACTGCAGTTGGGAGGCTTGTATCCTGCAAAAAGTCAGTATATATAACTGGGAATTAGTCTATGTAACGATTCACTAAACTTTTTGCAATAACAGTAGCAAAAGATCAAGTGTTAAAACAGTTCAGCATTAAAAGTAACATGTCCAGAGTTGAAAAAACATAACATGTGCAAATAACAACAAAGCTGTTTGAATAAAATGAGCAGACAGGGTTTCTGAAATCTTTGCACCCTCAGTCCCCTCAATGTTCAGTGCAGCGTTTGTTCTAATGCTGTAAAACATTAATAAATCAAATGCAACCTATATCTTGGTCCTGTCACCTACACTTTTGTAAGAATGACTGGATTCTTCAATGTCTACTGAGGAAACAAGTGGAAATGTGGAACACTGTATAAAGAGTCATGATCGCAGAAGGTTAAATCCTGGCAGTCCTTCTGCTTGTGAAAATGGAGTCCCAGCTACTTGCATCCCAGGTGCTCAAGTTCTCACCAAGAACCACCATAATGTAGATGTTGTTCGAACAGTTTAAATCGAACTCAGTATCTGCATCAGCAAAATAATTACATAGTACTGTAAAGTGTACCTTGTAATCATGAGGGAAGATAGGTGACACTTGTCGACAGGTGACAGTAACGGAGTGCTCAGGAATCTTGTACACAGTCCAAGCCCTGGGGTACAAGGCATGGTATGTAGCCTGTTCCCCTGGGAATTCCCAGTCCCAGTCTTTTAGAGCTTTGCCCATCTTCCTGTGAGACGACAGCACCTTCTGGTAGACCGTATGCCCATTGCGGCGTAACGTCAAGATGAACTAAAAGATGGAAAAGTCAACATTATCTGAAAAGAAATGCTATAAGCAATATATTTAATAAATAGAATATGGAATACAGAATTTATTAAGCCAAATGACAACATACATTGCATATGGAAATTGCTCCCATGTTGATAGACATTCACATACACATGCACGCTCCGTAGAACATCTTTTAAGATTTCAATTAAAAGGTCTTGCATGCACATTTGCAACATTAAGCCTAATCACAATGGACATTATATCAAGTATAAAAAATGGACAAGTATATACACTATATCACAGACAAGCTTTAATCACAAACTTTAATGCACACACACACACACACGCACACACACAGAAACTGAGAAAGGTAAATTGTTGCATATTTAAATAACACTGTTACATTAAAATATTAATGTTTTAATGTTCGTCATTTATAATTAATGTTCGTCATTTATAAGGCACCTTAGCCTAAGGATCAAGGCGCTGGCCGATACAGGATCTAACTCAAACCGTCCGAGACGCCCACCCGCAGCCTTTGGCGCATGGTATGACGCCCGGACAACTGAGCACAATCCTGGGCAGCCAGGGATGGGGGAGGAGGACCAAGTGCATGCTGGGTGTGTTCTTGTTACCGGCACTCACCCGTCTAGGACATGAGCGTCAGGATCTTTATAGTCCGTTATGATGGAATGTATGCGGCACAGACTAGACCTCGGTTTATACTCTCATCCGAAGGAGTAGGAAAACAGGAGTAAAGTGTATTTCCCAGGGACACAACACAATGGCCCGGCCAGGGCTCGAACCCGGGACCTTCAGATCCTCAAGCCGAAGCACTACCATTAGACCACAGTGCCTCATTATACCATGGAAAATATAAGAAAAATGTATATGAATAAAAGTGACGTTGACTTCGTAAACATATCTCTCTCTCTCTCTCTGACAAACACACACATGTAATGCATAAGCACATATACTCAAGCTTATATGCGCACACTCAAATATACTTACAAGTACACTTTTAAGCCTGGGGCTAAATTAATACATTTTATATTTATAAACATACATTCAACATTAAAATGATAGTAGAGCTATTAGGGGTAAAAATGCACATGATTAAAAGAAATAAAGGATGATAAATACCCTGTCATAGGCGCAAACATGCAAACATGCACACACACATATACATCACTCTGCCCTCAAACCAAATTTTAACTAGATAATTAAATAGTACTACAGATGCATTATAACTGTTACAATTATTGTTACAGTTATTATTATTATAATTAATTGTTTCCACATGGCGCTTTTCCAGCTCAAAGTGCTGTGGCAAATATGGGCATCTGTAGTGTAATAATAATATACAATAATATTAATATAACGTTCACTTTTATTTATTCAGTCTTTGGCCTAAACACCAACGAAAATCTTCCAACTGATGAATTTTTTTAAAACAACATTAGTTATAACAATAAATAAATAAATAAATAAAGATGACTATACTAGTAATAATGATGATAATAATGATTATGATCATTAATGATGATAATGAAGTTGATAATGATAATGGCTATAATGAGAAAAATGATGATTTTGATTGAATGATGATGCCAATGATGACACTGATGATAAAGATGTTAATAATGTTGATAAAACACAATACACTACTTTATTTGTACCTGGTTTGCTTCTACTTCCTTGTAGTGATAGATCCCTGGTGCAATCTGGAATCGGCAGAATTCTCCCTTGTAGCCACGGCCGATTGTTCCACACCCTATGCCACCTATGGGACATCCTACCAACAAAGAATGAGAGAGAATCCATAACTGAAATATTGAAAAATGTTTGTTTCTGGAATGTTAAAATAATTTTAAAAAAATAATGCAAGGTTACTCAAAACTGGAAAAATTATGTCAAGGTATACCAACCACAAAAATCTGCAATTTTAGGCACTAATACTAAACTATTTTAAAAGTGTAAGAAATGTTGTTGTTGTTGTATCAATTTTTATTCATGAGATTAACATAAGTTGTACTGATGTAACATAAACAATTTACTAAATCTACCATGCGCACATCATAGATATTCCAAATGAATTAATTAATCAAACCATACACATACACTTTTAACTACATACATTCCCCTTGTAACAATTAGTTCACATTAAGAAACAACCAAAATAAAAAAAATAAAATAAAAAAAAAGAACCTTTCAACTTCACCTGTGAAGAACGAAGTACTTATAAATGTCAGTTTGCGTCTTACAAAAAGTTGAAGTTGGGCCTCCAGGCCCTTACCCCCTCCCCATAAAAAAACTAAAAGAAAAATGATAAAATTTAATCAATCAAAATTAAAACAAATTAATAAATAATTCCTCTCGCCCTCCCTCCTTCCCATCCAAAAATAAAGAAATAAATAAAAAAATAATAAGACATATTTATTATATCACAAAATAATACATACCATACACTGGCTTGTGTCCCATGGAATTTAGATGATCAATGAAAGGTTGTCTGCCTTCCTTCTTCTTTCCCAGCCAAAAGCGGAAATAACTAAATATTAAATAAAATTAAACTGTTTATAAACTAATATCAAGTTTGCAGGAATCTTCTGAGAGTAAAGATAATTATTCTATAACATGCACCGAGAACTTTATTGACAATTTGGCGAACTTGCCTATTTAATCAATGATTATGACACCACCCAGTCTCCAATAGAACAGCCCTTTTCAACATCATCATCATCCAGGCCTATGCCCCAACAGCATACTATGACGACAGCGAAGTCGAGGATTTCTATGAACATCTGCAGGCTGTCTGTGACCATGTGCCCAGTAAGGACATAGTCATAATGCAAGGCGACTGGAATGTCAAGGTTGGCCAAGATGCGTACCACAATTGGGGAGACACATGTGGACCCTACTGCAATAATGAGACAAGTGACAGAGGTCTGAGACTTTTGGAATTTGTTAGATACAACAATCTGATACTGGCAAACACACTTGGTCCCCACAAAAAATCCAGATGATGAACCTGGCACAGTCCCTGTGGGGAGCATCACGACCAGATTGACTACATCATAGTCAAGAAAAGTTATCCGTTGAGTACTCTGCCATGACTCGTGAGCAGCACAAAAGATTTGACTGGATTTGAAGGTGCTTGGTTGTGATTCACTCGCGCTTTGCGACCATGAATATTTGACGAAAACTTCCATATTTGGTAGATTCACAAGAAAATGGACTTTCTAGCGCATCTCTTATGACTACGATCGGCTGGATAGTTTTGGGGTTACAAAAGGTTAAAGTTGGGCAATTTTTCATTGTCCAAGCCTCAGAGTCAGAGCGGCCATCGGCATCGATTTAATCAAGAAAAAAAAAGGAAAGGGACTCTTTCTTTAGCAGTCGACACTATTTCCGATTTTTGAATGAAGTTATTTTTAGGGGATACTACGACCAAAGAAACACACCACAGTAGGTGAGAATGGAGGAGGTAATGGCGGCTGTGTCACGGGCGGCCGAAACTCCGGAGATAGAGACTTTTTTAGACTGTTTGTGAACCACATCTACGCATTCAATACAAACACATTTTACCAACAAATGGCATGGGGTAAAAGATAAAGAATTCATCTTTATTTCCGTAGTTTCCATTTCGAATACTATGCAAAATAATGGTAACTGAAGGGAATTGAAATGTTGATACTTTCAGCAGAGAACTGGCCTTCCCATGTGGAAACAGTGTGACTGTTGCTACTTTTATAAATGAGGTTGTTAATAGAAACTGCGGCCATTCTTTAGAGAAGAAGTTATAATGATTTTTTTTTTAAATTTCTCCTTATGTAAAATGTGTATTCTTATAAGCATACTCACCGCAGACTGAGGCCAATATACCGAGGCAACTGATGCAGGCGTGGTTGAAAGAATGCTGAACATTTCAGGTCACAGGTGTAACTAACAGGGACCCTCCAACCATAGTCAGGCACTCCTGGGATTGACTCTCTAGGAGTAGTGGTACTTTCTTCGGGGCGTACACAAGCCATCTGCTTTGATTTTACTTTCGAAAATTAACAATTCACTCAGCGCACACTAGATCTATTGCAATTCCAACGTCTTCTTATGACCTGCCTTCCTTTTGCTATCCAAGCATCTTTCGGTTTAGACAGGATGTGTGTACATTGCCATAAAGTAGTTTGTTATTTGTACGCCGACACTATATTCTATCAAAACGTGAAACGAACTCAGTTTATATATGTTCCATAGCTTAAAAATCTATTAGAACTTTAGTTTATATGATAAATATTTATACATGAAATAGAAATGGTAAAGCAACCTCAACAACTGTTAAACGACATCTGAAGATGATGACGTTTCACACTGGTGGCATTGTATACACCAAGAAACAAGCTCTTGTACTTTATGTTTTCATTTGGGAATGATTGAGGTAAATTGAAGCAATTATTGAACATTTCTTGTTTTCCTAAGATCTGTTCAATTTCTAGACTCATTCAAATAAGAAAATCTGCTTTGGACATGTGTGCATGTTTCAGCATCTATCAGCACCTATCACCATCAACACCAATAAGTGGAAGTTCATGATTCATCTTTTCTTCAAAACAAGAGGCAATATCCAGATATAGCCCCCTCATCATTGTAACAGCTCCAAAATCATTTGGCTTTTTTTCGTTTTTTCAGTTTTTTACATTCTATTAACACAACGAATGCCATAATATACATGAACACCCACATTGCAGACAATATAAATACAGGTCTTCTTTCCGTCAGAAATATGTAACTAATATTAATAATATCGATGGGAGTTATACTATATCTGGATATTGTGCAGAAACTAAAGTATAGTAATACACTATATTTAGGTCTACTATACTAAACTAAACAGACTTCATTGAGATTTTCATTACATTTTGTGTGCACATAAATCTTACAGATTTCTGTTGAAATTAAACTGAATTTATTTTATGTCCTGTTTATTATTCTGCTGTTTATTATTATTTTTATTTTATTTTTTTTTTTTTGCAGAGCCACAAACTGAGAGACTTGGCTGGGTGAAATTAGGGGCCGGTAACATCTTGATGAAAACTGGAGAGTCCCTTTAGGGCATTACACAATGATTGAAGTAACTGCCTGCCTTCCAAGGGGGCCAGTTTTCCTGGCTGGAGAGACCATCAGTTGTGACATTGTATTCACCAATATTTCAAGAGATAATGAGTATGCCAAATGTTGATTTTCTTCTTGTTGTGAATGTTGTTGTTGTAATGAGTGTATTATTCATGTCACCTTGAGCATGCTTTGCCATACAACTTATAAACTTGTCATCATCAACATCATCATCTTATGTCATTTGTGTGGTTGAACTTACAAGGCATCATGATCCTCTTATGTTGTATGTTGTTTTTCATCTCTTCATTGAACTTTGAAGCAACATCACATCTTGAACTACTCAAGATATATATTATAATGAATACTTGTTTTCTTGGCTGGAGAGACCAATGAGTCTTTGCGGACAATACTAAAATCTATGGTAAGGTTGGTGATACTGATAGTACAAAATTGCAAAGGGACTTGAACAAACTGCAGGAGTGGTCTGAGAAACGGAAATTGCTTTTTAATGCCCAGAGATTTATAGTGATGCATACGGGCAAAACTAACTCAAACTATGGTTACTATATGATAATTGTCAACAGAAGGAAAAATGTACAAAAGTGTGCAGAGGAGAAAGACCTGGGAGTGA
Organism: Oncomelania hupensis; assembly: GCA_036898135.1. Taxonomy (NCBI): domain Eukaryota; kingdom Metazoa; phylum Mollusca; class Gastropoda; order Littorinimorpha; family Pomatiopsidae; genus Oncomelania; species Oncomelania hupensis. The sequence goes on along the minus strand of CM072511.1, from coordinate 64,202,297 downwards.
CATTTGAGAGTAACTTATCTTTTGACCAGCACATTCAGAAGGCAATCAGTAAAGCGAATCAAATGATTAGAATAATAAAAAGATCCTTTGCATTTCTGAACAAAAATACTTTTAATGTTGTTTATAAATCTTTGACTTTGGTGTGAGCACTCTGATGTGGAATATGAAAATGTAATCTTATTACCATTTTTAAAGAGACAAAGCCATGTTTGAGTGTGTTCAGTAAAAAAACACAAAGATTCTGCCGGAATGCTCAAATATGTTATATTATAACGAACAGTTAGACCATTTACAATTACCAGCATGTCAGGGAAGAAGACTTAAAGGAGATGAAATACAAATCAAAATATGTTTATATTAAATTTTTTCACTGTATAGATCTAGTAAATTTTACAGATTTATTTCAGATTAACAACAAGCAAAGTAGAAATCTGCAGGGTAAGTTGGTGGTTAGTTATAGTCAAACAAGTATATATATATATTCAAAATTACTTGAGGTAGTGCAGGTATGGATTTAACCAGAAATTACCGGTATTTTACTGGTTTGAGAATAAAAATACAGGTTGAAAAATCAGTGGCCGGTAGAGCCTACCGGTTCTTATTTTGTTTGACTGGTTTAAAAAATAAAGGAAAAGAGAAAGAAAAACAAGAGAAATGAAGAGAGAGAGAGAGAGGGAAAGAGAGAGAGGTAGAGAGAGCCAGCCAGCCAGCCAGCTACGCTGATTATGTGTTTAGGGAGTGTTGACGAGAGGTCTGTGAATGCGTTCAGTAGCCTTGCCATATTCTTTGAGGTAATCACTTTCTGGAAATTTAGTGCTTTAAATTCCCACTGTCGCTGTCTTCCTCATTTGCTCTTTCCCATTCCTGCTCTGTCCCATCACTCTGCTATACTATCTTCTTCTTCGCTAGATCAATGACCTACCTTTTTTCTTGAGAACTCTTCCTGGACAAGACTCCTTGTTTGTGTATTGGGTCTGTTGGATCAGCTTGGGAATGGGAGTATTGGACGCTTTCTGCCGGGTGGTCACTAGGGCTTCCTATGATGTTATTATTTAGCAATATAGGCATTTTATATGTATGTGTTTTGTTGATAATTTATAATGATGTTTGTATTCTATTTTGTTTTTGTAACTGGGGGTTCGATTAGTTGGGGTAAAGCCTCAGCCGTCCCCTGCGTGGGATGTCTAAATTATTGTAAAGTGACTGGCCGGTGGAGGGCATTCAGTTTTCCCACTAGGGTTGTTTCAGCAGATCTTTTATGCGGATCGGGGGTTGTCCGGTCCTGATTTGGCTCGGAAGAGTCCATTGGACCTAAAGCAACAATCAATCAATCAATCAATTAATACAGAATGATAAAACATTGGCGGGCGCAAGGCTATCGTGAATACGGATAAATTAAACTCGCGCACTTTTCGATTTTTTCTTTCCTCGTGCTCGTCAGTATGTATTGCGACAGTGGCAGATAGGCTAGTAATAATGAAGAAGTAAAAATCTCTTTTTTCATTTTTTGCTAAGGGGGAGAGGGGCGATAAAAGAAGTTTATGTGAAGACGAAGATGTTTCTAATGAAACAGAAAGTGCATTAAGAGAGTCACCATCTACTTATATAAAATAGTGACGCATTATTAAGCTTTGCTATGGGTCATACCGGTTTCCGTGACTGGCCTGCTGGTTTGCGTTCGAGTGGGTTTGTTTACTGTGACGTCGCACCGGTTTTGCAAATTCCTAGGACGATCACTGGTTAGTGAGAAACTGGAATGCTCTCCCAGTCAGCATAAAATTCGCTGAAAATACCAACTCTTTCAAGAACCTTCTAGAATGGACTGGCTTGACACTGAGCGAAGCCATGAGGGTTTCTGAGGACAGAGAAAGATGGAGTACGCTGGTTAAACGATCATCTGTGGTGCCCCAATGATCTTCGAGTTATGGGATAGAATAGGATAGGATAGGATAGGATAGGATAGGATAGGTTTCCTTACATTGTATAATGGCAATAAAAATCCTGATTCTGTTTTAAACTAAGTGTTTATCCTGCTCCTTCTGATTGTGTATTGCATTCAGATCTATAGTGTCCTCTTTCACAATATCAGAATATGAATTCTCAGGAGTTGTGTGTTGTGAATTTGGAAACTGAAATGTTTTGTATTACCTTATATTGAGTTGAATAATATAATCTTTAGCAATTAATATGACATATTATCAGTTGTCTAGGAAGATGTTTGTATTATGTTTATTGTCTCACTGTGTCTCTGTGTAGTTAGTTGTATCATGGAATAAAAGTTTCTCTGTTTTGTTCGTTTTGTATTTTAATATTCACCTGTTTCAGTTTGGATGTTGACACGGTGGCATGGTCAAGTGTTCAGATAATCTGCCAGTGCACAGTGAGTGAGCTGAGAGTGCAACTTCCCAAGACCCAACTCATGTCTGCTGAAGAGGCCTCTAGCACAGGTTGTGATACATCCTTTGTACCTAATAAAGGTATTTATTTATGCTGTAGATGTGCTTCTTCTTTTTCTCTCTACGATGCAGTCTCTCTAGCTTTCTGCCTACTAGCGGTGTGTCATATAAATTATTTATTCTGCTATAATTATTAACCTATTCAGTGCCAGGCATAATAGTGCATCGGCTGTTTTGTGTGTGGTAGTAATTCACAAGAAGTTCCCAAGGCTAACGGAAGCAAGATATCTAATAACATGTTGCTGCAGTGATAGTGGTATCAACAAAGTGGCCATCAAAACATGCCGTCCTGCCACTGATTCTGCTTGCCTTCTATTTGTCACACCTCGGCCACGCCCCCTTTACACTCTACTTCACCTTCCAGCTTCCCTCCTCACCCCCCCTCTTTCATCCTCCCTCATAGCACTGCCTGTAGACACTCTAGGTCGCTTTATCACGGCGTGTGACATATCTCCATGCACTCACTCTGACTGGATCCACATTGTGTAAAATGGGTCAACACTTGACTTCTCTGTCTCGCTGTCGAACTGGGGCAGTTGCCTAGTTTTTTCTGTTTGTATGGCACTAGCAGTGACACCTAGTGTGAAAATCCAAGTATTTCCCAAGAAGGTAATGGTTGTAGTTATCGATTGTAGGTTCTACGTCATATACTTTTGGGGATTTTTTTTTAAGGAGTCTTAAATATAGGGTGACAGAATATTGGTTTGCCAACATACAACTGGTAGTGATGATGCTGACAGAATATTCAGTCATGAGCACTGAACAGGTTAATAGTCCAACTGTTGTTGTAATAAGTGCTTATTAAAAAATCTGCTACTTTTAGCATCCTTGAGATTCTGCCGCTAGTGCGATGTATTACACCTTTTTGCTTTGACTAATGGCATAATTCTGCCCAGTTGATCAACTCAAACACAATAAACAAAGGGGAAAAGGTAGGAAGAAAGAGAAGGAACTGGACTGGGCTATGGGATGAAATGGCTTGGTGAGTTAGCGTAATATTGATACTACTAGACACTAAAATATCCCTGTGTTTAATGTAGTTTAGAGATTTGCTATGTGCTTGCCAGGAGAAACCACTTTCTACTTCCCCCTCCTCCTGCACACCCTCCCTGCATTCCCTATTTCCTGTCCCTCCTATCTCTACCATATTTTTTTTCTGCCATTTCACTGCAAAGGCATAATTCTGGCATAACTGGGCCATAACATTTTATGAATATAATTGTTTTGTATCGTCCTTATTCACACCTACTAATGGCTTTGGAGGGATAAATATGCATTGGACATCCTTCTCCTCCTCATCATCATCGTCATAGTCATCGGTGGACATCATCATTTTTCAGCAGGTAGTTGCAGCTTTGTTTGAAAAAAATTGGAATGTTTGGAGTATGTGTGCAACTATTAATTTCAGATTTCTATATGCTCACTGTGGCAGGCGAAAGGGGATTGACTGTTCTATGCACAAAGCCCAAAATTCTCTTCTGCGACCTCAAGCTGGCTCCAGGAGATTCTAGATCCTGTAAGTAGTGTACTCATGGTCTATGTCTGTCTCTGTTAAAGGACTTGTACTAAATTTGTTGAAAACATTATGAAATGAAATGATTGTATGACTGAGTTACACCAAAATTTAGTGTGTAAAAAAATCATTTTTAATAATAATAATAATAATAATAATAATAATATAGTAATAATAATAAAAATAATAATAATAATAATAATAATAATAATAATAATAATAATAATAATAATAATAATAATAATAATAATAAAACATTTAAAACTACACTAATATCTTACTGTTTCAATCAGACTGCTGGTTTAGCGAATAGTGGGTGGCGTTCTATACATATTCAAAGTATGAGATGTTGGTGGGTTTTATTTTGGTCTTTTCCTGGATGGCTCTTCCACTTGATACCTCTAGGAGATTATCGTTTCGTGGTCAAACAAATGAAGTACTTTTACACAGTGATCGTATTTGTATTATTCTTGTAAACCTTACATCTAACATTCAAATCCAAATCATGGTTTTGTTGAGAAGGCCGCCTGAATTTAACCTGCATGGGTAACAAGTATTATCCCCACCCCACCCCAAATTCTCTTCATTTGTTTTTCAGTTAAGTTTGAAGATAGCATTCCCACAGACGCTCCTCCGTCATTCCGCGGTCAGGCAGTCAAGTATTCATACAAGGTGATCATCGGCACTCAGAGGATGGGTGCGCAGACCAAACTACTCCGCATTCCTTTTAGAGTCATGGTCATGCCAGGTATGGTCATTCTCTTTTATCTTGTACACTTTTCTTTGCATTGTTTGGCTTTATGCTTAACCTGTTGATGTAATTTTCTTCTTATTTTTTAATTATAATATAATATTTTAGTGGACAAAAGGTAAATATTTATACTGAACTAAGACATTTGTACTTTTGTAGATGCCTATTTTCAGCTTTACACACATTCACAGTATGGGTCTATTTCAGGTATGAATGACCTGAGTGTCTACAATGAGGGTGAAGAGATTCGACCTAGCAACCCATTCCTACACAACACAGGCAAAGACAATTCATTGTTGGACATCGCACTTCAGGTCATGGCTACAGTCACAGCAAGAAAAGCACCCCGTGAGTAATTTTAACATTTTCTGTGATTGTCAGTTGTGGAAGTTGCTATTGGTTTTTTAGTGATGATTGGGATCTAATGTACCATATTGCATGGGTCTTGAATTGGCCATGCTACCATAGCCTGAGGTGTTTCCTTGTGTGTATTTTATTTGTAAACTTTTTGGTTTTGTTGTGTAACATTACCAATTCAGTATATTGTATTAATTTTATTCAAACCATGTTGGGTTTGTTGATTGATCTTCCCGTTGACGTTCAGCAGAAATGGCATTTGTTCATGTTTAATATTAGGAGATGGAAAGTTCTAAAACAAGTAAATAATCTGTCTGAGCATAGTTTCATTTTATACAAAACATACAGCTGATTTTGTTGCTGCAAACTCCTTTTTTATAACATTACCAACGAAATATATTGTGTTTGTGTTATTCATAGTTTTTGTTGTTTTATTTTATTTCTTTATTTATATGTGTGTGTTTGTGTGAGTGTATGATTTTTTGTTTGTTTGTTTGTTTGTTGTAGAAACGGTGTTATTTTTACATATTCTTTGTACTCTACCTACATTCTTTTGACGGCCCTCCTCCCGTTATTTTGACGTCAAAACAGTGTTCTGTTAGGGTTAGGGCTGTGTTTGCCTGAGGGTTAGGTTAAGTGTTAGGGTTAGAGTTAGGGTTTGGGTTATGTTAGCTTTAAAAAATGGACCAAAAAGAAAGAAAAAATGTCAAAACAACGTATTTGGCGTTTCATGAAAGTCATAACAGTGTTTTTCCAAATGTGTGTGTTTGCCTAATACATTTGGAAAAACACTGTTATGACTTTCATGAAACTTGGTATATTGCAGAAGTTTTACTCAAAGCATATTGTTTTATTGTTTGCAGACTCGTATAATATTACCAACTCAAAGGGGAGAGTTGCCAAGTTCCTGCTGTTCAAACAGGCCTTCAAGCTAGGGGAGGACATTGTGGGCATGTTTGATTTTTCTGAGGGTACCATCCCATGTGTTCAGGTTAGTTTTTTAATCTTCTTTTTGGCATGGTAAAAACCAGGGGTCCCAATTACCCGCGGTTTCGCGGATTTCCGCGAAAAACTGAATTTCATTTCCGCGAAAATTACCTGCGATCCGCGAAAAAAAATCTGAGAGGAAAATTAAAATATGGAGATGAAATTTAAAATAATGTAGCCAAAGTCTCATAGCAGACGACGAAAGTTGATGAAACGCGGTAGGAAGTTGCCGATGCGCGCGCCTCCTCATGGGTTTCCGCCATTTAGCTCACAGTTTCAACATGTCGCGTGCAGACATTGTGGAGAAGAACTCTAGCAGAGTGAAAGATATTGACAAAGACTGCGAAAATAAATGGAACTGGAACTGGTTTGATCGAACTTTTGAAAGCGTTCCTTTCTCTACATGGTGCGCGAAGCTGGAGGAACCTGGCAAAGCGTATTGCACGCTTTGTCGATGTGAGATACGCTACTTGGATGTTTGGTGGCTCAGTGTGCGGAAGACTGGCAGGTACCCATGCTTGACAAAAGTGGCTCTTGCTCTTTGCAGCTGCTTTCATGGCCCACAAGTTGAGGCAGCATTCAGTGCAATGGGAGACATCATTGATGAGAAGTGTGCAAGTCTGAAGGTGGAGACATACAGCAGCATACAGACTGTGAAATACTTAATGCAATCATGCAACAAAACAGCTGTTGCATATTTCAGGAGGGAGGACATCAGTACCAGCCCAGTGGACAAGGATCTCTGCAGGAACATGATGAGCTCTTGGAGGACTTACAATGCCTATCTTGCCTCCCAGAAAGAAGCCACTGCAACTATTGCAGACACACTGAAAGCTCCTGCCCCAGCTGCTGCTGCAAGCAAAAGGAAATACTGCAGCATGATGGATTTTGTCAATAAGAAAGCCCGGCTTGACCATGCAGCATCCCTGACAAAAGACAAGTGTTAGGGAGACATTTTGAGCTTGAAGAGCTCTGTAACAGACTGTCACATCAGCCAGGATGTGTAGGTGTTTTTACTGTGTCAGTGTGCCTTCGGAATCAGAATGTGACTTCTCTGGATCCATATGTTAGCATTTTAACAAGCCAGTAAACATTTTGTAAACTGGCTGATCGTACTGATAGACAGACCATCACCGACACCTTTTGGCCAGGCTGTCAATGTAACACTCAACGTGCACAAATTCGGTGATTGGATTTTTTCAGGGATTTTTCTTAATTTGTATTGGGACCCCTGAAAAACACTTAAACTTCAAAGTTGAGAATCTCTGTCAATACACTTATAATGAATTAGATTTCAGCTTCCCCCAGTTAAAATTTCAAGGAAGTTAAACTTATGACTGTACTACCTCTTCCTTTATGACAGAAGAATGTGATATTTTTGGTAAAATCGCTGAGGTGGCCTTTGAACAGTTGCTCTATGACTTGCTCAAAACCTTTTTGTTTGTTGCTGGATCAAGGAGTCACTGTTGATGCATTCTGCTGTGTATATTATCATTCATTTCGGTGTTTGTGAACATTTTGGTCCCAGCAGAAGCAATATTCCTATGTGCCTGATACGACCATGTGAAACTATCAGTGCTATTTTGATCCTTATGGTTGTCTGTTCACCAGCTGCCGTTCTTGTACTGCATTTCTGAATGCTTTGCAAAAAAGAATAATATATTACTATTAGGATTGTCATCACCATCACACGCTTTTACATGTTACCTTTCACTGATTTCAGTTCTCAGTGACGTTGCAAAGCGAGGAGCAGATTTCAGAGGAATGTCGTCGCAAGCCTGGTCAGGGTTCTGCCGTGACATCATACGTCAAGCACCAAGAGATGTGTCTCCACCTGGTGCGCACTCACATCAACCTCCCCATTCCCCTTACTGCCACACCAGCCTTCATGACAGATATCGGTGAGGAGTCGGTGACGAGCAGGAAGAGGCAGTAATCTCACTATCTCTGTCTGTCTCTTTCTCTGTCTCTCTCTGTCTCTTTCTCAGTCTGTCTCTCTTTCTCTCTTTCTTTTTCTGTCTGTGTGTGTGTGTGTCTCTCTCACTTTCTCTCTCTCCCACTCTCTCTCTATCTCTGAAAATTGAAAATAGTACTGTTTCTTCTCTCTTGTTTGTTCAGTCTGCATTTCTGATGATAGCAAAATTAAAATCTTCCTGCGTAATAATAATATCAACCTCATGCTTGTCCTTTCTATATATATCTATGTTTATCTGCACATATTTTGCTCTTTGAAATGATTTTTAGTTTATTAGAAAAGAAGCCCTGGATAAAACCCTGATTATTATTTTTATTTATGGTTAGTTTTTTTTAATTAAAAGTTGCCTATGTAATCAGTGAAACAAACTGTTTGTGTTTCAGTTTGCCAAAGGTGGCGACTGCACTTTGAATTTGTGACATCCGTATCTCAGCTGTCCAGCCCTGTGGACGTCATGTCCAAGGTTAAAGATGGAGCGCAGTGGAGGGGTCCTGCTACCTTGGACGTTGAAACGATGGTTTGGGATCTGCCTATCAAAGTGTTCCCTACTAACCCCCTCCATGCTTCTTCCGTTACGCTTCTGAAGACTGGATCTTCCATTCAAGTATGATGTTTGTGCCCCGAGCTTGCCTTCTTGGTGCAGTGTTGTGGGCTATACAACTGGACATTGGGTAGAATTGGGCTGTGTAGAATAACGGTAATTATAAAAACTGTATAACAATCTGATATTGCTGAATGGAAATGTTACTACTGCCTATCGCTGTTACGTAAGAGTGAGAGATGGCAATTTTATTTCCAGATGGCAGTTTGATAGGGACTTAAACTCGGTGAACCGATGAAGATTTTCTCTAGGAATAAATTGGTTTTATATTACTAAAACTATACACATGATCGTTCCACTGTGTTTTTGTTGTTTTGGGTTTTTTGGGGTGGGGGGTTGGGGAGTTTTTTTAACATTATTTTCATACTTACGATTTTTTTTAAAACTGGAATTAATTCTTACAAACATGTTGAGCTTTGTATTCTTCATTGCACACAATATGGGCCTGATGTTACTATGAAATTGTGATATTTTTGCAGTTAAAAAAGCAACAAAAAAATGACAATAATTCAAAGGGGTCGAAAGAAAAATAAAGAGAGAAGGAAATAAAAGTAAACACAAGAACATTCAAGGACATTTGTTGCCCAGGTTATGAATTAACTGCATGTGGTATTGTGAGTCTGTGTATTTGTGTGTGGTTCTGCTACCAGGAATAGGAAACTTACTTTATGAAGTTTTGTTTGGTGCACTGACCACTGGCAAGTACTTTAAAAGCGAAATTATGACATTAAAATGTGTCAGTGATCAGAGAATGATGATTTGCCTATCTTAGAGGAGTGTGGCTGATCTGACTAGCCATACATTCTGCGATTGCTGCACCTTCAGACAAACACTGACGGGTGTGCATGATCGATCAATGCCTTTTGATTACCAGCAGTCACAGCGACTGTCTGCAGTAACAGCATCTCTCAGCAGTCAGTTATATAATTTAATCCTTACATAGCGCTTTTTCAGCTCAAGAGCTGCTCAAGGCGCTGGTCAATACAGGATCTGACTCTAGCTGCATGGTGCGCGCCCATTTGCAGTCTTTGGATGCATCGTCTGATCCCCAGACAACTGAGCACAATCCTGGATTACCAGGTTTGGAGGAGAAGGGACCTAGTGCTTACTGGGTGTATTTATGTAGCTGGCCCTCACTTGCCTTGGATATGAGCATCAGGATCTTTAAAGTCCGTGCGAAGGAATGCATGAGTGCTCAAACTAGACCTTAGTTTCATCTGAAGGAGTTATTACATGTTGAAGTTATAGATGACCTGTCAGAGTGCTGTTATGCATTTGAGCTGGTCTCACAAGTTTTAGAATTGAATACAATGAAATTATTTTACCGTGTCATTTGTCGCATTTGGGTTTTAAAAGAGTGTGTGCACTTTTCTGTATAGTTTCTTTTGTGGAATTTCTATAGCACATGCAATGTTTTAATGTATATTTTCAGTTTATTGTACACAGTCATGCCTCGTTTTGGGGGAGAATTTGGAGTTTTATTAGTAGTTTAGTTCATTCCAAGTTTCTTACTTCCTGGCTAGCATGTGTTGATGATCAGCAATTCTGAGCATTGGCAATGAGTGACACTAGGATGGGAGATAATCCTGTTTTACTACAGTGATGATAATGAATGCACACTGGGCGGTACAAGTTTTGTAAGCTTTTGCTTGGAATAAATGGAAAAGCTTTACTTCAGGATGCTGCTGTTGTACTAGTCAGGTAATTTCACAAAATTAGGTGCAACTTGATTCTGTTAATTTTTCTCTTAGTACGTACGTGATTATTTGAAATTTTATCATAATTATTTATGGTTATTTGTTATTATTATTATAATTATTATTATAGAGTTTATTAGATGCTTGCACAGTCTTTTTTGTTTGTTAGTATTTTTTCTGTGTTGGTGCATACCAAATAAAATATTCTGTAAATTATGTTTATTGCAGCACTTTAGCACTGTCTCCCTTTTCATTAGATTTGATTATTCACTGAAGATATCACATTGGTAAAAATGGATACCATAGACATATAGATTGTATGTGGCATTTCATTTGGCCTTGTGGCTTGCTTATTTGAAAAGACATGAGGTGTGCAGGTAAACGTTACTTAGTTACATTGGCAGATGTTTTGTTTTGTATGGTGTGATGATATTCTGGGGAAGGAACGTTTATCTTACAAGGGGAGTAAGACTTGTAGATAGATGGGGCGTTAGGCAACCTCTATCAGACGTTCTTTTACCAGAATCCCAATGCGGTGTGAGAGACTAATCATGGTACTTGGTCACATAAAATTTATATTTGTTCTCAGGTTTTAAAGTAGACTTCAGGTGCATTTGAGGGAGACTTAACTGCTACGCGAGGGCGAGTGCTTGAGTCTGTCGGTCAGTCTGAGGGGTCTTGCCTCTCTGGATGATCGGGTGAGTCGTGTAGCTATGGGGCCGGACGTGGCGAGGTAGAATCTAGATGATTTCCTTCGTTTCCACGGGAGCAAGCGTCATGCGTTGACTCCACAAACCGTCCCAGAGCTGAACTGTAAAATTCAGAACTCTGGCTACAAAATTCTATTCAGATATGGGTATGCGGTACCCTCTGCATCAGACACCTGCCGAGTTTCCCATATGCACACTTCAATCCGAATCCTAAGGCTAAGATATATCAATCAACATGCACCATGTGTCAGACACAATAATCGGTTTCTGTAAATATATATAACATGAACATACTAATACATGGCAATCAATATAATATATATAAATATACACGTACCAAAACTACTAGTGTTAACTTACTTCTAGTCTCTGGGAATCGTGAACTGTCTCTAGTCTATCACTTTCTCGGTGAGGTGAAGATAAACGTTCTCTGCAGTTTGTTCCTTTGACCCTCGTGGCTTCGTACTTCGTATTCGACTGACTAGCTAAATTTTAGGATACCGGGATATGCAGGGGTTTCTACGTCCTCTGACCAATCATTTAATTCTGTTCTAGTTAATCTCGCTCATACGGGATTACATGTGAATCTCCTTTTTGGAAATTCCTCTCACCTGTCTTACTTGGGAGACATGCTCGGTTACGTCTCGACTTCGAATGTCAGAGACGAAACAGGGTAGATCCAATAGAGATATGACTCGCATGGGCTACTTATCGATCAAGAGACCCTGGTCATATGACCGAATAAGCTACTTAACATTCTTGGTTAGCGAGGACTGTTTGATTGTCTCGGGAACGAACGTTTCAAGGAGTTTAATTTAACATATGTGGACTTCCCTTTATATAACTGGTAAATTAACGTCAAGTTTATTCAATACTATCTGTTTATCTCTAAGCTGAGTTACCACATTTTTGTCGTCAACATTTCTGCTGTTACATATCGCATGTGTGTTCTTCTACAAGTGGATGTGGGCAATATGCATGTGCGCATTCCGTGTGTGTTTGTTCATGTGTGTATGGTGTATACTTGTGGTATGATGTGTGTGTGCATGCCCATGGCATGTCTGTATGTGTGTTTGTGGATCTGTTCAAACATGTTTCTTGTGTTGAATGAATGTATGAATGAGAATATAATTATAAATATGATAGATCTGTTGAACTTGAATAATTTACTGTAATATAATACCTCTGAATGCTGCTGTCACACAAAGAACCAAAAGTTGAAAGAAACTATAAATAAATACATACAATACTTTGTATTTATTTTATGTGTCTTGTTTCATTGTGTCCTCTATATTATATGTTTACTCCATATATTTATATGACTATAACTACTGACGTGGAGCTGGTGCTTTACAAGACAGCATCATCCTCATCCTCATCCTCCTCCTCCTCCTCATCATCATCATCATTACCGTCATAATCATCATCATGCATGATCATTATCATCATCATCATCAGCAGCAGCAGCAGCAGCATCTTCATTATCATCTTTTCCTTTCCAGCCTTTTTGCCAAGTGAAAAGAGATAAACATTAACTAGCTAGTAATAGCATTACTATCCTATCCTATCCTATCCTATCCCGTAATTCCGAAATCGTTGGGGCAACACCAATGATCATTTAACCAGCGTACTCCATCTTTCTCTGTCCTCAGCAACCCTAATGGCCTTGCTCAGTGTCAAGCCAGTCATTCTCGAATGTTGTCCTCCCATCTCTTTTTCTGTCTCTTCTTCTGCCTCCTTGCACAATGCCTTGCAGGATGGTCTTTGCAAGGCCTGATGCTCTGGTGACGTGGCCATACCATCGGATCGTGTTGTCCAATGGCTTGTGTGGTGGTCTGCCAGACTTCGTCGTGGGTGATGTACTTGGTATAGGCAATGCCCATAAGTCTTCTGTAGCACCTCATCTCTATGCCTTGTATTCTTCTTTGTAGGTCTGTGAGTGTCCATGTTTCACAAGCGTATAGGAAGATGGATATGGAAAGCCTTACCTTGGAACGTAGATTGATAGTCCTGACTTTTCAAATGGGCTTCAACCTTTTCAGGGCAGCAGTTGTTTGTGCGATGCTGGAGAGGACTTCCTGTCGGGACCAATTGTCTGATACAATGGTTCCTAAATATTTGAAGTATGCACTGTGTTGAGGGATTGGTCTTGGACTTTGATGTCCGTGTTGATGCCATTGGTGTTGTATAGCATTACATTTTGTCTCGAAACAAAACAAGTAAAACGTGTGCGTTATTACAGGCAGCAGGCATGACTGCATGTCACTGGTTGATTACTCAGGTAAAAAGATGTCCACAAGATTAAAAAAAAAAACACAGAACATAAGTGTGTGTATAAGAAACCCAATCACAATTCATTGTTGTCATATATTGTTTTGAAGAAATATAGCAATCTGCGTAAACATGTTGATAAGAAATATTCAGTATGCCTCTTGATTATCTGGAGACATCCACACAAGTTGATGACAGATACTCTGTGTTCGATTCTGATTATCTGGGGACCTACCCCCGTTGGGGTGCCGGGGGTTTCAGTATAAATAGTATCCCCACTTTCTGGAAATTTAGTGCTTTAAATTCCCACTGTCGCTGTCTTTCTCATTTGCTCTTTCTCATTCCTGCTCTGTTCTATCAATCTGCTATACTATCGTCTTCTTAGACCAGTCTCCTACCTTTTTTCTTGAAAACTCTTCCGGGACAAGACACCTTATTTGTGTATGAGGTCTGTTGGATCAGCTTGGGAATATTGGACGCTTTCTGCCAGGTGGTCACTAGGGCTTCCTATGATGTTATTATTTAGCAATGTAGGCATTTTATATGTATGTGTTTTGTTGATAATTTATAATGATGTTTGTATTCTATTTTGTTTTTGTAAACGGGGGTTCGATAAGTTGGTGTGAAGCCTCAGCCGTCCCCTGCGTGGGATGTCTTTATTGTAAAATGACTGGCTGGTGGAGAGCTTTCGGTTTTACCACTAGGGTTGTTTCAGCAGATCTTTTATGCGGATCGGGGGTTGTCCGGTCCTGATTTGGCTCGGAAGAGTCCGCTGGACCAAAAGCAATAATAATGTAATGTAATGTAATCTGGGGACCTCCAAAGAAATCTTAAATATTCTGCGTAAGATGCTAAATATGGGCTTTGTCTATTATTGCCAGTTTAGGAGAAGATAATCCTTTATTTGCCATCCTTCCTACAGTTATTATACTACACGATTTGAAATCATCAAAGATAGAAGGTGAGATGGAGAGAGAAAGAGAGAGAGAGAGAGGTGTGCGAGGGTAATGGTTAACAGAAAGGGATATTATCATGTTTGGAGGGATTGAAATCGTGGCAAACAAGAGACAAAGAGGATTTGGGAAGTGTGCAGGAGAGGGAGGCAGGGATAGAGTGGGTGGTGGAATGGAGGGAAGGATGGGGTAGAGGGAGAGAGAGAGAGAGAGAGAGAGAGAGAGAGAGAGAGAGAAAATAAATAGGTGTATTGGGAAAAAAAATGTGATGAAGAGGGAGACAATGATGATGATGGAAGAGCGAAAAGTGAATATAAGATTGTGATGACGTTTTTTTTTGTTGTTACTGTTCTTGATGCATGATGATGATGATGATAAAAGAGGAGGAAGAAAGACTTCTAATGACTCAAAGTCTTTGTGGAAATGACGATGGAGGTGATGCTTTCGCTGAAAATGCCACCCGAAATCTTCACGCACGGTATTATCCAAACTCCAAAATAAACACAAACACACACACGCCATGATGATGCTGATTATGATGTCGACGATGATGATGATGATGATTATTGCTGCAGCTGATGATGATCGAGGATAAAAGTCCATCGATTCCCCGGCCCAAGGCGCAGATCAAAACATGAACAGAAGCAAGGGGGTGGAAAGAGGGGTGGAGGTGGTGGTCGTAAATCATGTTTTGCGTATGTTCACCTTTTGCTATGGTAGTAGGCTATCTTCATTTGTACAGTTCTGTCAAAACAATATTGCTCAGCTGCATTTTTGAAGTGCTTTGATTTCTACATGTCAGAAAGTCGCAGGCTATGTCAAATTTCACAATACTAGCTATTAATGACAGGGTGGAGAATTTTCCGCGAATCCGCGGATTTCCGTCAAAGGCATTTGCATTTCCGAGAAAAAAATATTGAGTTCCGAGTGTGAGAAGCTGAGAGCTACCCTTTACTGGGCATAACGGCCAAAAGCGGTCGAAGGTCTAAACAGGCAAAACGTCCAAAAGCGTCCGTATCAACCATGTGGTTATATTCTCGCGTTGTTTGAAAGATTGCGAGACTTCCGGCAATTGACTTCCGGTTTATTCTGTTGTGAAAACATTCGACTGCATTTCCACAAGTTTTCTCTGTGATGCGTTCGTTTTTCTGATTTTTTTTTTTCAAATTTTTTGTGTGTGTGTGCCTAAAAGGGATGGTTTGGATTCTTCGACTGATGAAGGGGAGTTTACAGGCTTCTAATTATCAGACATTAAAGTGAGAGAAATGGACTTGGAGTCGGAGAAAGAGATCGATACTGACATTAGACAATTAGTGTCAGTAGTGTGCATGCATACGATCTTTCAGACTGGCATGAAAGTGAAGAAGAGGGGGCTTGTTTGGACTTTTTAAAACTTTTTTTTTTTATACACATGGAGTAATAAAAAAACAAGACATGACAAGAGAAGTATAAAAAGGTAGATAATCAAAATAAAATTTATTTCTGTTCATTTTGCATTTTATTTCATTTAAATCTATACACTAGTCACTAATACCTAAGATGTGGTGTTTTTACTAACGTACCCCTAAATATCTCTAAAATTATAAAAATTCTTGCCTGTTTACAGCTAAAAAATAGACAAACGTGTGCCCAGTAAAATTGGAAATGTGGAGTTTGTGTGTAACAGTGGTGGACCTCAAACTTTGTTAGGCCTACAAATCAAGATTCTTAACTTTTTTGAAAGACATGTGCATAAAACATTCTTTTTTTTGTTTGTTTCTATTCATGTTTACTTTTTGCTTTTTGCTTTCAGGAGGCCCTAAATTACTTTCAAAATTGCATAAAGTCATTTTCTTCTAGGGGGCGAATACCGGGGCTTGGCCCCTGGGCCCCGGCCGGATTTCAGATTTCTTGATTCAGTTGTTCTCCACCCTGTAATGATGATGATGATGATGATGGTGGTGGTGGTAGGAAGGAAAACGGAGTACCCGGAGAAAACCCTCGGTGACATGAAAAGTCTCTTACCAAAGTCACATAAGTTCGATCGTCCTTCGCAGGAATCGAACCCACTACCTTCGGCATAAGATCCTATCCTATCATATCCCGTAACTCGAAGATCGTTGGGGCACCACAGAAAATCGTTTAACCAGCGTACTCCGTCTTACACTATCCCACAGGCGCTTGTATCTGGACACGCGAGCGCCTATTATAGATAACCAAAGGGAGACGCGTCACATGCATAGGCGCTCGCGTTTCCAGATACAAGCGCATGTGCACTGTCATTAGCAACCCTCATGCTTCGCTCAGTGTCAAGTGTCATGAATTGGCTAGTTTAACTCTGCTCATTGACTATTTAGCCATGTGTAGTAATGGTAACATTAGAGAGAGTCAGTATATTACACAGCAGCAATTAAATTACACAGCAGACCACACACCGCGAGCCCGACCCACGCTGCGCAGGGACTCAGCACTTGAGCTTTGAATCGGACCGTTTTAACCAATCAGAGCAGGCTCAGTGGGTAGAGCAGTTTTGAATGTGTCAAAACCTAAGACAGTTTGAATCAGTCGTGTGTGAGACGAGGTAGAGTCAACATCTCCACAGCTAGAGAAATCTCTACACTCATAGACCAGGAAGCAGGACTTTGAAATCTTAGAATTCTCTCAAGTCATCACGGGCCTGAACTTGTCAAACAGGTAAATGAACACCCTTCTGTTTCATCGTGATATATTTATATTATTGTTGAAATTATGTTTGTGGAATTTGCTATGCATAAATGTGAATTATTAATCCGAATTTGCCGTACCACGTGGAAGAGCCGAGCACGAGGCGAAACACGACCGGTTGCGCCGCCATGTTGTATCCCGTACGGAACCACTGTTGTTTAACTTATATGTATGTTTGCAGACCAGTGGCTGTACCACTGAATGTTTATATTATTATTAATTCTGTATGTGTATAGTTAGACACGATTGATATTTATGTATGTATAGGAATTTAGAGTTGAGATTCCAGTGGAACCCGGAAGTAGCAGAATGTTCGTCGCTTATGTATAGAGATGTGGAGCTATCACTGAGGGCTACTTGGCTTTCAGTGAGACGCTCTGCACAAACCGATTATTCAGGGTTGTGCAGAATTTCGTCTCTTATATTACAGACGAGCAGGCGAGCTATCCCGAGCTATCCCGAGCTATCCTGTGCACCCCACTCCACAGAAACGACTAGTTGGTTGAGGAGACTCTGCCGCACAAGCCGGAAAGAGCTACCTTGCAAAACCCCCTACAAGACCCCACAGCGTGGCAAGGGAACCCAACTACACAACTACCCAGGTGGACCAGAAGCTACCTCACAGAAGGACTTCGCACGCTCCATCTAGCAGTTAAGTGAACACGCCAAGGTGCACTTAAACTGATCATAACAGGACCACAGTAGTCCAACTCTTCAGAAACTGTAAAACGGACCACAGTAGTCCAAATCTACATGAAATATTATAGCAAGTGCCCGAGGAAGATATAACAGCTGCCTAGACTATCAGCGATCGAACTATTAGCATTGAAAGAAACTTTTTAAGTTAGATTAGTACTTAGAGAATCTTGTATAGAGTAGAAGAAATAAATGTGTGATTTTAACTGTTATCAAGTGGCTGGACTACATATGATTCATAGCCGTGTGAAAGCTAGTGTGACAGTAATCTTTTACAATTTTTCTATCTATTTCTGTACCCCAACCTTAACACAGAACGAGCTAAACAAATAAATTTATTAAAGTAATTCATAGGGTGACTTACTAGCAGTTCCCACCGAATAAACGTGAGGGTCCATAATTCCATTGTGCAGAGCCCATAAACCCCACGTGACACTTTAATTGGCGAGCCTGCCAGGATCTGTGTATAATAGGAATTGGGTATAACCGGACCTAAGTACAATAAAATTAGATAACAGTAGGAGTAGTAGAATAACTTAGAATAGTGGTAACAAGGACTAATCAGTTTGGGTGCACTATTCTTTAGTTAAAAACTTTTTTGCTTCAAATATTTTTGTGCCTGTATGTTGCATTGTTCTTTTGCAGGTTTTGCTTAAGTAACTGTTGTATGCCATTTGACTCTTGTTTTATTCTATTATTGATTACGAATTTGATGGTCTTTGCATTGTTGTTATTGACTTGCAATATTGCTAGTGGTTTGGTATTCCACGTGATTCAGAGGTTGTTCATAGACACGTTTGGCAATGTCGGACCCAGTGGCCTTGAGATTGCGTTTCAAGGAACTAGGAGAAGCTTTACACTTAGCAGGGGGAGACCTAATTGCGTATATCAATGCAGAGGTAGAGAAACAGGAGGCTAAGGCAGAGAGAGCAGCCGAGAGAGAACAGAAGAAACTCGAAGCAGAACAGAGAAAAGCAGAACTAGAAGCAGAGCAAAAGAAACTAGCATTAGAAGCAGAGCAGAAGAAACTAGCATTAGAAGCAGAGCAAAAGAAAGCAGAGTTAGAAGCAGCAAGAGAACAGAAAAAAGCAGAGTTAGAAGCAGCAAGAGAACAGAAGAAATTAGAATTAGAAGGAGAACAGAAGAAGGCAGCATTAGCAGCAGAGAGAGAAGCAGAAAGTAGGAGATGGGAGTATGAGAGGGCAGAAAAGGAAAAAGACAGACAGCATGAGTTAGAGCTAAGAAGATTGGGATCAGGAGCTTCAAGTTCTTCCTCAACCCCTCCCCACTCAGATCAGCTAGAGGTAGCATCCAACCCTGTACAAGGAATGTCATTTCCACTGGGAACATTCAATGAGAGAGAAGAAGGTCTAGATCTCTATCTGACTAGGTTTGAGCGTCTAGCAACAGAGTACAAACTAGATCCCACTCATTGGCCTTTTAAGCTTAGTCAAGGGCTTAGAGGAAAGGCTTATGACATCTACAGTAAGCTACCGACTGACAGAGTGACTGACTATCACAAAGTAAAAGAGGCACTCCTAACGGGATTCGAACTAACAGGAGAATGCTATCGGCAAAAATTCCGCACCAATCGGAGAGTGAAAGGAAAGAGCTATGCGCAGTTCGCAGGTCGGTTGTCCACAATGCTGGATAAGTGGATTAGCCAGTCAGCCACGGCTAAGACGTATGATGGACTGACAGAACTGTTAGTATGGGAACAGCTACGGGAAACCATGACCCCCGAGCTGAGGACATTCTCAGTAGAGCAGGGCGCGGAAAGACTGGAAGATCTGGTCAAGGTCGCAGATAGGTACGTGGCCGCACACGGAGAAGCCAAGAGCTTCAGGCGAGACCTAAAGCCTAACGGGAAAGAGGCACAGAAACGAAGCCCTAACCGGGAAGAGCGCACCACGAATAAGCCGAATAACCCCAGACCTGGGCAAAATAAAGGACCCAACGCGGAATTCGGGAAAAGAGGTCCCGCAGAACCGAGACGGTATTGTTCGTTCTGCAATAGAAACAATCACTCCACCGCAGAATGTTTCAAGTTGGCCGCACAACGTAGGGAAGAGCGCGAAAGCCGGCCAGCGCACAGAGTTCTAACTCAAAGCAGCGGTAACAAGCCACACACGATCGGAGATCACCCATCGGTGACAGACACGGTCACAGCAGCTCAATGCCTATGTGAGCAGCACTCTTAGGTTATCCCACATTTTGCTGGCTGCGGGCTATTTATAGCTTGCCTACACCCTCCCTTTCAGTGAAAGGAAAGGAAAAAAGAGCACCGGCTAAGCTATTTATAGCTAGCCTGGCTGAACTAACTTCAAAACCTAAAAGCTTTGGTTGAGTCGGTGTGCGGTCAAGGTCAACGGAAAAGAAGCGAACTGTCTGTATGACACAGGTCTATCATACGACGCGATAGTTAGCGAATCTCTTGTATCGCGCGCGGACGTGACAGACAAGACAGTCGACTTACAAGGAGCAGACTTGACGAAACCGACGACTACTTGCCCAATAGCATGGATCGAAGTAGAGAGTAGGTACGTCACAGGACGAATCCAAGCAGCTGTTTTACAGAAACCCCTGTATGATCTAGTGCTAGGTTGTAGGTATGTGTTCTTAGGCACGCCCCCTAAAACTGTAGAGATAGCTGCAGTGCAAACCAGGGCCCAAGCTAAAACCCAACCACCCCAGCCCGAGTTCGCTCCGAATCCAGGACTCGAAGAGATCAAAACAGCACAGAAAGAAGACACCTCGATAGCGAAGTGCTTCCAGAAGCTACCCAAGGCGCACACACCCCCGCACAAGGGAGACTTCTACATGGAAGAGGGAGTTCTACATCGACAAGGAGATGGAGATCACACCCAACTAGTACTACCAGCCACCCTTCGAGCCCAAGTACTAGAGTTAGGCCACAGCATGCCACTCAGCGGACACATGGGAATTGGAGCCACAGTGCAGAGAATCAGCGCACACTACTATTGGCCAGGAATCACGGAGGATGTCAAGCGCTACGTGAAATCTTGCCACCAATGTCAACGATATTCCCCGCGACATCACACAGTACCAGTTACCTTAGGACCATCGGTAGTAGTCGGCGTGCCATTCCAGCAAGTCTCAGTAGACATAGTAGGACCACTGCCCATGACCAAGAAGCGGAACAGATTTCTACTCACACTCGTCGACGCATGTACGATGTGGTGCGAAGCAGTCCCGTTGCCAGCGATCGACACCAAGAAGATTGCAGATGCACTCATCGCCATCTTTACCAGAGTCGGATTCCCGGACAGCATTAGAACGGACAACGGATCTCAGTTCACCGGCCGCCTGATGCAAGACGTGTTCGAGTTGATACAAGTTCATCACATTCGCACACCACCATACCACCCAGCCAGCAACGGACAAGTAGAAAGACTGAATGGAACCCTTCTCACCATACTCAGGAAAGTCGCCGACGACAATCCAGAAGCGTGGGACACCTACGTGAATGCGGCACTGTTCGCATACCGAGAAACGCCCCATGCAGCCACAGGCTACACCCCGTCAACCTTGCTATTCGGCAGACCTCTAGCAGGACCGCTAGAAGCCCTACGCAGAAGTTGGACGGAAGCCAAGATAGACGACACACCAAGAGGTGCCACCAAGTACGTCGCAGACCTGCAGGAAACCCTCAAAGCAACGTGGAAGAAAGCTGGTGAAGCACTGAAGAAGGCAAGAGCCCGTCAGGCGAAGTACTACAACCGCCACGCTAAGGACCGAGAACTGCAAGTCGGCGATCAAGTGCTACTCTTACTTCCAAGTGGAACCAACAAGCTGGACATCGCTTGGAGAGGACCGTACCCGGTGACTGCCAAGAAATCCAAGACAGTCTACCAAGTAGAGGTGAACGGGAGAGCCCGATACCACCATATCAATCTCCTTAAGAAGTATACGGACCGACCAGCGACCCCCAGCACTCACAACTTGCTAGCCATCGCCATCGCGGAAGAAGGAGAGAGCATGGAGACCAATGCAGTAGAGTATCCCCTGCACTCCAAAGAAACCTACAAAGACGTGATACTCAACGGAGACCTAGCCGCTAAACAGCAACAGCAAGTACGACAGGTCATTCGCCAACATCAGACTGTGCTCACAGACCGACCAGGGAGGACAGACCTCGTCGAAGTAACCTTAACGGTGACCGACCCAACACCCGTCCGCCAGAAGCTCTACCCGATGCCACTGTCTCAGCAGCGAGCCATCAAGGAAGAGATAGACACCTTACTGGCAGCCGGAATCATCTCAGAGTCTACCTCACCCTACAGCGCAGGCACGGTATTGTTGCGAAAACCCAACGGAGAGCATCGACTGTGCATCGACTTCAGACTCCTGAATGCGGTAACGCAGTTCCAGCCAGAGCCACTCCCGGACCAGACAGACCTATTTGCCAAGCTACAGCGAGCGAAGTACTTCTCACGCATCGACCTCAGCAAAGGATACTATCAGATACCAGTACAACCACAAGTCCGAAAGTACCTAGCGTTTAGCACTATGGAAGGACACTTCGAGTTCAATGTACTTCCATTCGGACTCCACAACGCACCCAGCATCTTCAGCGCCATGATGCGAAAACTCCTGGCACCCCTGAGCAGCGAGCACCTACATTCGTTTATGGACGACATCCTCATCGCCACACCTACGTGGGAGGAACATGTCACGCTCCTACAACAACTACTCGCCCGCCTCAGAGACACGGAATTGACGGCAAGACCCACCAAATGTCAGATTGGATTCACAGAACTAGAATTTCTGGGACACACCATCAGTCAAGGAAGCCTGCGACCGGTAGAAAAGACCGTGAAACGCCTACTCGACGCTCCTAGGCCCAAGACCAAAAAGGAAGTACAGTCGTTTCTAGGACTCTGCGGCTTCTACCAGAAGTTCATCCCCAACTACAACAGCATCGCCGTACCACTTACAAATGGAACCCGGAAAATCGCCCCGGACAAAGTCGTATGGACAGCGGAATGCGAGACAGCATTCCAAACACTCAAGGACAGAATGACATCGGCGCCAGTACTCCACCTACCCGATTTGACTCAGCCATTCGTTCTTCGCACCGACGCAAGCGACTTAGGCCTCGGAGCAGTACTGCTACAGCGCGACCCCAAAAATGCAGAGACGCTATTCCCTGTCGCCTACGCCAGCAGAAAATTGAGACCCGCCGAGACCCACTACGCCACGTCGGAGAAAGAATGTCTTGGACTAGTCTGGGCCATACAGAAATTTCAACTCTACCTGTATGGAACCCACTTCACAGTTCAGGTGGACCACCAACCACTATCGTTCCTGGCAGCCTCCAAATCCTTGAACTCTCGCCTGATGAGATGGGCACTCACCCTTCAGGCATACTCATTCCAAATCGAGTACATACCCGGCAAAGAGAACCACGGAGCCGACTACCTCAGTCGCCATCTCGTGGAGGACACAGCAGCTGTCGCCCACCCAACACAACTAAGGGCCACAGCACCAGAATTCGTCCCCGCCCAGTAATACCCTGTCACTAGTGTCCATAGCTACCTGGCACAGCATTGCAGCTCAGGTAGAGCAACTTAACTAGTGTGTAAATAGGACCCTAGGATAGTGCAGTGTTAAACTAGGCTCTGTAGTAGAAAAAGGTCGAATCCAGTAGTCATCGCCTTTTTTCAGTTGAGGGAGCCTGTCATGAATTGGCTAGTTTAACTCTGCTCATTGACTATTTAGCCATGTGTAGTAATGGTAACATTAGAGAGAGTCAGTATATTACACAGCAGCAATTAAATTACACAGCAGACCACACACCGCGAGCCCGACCCACGCTGCGCAGGGACTCAGCACTTGAGCTTTGAATCGGACCGTTTTAACCAATCAGAGCAGGCTCAGTGGGTAGAGCAGTTTTGAATGTGTCAAAACCTAAGACAGTTTGAATCAGTCGTGTGTGAGACGAGGTAGAGTCAACATCTCCACAGCTAGAGAAATCTCTACACTCATAGACCAGGAAGCAGGACTTTGAAATCTTAGAATTCTCTCAAGTCATCACGGGCCTGAACTTGTCAAACAGGTAAATGAACACCCTTCTGTTTCATCGTGATATATTTATATTATTGTTGAAATTATGTTTGTGGAATTTGCTATGCATAAATGTGAATTATTAATCCGAATTTGCCGTACCACGTGGAAGAGCCGAGCACGAGGCGAAACACGACCGGTTGCGCCGCCATGTTGTATCCCGTACGGAACCACTGTTGTTTAACTTATATGTATGTTTGCAGACCAGTGGCTGTACCACTGAATGTTTATATTATTATTAATTCTGTATGTGTATAGTTAGACACGATTGATATTTATGTATGTATAGGAATTTAGAGTTGAGATTCCAGTGGAACCCGGAAGTAGCAGAATGTTCGTCGCTTATGTATAGAGATGTGGAGCTATCACTGAGGGCTACTTGGCTTTCAGTGAGACGCTCTGCACAAACCGATTATTCAGGGTTGTGCAGAATTTCGTCTCTTATATTACAGACGAGCAGGCGAGCTATCCCGAGCTATCCCGAGCTATCCTGTGCACCCCACTCCACAGAAACGACTAGTTGGTTGAGGAGACTCTGCCGCACAAGCCGGAAAGAGCTACCTTGCAAAACCCCCTACAAGACCCCACAGCGTGGCAAGGGAACCCAACTACACAACTACCCAGGTGGACCAGAAGCTACCTCACAGAAGGACTTCGCACGCTCCATCTAGCAGTTAAGTGAACACGCCAAGGTGCACTTAAACTGATCATAACAGGACCACAGTAGTCCAACTCTTCAGAAACTGTAAAACGGACCACAGTAGTCCAAATCTACATGAAATATTATAGCAAGTGCCCGAGGAAGATATAACAGCTGCCTAGACTATCAGCGATCGAACTATTAGCATTGAAAGAGACTTTTTAAGTTAGATTAGTACTTAGAGAATCTTGTATAGAGTAGAAGAAATAAATGTGTGATTTTAACTGTTATCAAGTGGCTGGACTACATATGATTCATAGCCGTGTGAAAGCTAGTGTGACAGTAATCTTTTACCATTTTTCTATCTATTTCTGTACCCCAACCTTAACACAGAACGAGCTAAACAAATAAATTTATTAAAGTAATTCATAGGGTGACTTACTAGCAGTTCCCACCGAATAAACGTGAGGGTCCATAATTCCATTGTGCAGAGCCCATAAACCCCACGTGACATCAAGCCAGTCCATTCTAGAATGCTGATAAGCTCTCAGTGGTGAAAAAACGGAAACTGGGATGCTATGGCCACGTCACCAGAGCATCAGGCCTTGCAAAGACCATCCTGCAGGGTACGGTGCAAGGAGGCAGAAGAAGACGGAGACAGAAAAATTTATTTGCAAGGCTTGATGCTCTGGTGGAGTGGCCATACCATCGGAGTTTCCGTTTCTTCACCACTTTAAGCAGGTCATCATGTTGTCCAATGGCTTGTACCATATGTTGGTCTGTTGGACTTCGTCGTTGGTGATGTGCTGGGTATAGGAAATGCCCAGAAGTCTTCTGTTGCACCTCATCTCCATGCTTTGTATTCTTCGTTGTAGGTCTGCTGTGAGGGTCCATGTTTCGCAAGCTTATAGGAAGATGGAGATGACAAGGGAGCGCAGCAGCCTTAACTTGGAGTGTAGACTGCTGATCTTGTCTTTCCAAATGGGCTTCAACCTTGTCAGGGTAGCAGTTGTTTGTGCGATCCTGGAGAGGACTTCCTGTCGGGACCCATTGTCTGATACAATGGCTCCTAAAAAATTGAAGCTGTGCACTGTGCTGAGAGATTGGCCTTGGACTTTGATGTCCGTGTTGATGCCATTGGTGTTGTTGGTCATCATTTTGGTCTTCTCTGCACTTATTTCCATTCCATAGGCTCAGGAAGTGGTGTCAAGCCTCTGTACCAGCTGTTAACGTTCTTGTTTCTCTCCAGCCAATCCATCAATGTCATCAGGAAAACGGAGGTTAGAGATTGTTCTACCCCCAATGCTAACTGTGCCTTCGTGATCGCTCTAGGAAGATGTTGAAGAGTGTTGGAGAGAGTAGGCATCTTTGCCGCACACCGATTATTTTTCTGAACCAGTTTCCGATGGCGCTGGAGGACAGTACTGGTAGCCTTGTCATACATGTTTTTGATGACTGCAATAATGTTAGGGCTGATGTTGTACTCTCTCATGGGTTGCCCACAGAGCTGCATGCCAGACTCGTTCAATCGCTTTCTTGAAGTCTACAAACACATGATATAAATGTCGTTAGTGCTGTAGGTATTTCTCGCAGATTATTCTGAGGTTGAAAATCTGTTCAGTGGTACTTCGCCCTGAATCCTGCATGTTCTTCAGCTATGATTTGTTCAGCTTGGGGCTTCAACCTGTTGAGTGTTATTTTCAGGAGGACCTTGCTGGGATGGCTGATGAGACCGATGGTTCGTTAATTTTCACACTGCTGAAGGTTACCATTTTTGTAAAGAATGATGACAAGCGACTGGGTCCATGGTGTAGGCCACTCCCATACTCTGCCAGATCTTGTTGCAGATAATGGTGAGGGCGTCAATCATCGCTTCTCCTCCTGCTTGAAGCAATTCTGCGGGTATGTTGTCTTCCCATTCTTTAGCGATTGCACTGCTGCCTCATCTTCTTCTCGGCATAAGATACCGGTGGCCAACAGGCTATCATTCAAAACAGATTCTACCCTTATATAGTTTTGCTGCCGCATTGCATTCAATTCCGTTAAATGGATACTTACGTTTTATAACAGGAAGCGTGACAGTAAGAATAAGGAATCGTGACAGTAAGAAGAAAATATTTGTAGTCTCGAAGCATTGAAATGTGCTGTGTTTTAATATTCTTACAGAAGAAAATACACTCTCTCTGACTTCTTCCCCCCCCCCCCCCCTCTCTCTCTCTCTCTCTCTCTCTCTTTCTCTCCGCTGTCTGTCAGCTTCTGTCTGTCTGTCTCTAGCTGCTGTCTGTCTGTCTGTCTGTCTGTCTGTCTGTCTGTCTCTATCTCCTTTCTCTTACATAGGCCTAAATCTTTTGTATTAAAAAAAGAAAAAAAATCATCCTACGTGAATTTTGTTTTTACTATGAGTGTTATATGATCCTGTACCTTGATTTGAGCGATTCGGTCAATTTTCTCAAATTTTAAGCGTTATCATCCGTTTAAAGTCTATCTTATAGTAGCTTAAAAACGATGCAGATAGGTTGTTGAACACACAAATCAAGTGTACGTATTATTTCCCGCTGACATTTACGAAGACGCTCGTGTTTTATGCTTCGTGTTCAATTTGTTTTATATGATAAAATATGTTGTAAATGTATTTTGACCTTTATGATCTCTGTCCTTTTACTTGTACAGTTTTTATTTGTGATTTCCTTACATGTCATTTAATGTGTTCATAGTTGGTAGAAATAACCGTTTTTAATGTGCTGTCCTCTTAGTATTTTACCATGTATCGTTAAGTATCCCTAAAAGGCCTACGTGCGGCTCGGAGACGTAATTTATTTTTAGTGTCAATCGAAGACAATACGACGAATTGGCATCAGCAGTATTAATCTATATATGAACGATCGCGTTTGTTCGTTTGAGGCAATAACTTTAATCCCAGTAACACCAACGGGGACAGTAGGCCTACGGAAAGTAGCCTACTGTATTATACAGTAATCTACTGACTTACCGTACTAAAAGGCGATATACGTTGTTATAAGAGAAAGTGTGCTGTATGCAACTGTAAGGACTCAGTAATGTAGATTAGTACTGTATAGTACAGGTCATTTTCCTTCGCAATACGAGTATTGTCGGTTACAGGTTTTTTGTGGGTTCGATTTTGAATTAGTTTTATATTTGTTTATTTCAAACTCATCCGTAGTTAATTAATTAATTAATTAATTTATTTATTTATTTTTAAACCAGACTTATCTATCATTCTGAATAAGAAGGAGCCATAAAATGTGTCGGTCTGTCGGTTGACCTGTCTGTCCATCCATCGGTTGGTTGCAGTAGGCCATAGACCTATCTCGAGACCCACTAAACAGATTCTGTTCAAACTTCTTAGGGCCAGCTTTCGGTGCTATCGTATTTTATATTTGGGATACCTAGAGTTCAAGATCACAAGGGTTAATTTTTTGCCTTAGATCATAAAAAATATGATGGGTTTACAGGTTCATGGCCAATCATTCGTAGCGGTTTTTGATTGGTCAGTCGGTCGGTCGATCAAACCGTCGCGTCGGTCATTTCACGTTTCTGTTTAAAAAAAAAAAGTTGCATTAAAAAAAAAAGACTTCAGAAGATTTCTTTTAACTATGCGGATACTTTAATTACTACACCACCTTTGTATTTTATTCATACATATTTGCACTTTCTCAGTTCAAAGGTCGAAGTAACAAGTTCCACTATTTTCTAAACACGTTTTGCGCTGTGTCTGGAAACTGGTTAAACAGATTCTGATACAATTTAGTCTGCAGATGAATTCACTAGATAGCCAGCCGTTCCAGGTTTTCACGCTGCTTCTATGATTATGAAAAAACCGAGACCGAACAACTCCATTGTATTTGATGTTTTATTCTTCTTGGATACAGAAGACTAATACTCAAATTACCGTTGTTTGGAGAAAGCATTTGGGATTGTGAAATATGTGTGAAATAGAGTTATTGTGTGTTACACTCATTCGATGTTGGCGTTTTTCTATCAGTATTTGATTCAGCCCCGATGCTTGAAATCCTGATAGGTGTAACTCTGATTCGTTTATCCACGCAGCCTGTTCACTCAGCAACAAGTCAAAGTCTTCGTATGAAGTTTTCCACTTTTATTCAGCGCACATCAACAACTGCATACAATCGCCTTTTCACTCTCTCAACCCACACACAGAGCATCCATTTTATAATTTTTCTCTCGATCGAGATAACGTCAGAATGTTCCCGATGACGCTTTACCACCAATCAAAATAAAGTTCGTCATCACTGACTTACGTCATACATCTTTCTATACATTCCAAGAATGTTCTCAAATATTTACATTTATCGGGAATCTTCGATCGACCGTAAACACGCAAATCTAGAGAATTCCCCAATAATATCGACTAACGAAAATTATCAACGTTATACAAAGCCTCTCCTAACAACAATGCAAACTCAAATCAAAGGTAAATACACTCTATTATTGAATACTTTGCAAAGCGAAACGATTAGATCTATCGTGCGCGTTTCAGACATACTATCCTTCGCGTTTCATCGTAACATACATATATATATATATATATATATATATATATATATATATATATATATATATATATATATATATATATATATATATATATATATATATATAAATATATATATATATATATATATATATAATATATATATATATATATATATATATATATATATATATATATATATATATATATATATATATAAATATAATTATATATTCTTTTAAAAATGTCCCCAGATACAAGGTATATTTGTTTTTGTACGGTTATCTGGGGACACAGTCTGGTATCTGGGAACATGCGCATGTTCCCAGATCCAAGATAACTTTGAAAATGCAAGGAAAAGTAAGTTTTGTCTCCTCTAGGCGACGAATTAGGTCAAGCTGTATTTGTTTCAAGGTCAACTGTCTTTTATGAACCGTTTGAGAATGTTTTCGAACCGTTTGTTGACGCCGGATAGTGTCCTCATTTGGTTTCATACAATATATACACACTATATATACAGATGTGATATTTTGTTATTCTGTACTAAGGTACATATCAATAATGATGAAATACTATAGAAGTAATCAGAAGAACTAAACAGAGGAATAATACGTTATGGGGTCGTCACGCTGATATTTTTATTTGCCTGTTACTACTGCGATATCATTATTTGTCCATAACTATCTTTTATCTACAATTAATTTTATTATCAGGGTGAGCACAACAATTTTTCAATGGGGAATTAGAAAGAAAATTGTAAGTCTGGTCACGACCTTAATGGTCCCAGACAGTCACTGAACTATGTCTATGGAGTGGCCAGATGGCACAGTTGGTTAGTCGCCGGTAACCGGTGCCGAAGATCGTGGCTTCGAATCCCGCAAAAGGGCGATCTTATGTGACTTAGTTACGAGACTATCTAGGTCACCGAGTTTTCTCCGGGTACTCCTGTTTCCTCCCTTAGGCCTTCAATAATGGTACTCCGAATGCAGTCAAATAAAATTCTAATTCCTTTCCGTCTCCAAATAGCAATCTACTTGCCTTTACACCACATGTTTGAGGGATAGATGTGTGTGAAACTTGTGAGCGAGTATGCTGGTACAGATCGCCGCGCTTTTATTAACCCAATGACTTTCCCGGATGGCCACTCCTCACCCCCATTTTTAAAAATTATTTTCCATGCATACTGCATTAAAAAAAAAAGTTTCGTTACATCTGACGAAGACCGATGAACAGGCATGGCGGCCTCCTACATAAAAAATTAAAGGTTAAAGGTTCAATTTATGATACTCGCAGTGTAACTTGTATCACATAATGTGGGAAAGCATCAGCTGTATATATTTCTTTAAATCAGGACGCAAAAAAAAAAAAATTTCAACGGACGGTTATTTGTACTAGCTGGCCTTGCTTTGTCCCCAATGCGTTACCGGCTCACAGATTCATGGCAGCGAGACTGACTGTGCACCTGGGAATGACCAAAGATCGCGATTTATCACCGCTGGTCACCTTATCCCACATCGCTGACCGTTCCGTCAGATGACCAGTTTTGACCGTCATTTAGTCGTTATGTCGCATTGGTGAGGCGCGTTACCTGTGCTAGAACCTTGCAGGTTTGGAGAGGGAAATTACATTCAGTGCACTTGTTTAGTCTTCGCGATTTGGCCCGGGCTAGCCCGGTCAATGCGCAACTAATCAAGTGGAATCGTGCGCTGACCTGGGTGATGAACCGAGCTAGCCCGAGTTAAACTGCTCAGCTCAATGTGGGCAAAGATGGCGTAAGGGAAGAGAAATCAATCAGCAATTGTCTGAAGGTAATTTTTTACCACTTAGCAAAACAACAACAACAACAACACGTCATCCATTTTAATGACCGCATCGCTCTTGACTGTGGATATGTCTGATCACCCAGAAATCGCAAATAAGTAGGGGTGTTCGGTTTTACCGGTTTTCCGGTTAAAATCGGTTCGACTTTCTCACGGTTCGGTAAACCGGTTTGGCCTTAAAAAAAAAACAACGGAAAACCGCGGGTTTTCTAAGGGACATCACTCGTCCCGTAAAACACTAGCAAAATGGCAGAAACAGAGAAATTCGTAGCGAACACGCGTGGGAAAGCTGACATTTGGAGATTCTTTCTCCTGCGAGAGACAGAAACAGGAAAGGTTGACCATAATACCGGTTACTGTAAAGAGTGTAAGGCAAGTATTAAACTTGGTGGTGGCACTTCAAATCTGAATGCACACATTCGCCGACACCACCCTCTGCTGCTGCTTAAGCCAGCCAAGCCTGCGGGCATTGCACCCAATAGATCTTACCCACAAGTCCTACATGCTAGATCTAGTCCGTGTACCAGCAGCGCTGACGCTGACGTGAGCATTGTGACTGAAGGAGGTGCCAGTACAAGTAAAGGCGACACAAAACAAATGACAATCAGTGAAGCACTCAAAAAGAAGCAGGTATATCCAGCTAACTCCAAGAAAGCATCCGAAATCAACGAAAAGGTGACAAAATTCATCGTGAAAGAACTTCAGCTGTTCCGAATTGTGGAGAGTCGGTATTTCAAAGATCTACTGGAAACACTCGATCCCAAATACAGCGTCCCTGGAAGAAAGTATACTACTTCCAGGAAACAGCCGTACCCAAGATGTACTACGAGTCGAAGGCTGATGTCATTTCTTAATTAACAGTTGTAACTTCTAGCCGGTTAACAGGTTTTAAACCGCGGTTTTCTATTGGAAAAAATTGAGAAATCGTACCGGTTCCACCCTCTACAAATAAGCGCACCTACTGTCTAAGTGGATCATACGGACGCGTGTGGCCCTGGCGAGGTTGTTCATAGAACGCTAGCCGCAAGTTCTGTAACAGTATCAACGCGCGTTGCCTGGGCGAGGTTCTCACAAGTGTAACGTGTAGGTAACATTGCACAGAGCCACCTACCTGTGGCGAGCTTTTCGCGAGTGCATGAAGACATCGATGTCGAAATAATATATTATATAAATCTTCTTCTACTACTTATTTTGAACTTGTTGTTGTTGTTGTTGTTGTTGTTGTTGTTGTTGTTGTTGTTGTTGTTGTTGTTGTTGTTGTTCTTCTTCTTCTTCTTCTTCTTCTGTATGTGTCCCGTCTCGTTCACGGTTTAGAGCCGGCAATGCATCATTACCAACAACACGTATTGAGCATAATCCAGCCTACGATAACGATTGCCGTTCACAAGTTAGACTATCCCCACAGACTATACCCAGACGGAAAACTCCCGTCATTTTGCGTTGCCTTTTACAAGAGTTGAGTCCCTTGAAAATGGGTTAAAAGTGCCGAGCAGCAGAAAATCACTGTGCGGCACCGCAACAATGTATACACTTTCAGTTGTAAAGAGAACTCTTTATTTCGTTACCCACTCGACGAATCAAGTTATGTGTGATTATTACGTACAATTGCATGCAAAATACTTTATCTGGATTAACTCTTTTGACATTTTTAAAAATTCATTTTTGCAGCGATTTGTAAAAACAATAATGGTCAGATATGTTTAAAAAATAAATAAATAAAAATCGAGGCGTTGCTACTTTATGCAGCGTTCCACAAAACACAAAAGGGTGGTGTTTGTGATCCAAAATGTAGCAAAGCACAAACTCATACTACGCCAAGAAGCTATCCTTCATGCTCGCTGAGCTTATTGAACAGCGATGACGAGCAAACCAGACACACGGCCAGAACATCACTTGCACTCCACCTCACTAAAAACAAGTGTGCAGCAGCACCCGAAGACGACGACGAACACAACTTCGCTAGCTACCAGACCGATGCCAAATACCGGCTGGTCAAGGCATCCAAGGTCACCTGGCGTAAGTCACCGTGGGTGCACCTCAACGACATCTGCGGTAGACTGGGGATCCAGCTCCACCTGAATGACAGCAAGCAGTACATCCTCAGAGTCAGCCTAGATGAGGAGATCCAACTGTCCTTCGTGGAGCCCAAGGCTTTTTTCACGTCATTTAAACGCCAACACCTACAGGGCAAGCTGGCAGAGTGGAGAGACAAAGAGTGTCAGGGGCGCCTGGCGCGTACCAACAAGGTCGACTTCTCACTGTCCTCCTCCCACCTGACCAACCTACATTTGAGTGACCGACTGCTGACGTTCGTGGTGAAGGCCAGATTACAGCTGCTGGAGTGTAACGTCAGGCTCCACACCTACTATCCAGACTTTCTCGCAGCAGTGCGGTAGGGGTGGATTCTACATAGAGTCTGTCAGCCACTTGCTGAATGGCTGTAGAGAAAGCAAAAACTCTATTCAGAACCGCCACAACAGTGTTAGATATTGTGGCCAGGGTGGTGAAAGATGCTAACCCCAGAGCAGAAATCCTGGCAGACTCTATTGTAAAGCTTTCTCACTTCCAGAACGATAGTAGTGCAGTGTTTGCCAACCTGCCCCACACTAGGCCTGATATGTGTGTCATATACCATCCTAATAAAACCTCTACCATTATTGAAATAGCAGTACCTTTTGACGACTTTGTAACTGATCCTTACAACAACAAATTTAACAGATACCTCCCGCTGTGCCAGACGATTAGCGATCTTGGTCATAGCTGCAAAGTTGTGCGATAGTTGGCTCGCTAGGCCTAGTCCACGGATGGTTTGTTAGCGGACAGAAATTGGTGGGCCTACCTGTTCGACGAGTCAAGGCTGTTGCCCGCTACTGTTCTGTTAGCGCTATGATAGGGTCGCTGATTATCTGGAAGCAGCAATGTCGAGACACTCTGCCCTAATGCCTAATGCCAAAACACAGGCGCTTGTATCAGGACACGCGAGCGCCTATGCCTGTGACGCGTCTCCCTTTGGTTATCTGTATTATAGATAACCCATGGGTGCCACCTTTCCGCCTATGGTCGGAAAATCAGATTTTTGCTGAAGCCTACAATCGGAAATCCGATTTTTCGAAAAAAAATCGTTAAAAAAAATTATATAGAAGTAAACGAAACAAGATTTGTATCAGATTTGTGTAAAGATGCACAGCTGAAAGGGGCATAACCCGCGTATCCGGTTGATGACTTCCGGCCGGTCTGAGACTGAAGCATGGATATTGTGACTTTGTGTTCCAATCGTGCCGTTTTTAGAGGAAAATACCGATACTGGAAAGAAAAAAGCGTGAGAGGTAGATAAGGGAATGAAGAATAAGTGGAGGTGGGAATGGATGTCAGATAAGTTTGATCCTGATGGCGATGAATGCCGGTTGTGGCTGAGAAAATTGGATCAGCCTGGTTTGAAAAACAAAACAAAACAATGCTTTTTGTTCTTGTCACAGGGGCGGATCTTGTTCTTGTGCCACTTGTGCACGTGCACACAACCCTGGCGGTCCAAAAAAAAAAAAAAAAAGAGGATGGAGAAAAGGAGAAGAAAGAAGATACTAATTCTCACTCACCACACAGTTTCATGTACCTCCAAATTAGTTTTTTTTAAATTTTATTTTGTGTGACCCAACTTGTACATGCATCAGGTCAGTTTTGAATAAAACTGATGTGAGTGGCTATTTCTTGTTTTATTTGCAGTAACTTTGTCTTTGTATAAGCCTTTATGCAAGATGTTCTGCTATTGTAAATTTTATCATCAGAGTTTGCAGAGGGGTGTTTGTGTGTGTGTGTGTGTGTGGGGGGGGGGGGACTAAACTTAAAGAGGACTTTTAGCACAAAACAATACTATTTTCAGTCCTTAAAATAATGCCCAAAATGCACCAGATTGCACAGATTTTAACCATTATTTTCAAAATTTTCCGGGGGTGCATGCCCCCGGACCTCCCTAGTACACTCGCCTGCTTCGCAGGCTCGCGCTTCTGGCTACGCCACTTCGCATTAGTGCACTGTGCACACCCCCTCAAGAATGGAAAGATCCGCCCCTGTAATTGTGTATATTTCTGTGTGTTTGCTTTTCTTTCTCTCACCTCTTATACACATACACAAAATGTTTAAACAATCTTAACTATGCTTCTGATTGTTCATATGTGTTTCCCATTTGCATTGACTAAGTCTGGGGACTTAGTCACCTTTGCCAATGTTAGGCCCTGGTCTTTTTATGTAGTTTTTTTTTTCTTGTTCTATGTGAGTGTCTTGTATGTATCAAATTAGTGGTAAATCATTCTTCAGCTTTCACGAGAGGCCTCTAAATTGGCTTTGAATATTGTAAAAATTTTCTATCGGGGGGCGTTGCCCCCCTAACCTCCTACCAGGGCGTTACGCCGGGACCCCATCGGGGCCTGGGCGGCCCCGGACCCCTGCCTTCAGATTTTGGAAAATTTCTTGGTGGCACCCATGATAACCAAAGGGAGACGCGTCACAGGCATAGGCGCTCGCGTGTCCTGATATAAGCGCCTGTGTGCCAAAAGGATTGTCAAAGATGATGCTGTACTGTGTTGTATGCACCTGTGAATGTAAACTGGATATTATTAAAATGAAATATAATGTGCATGTTTTATAATTAGGCTAATCATGTTTAATATTATTATTCATATTTTGCGTTCCATTATTATATTAGAGAGAGAGAGAGAGAGAGAGAGAGAGAGAGACAGAGACACAGAGAGACAGAGACAGAGACAGAGAGAGATCATTTGCCATTGACGTGTTATTTCATGTGTGCATTATGTTCATGCGATGTTATGGAGAATAAAATCTTGAAATGTATGTATTATCTTTTAAATTAATATTAGCTAATCATTATAAAATATTCTAGACAATTTTGATAAATTGTGTTTAAACCCTGTCAGAGGGCTGCGTTGCTAAAGACATTAAGAAATCAAATTGTCCCACCATTTTTTGTCTTTCCCACCACATTCTCACAACCATTTTAACATAATGATTTTTATATTGTTTAAATATTTATTATTGTGAATGTATGCGTGTGAGCGCTTAAAGCAGATTTTAGTTTGGTTTTGCGTTTTATAAAATAATATATATATTTTTCTTATTCTCCATTTTTTCTCCCACCTTTCATCGCTTTCTCTCTTTACTGTATATGTTTCTTTGGGCGTGGTTTTGTTTTGTTGAAATACAATTGTTGTTTTTGTGTGAATCTTCCCACTCACACACATACCAAAATTACAACAAAAACTTCTAAAAAATAAAATTAAAATAAATCAACAGATCCAAGTAAAAGGTAAGAATGCAAAAATAATTAGAACTAAATTCAATCATTAAAAATTGCAACAACAAAAAGCACTTAAGTTCAACTTGAACTTATTGCCAATTATACATCCTTCTAAAAAGTGGGGCCGGGTAGCTCAGTTGGTAAGAGCGTCTTGCTAGTAACCGAAAGGTCGCTGGTTCGAATCCCGGATTGGTCAACGTGTGATCATATTATTTTCCCCGTTACCAACAACTGGCCCGCTGGTGTCAGTATAAATCGGTCCAGTAGTCACCTATATGCGAAAGTGTCGTGTGACTATAATCTACAAACAACACTATATGCGAAAGTGTCGTGTGACTGTAATCTACAAACAACTTCTAATCTATCCACCCTACCCCCCACCCCCCCCACCCCCTTTCATCAGTATCGTCCCCTATACGCTTATGTGTCCGGGGACGTTAATCTATAAAACTATACTAACTTTCAACAGTCCCCTATTCGCTATGTGACGTGGGACTTTAATTTATATAATACAATACAATACAATGAATACTGCGAGGGGCCGGGTAGCTCAGTTGGTAGAGCGTCTTACTAGTAAACGAAAGGTACCTTGTTCCAATCCCGGATTGGCCAATGTGTGACCGTATTATTTTCCCCTTACCATCAACTGGTTCGCTGGTGTCAGAATAATGTGACCAGTAGTCGCCTATACGCTTCGGTGTCGTGTGACTATAATCTACAGTTACACATTTATGAATACTGCAGTGCCCTATTCGCTTATGTGACGTGGGACTTTAAATCTACCTGACTGCCATGAATACTAGGGAATATTTCTTGGTACAATGGCCAATGGAACATACAAGTTAAACATTACAACGCTGAAACACGCACACTGAATGATTATATATGAAATAAAAGAGGGTCTATACGTTTGTATGTGTGTGTGCGAGCGCATGTGTGTGTATGTGTTTTAGTGACCGTGCGCGACTGTTTGCGTTTTAATTTCACCTGCTTCTAAATGCTTGTTTTTCAATAATTTAGCGGGTCGTCCAGTCGGCGTGTACATATTAAACTCCACATTCATTAATTCTTATTCTACATAAATACATTTATTTATATTTGAATATAACATTTTTTATGTATGGTTTTGAATAATTTTTTTAAACTACTGACATATTTTGATTCTATTTTGTATCACTGTGTAGTGCTCTTTTAGTTTTAAATGTTTTTATCGTGGCTTTGTTATGTATTATTACCGTTGATGTCTTTGTTGTGTGTGTGTGTGTGTGTGTGTGTGTGTGTGCGTAGGTGTGTGTTTGTGTGTGCGTGCGTGCGTATGTGTGTGTGGATGTGTATTTTATACATACTTTTTATATTTGTTATGATGTTCAACGTGTTTTTATCTCATAATGTTTTATTAGTGTTTAAATATTCTTGTATGTGTGCACGTGTGAACGCTTAGAGCAGACATTAGTTTTTGCGCTCTAAATAATAATGAATTATTATTATTATTATTATTATTATTATTATTATTATTATTATTATTATTATTATTATTATTATTATTATTATTATTATTATTATTATTATAAAAGCTGGCCCAGACGAAAGGGAGATCACAAACGCTCGATCTCGTCCCAAAGACCGATAGTTACGTGAAATGCCTAAATTATACCTTCTACTTTATCCAAAACAATCCGTCCTGTATCAGCACCTAATGAAATATCCCCTCCCCATCTCCCTACCCTCCCCCCTCGCCTCATCCCTGCCACATCCTTAGAGGCCCAAGATACTCTCTTGTTGTCCTCATCCAAATATCTGTTCTTGAGCTATGGCTTTAACCGCAGGAGCATCACACAAATTGGGCGCCGATACAGCGTATCATCGATCTCGATAGCACAGGAGTAGATACCATATAGCCCTTTGTATTCAAAACAGATTTGTTAAATAAAAAAAAAAAAGATGTGTTATCTACCGCTATGCTATTGAAGATCCGATATATAGGCGCCCAACTTGTGAGATTCCCCTTTGCTTTTAATATAGAAGATTTCTCCGAGTTGGTCGTGTTCCAAAAGATACATGCTGCTCTCTGCATCCCATGTAGAATAATGATAACAGTTTGGCCAAAGGTACTTTTGGGACGAGGCCATCATTCAAAAGAATTGGCACTGCATGCAGTAATCTATCATTTCATTCTATGATCCATGTGGAGATTTTCGGCAACCTCATCCGAAGTAACCTATCCGTGAGTGAATG
Source organism: Oncomelania hupensis (assembly GCA_036898135.1). Taxonomy (NCBI): domain Eukaryota; kingdom Metazoa; phylum Mollusca; class Gastropoda; order Littorinimorpha; family Pomatiopsidae; genus Oncomelania; species Oncomelania hupensis. The sequence goes on along the minus strand of CM072511.1, from coordinate 64,164,024 downwards.
AATGAATGAGCATAGAGGTTTAACGTCTACACCCACCATTGGCGATATGGCAGACGGGGATAACCATCCCAGGGAAACAGGGGTAGGGACCTGAATCAGCACTGAACCACCAGAGCAATCATACTGCTAATATGGACAGTTAAAATGGCCACATTTTATATCGCCCACCACGGGATTCGAACCTGGGTCATCGGTGTGCCAGGCGAACGCTACGGCGGTGGGAGCCTATCCGTACTGAATTTAGCTTTCTATATTTCACAGCAAATACCCCAGTTCGGCTCTTGACACTCTCTGGATGACCTCATTCAAGTTACACAACACAAATCCACCCATATAGCATATTTCTCAGATCGGCGGTTTGGATAACCCCATCCAAAGAATCCGTGCTCGAGCTCGTGCTATACTGAGCTTAGCATATTATATACTAGTAAAATTTGTTCTCATAGGCCTTAAAAACTTTGGTGACGACCTCACCCAGAATAATTCACTCTGTATTCTATGAAGCAAGTTCCTCTGGTCGGCCCTTTGGAGAATTCCATCCAAAATATCCGTGGGGTAGTGAGCTAAACATTCTATATTGACCAATTAAATTTATCTATTTTAGCCCTATAAATTTGTTAACGACTTCATCCAAAGTACTCCACTCTGTTTTATACGAAGCAAATTCCCCTGGTCGGACTTTTGGACGATTCCATCCGAAATCCGTGCTCCGAATTATATTTATCAATTTAAATTTGTCCGTTTGGGCCTTGAAAACTTGTTGACGACCTCATCCAAAATATCAGTGCTGCAGGTTTCCCAGCTAAGTTTTTTTTTCTACCCAAAATTGCTCTATTGGACCCCAGACACCGCACGGTAGCCAACATCATCATCAACGTCGTGTGTTTATGACCTGCACGCTCTGGGAACGCGCTGCTGAAATATTCAAGCAGACGAGGTGATCACAGCGGCATGCACGTGATTCCCGTGTGATATTCCCCAATGCATGCTGACATTAACTGCCAGCCTAAATAAAGCCGCGAACGTAACGCACATCGCGACCACAATCACAGATTTCCAGACAGTCAAAATGAGGATGTCGACGAATTGGAGGGCTATGTCAGCTTGAGTAATAATAATTAATAATTATTCTTACAGAAGCATGTCGATACTAAAAATGTGCAAAATGTCAGGTTAACTTTAACTGACGTCATGTGACAATCAACAATAATATATTTTGAAAACACTATGCTTGATTTAATACTTATTCTTTACACACACACACGCACACCCACACCCACACACCCACACACACACACTCACCCACCCACCCACACACACATTTTGACAATTTTTTTTAAAAGAAATATGACAAAAGCATTACGTATCGATTTCCACAAGTGTACTATATTTTCATTGGCCAAGTAGAGTGTGCCTTAATCTCATGTCGCGAGGTAATTGACCAGTCACAGATGGCAATGATTCTAGCAAAGCTTGGAATATGAAAGTCGTAAGAATAAATACAAGGACTACTTACGACTGTTGTCCACGCACAGGTTCTGAAGTCTCTTAAACTCGTAGGTCTCAATTACATACTACATAGTTGAGTTGTTATATAATATGTAATTGAAGCCTGCGAGTTTACACAGAGGAAAGAAGAGACTTCAGTGCCTGTGGTAGTATGTAATTAAGTCCTACGAGTTTACAAAGACGTCGTGGGGCCGGGCAGCTCAGTTGGTAAGAGCGTCTTGCTAGTAACCGAAAGGTCGCTGGTTCGAATCCCGGATTGGTCAACGTGTGATCATATTATTTTCCCCTTTACCAACAACTGGCCCGCTGGTGTCAGTATAAATCGGTCCAGTAGTCACCTATATGCGAAAGTGTCGTGTGACTATAATCTACAAACAAACAAACAAACAAACAAACATTTACAAAGACGACCAACGAAGTCCCCTATATGCTTACGTGATAGATCAGTGGTCAGAGCGCACGACTTTTGTGAGTGCGTCTTGGGCGACGTGGGTTCGAATCCTGACTTCAGCAAACTATTGTGTGATTGCTGGTTATTACGGGCCAGCGCCTTGAGAAGCTCCCTGAGCTTGTTAGTGCGCTATATAAGAGAAATCTCTTTCTTTTACGCGTCTTGGGATGTTAATCTACTTGCCTTACAAAGACGAAACAAGATACTTCAAAGCCTGTGGTCCACGCAAAAGGGAAGAAAAAAAGTCGATCCTCTATGGATTGAAGACGAGCTTATAGATTCTAGACTACTAGCCCGATGAAACGATTGATGAACACGCACTTTTAATTCCCGACAAGGATTACTAGAAGGCACTAATAATAAAAGGCGCACATAAAAATGTTGCGTAATTATCTTTTTCGTCGTCCAACGAAAGCAAAAGTACACGACCACATTGTTTGGGAAAAAAATAGAACATTCTGCGCCTGCGCATTAAGAGATTCTAGGCTAAAATCGAAAGAGGACAATTCCACAATGTTGGCGGCCATGACGTACTCTCAGAAAAGTATATATTTTTCCAACTCGCCAAATTTGCCAAATTTGTGGTCTAAAGTTTGAACACTTGCGACTATCCGAAGAAACCATACCGGCTCTGATTGGCTGCTATTTATAACTCCAGTTGTTAATTTGCATGTCGTCTGCTACACAATCTGTGACTTTTTGCCACGAGCTAGAACGAAGAAAATACGAAAGCATCGAAAAAGTGAAAAGGGTAACGAATAGAGCATAAATAAGTAAAATGGAACCCAAAATTGCAAACAAGAGGCGAATTAAGCTCAATCAATGTTAAAAGGGTGAATTTGATTAATTATCAACGTAATTATGTAAAATTTGCTCGACCGATTCGGTTCCGTAATTTTTGTCTGAGAGTGACGTCTCATGAGATCATTTTTCCCCAAACGCCTCCAACAGAAGCGAGTTGCTTTGAAGCGAGTACTCGCGAGTACACGCGGGTACACTCGAAAATAGGCGATGAGCTCCGTTGCACAAGGCGAAAACACGCAATCCGTCACGTGACTTTGGCGAGTTGGAAAAATAGATACTTTTCTGGGAGTACATCATGGCCTCCAATTTTGTGGGCTTATCCTCCGTTCGATTTTGGCCAGGCACAGAACGTCCCATTTTTCCCAAAGTTGCTTTGCATACAAAACAACGCGAATGAGCCACACTCTGAAGCGAGTACTCGGGAGTACACGCGAAAATAGGCGATAAGTTTCGTTGCACTAGGCGAAAACAATGAATCCGTCACGTGAATTTGGCGAGTTGGAAAAAAAAAAAAAAGCCTACTTTTCTGCGAGTACATCATGGCCGCCAACATTGTGGATTTGTCCTACTTTCGATTCCCCAAACACTTGCGAGGGCTTGCATACGAAACAACGCGAGTAAGCCACTCGCTGTAAAGCAACTCGTTACTGTGGTTTCAGTAATATGAAATCCAATTTACCCATTAAACCCATCCCTTGATATGTGTTGATTTGGTCCTGATTTGCCTCGGAAGAGTCCGCTGGACCTAAAGCAACAGTCATGTAATGTAATGATATGTGTTGAACTCAATTTTAATCGTTTTTGCTTATTCGGCTCTTTTTCGCTATATTTTCCTCGTCTTTGCGACTCCTAGAGAAATTCCCGAATCGGACCGTTCCCATAGCTGATTTTTCTGTGATAACTGAATATGTAAGCCTAATTACCTTTAGGCATTAACCACCTATTTTGATATGCACTGAGCTTCTTTTAACTCCTGCATGCATATTTTATTTCCGGTAAGCCTATTTTTGTTGTTTTTATTATTTTTTTTTGCTCTTTTTCGCTGCCCCTTTAATTCATCCTTTTCGCCCTTTTCGTACTTTCTGTACGCCGGTGCATGGTCCTAGCGCAAAAACGCAAATACCACGAGTCATTAAAAAAAGGAATAAAATGTTGTTTTTTTACATAAAGTGAAAACAAAACAAGGAAGGATATGGGTTAAAATAAATTAATTAAACAATCTAATGAACAGCACCAACAACATCTTGTTTTTAGACTACAAGAAAGCGTTTGAACGAGTCTGGTATGCAGCTCTGTGGGCAACCATGAGAATGTACAAAATCAGTCCTAACATTACTGAAGTCAATACCTGTATGACAAGGCAACCAGTGCAGTCCTCCACAATGGCGCCATCGAGAGCTGGTTCAGAGCATCAATCGGCGTGCGTCAAAGATGCATACTGTACTCTCCTCAACACTCTTCAACATCTTTCTAGAGCGCATCATGTCAGATGCCCTTGAAGATCATGAAAGCAGTCAGCATAGGGAGTAGAACATTCTCAAACCTCCGTTTTGCGGATGACATTTATGGATTGGCTGGAAAGAAACCAGAACTTGGACAGTTGGTGCAGAGGCTTGACACCACCTCCAGATCCTTTGGAATGGAAATAAAAGCAGAGAAGACCAAAACGATGACCAAAATAACCAATGGCATTGTTGAGAACGTACATTTTCTAGTTTCAATAATATTTCTATTTTTAGACTGTGTTCATTTATTTGAAAAAATGTACCTAAAATTTAATTGGTTGAAAATGTGAACCAATAAAATAATGAATAGACGGAAGTAAGGGCAATTGGAGCTCACTTTATGTTTCAATGTGTCAAGTTGTGTGAAGTCAAAGTGTCAGGTGTGTAGTGGGGGAAAAAAGAAAAAAAAAGATTTGGGGGAAGATTTAAGAGGTAGAAAGCATCGAGGACTTATCGAGGGGTATAGGTTCGGTGGACTTTCTCTCTGAAATTGGATTGTGTTTTGTGCTGTAAAGATTACAGGTATTTATAATGTTTTCATGATTGTGAAATGTTGGAGAAGTATATTTTTGTATTGGACATGTATTGTGTTGAGAGCTGGTGAGCTGTTGTCCACTAAGAGGAAAAAAAAATTCATTGATGTAATAATGTTATTATTTACATGGGGCTATAATTATAGAGTTGTAGATAATGTAGATTATCAGCACCATCACCACCAACACCATCAGTTCTAGCATGTCCCGAGAACAGAGAAGAAGAAGAAATCCTCCCAAATCTCAGGGAAGAAGTTGAGGCAGCAGTGCAATCGCTAAAGAAAGGGAAGTCAGCGGGAGTGGACAACATACCCGCGGAACTGCTACAAGCAGGAGGAGAAACGATGATTGATGCCCTCACCATTATCTGTAACAAGATCTGGCAGAGTGGGGAGTGGCCTATATCATGGACCCAGTCGCTTGTCATCACTCTTCCCAAAAAAGGTAACCTTCAGGAGTGTGAAAATTACCGCACCATCAGCCTCATCAGCCACCCGAGCAAGTTCCTCCTGAAAATAATACTCAACAGGTTGAAACCCCAAGCTGAACAAATCATAGCTGAAGAACAAGCAGGATTCAGGGCAGGGCGAAGTACCACTGAACAGATTTTCAACCTCAGAATAATCTGTGAGAAATACCTACAGCACCAACAACATCTATATCATGTGTTCATAGACTTCAAGAAGGCGTTTGACCGAGTCTGGCATGCAGCTCTATGGGCAACAATGAAAGTGTACAACATCAGCCCTAAAATTATTGAAGTCATCAAAAGCCTGTATGACAAGGCTACCAGTGCAGTCCTTCACAACAGCGCCATCGGGAACTGGTTCAGAACAACAATCGGTGTGCGTCAAGGTTGCCTACTCTCTCCAACACTCTTCAACATCTTCCTAGAGCGCATCATGTCAGATGCTCTTGCAGATCATGAAGGCACAGTCAGCATAGGGGGTAGCAATCTCTAATCTTCGTTTTGCGGATGACATTGATGGATTGGCTGGAGAGGAACAAGAACTTGAACAGCCGGTACAGAGGTTTGACACCACCTCCAGAGCTTATGGAATGGAAATAAGTGCAGAGAAGACCAAAATGATGACCAACAACACCAATGGCATCAACACGGACATCAAAGTCTAAGGCCAATCCCTCAACACAGTGCATAGCTTCAAATATTTAGGAGCCATTGTATCAGACAATGGGTCCCGACAGGAAGTCCTCTCCAGGATCGCACAAACAACTGCTGCCCTGACAAGGTTGAAGCCCATTTGGAAAGAGAGGACCATCAGTCTACATTCCAAAGTAAGACTGCTGCGCTCCCTTGTCATCTCCATCTTCCTATATGCTTGCGAAGCATGGACCCTCACAGCAGATCTACAACGAAGAATACAAAGCATGGAGATGAGGTGCTACAGAAGACTTCTGGGCATTTCCTATACACAACACCTCACCAACGACGAAGTCCGACAGATCATCACACAAGCCATTGGACAACACGATGACCTGCTTACAGTGGTGAAGAAACGGAAACTCCGATGGTATGGCCATGTCACCAGATCATCAGGCCTTGCAAAGACTATTCTGCAAGGCACAGTGCAAGGAGGTAGAAGAAGAGGGAGACCGAAAAAGAGGTGGGAGGACAACATTCGAGAATGGACTGGTTTGACACTGAGCGAAGCCATCAGGCCTGCTGAGGACAGAGAAAGATGGAGTATGCTGGTTAAACGATCATCTGTGGTGCCCCTACCACCTCCGGGTTACGGGCAGGATAGGATAGGATAGGATAGATAATGTAGAATGAATGAAAGGTGTGAGTATGTTGATAGTAATTTTCATTCATGAAATAAGTATACCTGGATATGGATAATATTGTGGGACAAGGAAAGAAACGATCAGATATGGAGCGGAATTGAAAGAGTTAAGAAACTAATGGAGATGAGCAAGGATGAAACAAAGATGAATAATATGATTATAATAATCAGAGTATTGACGAGTGTATATATATATCTGTTTCGCAATAGTGATGATGAAAGTGGAAACATTGCCACTGATCTTAATCTTTTTACAGCTTGTTAATATGATGGTATCGCGATGCAGCAAGTGGCTTTGTTGAAAATTTACACCTGAGGTAAACGACGCTTATCCTGCGGAGAGCCAACGCCTAAACCTCTCACCTGATAGTTTCCTATTGTAGGCAAAACATGTCGTGGGTGTCATTAAAACGATAAACTTTATCGATTTTCCGTAGCGTGTGCATCATTCATAATACAATCTAATGAAATCACATTTAGACTCGGGCATCCAGCAATTACAGATCCCCTGCTAGTGGTCAGACCGTTTTATCATTCCTTATATACGCAATATTGAAAACTAAAAGCACGTCACAAGTCCCCTATATGCTTACGTGTCCGGGGACGGTAATCTACCTACTGAAAAGCACGAAACATATTTACAATATCTGAACCCGCAAGCAAAATCCAGTTTAACTTACACTTTTCTGATGTAACAACTTTCGAGATAAACTATATGTTTTGGTGTATCTGTAGTCAGTTTATTGTCGGAGTTTTCACTGTCCTATTCTATCCTATCCTATCCCGTAACTCGGAGGTCGTAGGGGCACCACAGATGATCGTTTAACCAGCGTACTCCATCTTTCTCTGTCCTCAGCAACCCTCAATGTTTCGTTCAGTGTCAAACCAGTCCATTCTCGAATGCTGTACTCCTACCTCTTTTTCGGTCTCCCTCTTCTTCTACCTCCTTGCCTTGCAGGATTTTCTTTGCAAGGTCTGATGATCTGGTGACGTGGCCATACCATCGGAGTTTCCGTTTCTTCACCGTTGTGAGCAGGTCATCCTGTTGTCCAATCTGTCCACACAGAGTGTGTGATGGTCTCTTTTGACTTCTTCGTTGATGATGTGCTGAGTATAGGAAATGCCCAAAAGTCTTCTGTAGCACCCCATCTCCATGCTTTGTATGCTGACTGTGCCTTTGTGATCTGCAAGGGCATCTGACATGATGCACTCTAGGAAGATGTTGAAGAGTGTTGGAGAGAGTAGGCATCCTTGGCGCACACAGATGGTTGTTCTGAACCAGTTTCCGATGGCGCTGTTATGGAGGGTTGCACTGGTACCCTTGTCATATCATACAGGCATTTGATGACTTTAATAATTTTGGGGCTGATGTTTTACACTCTCATGGTTGCCAACACAGCTGCATGCCAGACTCGGTCAAACGCCCTTTTGAAGTCTACGAACACATGATATCGATGTTGTTGGTGGTGTAGGTATTTCTCGCTGATTGTTCTGAGGTTGAAAATCTGTTCAGTGGTACTTCGCCCTGCCCTGAATCCTGCTTGTTCTTCAGCTATGGTTTGTTCAGCTTGGGGTTTCAACCTGTTGAGTATTATTTTCAGAAGGACCTTGCTGGGATGGGTTATGAGGCCGGCTGATGGTGCGGTAATTTTCACACTCCTGAAGGTTACTTTTTTTGAAAGAGTGATGACAAGTGACTGGGTCCATGGTGTAGGTCACTCTCTACTCTGCCAGATCTTGTTACAGATAATGGTGAGTGCATCAATCATCGCTTTTCCTCCTGCTTGAAGCAGTGCCGCGGGTATGTGGTCCACTCCCGCTAACTTACCTTCCTTCAGCGATTGCAATGCTGCCTCAACTTCTTCTCGGAGAATTGGGAGTATTTCTTCTTCTTCTCTGTTCTCGGGACGTGCTAGAACCGATGGTTCTCCGTTTGGTGTGTGATTGTAAAGGTCAGAGCAGTACTCTGTCCATCTGTCCAAGACTTCTTGTTCTTCTGTAAGGCATATGCCAGGTTTCATTGTAAATATTTTATTTGGCAATTGAATACAAGCATTAGAACAAATTAACCATGGTGTATAAATATTTTTGTATGCATGTGAAACATTCCTCGGACGGTTTAAGTTAGATCCTATATCGCCCAGCATCTTGAGCAGCTTTAGAGCTGGAGAAGCGCTATTATAAGAACGATTAAATAAATAAATAAAAATAAAAAGAACTCTAAGCTGAGGTAGGATAGAAAAGAACATTCAAGCCATTGAATGGACGAAATTGAAGTTGAATGCCTACACCCACCCGCTATCGAAGAGCTGGCAAGGACCTAAATCAACATTAAACCACCAGAGCAATCATATGGACAGTATAAAAATAAATTGCCACTTTTGTCTTCCCACCATGGGATTCGAACCTGGGTCTTCGGTGTACCAGGTTAACGCTCTACCACTGGGACACCAAGCCATGGAAATGTGATGCTTTTGCAAGATCTTAGGCATCAGCTACAAAGACCTCAATGCCAACGAGGAAATGCGGGCAAATTTCAGACAACATGCGGGATCCTATGCAGACCTCTTAACAACAGTCAGAAGAAGAAACCTCCAGTGGCATTTTGGTCCTGCCTACCCGAGATCATTCACCAAGGAAGGGAAAAACAACGAGAGAGCCTGTGACAGAAGAAATGGTGGGAACCATATTGCCAGGGTTCATAAAGGAATGAGCTGAAACAGAATGCGTTTTTAACCTTGCTATCTAATTATTTTACTGTAATAAGTTTAATCTCTTTCATGTCCAGTATTTCTCTTTTCGGCGTATGAAGTAAATGAATGACTGTTCCTTGCCTGGTTTTTAAATTGATTTTAATGTGGTCCTGAAAGGAAGTGGACTCGGAACAAGTACAAGCTCATGACAGATAGAGATGGAGAGCTGAGAGAGAGAGAGAAAGAGAGAGAGAGAGAGAGAGAGAGAGAGAGAGAGAGAGAGAGAGAGAGAGAGAGAGAGAGAGAGAGAGAGAGTTGGAAAGCTGAAAGACGGCATAGGCCTACGTCCGCTGCGGAGACCCCTTAATCCAGAGAGTTACGGGACTCCTGGCCCTGATGCTGATCCTGAAACAGTGCCAAGGTGACTGATGTTAGGTAAAGAATTTCCTTTGCGCTTCGGTCATAAAGGGAGAGAGTCATTAGGTAAGAGAGTCTTAGGCTAATTAACCTAACCGCCAAGCAAGGGAGTAGGGTGAGTAAGAGTTGAAATACTTAGTATTGATAAAACAAAACGTAATCGCCCAAATGTATGTTTTAAAATTATTATTATTATTATTATTATTATTATTATTATTATTATTATTATTATTATTATTATTATTATTATTATTATTATTATTATCATCATTATCATCATTATCATCATCATCACATCACCAGAACATCAGGCTTGCAAAGACCATCCTACTAAGCACGGTGCAAGGAGGCAGAGGAAGAGGGAGACAAAAAAAGAGGTGGAAAGACATCGTTCGACTGGCTTGACATTGAGTGAAACCATGAAGAATGCTGTATGAAAATAGCGATCCAAAACACGAGCAACAAAAATCAAATTAAGAAATGTTTGCCAGCCTATAAGTGAATCGAGTCGAATATTTCATATAACTGTCGTTTCCCAAACGTTGGCTGCCTGAATGCGAAATTTTTTCCCCACATCACTTCTGAGGGATATCTTAAATGGAACGACTTCAGACCTAAACCACCCCCGTTGGGGTGCAGGGGGTTTCAGTATAAATAGTATCCCCACTTTCTGGAAATTTAGTGCTTTAAATTCCCACTGTCGCTGTCTTTCTCATTTGCTCTTTCTCATTCCTGCTCTATTCTATCAATCTGCTATACTATCTTCTTCTTCGCTAGACCAAGCTCCTACCTTTTTCATGAAAACTCTTCCGGGACAAGATTCCTTATTTGTGTATGAGGTCTGCTGGATCAGCTTGGGAATATTGGACGCTTTCTGCCAGGTGGTCGCTATGGCTTCCTATGATGTTATTATTTAGCAATGTAGGCATTTTATATGTATGTGTTTTGTTGATATTTTATAATGATGTTTGTATTCTATTTTGTTTTTGTAAACGGGGGTTCGATAAATTAGAGTACAGCCTCAGCGTCCCCTGCGTGGGATGTCTTTTGTTGTAAAGTGACTGGCTGGTGGAGAGCTTTCAGTTTTACCATTAGGGTTGTTTCGGCAGATCTTTTATGCGGATTGGGGGTTGTCCGGTCCTGATTTGGCTCGGAAGAGTCCGCTGGACCTAAAGCAATAATCATGTAATGTAATGTAAGACCTAAACCGTGCAGAGTTGTTACCTCCCTTTCGTGCCCTTCAGTGTCCTCACACGCCAAAGTTTGCTAAAACAAGCTTAGATAATAGTTTTTCTGTTAAATGTGTTTGTACGTTTGTATCATTAACAAATCATTGACAAATATTATGTATATCTATATAATTATTAATTTATAATGTATGGATTGTGAATTACTTTGTTATAAGTATTGTGAATTGTGTCGTTTAAATTTTTTTTTTTCAAGAAGATTAGTTCACTGAATTTGCCTACATCTATACTGCAACACATAATTGTAAAATATCTAGCCCAAAGTTGAATGCGCACATTCATATAATCATAATACTAAGTTCATTATAATAATATTAGTAGGCTAAGGTAAAGTATTGTTATTGTTTATTAGTATTAATTTAATATTATTCTTTTCTTCAGTACTGTAATAGTGTAAGTACCACCGTAGGGTAGTAGGCCTACTATTAGGCCTACTCAATACTGATACAGTGATAGTCTATTATTCTATTGCTAGTACAGTAAAACCTCCGTTTTACGACCTTTAAATTGCCATTAAAACGAGGTCGTAAATTGGAGGGGTCTTAAAAAGGAGGTAGGACATTTTCGAGAAAGACATTCAGAAAATTAATTAAGTAAAATAAATACATGTACAAAAAGTACACATACCATTAAGTATAGGGAACATCTACCATCTTTCAGAAATAGAGATTAAACTCTGTCTCACAACCATTACAGTCAATATCTTCCTCTTCCTCATTATTTGCAAAATAAAAAATCAATGTTGGTATGATAGTTGTTTAAAAGTGTATGTAAGTGCTGAGTGCATGTTTGGAGTTATAACTATTTATAAGATAACCCAATTAATATTGTTGTAATTATTTGTATTCAATCATTGAATAGTTTTTTTGTTTTTTGTTGTTTTTTTTAATTTAAAGAAAGCGGTTATTTCTGTTTGTTTGCATGACCCATCAACACCACCCTCCCACCCCTGCATCCGTGCATGTTCTCTTAGTATGTCACTTTGAACACCAGACATGGTGTCGTCAAGATCTGACAGGCCCCTGCTCAGGGCAAATCTGGTCAGCTCCTTAGAGTATTTCAAGCTGTTTTAATGCATCGTCTGATGTTAAAAGTTGTAAAGTTGTAAACGAAACTGTTTTCTTCAAGAGCACAGATATAGTATTGCTTTGGAATCGGAATTTTTCAGATGCTAGGTCGTAAAATTTAATTATTTGAAGGTTCCAAGTCGCGTTTTAGAGGTAGTCGTTTAAGAGAGGTCGTTTATATAGTACAAACCATCGGTGAATTTTTTTCCTGTAGTATGTTGGAGGAAGTCGTTTAAGAGATGGTCTCAAAACGGAGGTTTTACTGTACTAGTATTTGTTGTCAGTATGACGTTGTCATTGTGTTGTTAGTGTAAGTACTAAAGTAGAGTAGTATTAGTGGCCTACACCAAAGACCCAGTCGCTTGTCATCACCCTTTCCAAAATGGGTAACCTTCAGAAGTGTGAAAATTATCATACCATCCGCCTCATCAGCCATCCGAGTGTGACGGTGGGTCTATTGTTACTGGGCTCTGCACAATGAAATGCTATTACCCACTCGTCTTTGTCTGCGGAGATCGGCTAGTTTAATCACCCTATGACTAATCTTAATACATTTATATGTTTAGCCCAGTCTGTGTGCGGATAGGGTAATAGAGATAGGGAGAAAATGGTAAAATGACACACTAGCTCTCGCACCGCTATGAAACATATGTAGTCCAGCCACTTGTTAACAGTAAATATCACACATTTATTTCCTCTACTCTATACATAATTCTCTAAACACTCTATTAACTTAACAGTCCAAATTCACTTCGACTAGTTTGCTCCTTGATGGGTCTATGCTGCCACTGTTCTCGATATTTGCCACTGTCTCAACATTGGGCTATCTGTTCTGGTTGGTCTAATGTTCTTTTTCAGGAGAGTGGACTACCTCACAGTCCTGCTAGATCAGTGTTAGTGCAACTCTTCTTGCACTTAGCTGATTCGTTGATGTGTGGTGATGGTTTCTCCTCCTTGGTTGTTGACTATTGGGCTATCGGAGCTCAGTGCTCGATGTTCCCCTGCAGGCCGGAAGTCAGGGTTGACTCTTAGGGTTCTATTTCCTGCATCGAACCAACAAGCCTGCTCGTCTGCAAAACATAAGACGAGTTTCTGCAACGCCTTGTTTAAAAATGGTGTGCCGAAAGAGCCCTCAGTGATCGCTCCACTTATATATATATATAAGCGACGAACAATCTTCTAAGTCCGTGGTCCACTGGAATCTCCAACGTAATTCCTATACATATACATACATCGTGGCTAAACTAAACACATTCTCCGGTACAGCCACTGGTCTGCAATAATAGGCATAGTAGAAACTACAGTTGGACAGTAGAGGCTACCTCGTGGTTTCGAAAACCGGTCGCGGGTCAGCCACGTGGTCACGCTAAGTTTTACTAACATTCACAATTATAAAACATGGCAAGACTTCACATACATAATCCAATAATCATATCAAGGAATCGCAGTGAAACAAAAGATTGATCATTTACCTTTCTGACAATGTCAGGCTGTGGCTATACTGCGATGAATGAATTTCACCCGTCACCTGCTTAGTCTTCAGCTAGAGAGATCTTTCAGCGTGCGTCCTACTTGGTTGAGATTCAGACAAAGACTGACTACCCAAACCCTGTGGTCAAGCTAATGCCCACGAAAGTCTCGAGGGTGCCGGGGGGTTCCGTATAAATAGTATTCCCACTTTCTGGAAATTTAGTGCTTTAAATTTCAACTGTCGCTGTCTTTCTCCTTTGTTCTTTCTCATTCCTACTGTGTTCTAGCACTCTACTATCTTCTTCACAAGACCAGTAATCTACCTTTTTTTTCCTTCTTGTAAACTCTCACAAAACTCCTCATTTGTGTATGGCGTCTTTTGGGTCAGCATGGGGATATTGGACGCTTTCTGTCAAATGGTCACTAGGGCTTTCTATGATATTATTTAGCAATGTAGGCATTTTATGTGTATGTGTTTCGTTAATAATTTATAATGATTATATTCTATTTTGTTTTCGTAAATGAAGGTTCGATAAATCAGAGTACAACCTCAGCGTCCCTCCCCTGCCTTTATTGTAAAGTGACCGGCTGGTGGAGTGCTTTCAATGTTACCATTAGGGTTGTTTCAGCAGATCTTTTATACGGATCAGGGGTGAGCCCTCTTTCAACCAAGATGTGTTCTTGATTCGGCTCTTTGCAGTCCGCTGGATCCTATAAACAATGACAAACTAACTAACTAAAAGTGTTATGTTGACGCTAATAAATATGTAACCGAGCTCAGTAATAATTATGCCTATAGCCTACGTGTATGTAGTCTTCTCTCTCTCTCTCTCTCTCTCTCTCTCTCTCTCTCTCTCTCTCTCTCTCTCTCTCTCTCGCTCTCTCTCTCTCTCTCTCGTGATTAAAAATTAAACCGAGTTTAATTAATAGTAAAGTACTCCTTCAGCGTACGTGTGGGCATATGTGTATATACGCATATACACACACGCGCGCACACACACACACATTCACTCAGAAACACGCGCCAACATTCACTTTCTCTTTCTCTCTCTCTCTTTTTCTCACGCACCCACACACATAAGTTTACCCACAGACGCAAGCGCTAACACACACATACACACGTACATACAAACATTCACACACACATACAAACATACACAAAATCAAACATACACATATACATACAAACGTGCACACATACATACATATAAACATTACACACATACACACGAAAAAAACCCACCACAAACATAAACACACACTTGTGGTCTTTACTTGTTTACAGCCTAAATATGTTGAGTACACATAAGCGATATTCCTTCCGATAAGGGTATAAACCGAGATCTAATCTGTGAACGCATGTATTCCATCGGACAGACTTAATAGATCCTGACGTTTAATGTCCTAGGTGGTGTGCCGGCTACATAAATGCAACCAGCAGTGAGGAGTGGGGAGAAAAGAAGAAGAAGGAGAAGAATAAGAAGAAGAAGAAGAAGAAGAAGAAGAAGAAGAAGAAGAAGAAGAAGAAGAAGAAGATGATGATGATGATGATGATGATGATGATGATGATGATAATGATAATGATGATGATGATGATGATGATGATGATGATGATGATGATGATGATGATGATAATGACGACTACGATGATGTAAGAAAATATCGAGGGGCAGAAGCATGCAAACGAAGAAGAGGAAGCCATGCCATCCTCGATTGTATCAACATATTTTTTTAATGAATGAAAAGGCGTGTGGGAGTAGGTGAATAAAAAAATTAAAAAAAAGAAGAAGAAAAGGTGTAGGTAGATTTAAATGAAAGAAGTAGACATTCCTCCTACGTTTTGTTATCAATGTGTCCAAAAATTATGATCTCAGTGACGGATTGACGGCTTTCGCTGGTTTGTCGCTTTCATCGTGTTACAAAACGAATGGGAATTACTATGCTAGAAAACAAGTTGTACCTTTTCCTGCCATTTAGAGCCGCAATGAAGGTTGTTGGGGCGGTCCTAGTGGTCACGCTCTTTCTCGTGTTCTGTTGGATGTTCTTTTAACACATGATGCAGAGACACAGTGAGTAGTTCTAGCAGCACTACTTACCCTGGATCGATGCTTAAAAAAAAAAGCAGGTACGAAATGATGGAGCGGAATTTTTAACTTGGTTTTATCCCTGCATTTTTTGTAAGCTCCCTGGACAAGAAATTTGGAAAAAAAAAGACGGATTGACATGGAGATACTGTAATTCTATATTTGTGTATACGAATATCAAAACACATTTGCAAGATATTCAAACCTATTTCCAAACTCACACCCATAGCTCAAAGCCAGCATCTTATAAATGTGCTAATTTTGGAGAAGCTGTTCTATCTCGGATTAATCCATAAGGAGTTCAGCTAACATAAGACAAAAGACCAAGTGTGAGGCGACGGGTCATCACGGGCTGCGGGGGGAGAAACAATCAAACAATATATCTTATCGAATGACAAGCAGACGTAAATGTGTGTGTGTGTGTGTGTATGCGCGCGTGCGTGCGTGCCATATTTTTATTACATGTGTTTCAGATTGGGATTGTATAGAGTGCCGAACTGTTGCCTGTATGGAATCATTAGCGCTTCGAATAAGCTTACTACTTCTCTTGTTTTAACAGGTGCAAGGCGGCAGAAGAAGAGGAAGACAGAAAAAGAAGTAGGAGGACAACATTCGAGAATGGACTGGCTTGATACTGAGCGAAGCCATGGGGGTTGCTGAAGACAGAGAAATATGAAGTACGATGGTTAAACTTAATCGATCATCTGTGGTGCCCCAACGAACTTCGAGTTACGGGATAGGATATAATAGGATAGGATAGGATAGGATAGGATAGGATAGGATGTTTTAGCAGAATGTCTTGATCCTCGTTGTTTTCATTATTTTATCTAAACCCGGTGATGTAGGCTATTTATAATGCGCATTAGCAAAACTGAATAAATTTGCAAAATATGTTTGTGTTCACGTAGGTGGAATATTTTTGTTGACACTTCAATGAACTACACCAGCTCCCAAGGTTATTTCCCCTACCGCCGACTCGCGCCGCCATAAGGCACGTGGCTGCGAGTACCTCGACACTGCTCATGCGCGGAATTGTCATAAAGGCATGCTAGTGGCGTCTACACATTCTTTTCTGTGGGACTGAGGCTGGCAGAGGCATAGAGAAACTTGGAATTGACCTACAGCGTACTATAGAATAACTTAACGCGGCTGTCATCATCACCTTGGTTTTTCGAAAGCAACCACATTTAAATCCAGGTACGATTTGGTTATATTTACTTTATAATTTACTTTGCCGCTGTTTTCTATTTTCCCTAACGCTTTTTCCCCCTTGGGAGGCACGGTTATTGCTTTCCAACAAGTTATACCTACAAAAGTAGGCTTCAACGAGAAAAGCACGATGAATTATTTTAGAAATGTTGTTATGTTTTTTAATGTATTGTTTAACATTCTAACTTATTTATTTCACATTTCAGCAATTAACTTTTTAGTGTCAATGTTATTTGTCAACGAAAAAGATAAGATTTATTTACCGTAATATGTCATGTATTTTTTTTAATTTGATTTTATTTCATTTATTTTAATGTACTGAAACTATCAAATGGCGATGTGATGTTTTCTGTCACTCATTGGTTTATTTTAAGATATAAACATACTGAAAATAGAAATTAAATATTTAGAAATATCTAACTTTATTAGCTGAAAATTAAACACAAACCTTCTAAATTTAAAAATTTGAGAAGTAATACAAGCATCGCTAACAAATAAATTTAAAAAAAGAAAACGTCAAAGAAAGATGAGTGGAAAATGTTTAAAGGACATACTAGATTTGTTTAAAATGTTTTTCTATCCCTTTGTTGATATTTGTTAGCAATAATGGTGTATTCATGTTGTTAGGACAACTTATTCATTTGAATTAATATACAACTCATTGATCTCTGAAACAACATATTAAAATATAGAATAATTAAGCTGGTATTTCCTGTGCCATTAACCTATTCTTCTCCTTCTCCTTAACCTTTATAGCTTAAAGGGACACACTTTGACCACTCCCCCTCGACAGATCCTTTTAACATTCACAGTGAGTGTTGCCACACTGAAAAAAACGTGCAAAAAGAAACTTTCGATGAAATGAATAAATTCCGTTTGTGCCTATTAAAGCAATAGCCTTGAATCACTCTTGTTTGTGTGAGATATGTGCGCTATATAAATTCATGTATTATTATTATTATTATTATTATTATTATTATTATTATTATTATTATTATTATTATTATTATTATTATTATTATTATTATTATTATTAATAGCAACAGCTGTTGACTAGCAAGCCAACACTCTGGAGCTAAAACTGGCAGCTTCCAAAGCCGGTAAGAGAAAGAAACCGTAAAAACAATCGCTCGTAAGGTTTTTCGTTTTCGTTTAATAAAACAGACCCTACCCTACACTAAACAACAAAGACGCACACTCCCAGGTGTGTGGTTCATTCAGAAATAGGGTCAAAGGTCACACCGCTGTACTGTTAAAACCGGGGAAATAACTCCCTTTTAGAACCGAAGTTGAAATTTTGAAGCCCTGGCGGCTGGTTTGAGCAACGAAAGCCCACTATATCATCGTTTAATGTACAAACGATGCTAATTTTATGATAAACCCGTTTTTGCCAAAAGTAAACAAAGCCTTCTAATATAATATGCGAAATTAGTCAGCTACCGTATTCGTATTCAACCCTGAATTCCTCCCCTGTGCAAGTCTTCTCGATAAGTAAAGCCGAAGACACCAATTAGGGTTAGTTTGTAATAGGTAATAGGCAAAAACTATGCTCCTGGGACATCACCATGAGGCTGTTGCATAAATCGTGAATGTTAGATTATTTCTAAAAAAAAACTGTATTGTCTGGTCATCAAGGGAGATCCAATTCTTATTTAAATACACATTTCTTTATTTATTCAATCGTTCTTATCGATATGATAATTATGCACAATTTGGGAGACGAAACTAATAAAATATAATGACGGAGAAAGAAAAAAAACCAAACACACAAAACATCAACATAAAACAAACAAACAAACAAAGAAAATATTGTTGTGGAGCATGAAAATGTTAATGTTCGCCCGTAATGATAGGCTAACCCATACCTATTAGACATATTATGTTGTCAAAGATTTGACCTGGCGCAGTTGGCTAGTCGCCGGTTTTCTATGCCGAAAGTCGCGGGTTCGGCGGTCACCGAGGGATTTCTCTGGGTACTCCGGTTTCCTACTCCCTTCAATAAAAGCATTGAAAGCAAGCTATCTAAAATGTCAAATTTAAAGAAAAAGGAAATTCTTGTTAAAAACAAAATCAGAAACAAAATAAAATAGTTTTATATAGTAATGTAAGAATTTGTTTTCTTTTTATATAATTCTTTAAACATTCTGGCAGACAGTTTAAAACCATGAACAAAATATCCGTTTTGATAATTTATTTTATTTATTTTCGTACCAATAAATAAATAAATAAAATTGACAGCCGTATTAATTTTTCGAAAAACCAAACAAATAACAACCAAAAAACAAGCACACGAAACAAACAAACAAACAAATAAAAAAACAAAAACAAGAGCTGGTCTCTAACGGGTGCAGAGTTTCCTCGCGTGCTCTCTCTCTCTCTCTCTCTCTCTCTCTCTCTCTCTCTCTCTCTCTCTCTCTCTCTCTCTCTCTCTCTCTCTCTCTCTTTCTTTCTCTCTCTCGCACACGCACACCCACACACTAACTAATTAACTAACTAACTAACTAACTAACTAACTACCAAGTTTCAAAGAAATGCGTCCATTAATTTATGAGAAAAGTGCACACAATAAATAACTAAATGAAAAGAAAAAAAATATTACGTCGCCACGAGGACTTCACTTGATATACTAAGTTTTGAATAAGGCTCAACGCAGCTGTACATTCTCATTGCCTATAAAGTTTAAAGGAAATTTTTTTAAAAAGTTAAAAGGTGACGTTATCATGATTACGTCACTCGATTTGCGTAATTTTGGTTTATGTTGGTAAAGTCTAAGTATATACGTAAAGTCTAAGTATATACCAAATTTGAAGGAAATCCTTCCAGTAGTTTGGGAGAAAATAGGAATAGAAAAAAAACACATTACGTCACTATGATGACTCGCACGATGACGTCACTCAATATACGATAGTTTCGTCTAAGGCTCAAGGCATCTGAACACTCTAATTAGGCCTACATATAAAGTTGTAACAGTTCAAACATTTTAAAAATAAAATAAAAATTGTTCCGATGATTACATCACTCGATTTGCTTAAGTTTAATTTAACACATTACACGTGTGAAGTCTAAGTACATACCAAACTTGAACTAAATCCCTCCAATAGTTTGAGAGAAAATAGGATTAGAAAAAGAGGGGGGAAAAGACATCTCCATGATGACGTCACCCAATAGGAATAAGTTTTTGTTGTCGTCTGATCTGGTATGGTTCTCTATTTTCTAACTACAAACCAAATTTGAAAGAAATCCGTCTATTAGTTTCTGAGAAAAGTGCGCGAATGTCACTTTCGGACGCCGGCCGGACTGACGCTGGACGGACGCCGGACGCCCAAAGCCAAAACCTGAGGTTTCCGAGCTTTACAGCTCGGGAACTAAAAACGAACGAACAAGAACGAACATCCCCTACCTCCCAAAACGAATCTTTAAAAGTTTAATTTAGAAGAGCAACGGGATGTTTTGTAGTAAACAAATAAATAGGCGTATATTATAAGAAAATAATTCGAACATAGGTAGATTTACTGTTCATGAATGTAGTCTACATATTAGACTTTAATTTTATTGTTCGTGGTCGCTAGAAGAAGAAAAATAGAACGAAAAAGGGGAGGAGTATCATAAATAAACAGATTCGCCCCTTTTATGCCTTAAATACAATATTGTTTGTATTGTTTTTATTCACCTGCCTAGTTACTTACACCAAGACTCGAATGTGCCATACGTAGGAAAGAGGAGAGGGAGAGAGAGAGAGAGAGAGAGAGAGAGAGAGAGAGAGAGAAGTTTGTGCGTGTGGGTGTGTATATATATATATATATGTGTGTGTGTGTGTGTGTGTGCGTGTGTGAATAGTGGTGTTAAAGGATTTGTCGACTCTTTGGTTACATAACTATGAAGTTAGTCAGCTGATACGGTAACTGAAAGGCTAGCTCTTGTTTGTGTATGTGTCACCAGCATCGAAAGAAGCCAACTGCAAAGAAACCTAATTAGTCAACTTTAGACAAAATAAGGATTTTAAAAGAATACCAAACAAACATAAAATCAACAGCAACAAGAACACTTAAAATAAACCTTCTGGTCACACACACACACACACACCCACACACACACACACACGCACACGCACCTACGCACCCACACACCCACACCCACCCACCCACCCCCACACAAACGCCCGTTTTTTAAAAATAGTTAAAATTGCGAATTTTGTTAAAACACTATTACCCTCGTATCTCCATGTATAGCATCCGTTATTATTATTATTATTATTATTATTATTATTATTATTATTATTATTATTATTATTATTATTATTATTATTATTATTATTATTTAACAAATCTGGTCCGCTGCATCATCTCCGTATATTTCACAGTGGGGGAGGCACTCACGCCATCAGCATCATTATTATCAACAGAATCAACTAATCTGTGCACAGACAATTGATGTAATTTACAAAAGGTAAACTAAGTGCACAAACTTTGCATTTCATCGTTGTTAGTTGCGGGAATATGTGTTTTTCTGAACGCATTTTATATCTATAGGTTTTGGAAATATACGGGTAAACTTAACCCAAAATTATAATTACACGATAACAAGTAACCAGGTATGGACATTTTCTAGAAAGGGTTTATAATATTCCTATACGTTCGTAGTCCGACTATGAAAACTTTGGCCAGTAGCATACATAAACTTCAGAGCAGTTCAATTCAATTCATTTATGGTCTGGCTATAAATTTATGTTGCAAAGCTCGAATATTTGTAGGCTGAGGGCCATTAGTGGCTCTTTGAGTTTAAAAAGTGTTTACTACTACTACTACTACTACTACTACTACTACTACTACTACTACTACTACTACTACTACTACTACTACTATTACTACTATTACTACTAACGGATTTTTATATAGCGGGTACTCCAGCCTATGAACAGACTCACCACGCTTTACATAATCATTACATATAAATACATGCACTCGATAAAACATTGCTTTTGCTACAATACACCAAAAGACAGAACAGTAAGGGTACAACTATTTACAACTATGTACACAAATTACAAAAAAAAAGACAGAAATAGACTATTTACAACTATGTACACAAATGACAGAAAAGACAGAAATAGAATAGCAAAAAACCTATTCACAGCTATTTATATGCCTGGTTAGGCCCAAGAGGAAAAACAGTATAAATATGTACAGCCGTGTATACACTTACGGATCAGACAGAGACAAAAGAGGAGAGAATGGCAGCGGGATGCAAATCAGTCTGAATAATGCAGTTTGAAGAGGTGGGTTTTGAGGGCCTTTTTGAATGCTTGTGTTGATTGTATGTTGCGGATATGGGAGGGAAGGGAATTCCATTGCTTAGGTGCGGCGTAGGCGAATGCACGTTGGCCGTATGTCTTAGTGCGGGTGACGGGAACCTTGAGTGTGCGAGTTTCAGCAGAAGATCTTAAAGTGCGTGAAGGAGAGTAGACAGACAGCAGGTCAGCAAGGTAGGAGGGACAAGAATCAGTGAAAAAGTTGTGACAGAGAACAGAGAGTTTGTACTCTATGCGTGCTTGCACAGGAAGCCAGTGAAGGGAATGTAGTAGAGGTGTGATGTGATCGCGTTTCTTAGCTCGGAATACTAGTCTAGCTGCTGAGTTCTGAACCTTTTGTAGTTTGTCAATGATGTGTTTTGGGGAGCCAGCAATGAGAGAGTTGCAATAGTCAAGACGAGAAAGGACGAGAGCGCAGACTAGGGTTTTGGTGGCAGTGAGTGTAAGATAGTGGCGAAAGGAGCTGATTTGGCGTATGGCCGTGTATGCAGAGCGACAGACGTTGGAGATGTGGTTGTTGAGGGACAGGTCATCGGAGAGAATGTAGCCGAGATTTCTTGCTGAGGATGAGAACTGAATGTTTGTTGTCCCTACTGTAAGCGATGTTGGGAGAGGCGGGAGTGAGGAGGAGGTGTTGTGCTTGTGAATGAGGAGGGCTTCGGTTTTATCGTCATTAAGCTTAAGCTTGTTGAGTGTCATCCATGACTTAATGTCTGTGATGCAGTTCTCCAAAGTCTGAACATGGAATTAATGAGAGAGGGGGCAGTGGATTTATAAAGTTGTGTGTCGTCTGCAAATGACTGACTCTCAACAGCATGCTTTCTAAGCAGGAGAAGCAGTGGCTTGGTGTACAGAGTAAACAACACCGGCCCTAAAACGGAACCCTGAGGCACGCCGCACACCAATTCTGCTGTGCTGGAGAAACAGCCATCGACAGTGACTGCTTGTGATCTGTCAGAAAGATATGAGTGGAACCAAGCCAGGACCGAGCCGGAGATTCCAAAGTAGTGTTGAATAAAGAGAATGTGGTGGTCGACTGTGTCAAAGGCAGCTGAGAGGTCTAGTAAGGTGAGAACGGAGACGTTACCATTATCTAAGGCCCGTAACAGATCATTGGTTACCTTTAGGAGGGCTGTCTCAGTGCTGTGGAAGGGTCGGTAGGCAGACTGGTTGGGGCAAAGTAAAGCGTTATCATATAGGTAGGCAAACAGTTGTTTGAGAACAATTTTTTCTATGACTTTGGACAGGAAGGAGAGGTTTGAAACAGGTCTATAGTTCTTTAGATTATTTTTGTCTAAACTTGGCTTTTTAAGGAGGGGTTTGATGACAGCCGCTTTGAGCACAGACGGAACAACACCAGAGGACAGACTCTCGTTGATAATGTGGGTAATGGTCGGGAGTAGAGGGTCAAGATTCTCTATCAACATGGGGGTAGGAATGGGGTCAAGAGAGCAAGATGTTGGTTTTGAGCTTAAAGGTCAACCACAGTGCTTGGTCAAAAAGTTTCTGCTGAAAGAACTTTACTAAATAATACCAGATGCAAAAGATTCGGTAAGCAAAGCTCTACCGTTTAATAGATATCGATCACTGAAAGTGGGATTTCCTACCTGTAATTAAGAGTAAAAGAAGTAATAATCTAAAACGCAGCTATCGCTGATCTCCCCTCGCAGTGACGTCAGCAGCTGTATACAATGGTCGATTGCGAAGAAGTTACAAGCAAGACAAGCAGTGTTTCTTCATTCGATCTGTCGTGTTACAGCAGTGCTCTCTTCTGTTAGAAACGAATTCGACCCCCGAGTACTAATTGTAATAATAAACAAATAATTATACGAGCTAGACCAGTGAATACATACCCTCTTGCGTTCCCTTTTCTGAAAAGCTGCGGGTGGGCGTCTCGGGCGGCTTGAGTTAGATCCTGTATCGGCCAGCGCCTTGAGCAGCTCTTGAGCTGGAAAAGCGCTATATAAGAACGATTAAATAAATAAATAAATAAATAAAAGCTCCTCTGACTTTCCTGACACGCGGCAAACTGATAGCAGACGATGGATGTGTAGTAGCCACTGTGACTGTAGTTGAAGTTGAAGCAGTACTAGTAGGCCTACTACTAGTAACTTGAATCACTGTTGCTGTTGTTGAGGCGCTTGTTGCAATGGCACACGGACTTTGGATCGTTGGAACAGAACCAGGCTTTAATGTCTGTATTGTTTTCATCCCAAAGCTCCGCATTAATTAAAGTGGCACTTGGGGGGAAGCAGTCTTCAGCGAAGTGTTTTGCGCAAATTGCTGACGACGCAGTTGGTGTCCCGTACTTCGGACCGAAGTTTACACACTTTTCCTGCACGAATCTCACCCACTTATTTCGCACTTCTTCGTTTTTGGAAACCTATGCAATGTTAACCCATCCGCTTGTTTGTTTGTACAACCCGCAACGGCACAATATAGGCCACTGCTCTTCGTTTTCCTGCGTTTTGATAGAGAAGGGGCACTATCGACTCCATATTGTCTACAGAAGTTGACGTCACGAGCCATGTGGTCACGTGAGCGGGCTTTTCGAAGGTGCAAAAGTTTATTCGAAGTAGATTTTATTAAATATTTTAAAAAGGCAGTATTTTTCGGAAAAAAATTGTTTGGCATGTGACTTCTTTTATTATGTAGATATTTTGTGCTCAGTTTTATGTTTCAATGATGTTGACCTTTAAGATGACTTTCTTGACTTCTTGCTCTGTTATTGGTTGAAACACTTCCATCTTTGCGGTAGTGAGGGAAGGTGAGAGTGGGTTAATGAGTGGGATCTCAGGGCTGTCAAGAGCGGCCCTTATGTCAGCCACTTTCTGTGTGAAATAATTACGAAATACATCTGGGAGCTGACATGGTGGTTGCGTGGATGGGAGTGATGTTGCATTGCTCTTACCCCTTAGCTGATTGCAAATGTTGAACAACTGTTTGCAAGTTTCGCTGCTGCTAATTCTGTCGCTAAAGTACCGGGTTTTGGCAGTCTGGACTATTTTAGTGACCCGTTTTTTTTGCAGCGGTGAAAATCTGCTTGCTGACTTCTAAACCCGATTTAAGCCACTTTTTCTCTGCTTTGCGTCGGTGTTTCTTCGCCTCGGAGAGCTCGTCTACTACCACTACTACTACTACTACTATTACTATTACTACTACTACTACTACTACTACTACTACTACTACTACTACTACTACTACTACTACTACTACTACTACTACTAACAACAACAACAACAACAACAAACACACCCACAGAAATAGTGATTTACTGTTGCAACTGCGCACCGCCTCCTACTCTTGCTGGCTTTACAAATATTATCGCAGACGAACCAGATCTTGAAATAAACATCCACACATACATACACACCTATACCACACCCGACTACCTCAAAACATACGACAAACAACAACTGAAACAATTATTTTGACGTGCACTGTCTTCCATCTTAACAGCTCTTCCTATCTCCCAAAAGCTTCGTGGAAAAAAACACGTTACCTTAATTTATTTTATCTCTTTAGAAATCCAGCATTACTTTCAATACCTGTCTACACAATACCTGTCTACGCAACTTGTTGAATAAACATTATTGGTTGTAAAAAATGTTCAAAAATAAAAATTAGATTTTTTTCCGTATTCTAATAGCGATTTCCCTGCCTTTACACCACCTGTATGAGTGATGTATGTGTATTTGGTGTGTGTGAGGGTAAATGAGACAGGTGAGCATGTATGTTGGTATAGATCGCCGCGCTTTGAGCATTGGGGTAAGGCGCGTTCATAGCATCCTGTATTATTATTATTATTATTATTATTATTATTATTATTATTATTATTATTATTATTATTATTATTATTATATACACTGGCTGGTTGGCGTTCAGCAATCATGCTGTGTCCCACCGCTCTCGTAGCTCAATGGCAAAGCATTCGCCTAGTGGCGCACTCAGGTTCGAATCTCGTGGTGGACAAAAAAATAAAAACGGCCATTTTAATTGTCCATCTTAGCAGTATGATTGCTCTAGTAATTCAGTGTTGATTTAGGTCCCTACCTCTTTTTCTAAGTGATGGTTATCCCCCAACTGCCATATCAAAAATGGTGGATGTAGACGTTTAACTTCAATATGCGTTCGTTTCGTAAATCTTTTTAGTGGAAGACTTTTTAGCAAGGCTTGTGTAATGTGAGTTGGTGTCAGCGGGTGATTGGAGTTTGTTGCAAACCACTAACACCTAATCCATTTATTGCAATCGTATGCTCGGTGCGCTAAATGGAAAAGCCAAACAACGCAGGACACGAATTCCCGAGCTGCTCTTCCCTAACAATGTTTTGCAAAAATCCATAGAGGAAAATTATACAAACAGTCAAAATTTATTTTACTCGTTATCGCGCTATTACCTACAGTGTCTCTTGTGTGTCAATTGTTTGAAACTCTTGTTATCCTTTCAACACCGCTTTCTCTTCCGATTAACCTGCAATCAAAGAGAAATATCTGCCTTGGACACTCAGCCCAACATTGGAGGCATCCTGTTTTACTCCTCATAGAGAAGGTCTTGCTGGATAATATCTCTTTATTTCTGTGGAGTCAAAACAACGTGACATCTGTAACCAAGCCTACATTCCTCTCTGGTGTTCATTACAATTTACAACTATATTTTCAATTATACCTGTTTAATTTTTCGATCGCATCAAGTTGTTCAATCTATCTAGTCTACTTGCTCCGTTTTCTTTGGCGTATAGTCTACAGGTTGACAGTAAAAAAAAAAAAAACACACACACCATGCGTTGCTCATAATTGGTATTCCTTACTACAAGTTGTACGATTTTATCGAAAATGTAGTAAAGATTACAAACTATGGTATTCACTACAGCTTTACCTTCGAAAGAATGTCGTTTTCGCTTTTTTGTTTCATTCTATATTTTCCTTTCTTCATTTATTAAAAATTCACAATACTATATTGTCGTATCCACCTGCCCCAAAGGGATGATTTTGAGATAAACAGCTAAATATGTATTGTTAAGTTATACAACAAGTCCCCGGAACTCTGAAGATTTGAATGCATTTGAGGGCCCAAAATTTTTTTTCCTATGGTTTCGTCCTTTACACTAGCGGTAAGAATCCAGGTTATCATAATCTGCATACACCTAACATAGCTGAATGCGTATATATGTCAATATTACTTGGTCATGCCTGAAACGGAAGCATGGCCGAGGTTAGTACTGGAAATATTGCTTGGCTTGGTGGCGCAGTTAGTCGCCGGTTTCCTATACCGATGGTCGTGGGTTCGATTCTCGCAGAGGGCGAACTTATGTGACTTAGGTACGAGACTGTTCAGGTCAAGTCACCGAGGGTTTTCTCAGGATACTCCGGTTTCCTCCCTCCCTTTAGTTGGATTCAGTCAATTTAAAATGTCAAAAATAAATGTTGATTTCCTTTTTTCCCCCACTCTTTAATAGCTATCTTCAAGCATTTACACCACATTCAGGGCTAGAAATTAACTTTTTTCTTTGGGGGCCACCGGGCCCCTTGATTTAAAAATTTGAGGGCCCACAAGCAACTTTCGGGGCCCAACTTGAAAAATAATGCAAACAAAAAACAAAAGAATTATTGACAATATAATAAGTAGAAAGTACAATTTGTCTGATAATCTAAAATTAAAAACAATTGAATTTCCAATTTTGCTGAGTGATGTCAGTTTTATTTGCCTTTTCTTTCACTTTCAAACATTACCAACAAAAAAGGGGAAAAAACACACACACACACATTCAGTGACACACATATATTCCAGTGACTAGTGAGCCTGAAATTGCCATTAAACAAAATAGAAAAAAAATCAAGTGAGTCTCTTGTATACTTTTTTTCAGTTTTGTGACTGAGTATTGCACAATACACATCATTAAATTTTTAATATGAGTAACCTAACAAAAAATCTGACCTCAATGCACAAAAGTTCAAAACAAAACCATGAAAGGGAACTAAACTTAACAGTACTCTTCCTCGTTCACTTCAAGGCCATGCCATGGAAATCTTTTTTTCCACCCTTCATTGTAGTTCCTTGATCTTTTTTCCTCTTCATACTTCTTTTTTCTCTCTTTTTCTTGTTCTTTCCTTTCGTCGACGTTTTCTTCTGGAGTCTTTCGCTTCCCAAAAATGGGAAAATACGCCATTGCCGATTGTTTTAGCAACTGTTTGGCGACGATATGTAGCCATACTTTCGTACTTGCAAAGATGGACATTTTGCGCTTATGTTGTGCCATGGCCTTTTGTTTATTATATTACAAAGATATTAAAGTGTATATTAAACTTTTGAGTGCAAAATTAAAGGATTTTCGCTTCTTTTCTCTGTGTTTTTTTTCTGTCCAAATTTAGGGCACACGTGTGGGTTGCTTCCCTTGGCCCAAATACGAAACTGCCGAGTAGAGCTAGCTGTAGCAGACATATTATTTTGCGGGCCAAGCGGGCCCTTCGTTTTTCAACTTTCCGAGCCCGAGATCAACTTTGCGGGTTTTTGGCCCCGGGCCCCCGCTAATTTCGAGCCCTGACATTTGTTTAGCGATAGATGTGTGTTTGTTGTGGTATGTGAAAGTGTGTGTAACATGTGAACCTGTATGCTGGTACAGATCGCCGCCCTTTGATATTGATTGGTGAGTTGGGAAACAGCGCGTACATAGCATCCGCTATAGTTATTGCTTGCACAGAGAGGGAGTTACTGTCCCAATAATCTATATCATGGCCCGTGGTTCCGGCTCTGTTATTCGGTCAACAATCTCCCTCTCTCTCCGACTACACCAGTCCTGTAATTATAAAGTTAATTTACAGTGGCCGGCGTGCTATACGGTTACTTCAAACCAAGCTCTGAAACACTGGTCGTGGCTTTACAGCGACAAATAAAATATTTGGTTCTTGTGTTTGTTTGAAACCTAACACGAGCTTAAGAACATGAAATAAAAATGGAAATTGCTATTGTTACGATTGAGACGCGCACGATAGTTCCGAACGTTTTGTTTTGCGAAGTGTGCAATCATAGTATATATTTACCTTTGATTTGATTCTGCACTGTTGCTAGAAAAAACTTTGTATAAGTTGATAATTCCTAGCGATCGATATTGTTGTAGTATCGTTGATAATTTTCTGGAAATACTTGTTTATTATCGATCGAAGTTTGCAGATCTATCTGGCGATAACTTGTAAACTGAGAAATGTTCTATGACCTAAGACAATGCGTAGTTCCGGTGACGAGTTTAAGTTTGATTGGGTGTTATTGCGTCATTCTGGAATGTTCTGAGCTTTACTAGATTTCAGAGAGACTATATAAGTAATGCACTGTCTGCTTGAAAAAAAAGGTTCTTGTAGCGATCTTGTATGCAGTTGTTGGTGTTGGCAAAAATAAAGTTGGAATACTTTATACGACGACTCCTGCCTTGTTGCTGAGTGAACAGGCTGCATTGATAAATGAATGGACTGGAGTTACCCATATCAAGATTCAAGCATCGGGGCTGATTCGGCTATTAATAAATCGTGTAACATCTATACAAAGCCGATTTCCTCTTTCACATCCACAAAACATGTGTGTGTGTGTGTGTGTGTGTGTGTGTGTGTGTGTGTGTGTGTGTGTGTGGGGTGTGTGTTTGTGTGTGTGTGTGTGTAGGTGTGTGTGTGTGTGCGTGGCTAGGTAGAAACGCCTTTATTCCGACATACACTTGAACTTCTACGTACTTTCTTTCATCAGGCCTTGCAAAGACCATCCTGCAAGGCACGGTGCAAGGAGGCAGAAGTAGAGGGAGACAGAAAAAGAGGTGAGAAGACGACATTCGAGAATGGACTGGCTTGACACTGAGTGAAACCATGAGGTCTGCTGAGGACACAGAAAGATGGATCACGCGGGTTAAACGATCATCTGTGGTGCCGCAACGACATTCGAGTTACGGTATATGATAGGATAGATAGAACTCAATTTCATGCTCACCCTCTCCGAGGTTTTCTTCGGGGGCTCCGTTATAATTCTGCCCTTACTCGCTTTTCTCCTTAATAACAGCATTTCATTGAATGCTGTCCATATGTGGTTTACATCCTATAGGAGCGAGAATTAAACCTACAACAAAACCTTTGTTCGGGTCTTCGGCTTTACTTTAGACGAGACTTCCGCAAGAGAGTTCATAGGTTAATTCCTGTTTCCTAGGAATTAGGCAATATATATTGCAACATACAAGCAATCTTTGCACTGAGTTTTCTTCTTCTGTAGCATAATGTGCGCGGGTCCACTTCATTTAGAGAAATGTACATCACGCCACAAAAAAACTGTTATCATTGAACAAGAAAATTGTCAGTAAACATTTAGGTTTGGGTGTGAAAGAGTGGTCTGTATTACGTTTCATAAGCAGAAATTATAGATTTGTGCTAAACTGCCTCCATTTATTCACACTTATGCTTATATTTCTTCTTTCTGAGTCAAGTTCAATTATGGTAACACCTTAAGAAAGTACGCATCACGCTATTTGATCACGACATGGTTTGATCATCGTTCGTGCATGTGCGCTTTTGCAAATTAGTGCCATCACATCGCCGTTCACACACTACGCTTAATTTTATCTATTATTATTATGGAGATATAAAAACCTTTTTAATGTCAAAGTTGTGATTAAAGCTGAACTCATTTCCTTTCCGTAATCGATTAGACGCGACAGTGTTGTGATTAAAGTTTAAATGTTATTCTTCTTGTTAAATCTAGTTTGTTTGAAAAAGAAACCTCAAAAGTTATGCTGGGGCGTGCAGGGGTGTTTCCTTTGCGTACAGGCGCGTGCTTCGGTAATTGATATTTAATTTTTGCATCCAATTGCCGCGTGTAGCATTGATCTCGGCGAACTGAATGACACAGTGCTTGTAAAACTTTTGTTGGTAATTTTCATCTTTAACTTCATAATTTTTTCCTACTTTTGTCGAGACCCACGTGATCTGCACGTATATTTGGAAAATGAGAAAGAGGAAATGACAAAAGGCACAAGAGGAGCCAGAGGGTGGTGAGAGAAAATACGAATATAGAAGGAGGAAGAAAGACGACGGATGAAAATGGAGCCGGGAAGGTCAGTTGGTAGAGCGGCGTACTAGTAACCATTAGATCCCTGATTCGAATCCCGGATTGGCCAACGTTTGACCATATTATTTCCCCTTACCATCAACTGGTTCACTGGTGTCAGAATCATGTGACCAGTAGTCGCCTACACGCTCTGGTGTCGTGTGACTATAATCTACGAATAATCTTGATACGGATAAAAGAAATTGAAAGCAGCGAGAGAGAAATAAGAGGGGCGCCGACCTCATGAAGCAGGCTGTGAGAAAAAGGGTATTTAAACCGCATTTTCTCTATGATCGAAAGAATACGGAAACACTTTTTAATACAGCTGTTGCTCAGTGAACAGGGAAGAAGAATCTAGCTGCAATTTGGAAGGTAATAACGATGGAAATCCTTAGATTAGTTTAGGAACATGAACAGCATGAAGACAAGTAGGCCTCGGCTATAGTCTGGTTGTAGCTACTTCATCGATTAAAACAGTACAATATTATAGCTGTAGCTGCGGTGTTTTCCTTGTTAAACTGTACTTGGTATTGAATGAGCTTTATTGTTAACGTTCCCAGGTTCAGCGTACTTTTAAAATTCACAATGAGTGTTGCCACACTGCATAAAATAACATTGATCTCCAAAACAGTAACTTCTTTCCTAACATGTTTTTAAAAAAAATCTATTTCATTCGTGTGTTGAATGTATGTTACTTTGTTGTGTTCGTTGCTTTTACGTTTGTATCCATGTACCCTTAATGAGTAAAAAAAAAAATCAATAATAAGACGTTGACTTTGTTAATAACTCGTACATGTGCTCTAATCACCCCGACACCGCGCTAACCTTTTTCATTAAGACACTAAAGGTAATCACACACACACACATACGCACACTCACACACACCCACACCCAAAGACACACCACCAAACACACACCCCACACACGCACGCACACCCACACACACATACACACACAATAACGAAACCATTTCCCCATAATATGGTCCTATCTGGGCGAGCTAGACAAAAATTAACATAACCGTATTTCGAATAAACATCAAACGATCATAGAATGGGATTACTGTAGCTAGATCTAAGCAAAAGTTCCTGCGGACTGCGTTTACTCAATACTGAGCAGTAACATTTGTTACGCAGCCTCACATTTACCTCTTCGTTTCTTTTCGTTAAATCGGTTTCATCTAAAGAAAGCAAATTGTAAACATGGAGCGAATTAGTCACTCCTTGAATCTGCGTGTTATTAACTTACTTTGGATTTATATAAATATATTGGAAATATTCAAGTAGCCATAAATCAGAACGAGCCAAGTGTTGATCTGCCGGCTTGTCGCTCCTAGGGCTGGACGGTTTTACCCACTGACCTATGGTTTTACCGATACGTAACTGTATTCAGGTTCGGAAACGCGACGGTACGGTATACCGGTGCGGGTGTCCAAGGTCCGGTTTACTGGGAAATTTCGACAACACATAACGCGACAGTGGGCGATATCTTGTCCGCCCGGAGAGCGAGTCTAAAGCCCAAACACGTGGATAGGCAGCTGTTCTTGAAGAAGAACTTATAAGAACAGCAGCTTATTCACGTGTTTGAGCATGGTACTATCGCCAATCCTTCTCAACTCTTAAAGTTTTTAAAGACCTTTCCCGTTGAATGTTTTTGTTTTATTTTGATTTTGTTGTTTAAAGTTTGCTGATGTTCTAAACAGTGATTGATCATAATTTGTTTTGAAGACGTCAAGCAATAATAAAGCTTCAGTTTCTATGTAAATGTGGTTCTTTGAAACTGTTTTGAGGTGTGTGGCAATCTTTCTTTTGCGTCGGTCACTACTGTCAGTGCCATATCCCATTTGATTGTAACACTTAAAATCGCGGTATACCGGTACGAAATACCGATACGACCTAAAAATACCGCGGTAATACCGGTACGACTTGGACCCACGGTACCCAGCTCTAGTCGCTCATATGCATACCATATTTACTCCTTCGGATGAGAGTAGAAACCAAGCTCTAGTCTGTGCACGCATGCATTTCATGGCACGGACTTTAAATATCTAACTTTCATGTCCTATAAGGGTGAGTGCCGGCTACACAAATACACCCAGCACGCACTAGGTCCCTTTACCCCATCCCCGGTCGCCCAGGATTATACTCAGTCGTCTGGGCGTCTGACTATGCGCCCAAAGGTTGAACAGGCGGGTTGAGTTAGATCCTGTATCGGCCAGCGCCTTGAGCCGCTCTTGAGATGGAAAATCGCTATATAATAGGGATGACCTGTAAAATATCTCAAGAACCACTGAACGGATTTTGACCAAACTTTATAGAAACATTACCTGGGTTAGTGCCCAGCTTCCCGTATCATCATTTTTGCTGTGCCGCAAAGGTCAAGGTCGCTGGAGTAAATTTTTCGCTCAAGCACCTATATCTCAAAAACGGCAGAACCGATGGGGTTGATCTTTGTGCATAGGTATTTAAACTCATCGTCAGTCATTCTGTGGTAGTCCGTTGGTCGGTCAGCTGTTCCGTCGCTCCTTCGGTCCGAATTGAACTTTTCTGTTTAAAACACTTGAGCACTATCGCAAACATGACTTGATCCAAATGACTTGGTCCATTTTGATTGTTATTATTTAGCAGATACTACCCAGCCTTTTGAGTCATTCAGATTTACACTTTTTTTACAGGTCGAGGTCGCTAAGGTCCATCATTTTAAAAAAACACACACCACTTTTTGCGCTTTATTTTAAAATTTCCTTAACAAAGTCCGAGAATTTCTAGTACGCATATAATTCCATGAGAGGCCATTACGTTTAAATTTCGCTTCTTGAAGACAAAATCGAGACACAAATTAACAGCTCCACAAAAAATAACACTTTGCCAAATATTAGCTTGCAGTGGTTGTTGTTGTTTTTGGGGGACAAAGGAAAGAGGAGGAGGGGGGAGGAGAGGCTGTTATTTAGCGCGTGTGCGAGCAAATCAGAGCCAAACACAACACAAATGTATACTAAAGATTTTAATAATAATATTGCGTGGGTATCTGAACATACATTTGAATGGCTTTCCATCTTGTTAATTTTTATTTTAAAAACCACTTTCGGTGGAAAGACGTTCAAAGACCCGTAAAAAAACCAACTTACTTTGAGATCAGCACAACAAGTTAACATCGTCATGTAAAAGGTTAATAGAATACAAAGAAGGGGTTGAGGGTGGTTAGTTATCATGAACGAATCCTACACCTTGCCGGTTTTTCGTAACCTAATCTATCTGTCTGGCTGTCTGTTTGTCTCTCTCCCTCCTTCCCCAGAAGCAAAACAAAATACAATTGATAAAGAAATTTTGCGCACGAGTGTGAAACATGTAATGAAATGTAGGGCTTTCGACGACAGTAATTAGCAGCAGTTAGCTACATAATATCCCTTTCTCAAAAACCTCGCAGGATCGTGATCTGAACGAGAGTCTGTGGAGGTTTCACTGGGAAAACGCTTTGCTTAAATTCGATAATGACCCAATCCTATGCAGTCAACGTCCGTTAGAATATTCAAAAAGACCTGAGGTAATGTTCGGTTTATTTTTTTGGCAGTCGTCGGTTGCTTGGTTTCTTGCTTAGTTTCCTTATTCTGTATTCTTTGTTGCCATATTTTTGTATTCTCTTGTTTCCGTAGTCTTTATAATTTGTTTCCTTTCCCCCAGTGAAAGTGCAACGGTTTCTGTATTAATACTACCCCCACTCTGTGGAAATGTAGTGCTTTAAATTACTGTTTCTGTCATTCTCATTTGTTTTTTCTCGTTCCTACTCTGTTCTATCAACTTACCTACCTTAACCTACTGTCTTCTTCGTTATACCAGTCACCTACTGTTTTTTTCCTTTAAAATTTCCCACAAAACTCCTGATTTGTGTATGAGGTCTGTTGGGTCAGCTTGGGGCTATTGGACGCTTTCTGTCAAATGGTCACTAGGGCTATCTATAGTATTTTTATTTAGCATGTTAGGCATTTCCTAGGTATGTGTTTTGTTAATATGTTATTATGATGTTCATATCTATCTATCTATCTATCTATCTATCTATCTATCTATCTATCTATCTATCTATCTATCTATCTATCTATCTATCTATCTATCTATCTATCTATCTATCTATCTATCTATCTATCTATCTATCTATCTATCTATCTATCTATCTATCTATCTATCTATCTATCTATCTATCTATCTATCTATCTATCTATCTATCTATCTATCTATCTATCTATCTATCTATCTATCTATCTATCTATCTATCTATCTATCTATCTATCTATCTATCTATCTATCTATCTATCTATCTATCTATCTATCTATCTATCTATCTATCTATCTATCTATCTATCTATCTATCTATCTATCTATCTATCTATCTATCTATCTATCTATCTATCTATCTATCTATCTATCTATCTATCTATCTATCTATCTATCTATCTATCTATCTATCTATCTATCTATCTATCTATCTATCTATCTATCTATCTATCTATCTATCTATCTATCTATCTATCTATCTATCTATCTATCTATCTATCTATCTATCTATCTATCTATCTATCTATCTATCTATCTATCTATCTATCTATCTATCTATCTATCTATCTATCTATCTATCTATCTATCTATCTATCTATCTATCTATCTATCTATCTATCTATCTATCTATCTATCTATCTATCTATCTATCTATCTATCTATCTATCTATCTATCTATCTATCTATCTATCTATCTATCTATCTATCTATCTATCTATCTATCTATCTATCTATCTATCTATCTATCTATCTATCTATCTATCTATCTATCTATCTATCTATCTATCTATCTATCTATCTATCTATCTATCTATCTATCTATCTATCTATCTATCTATCTATCTATCTATCTATCTATCTATCTATCTATCTATCTATCTATCTATCTATCTATCTATCTATCTATCTATCTATCTATCTATCTATCTATCTATCTATCTATCTATCTATCTATCTATCTATCTATCTATCTATCTAATGTGTTTTTTGTTTGTGTTTGTTTGTTGTTGTTGTAAACGGGGGTTCGTTAAATTAGAGTAAAGCCTCATCGTCCCGTGCATAGTCTAAATGCCTTTATTGGACAGTAACCGGTTGATGGAGTGCCTTCAGTGTTACCGTTAGAGTTGCTTCAGCAGATCTTTCATGCGGATCGGGGGTGAGGTCCCACCGCCGTAGCTCAAGTGGTAGAGCGTTCGCCTGGAACACCGACGACCCAGGTTCGAATCAGTGGTGGGCTAAAAAACAAAACAAATGGTAGCCATTTTTACTGTCCATTTTAGCAGTATGTGTGCTCTGGTGGTTCAGTGTTGATTTAAGTTCCTACCCCTTGTTCCCTGGAATGGTTATCTACGTCTGCCATATCGCCAATGGTGGGTGTAGCCGTTAAATGTCAATGGTCATTCATTCGGGTGTAAATCCTCTTTCAACCAAGTTTGGTCCTGATTCGGCTCTTTGCAGTCCGCTGGACCCTATAAACAATGACTAGCTAACGTTTTGTTTCCTTATTCTGTATCCTTTGTTTCCTCATTCTGTATCCTTTGTTCACCATTCTGTTTTCTTTGTTTCATTATTGTTGTATTCTTTTGTTTCCTTATTTTGTAATCTTTATATCCTCATTGTGTATTCTGTCTTTCCTCATTTTGTATTCTTTGTTTCCTTATTCTTTATCCTTTGTTTTCTTATTTTGTATCCTTAGTTTCCTTTCCTTATTCTGTATTTTTTGCTTCATTATTGTTGTATTCTTCTGTTTCGTTTATTTTTTTTTCTAAAATCCTATTTTGGTATTCTTTGTTTTCTTATTGTGTATTCCTTGTTTCCTTATTTTGCAACGCTTTCTGCCGGGTGGTCACTGGGGCTTCCTATGATGTTGTTATTTGGCAATGTAGGCATTTTATATGTATGTGTTTTGTTGATAATTTGTAGTGATGTTTGTATTCTATTTTGTTTTTGTAACCGGGGGTTCGAGTAGTTGGGTTAAAGCCTCAGCCGTCCCCTGCGTGGGATGTCTTTGTTGTAGGGTGACTGGCCGGTGGAGGGCATTCAGTTTTCCCACTGGGGTTGTTTCAGCAGATCTTTTATGCGGATCGGGGGTTGTCCGGTCCTGATTTGGCTCGGAAGAGTCCGCTGGACCTAAAGCAACAATCAATCAATCAATCTTATTTTGCAGTCTTTGTTTCATAATTTTGCATTATTTGTTTTATTATTGCGTATTCTCTTATTTCCCTATTTTGTATTCTTTGTTCCTTATTGTGTTTTCTTTGTTTCATTATTCTGTATTCTTTATTTCATTAATTTGTATTCTGTGTTTCATTATTTTGTATTCTTTGTTTTATTATTTTGTATTCTTTGTTTCATTATTTTGTATTTTTTTTCTTCATTATTTCGTATTCTTTGTTTCATTATTTTGTATTCTCTTGTTTCTTTAGTCTGTATCATTTGTTTCCTCATTCTGATTCTTTGTTTATTTTTGTGTATTCTTTTGTTTCCTTATTATGTATTCCTTCTTTCCATATTCTGTATTTTTCGTTTCATTGTTTTGTATTCTTTGTTTCATTATTACGTTTTTATTTGTAGTTTCTTTATTCTGGATTCTGTGTTTCATTATGTTTTTTATTATGTACTTTTTGGTATTCATATTTTGTATTCATTGTTCATAGTGCAATTTTGTAATCTTTGTTGCGTTTGTTTAATTAAATTCTTTGTTTTATTATTTTGTATTATTTTGTTTCATTGTTTTGTATTTTTTGTTTCATTATTAAATATTTTTCGTTTTACATATTTTATATCCTTTGTTTCTTTATTCTGTACTCATTGTTTCTTTATTATGTATTCTTTGTATCCAAATTCTGTTTTCTAAGTTTCCTTATTGTGTTTTTTTTTCATATTATGTATTCCTTGTTTACACATTCTGTATTCTTTGTTGACATATTCTTTATTCTCTGTTTCCTTATTATGTATTCTTTGTTTCCTTATTTTATATTCTTTGTTTACTTATTTTGTATTCTTTGTTTACTTATTCTGTATTCCTTGTTTCCTTATTCTGTATTCTTTCTTTCCTTAATCTGTATTCTTTGTTTCCTATCCTATCCTATCCCGTAACTCGAAGGTCGCTGGGGAACCACAGATGATCGTTTAACCAGCGTACTCCATCTTTCTCTGTCCTCAGCAACCTTCATGGCTTCGCTCAGTGTCAAACTGTCCATTCTCGAATGTTGTTCTCCCACCTCTTTTTCTGTATCCCTCTTCTTCTGCCTCGTTGCACCGTGCCTTGCAGGATGGTCTTTGCAAGGCCTAATGGCCATACCATCGGAGTTTCCGTTTCTTCACCATTGTGAGCATGTCATCGTGTTGTCCTTTGGCTTGTGTGATGGTCTGTCTGACTTTATCGTTGGTGATGTGCTGGGTATAGGAAATGTCCAGAAGTCTTCTGTAGCACCTAATCTTCATGCTTTGTATTCTTCCTTGTAGATCTGCTGTGAGGGTCCATGTTTCACAAGCGTATAGGAAGGTGGAGATGACAAGGGAGCGCGGCAGTCTTAACTTGGAATGTAGACTAATGGTCCTGTCTTTCCAAATGGGCTTCAACCTTGTCAGGACAGCAGTTGCTTGTGCTCTACTCTCTATGCTGACTATGCCTTCGTTATCTACAAAGGCATCTGTCATGATGTGTTCCAGGAAGATATTGAAGAGTAATGGAGAGAGGAGGCATCCTTGTCGCGCACCGATTGTTGCTCTGAACCAGTTCCAGATGGCGCTGTTGTGAAGGACTGCACTGGTAGCCATGCAATACAGGCTTTTGATGACTTCAATAATGTTAGTGCTGATGTTGTACACTCTCGTAGTTGCCCACAGAGCTGCATGCCAGACTCGGTAAAACGCTTTCTTGAAGGCTACAAACACATGATATTAGATGTTGTTGGTGCTGTAGGTATTTCTCGCAGATTATTCTGATGTTGAAAATCTGTTCAGTGGTACTTCGCCCTGTCCTGAATCCTCGTTGTTCTTCAGTTGTGATTTGTTCAGCTTGAGATTTTAACCTGTTGAGTATTATTTTAAGAAGGACCTTGCTGGGATGGCTGATGAGGCTGATGGTGCGGTAATTTTCACATTCCTGAAGGTTACCTTTTTGGGGAAGAGTTATGACAAGCGACTGGGTCCATGGTATAGGCCACTCCCCACTCTGCCAGATCTTGTTACAGATAATGGTGAGGGCGTCAATCATCGCTTCTCCTCCTTATTTAAGCAATTCCGTGTTGTCCACTCCCGCTGACTTCCCTTTCTTCAGCAATTGCACTGCAGCCTCAACGTTTTCTCAGAGAATTTGGAGGATTTCTTCTTGTTCTCTGTTCTGAGTACATACTAGAACTGATGACTTTCCGTTTGGTGTGTGGTCGTACAGGTTATAGCAGTACTCTGTCCATCTATCCAAGACTTCTTGTTCTTCTGTAAGGCATATACCAGACTTGCTTTGGATCGTTGAGCTGTTTAACACTTGTCAGCCGCTTCACAGTCTGGTAGTCATTCTTGCTGTTGTTCTTGTTCTGAGTGTTCTCTATTTCCTGGCATTGATCTTCTATCCAGTTCTCCTTTGCTGTACGCATGCCTTTTCGGATGTCATTGTTGATTTTTTGGTAGGCATCAGCTCCCTGTAAGGTTTTCGTTTTCTTTTTCATCTCTCTTCGTTTATCACACAGATCCAAAAGTTCAGGTGTGATCCACGGCTTCTTCTTTGGGCGGTGCTTGCCAAGGATCTCAGTGGCGGCATCTGTCACAGCTGAGTTGAAGGTGGTGATCATGGTGTTGACATCTACTTCACTAGCTCCCAAAATGAGTAGTGGTGCAAATTTCTCTCCAATTGTGGCTTGGAATATTTCTGCCACCTCCGGGTCTTGCAGTTTGTCCAGGTCGAGCTTCAGTCTAGTGCACTTTGCTGTGTTTACCCTCTTCAAGTGGAGTCGGAAGGTCATCATCACGAGATCGTGGTCACTTCCGATGTCTGCTCCTGGAAAAGTGCGTGTCCTGCCAATGTTGATGCTTGATTTGAAGCGTGTATTGACCATGATGTAGTCGATCTGGTTGTGATGCTTCCCGCCGGAACTGTGCCATGTCTATCGTCTAGATTTTTTGTGTGGATACCAAGAGTGTTTGCCAGTATCAGATTGTTGTATCTGGCAAACTTAACTCCAAGAGTGTCAGACCCCTGTCATTTGTCTCGTTGCTGCAGTGGGGTCCACATGACTGTGTCTCCCACAGTTGTGGTGCGCATCTTGGCCAAACTTGGCATTCTAGTCGCCTTGAACTATGACTATGTCTTTCTTCGGCACTTGGTCAAAGACAGCCTGTAGATTTTAATAGAAATCCTCCACTTCGCTGTCGTCATAGGCTTATGTTGGGCCATAGAAATGGATGCTAGTGATGTTGAAAGGGGCTGCTCTCAGACGTATGGTAATGAGTCTACTGGAGACTGGGTGACAACCCATGACAGTGGCTAGAATTTCTCTTTGGACCAAGAATCCAACGCCGTGTTCGTGCCTGTCATCTCTCCCGCTGAAATAAAGCTTGTGGCATTTGTCGGTTGTTGTTTCACCTAGGCCCTTCCAGCGCAGTTCGCTGATACCCAAAATGTTCCATCGATAGCGGTCCAACTCGTAGGCCAGTTCTTCTGATTTTTGCCTCCGCAGTTACTGTATGGTCCTGACAATCCAGGTTCCTATGACGATGTTGTCTCTCGTGCGGATCTTGCTACGTTGTCCATCAGTAGCACACTTATCACCTCCGTTCTGGTGGCCAACGGAAGGCGCGGTCCTTGGTGACCCGGGCGACGACCGATCTGGTATGGAGTGAATGGTTGTTTTCATCAAGCAGTATGTCTTAGGCAAGAATGAACTGGCAGGGCCCAATCCTCTCCATGCTGTTGGCCACAGCCGATATCTACGAATACAGTGTGGCTCGCCTTGGCCCCGAGCACGTTGTCGTTGAACCTGTAGTAAGGTGAGGTTCATCCGTCCGGGCCGGTGATTTTTGTGTAGAAGACTTTCGCCCAACGATGCCGTGCTGACATCACCACTGTTAGTCGCCTCTTACGACACGCATGGAAATGTTGGGTCTATTCTATTCAGTGCCCGAACCAACAGGATAAACAACTTTGTTTACACATCCTTTATCCTTTGTATACTTATTCTGTATTATTTGTTTTACATATTCTGTATCCTTTGGTTACTTATTCTGCATTCCCTGTTTCCTTATTCCGCATTCGTTGTTTACATATTCTGTATCATTTGTTTACTTATTCTGTATCCTTTGTTTACTTATTCTGCATTCGTTGTTTCCTTATTCTGCATTATTTGTTGACATATTCTGTATCCTTTGTTTACATATTCTCTATCCTTTGATTACTTATTCTGTATTAGTTGTTTACATATTCTGTAACCTTTGTTTACTTATTCTGTATTCTTTGTTTCTTTTACATACGTAATCGGATATGTTTTTGCAAAGTGTTTTTCACGTGCTTCCAAGGACTTTAGAATACTTGATAAATTTAACGTCAAGTTTGCTACAAATTGCTCGCACTCGATGACAACGCAAGTTGTCGGCATTGTGACATAGTCCTACTTTCGTCCAGTTACAGTTTATCAAGTGTAAGAGAAATTGCACGTGATTCTTATATACTTTGAACATATCTAGCAATGTTATTGTTGCTGTTGTTGTTGTTGTCGTTTTTCTTGTTGTTGTTGTAAATTAGGACAAATCGCAAAGAGGTGAAGAAGACAAGGAAGAAAAATCAAGGACACAAAAATAAAGAAATAAAATGCGCAATATAAGGAAATTATTTTTAAAATTTCAATTAGGGCTGAAGTGGAAATTCGATAGTAAACTGTAGATAATCAGATTTAAACGGAAATAATAATAATAATAATAATAATAATAATAATAATAATAATAATAATAATAATAATAATAATAATAATAATAATAATTTTTATTATTATTATTAGTTATTTTATAATAATAATAATAATAATAATAATAATAATAATAATAATAATAATAATAATAATAATAATAATAATAATAATAATAATAATAATAATAATATTAAGAAGAAGAAGAAGAAGAAGAAGAAGAAGGTAAAAGTGATCTATGATCAGGGTCATTGCGCTGTATGAATAAAATATACTCTAAGAACTGTAAAAATCACCACCACCACCACAAAAACGACAAAAAATCAAACCAAATGAAGTTTTAAAAAATATTGGTGGTGTACGATCGAATGAGTGCGTACGAATGGGCCAGTATCCTTCTCTTGCCTTTTTGATATCATGCATACCATTTTCATGTATACTTTTATTGATATTATCTGCATTGACTGTTTAAAATGATAAATGTAACATCTTGAAAGTATTTTTGTTTTTTTTTTAAATTAGAAAAAAAGGATTATGAGCAGAAAGAAGACAGAAGATAAGAAGAAGAAAGCAAAACAGGGTTTAGTAGATAATAATAATAATAATAAAATTAATAATAATAATAATAATAATAATAATAATAATAATAATAATAATAATAATAATAATAATAATAATAATAATAATAATAATAATAATAGTAATAATAATACCGTAACAATGCGTAATGTAATAGTAAAAAAGAACGATGCATTGCCTACCTAATTTCCTCAAATAGCTTCTTTAAAAATCGATGGACCCCTGTGACATATCTATCAATAAACAAAGAATAAGAGAAAGAAAACAAAGTGAAGAAGAAGTAGAACAATTAGGAGGAGGAGGAGGAGGAGGAGGTTGTGGTGAAGGAAAGGCAGCAGTAATATCTCTATGAAGAGGACGAAATCAGAGAGAGGAGGTGGATGAGCAAGAGGAGAAGGAGGAAGAAGAAGAAAAAGAAGAAGAAGGAGAAGAAGAAGAAGAAGAAGAAGAAGGGGGAGGAGGAGGAGAAGAAGAAGAAGAAGAAGAAGAAGAAGAAGAAGACGTGGTGACGGCAATGTAACCCAAGGGTGAATAATTATTGTCATCAAGGGTTTCCTGTGAACATGACCACATTATATTTACAGGAGTTATAAAAATAAAATTCTAATTTTAAAAATCCGTTTCGGTTCTTCGTAGACACAGGCGCGCATAAGTGGCACAGCTGCCCGGTTCTGAATATGCTACGGCATCTCTCACATTGAGATACTGTGGTCGTCTATAACTTAATCGCTTTGGCCCAAACAT
This sequence comes from Oncomelania hupensis, assembly GCA_036898135.1. Taxonomy (NCBI): domain Eukaryota; kingdom Metazoa; phylum Mollusca; class Gastropoda; order Littorinimorpha; family Pomatiopsidae; genus Oncomelania; species Oncomelania hupensis. The sequence continues at coordinate 64,120,575 of CM072511.1, read as the reverse complement.
CTGCGGCTTGAGTTTCTAACTCGATGATAATAATATTCATGAACGTCCTCGGATCCCTAAGCTTTCAGGACTTAAATCAGACTCAGACAAACTCAGACATTTTATTTACAAGGGCACATAGTTTTATCATGCACGCGGGAACCTAGTTCTTCGATTGTTCCATTCGTATTATTCATATTTCTTTGTGCATGTTATGTCTTTCCATCCGCCTCCCACCTCCTCCCATTCCCCTTGTTGGCTTAAAAAGCCCCCTTTGTTTACAAACACTAAGCATAATGAAAAGACTTCGTTTAGAAAAGGTACGTGTTCCAGTTAGGACACGATAGAGAACAGGTTATATAACATCTGAAAACAGCCAGAACGTATATTGTGTTGTGAAGTTTTGTTCGTCTCTTTTACGTGCTAAATAATGGTCGGATGAGAGTGGGTATTCACAGACCTCTGCATTCTGAAAACGATTTAGAATAGTAGCGCTGGGGTTTGGATGGATGGGTGTATTGCGCTGGGAAGCGATGACAACCGCTGCAATATAGTCCACGCGATAAATACCTGCTTTTTTAGTCCCTAGTCGGCAGTGAGAGAAAACTGGCCGATTGCCGACAATGGACGTTATAAAGTACATTTTACTATCTATCTGTCTAATCCCTCAGACTGTCGGGACGTTGGAGAGACACAAAGGATGCTGTTGCGGAGAGTTTTCGTCACTTCAGTCTTGTTGTTGCTGTTGTCAGGAGCCGTGACATGTTCAGCGCCGTGCGTGTTTGGGCATCATATGTCCAGTTCTTTCGTTACCTTCCTCTGAGCTTACCTCCTTCCACTTTTCTGTGCCTAATGATATTTGCAAGGGTGTCGTGCTGCGTGACATGTCCAGACCACTCCAATGTTCTCTTCTTCACAATGGCAAGGCGGGGTTGCTGAGGGCCCGCAAGTGACGTGACCGTGTTCCTACTCGTTGGTCTTTTGATCGTACTTTGCGATTTGCAGTATTCTGCGATAGCACTTCATTTCAAAGACCAAAACGTTTTTCCAGCTCTCCAATCAATGTCCAGCTCTCGATGTGGATACATTTTAATTTTCTATGTGGACACATATTAAATTGCTCTGCGGACACATTTTAAGTTGCTTTGTGGACACATTGCGGATACATTCTAAGTTGTTCTGTGGATGCATTCTAAGTTGCTCTACGGACACATCCTAAGATGTTATGTGGACACATTTTAAGTTGCTCTGCGGACACATTTTAAATTGCTCTGTGGAGACATACTAAGTTATTCTGTAGACCCATTCTTTGCTCAGTGACAGATACCTGAACTGCTTTTAGTTATTGTCGTCTCTGAGTTCTTCGAAGGTTTTACCTCCCTTCTGAGGGTCGATTGAGTTTGCCATTTTCCAAAGTGGCGAATATTCTTCATGTGAATGATGTCGCTTCAATTTATTGCGCTGCCCACACCTCCTGGTGCGCTCTGCGTCCGCAGAGAATATAAATTTTAAAAACCTGAAGGGAACAGAAAATTATACAAGAGTAGTCAAAATTCATGTTATATCATTAGTACAAGAGTACGAGAGTGTAACTTTGAGTTCAAACTATAAACAAAATATTGGCCTGACCGAACCGCACCGGAAAACTCCGGGTGTTGGACTCGGCCAAAGAAGCAAGTAATGAGCTTTATCACCTACAAAACAGGATGGTTTAGATAATGGCAATTTGAGCTTCATCCAGTTTATCTGGCGTCGAACATGGTTATTATTTAGATGGGTGACTATGGAATGTTGAGCGATAACATTGCAGGCAGTGGTTTTAAGCTGGTTGACGGTCTGGATTGGCGATCCTGATGCACAGTCAAGCGCCCATTACTTCTTCGGATGAGAGTATAAACCGAAATCTAATCTGTGCACGCACACATTCCATCACACGAACTTTTAAGAACCCTTCGCTCAAAACCTAGATGGATGAATGGCGGTACTACACAAATACACCCGGCAAGCACTAGGTCCTTCCTCTCCCATACCCGGTCGCCCAGGATCGTGCTCAATCGTCCGTGCGTCAGACGATGCGCCTAAATCAGCAAGTGGGCGGCTTGAATGAGACCCTTATCGACCACCGCATTGAGCAACTCTTGAACCTGAAAGCGCTATATAAGAACCAATAAATAATATAAATAACAATAAAAATCTGTAAGAACTGAAGGGGACGTAACTCTGTGACTAACCGGTTTGGAGAGTTGGATGTAGGCTAAGCGTACGATTGCATCAGTTTATTGAAGTCGCCAATAAGCTTACATTTCGATTATTATTTGCTTATAGCAGCTGTAGCGATCTCTAAAATGTTTAGGGCATGCCTGGGGATATTATGGAAATAATGCTTGTATAGTTTCGTGTTTACTGACATGAAGTCTGATGAAAAACAGCGTTCTTTGTTACAGAGGAAGGCCAATATCTCTAGACAGGATAACAGTTATCTCCCTCTAAGGCCGTTCCATTCCCTGGAATCTAGAAATGGAGTTGGATGTGTGTTTGTGTGTGTGGGTGTGTGTGTGCGTGTGTGAGGGTGTGCGCATGTGTGTGTAGTGTAGTGTAGTCTAGGGTAGGGTAGTGTAGTGTAGTGTATGTGTGGTTTTATGTGTGTGTTTGTGTGTTTAGTGTGTGTGAGCATACGAACGTTTTAAAGTTTTGTTAATCTTGATGTTCAATCTAGTAAGTCATTGAAGGTCTACATGTCTGCTTACGATTTCTGACTAACATAAAACCGCCGTTTGCTAATGACATTTAATTCTACCACATCACCTTACGATTTTAATGAAAGTGTACAACATCAGCCCTAAAATTATTAAAGTCATCAAAAGCCTGTATGATAAGGCTACCAGTGAAGTCCTCCATTACAGCGTCATCGGGAACTGGTTCAGAACTGTACTATTTATCGCTTTGGTTATATGATGAGACGAGCAGATGAGAAAGGCGTAAACAGAGAAGCAACAATTCAGGCTAGAGTGTCCATGATTTATTCCATCCACAACTATCGGTTTTCCCCTCTTGCTCCTGACGTCACTTCTCTATTACGTACACCAAGATGACATCATGAGTATTAGAATTACAGTCCAAGTGATTACCATACAACTCCCCTTTCAGAAGCCTACTGGAGAACAACATAAATTATTACATTCGACTGTATAATTCTCGATGCTGATTTCTCTTGTTCCAGATTTTTTTTTTTTTTTTTTTTTAAAGTAAAGAACTAAATGAAGAAAATGTCTTCTATAGGACTTGAAAAATGTGCATCACTGAAAGGATTTAGTGTGTGACAAAACATTGCCTTATTTATGCAGTGTAAATATTGAAACACAAAGTGAATTAAGGTTTTGTAAGCACACATGTGTAAGTAAAGAAGTTGCATGTCTCTCTGCGAACGTATTAGATGTCTGTTTATAAATCAAGCTTGACAGGCGGACGAACAACTCTGCCTGATCTTGTTGTTTGCCCGGATAGTTTGTCCTTTGGCTGAATTTGTGAGGAATTCTTTGGTGTTGGAGCCTTCTGTGTTCGCGGAGGTGTGTGCACTTGTTGACGTGTGTCAATTTGGGTAGTCTTGGGGAGGTGACCTGCTGTTGTCGCTGGCGGTGTTGGCAGTGCGTTGTCAGTTGAGGTTGTCCTTTCTGTAGGAATAATGTGAGATCTGTTGCGACGTATCTGACCGTGATTGGTCGAGATGATGTACGATCTAGGGTTATGATGCTGAGCTGCCACTGTGCCGGCTCGGTCGAGATCTCTTATGTAGACTTGACTACCGGGTTTCAGTTGTGTAGCGTCTTTAGTTGCGTGTCGTGTATTGTAGTGTAGACGTTGTTTTTCTTTGAGTATAGCTTCTCGCTCCTGGATGAGGGTGTGATTTGGGGTGTGTTGGGCGAGTTTAGAGGGAATGATGGGAATCTTAGTTTTGAGGATTCTTCCCATCAAGAGTTCACATGGGGATGAGCCATTTGAGAGTGGAGTGGCTCGGTATAGGAGTAGAGCTGCATACGGATCTTTGGCCTTTTTTAGTGTTTTCTTGAGGGTTTGGACAGCTTTTTCAGCTTCACCGTTACTCTGAGGATAGTGAGGTGAACTGGTGGTATGCGTGAATCCATATTCAGCTGCAAAACTGCGGAATTCTGCACTGGCGAATTGGGGGCCATTGTCTGAAATTACGACATCTGGTATGCCATGAACCGCAAAAATGCTCTTGATCTGAGTGATAGTGCGGGTGCTGGTGATAGTGTCTAGGGGTCGGAACTCAATCCATCTGGAATAGTAATCAACTACAATCAGGAACATTTTGCCTTTGAGCTCGAAGAGGTCCATACCGACTCTTGACCAGGGTCGGTCTGGGAGTGATGATGGTAGCATCGGTTCCTTTTTTATCGATTGATGGATTTTGCAGATGTGACAGTTGTTGACAGTCTCCTCGATCTGTTTTGAAATGTATGGCCACCAAACGCAGGTTGATGCCAAAGCACGTGTTTTTGAAATGCCTATATGTCCCTCATGTAGTTTATCTAGAATGTCTATTCGTAGTGTTCTTAGGACAACGATTCTGTCGTCGTATAGTAGCATGTCATCAACCAGTGTCAGGTGATGTCTGTTGATCCAGTACTGTTTGAGTAAAGGTGACTCCGGTAGGAAATCTGGCCACCCAGTGTGGCAGTAGTTGCGAACTTGTGACGCCTCTGGATCCGACTTTTGTTCAGCACAGATTTCTTGAAGCTTCAGAGATGAAGCTGACAAGATCTCCATGCACTGGCGAGTGTGCTCTATAGTATCATCAACAAGATTAATGTCCTTTTCAGTTGGTTGAGATGCCGGAGCTCGAGAGAGAGCATCCGCTGTGGTCTGATTCTTGCCACTGACATGAACCATCTTGACCGTGAATCTCATCATTCGGAGCCGAAATCGTTGAATGCGTGGTGGAACTTTGTGAAGCTCAGTGGTGCTGAGGAGTGTGACCAATGGTTTATGATCTGTCTCCACCGTGAGTTCGAGTCCCAGGACGTATTCAGCTAGACGTTCACATGCCCAAGTCACAGATATGGCCTCTTTTTCAATGACCGCGTAGTTGTGCTCAGCTGGGGATAATGAACGGGAGATGAAACAGACTGGTCTTCGTTGACCATCCTCTTGTATCTGGTATAGGACCGCGCCGATACCTTCGTTAGATGCATCTGCAGCTATGATGGTGGGGCGAGTGGGGTTATAGTGTGCTAGTACTGGAGGTGATAGCAGCATTTCTTTAGCTTTTTCAAAAGCTAGCTTTTGTGGATCTTCCCAGATCCACATGTTGTCCTTCTGGAAAAGTGCACGTAGAGGTGCAGTGTGGTGAGCCAAATTGGGTGTGAATTTAGCGAGCTGGTTGAGCATGCCCAAGAATCTCTGGAGCTCTTCCACGTTAGAGGGTGGTGGGAAGCTGGTGATGGCTTCCACCTTGGTCGGGTCAACGTGAATACCTGTGGCGTCAATGATGTGGCCTAAGAAGCGTACCGAAGATTTTGAGAATTCACACTTGTCATTGAGTGTAAGTCCTGCTTCTTGGCATTTCTGCATGACTGCTCTGACGCGTTTGTCATGTGTATCCTGATCTGCCGCATGGACCAGAATGTCATCCATGTGACATATGATGCCTTCAGGGTCGCCCAGGATACCGGAGATCGTTCGTTGAAATACTTCGCTGGCTGAAGAAATACCGAAAGGGAGACGATTGAAGCAGTATCTCCCAAAGGGTGTGACGAAGGTTGTCAACAGCTTGGATTCTTCTGAAAGCGGTATCTGCCAGAATCCGCTTTTGGCATCTAGTTTGGTGAAGATTTTGCTGTTGGCTAGCATAGCGAGACTCTGGTCCACTGATGCCATGGGATGAATCTCACGCTGTACAGACTTATTCAGGTGAGTAAGATCAACACAGATGCGAACGGCTCCATCTGAGTTTGGAACGACGACGATGCCGGAGCACCAACTGGTGGGCTCCGAGACTGGTGTAATGATCCCCTGTGCCTCCATGCGCTCAATTTCCCTTTTTATCTTATCTATAAGGGGGTGAGGCACTTGCGTGGTGTGTAGATGCATACTGGATGAGCATCAGGTTTGATTTTGATCGTGTATGTTGTCTTGAGCATCCCGATGCCTTTGAAAAGTGCTGGGTATTCAGCTCTGAAGTCTGGGATGGAATCAACACCGTCGATGCGCTGAATTATGCCCAGGCCTGTACATGCAGAACGGCCCAGTAGTGCCATTGTTTGGCCTTTGATGACGTATAGTGTTTCAATCAATGACCTACCTTTATACTCAAGTTTTGCCTGTGTGGAACCAAGTACTGTGAGAGTAGTGTCCCCTGGCCCTTTGAGTCGCTTTGTAGTGTGTTTGAGAAAACAGAAATGAGCGTTAGCCCACCTCTCCCCAATGACTGATACTGCTGCCCCAGTATCAAGCTTGAACATGATGGGTTCACCTTCGACGGAGATCTGTGCCGTCCAGGTGCTGTCATCATTGATATTGTATATGTGTCCAAGGAATTCATCCTCTTCCTCTTCGCTGTCACACTCTGACAATTCATTGAGATGTCGTTGAGGAGCGCGAGAGCGACAGACCGTCTTATAATGTCCCTTCTTCTTACAGTGTGTACATATTGCCTGACGGGCAGGACATTTATCTCTAGGATGGGACTCAAACCCACAGTACTGGCACTTGTGGGACACCTGGTCTGATATTGGGTATTTGGCAGTGTTCTGTTTGTAGTCATTCTGGCGCTTATCTCCTCTAAATTGTGGGGGAGGTAAACGGCGATGTTTGTTGATAACGTTGACGTCTGCGGCCGCCCGCAGTAGTGGTTGCCCTTCTTTGCGTGATGATTCAGCTTGTCGTGAAAGCTGCATAGCTTGTTCTAAAGTTAGCTCCGGTTTAGCTTGAAGATCTTTAGAAAGATCGTCATCTGTAACCCCGACTACGATCCTATCTCTGATCAGTTGGTCACGAAGGGTACCATATTCGCAATCCTCTGCCAGCTTGTGAAGTTCTTGAATGAAAACATCTATTAGTTCCCCATCCTTTTGTCGTCTGGTGTTAAACTTCGCTCTTGCGATTATCACGTTTTTTCTGGAACCAAAATGTCCGTCAAAAGCCTTCATCAGATCTGAGAATGTGATCATGCTTTCATCTACGGGTCTTCCTTCTATTGTAATGGTTGACAAAATGTCATCTGCCACTTCTCCCATACTGTATAAGAATGTACTCACACAGTCATCGTCCGCTAGAGCGGAGCATGTCTTGAATCGGAGGAACCGTTGTTTCCATGTTTGCCAGTGTTCGGGCCTACCATCAAACGGTTTTGGAAGGGGAACATGAACATTGTGTCGACGAACCATTTGTTGCGGTATCTGTTCACGTGGTGGATCCATTATCCCGACGTTGCCACCATGTACTATTTATCGCTTTGGTTTTATGATGAGACGAGCAGATGAGAAAGGCGTAAACAGAGAAGCAACAATTCAGGCTAGAGTGTCCATGATTTATTCCATCCACAACTATCGGTTTTCCCCTCTTGCTCCTGACGTCACTTCTCTATTACGTACACCAAGATGACATCATGTGTATTAGAATTACAGTCCAAGTGATTACCATACAAGAACAACAGTCGGTGTGCGTCAAGGATGCCTACTCTCTCCAACACTCTTCAACATCTTCATAGAGCGCATCATGTCATATGCCCTTACAGATCACGAAGGCACAGTCAGCATAGGGGGTAGAGCAATCTCCAATCTTCGTTTTGCGGATGACATTGATGGATTGGCTGGAGAGGAACACGAACTTGAACAGCTGGTACAGAGGCTTGACACCACCTCCAGAGCTTATGGAATGGAAATAAGTGCAGAGAAGACCAAAATGATGACCAACAACACCAATAGCATCAACACGGACATCAAAGTCCAAGGCCAATCCCTCAACACAGTGCATAGCTTCAAATATTTAGGAGCCATTGTATCAGACAATGGGTCCCGACAGGAAGTCCTCTCCAGGATCGCACAAACAACTGCTGCCCTGACAAGGTTGAAGCCCATTTGGAAAGACAGGACCATCAGTCTACAATCCAAAGTAAGACTGCTGCGCTCCCTTGTCATCTCCATCTTCCTATATGCTTGCGAAGCATGGACCCTCACAGCAGATCTACAACGAAGAATACAAAGAATAGAGATGAGGTGCTACAGAAGACTTCTGGGCATTTCCTATACCCAACACATCACCAAAGACGAAGTCCGACAGACCATCACACAAGCCATTGGACAACACGTTGACCTGCTCACAGTGGTGAAGAAACGGAAACTCCGATGGTATGGCCACGTCACCAGATCATCAGGCCTTGCAAAGACCACTCTGCAAGGCACAGTGCAAGGAGGTAGAAGAAGAGGGAGACCAAAAAAGAGGTGGGAGGACAACATTCGAGAATGGACTGGTTTGACACTGAGCGAAGCAATCAGGGCTGCTGAGGACAGAGAAATATGGAGTATGCTGGTTAAACGATCATCTGTGGTGCCCCTACGACCTCCGAGTTACGGGACAGGATAGGATAGGATAGGATCATTTTGTTATATAGGGAATAATCGCTATTTGGTTTAGATTCGTGGGTTGGTGTGTGTATGTGTGTGTGCGTGTGTGTGTGTGCGTGGGGGTGTTTGTACCTGTGTGTTTGTGTGTGTTCGCACCTGTGTGTGTGTGTTCGCACCTCTGTGTGTGTGTGTGTGTCCGCACCTGTGTGTGTGTGTGTTTGTGTGTGTGAGTGAGTGTGGGCGCTCGCGCGCGTGTGCGTAAACAATGCAATCACGTGGTTCTAAGTAAGCAATTCTGCAATCATAAGCGGCATTCAAAATCAATCACAGTAAATTTCTGTTAAAAAACAAACAATACAACACATTAAAATAATATACTCACTCGGTTTTAAGTACAATCATAGTTTCTCACAATTATTGAATATCAGTTGTAGGTTTAATAACGTAATTAAAATTATTAACATACACACGTAAATAAAATCACACAGGAAACTAGAAGGGCAAAGCCCATATGACCCACATGCTACTGATGGAACTTGCATTATTTAACATGAAAATGAGTGCCCAGAAAAAAACCAAAATGAAACGGGGACATTAAAATACAAAGTAATACCAACTTTGATCTCTGTATGCCTTTGACCTTGAGATGATCTTGACCTCCCGGCTCCAAATACACTCATGTACTATCGAATATACCACAGCAAAAGTTGTATTATGCCAAAACCACACTGTGACCTTGGGGTGCCTTGACCTTCAGTGACCTTGACTCTGTGATGACCTTAACCTTCACGTGACCTCTCATGCTCATGTTCTATTTTATCATATTCTATCTTATCCCGTCCTATCCCGTAACTCGTTGGGGCACCACAGATGATCGTGTAACCAGCGTACTCCGCCTCTTTCTGTCCTCAACAACACTTATGGCTTCTGTCAGTGTCAAACCAGTCCATTCTCGAATGTTGTCCCCGAACCTCTTTTTCTGTCTCTCTCTTCTTCCTATTTGCACCGTGCCTTGCAAGGATGGTCATTGAAAGGCCTGATGATCTGTTGACTTGGCTATAACATCAGAGTTTCCGTTTCTTCACCACTGTGAGCATGTCATAGTGTTGTCCAATGGCTTGTGTAATGGTCTGTTGGACTTCATCGTTAGTGATGCGCTGGGTATAGGAAATGCCCAGAAGTCTTCTGTAGCACCTCATCTCCATGCTTTGTATTCTTCGTTGTAGATCTGCTGTGAGGGTCCATGTTTTGCAAGCATATAGGAAAATGTAGATGACAATGTAGCGCAGCAGCATTACCTTGGAGTGTAGACTGATGGTCCTGTCTTTCTAAATGGCTTCAACCTTGTCAAGGCTACAGTTGTTTGTGAGATTCTGGAGAAAATTTCCTGTCGGGACCCATTGCCTTATACAATGTTATTTGAAGCTATGCACTTTGTTGAGAGATTGGCCTTGGACTTTGATGTCCCTGTTGATGTCATTGGTGTTGTTGGTCATCATTTTGGTCTTCTCTGCACTTATTTCCATTCCAAAGGCTCTAAAGGTGGTGTCAAACCTCTGTTCAGCTGTTCAGGTTCTTGTTCCTCTCCAGCCAATCCATCAATGTCATCCGCAAAACGGAGGCTACGAAGATGTTGAAGAGTGTTGGAGAGGATAGGCATCCTTGACGCACGCCAATTGTTGTTCTGAACCAGATTCCGGTGGCGCTGTTGTGGAGGATTGCACTGATAGCCTTGTCATACAGGCTTTTGATAACTCCAATAATGTTAGGCTGATGTTGTACACTCTCATGGATGCCAACAGAGCTGCATGCGAGACTCGGTCAAACACATGATATAGATGTTGTTGGTGCTATAAGTATTTCTCGCAGATTGTTGAAAATCTTTTCAATGGTACTTTGCTCTGCTTTAAATCCTGCTTGCCCTTCAGCTATGATTTGTTCAGCTTGGGGTTCCAACCTTTTGGGTACTATTTTCAGGAGGACCTTGCTGGGATGGCTGATGAGGCTGATGATGCGGTAATTTTCAGACTTCTGAAGGTTACCCTTTTTGGGAAGAGTGAAGGCAAGCGACTAGGTCCATGGTGTAGGCCATTCCCCACTCTGCTATATCTGTTAACAGATAATGAGGAGGGCGTCAATCATCGCTTCTCCTCCAGCTGGCATGCTGTCCACTCCCGTATGTTGCATACTATGGGTTAAATAAACAGCCATGCCACTGTATGATGACCTATTTATAAAATGTTTTTGGGAGGCATAAAATGACATTGATCTTCAAGGTCAACGAAAAACGGAACGTTATATGAAAGATCTATCATTTCTAAATTAACAAGTTTGGACTTGTCTAATAGTTTAGGGTCAAGGTGACTTCAAAGTGCCTATACTAAATGACTTTGGACAGCTCCAGTGACCTTGACCTTGGAGTGAGATTGACGAAATATCCATAATATGTATGGATTATTGATATCTATCATATGCATCAAAGAATCATAGGTTCAATATTAATAACTTGGAAAACAAAGTGAACTTTTGTGAACAATTGTCATTGTTACTAACATTTGTTAACCATGTGACTTTGACCTTAAAATGAAGTCATTCATTCAAGGATCATACTGATCACACACACCTACAAAGACCGCTCACAAACACACCTAGGAGCACACTAACACACGAATATAAACCAAATAGCGATCATTCCCTATTTATCAGAATGATGCGAGTGTAGTTTGAACCTTGACGCTAACTAGCATCATTGATTCAGAAGTGTTACTTCTAAAGCAGAGTGGTTTACTAGTAAATAAACATATTGTTGAAATTTGGGTTGGCCTCTTGGCGCAGTGGATAAGTCGCCGGTTTCTATGCCAAAGGTCGCGGGTTCGATTCCCGCAAGGGGCGAACGTATGTGCTTAGGTACGAGACTATTGAGGTCACCGAGGGTTTTCTCAGGGTACTCCGATTTCCGCCCTCCCTTCAATAATGGTACAGGACGCAGTCAATATAAAAATTTGATTTTCTTTCCGTCTTCTAATAGCGATCTCCCTACCTTTACACCACCTGTTTGAGTGATGGATGTGTGTTTGGTGTGCCTACCTTTATACCACCTTTTTGATTGATGGATGTGTGTTTGGTGTGTGTGAGGGTGGATGAGACAGGTGAGCGTGTATGTTGGTATAGATATCAGCGCTTTGAGCCTGAATGATTTGGGGAAAGGCGCGTATAGCATCCTGTATTATTATTATTTATTATTAAGTTTTATGAACGACCATTTTCAAGTAAATAAACTTTTTAATTTTTCTTTACGTTTTCTTTCCTCAGTTAAAAATAAAATTGCTTTGTTTGATTTTTGTATGCCGCTTTTGGTGGCAGTAGTTCAAAAGAATAAAATTTTTATTTTACATTATACCAAGTGAGTGCATTGCTTTAGTTTTAAGAAAGGATCTTTTTGAAGTAATAAAAAATCTGCATTTTATTTTTTAAATGTTGTCGTTTTAGCGCGATGTTGCTGATTATGTGTGTGAGTAGGTGAGTGTGTGTAGGTGAGTGTGTGTGCCTAGGTGAGTGTGTGTGCGTAAGTGTGTGTGTATGATAGAGAGAGACACGAGTACAAGTTATTCCATAATTGTATATTTTAGTAGGTGTTTAAATTATGTGTGTATAAATTGAATCTAGGTCCAATTTACTCCTCGTTTAATTTCAATTTACCCGCTAGGGTGTCTAAATTGGACTTTTACAACTTTTAAAAAATAACTCTCAGATAGAAACCTTTGACAATACAGCTTTCATCGTTTAAGGCCACGTATGTGTAATGTCTACCTTTTATGACATTAATGTTTGTAGGTTTTGTCTACTTTCCACCAAAATATCGAAGAAGTTCCTAAAGGCGTTCAATATACCCACTCTTCTTATAGATCTGCTGTGAGGGTCCATGTTTCGCAAGTGTATAGGAAGATTGGATGACAAGGGAGCGCAGCAGCCTTACCTTGGAATTTAGACTGATGGTCCTGTCTTTCCAAATGGGCTTCAACCTTGTCAGGGCAGCAGTTGTTTGTGCGATCCTGGAGAGGACTTTCAGTTGGGACCCATTTTTTAAAAAATACAATTGCTCCTAAATATTTGAAGCTATGCACTGTGTTGAGTTATTGTCCATGTTGATGCCATTGGTGTTGTTGGTCATCATTTTGGTCTTCTCTGAACTTATTTCCATTCCGTAGGGTCTGGAGGCACTTCTCTGTTGAAGGTTTTCGTTTCAGCGGTTTAACACTTTTGAATGGAACATTAAGTTTCACACTTTCTGAATGAAATATTAAATAATGATGTCATTGTTTAGTTGAATGGACTAATAATTGACCTTCGTTTTTTGAATGATTTAGGTAAACAATTTATGATTTCATGTTATTATTGTTGCTGTTGTTGCTGAATGGATGCGAGTATGTTATGAACTTTTTATGTAGATGACGATGCTTACTGTCTTTGAAGTATAGTTGGGATTGTCTCATCTGTTAGTTAGTGGGGCCGGGTAGCTCAGTTGGTAAGAGCGTCTTGCTAGTAACCTAAAGGTCGCTGGTTCGAATCCCGGATTGGTCAACGTGTGATCATATTATTTTCCCCTTTACAAACAACTGGCCCGCTGGTGTCAGTATAAATCGGTCCAGTAGTCACCTATATGCGAAAGTGTCGTGTGACTATAATCTACAAACAACTGTTAGTTACATCCGTTGACGATGATAATGTATTAATGGAGCTGTCTGACATTCTAAAGTCATACCAACATTTTAAAAAAAAATACAGTCATAGAATTCAAAATAAAAATGAAATCCCTGGAGAACAAACAATTCAGTTGTTCAGGGTCTGTGCCCTTGATACTGCAAGTTAGCGTCTTGATTTAGATTTTGATTTCGGCCAGCGCCTTCGGTAGCTCTGTGAGCTAGTAATTGCGTCTTAAAAGAATAATTCAATGCGAATGATTGGAGAAAAAGTATTTTGGGCTGATATATTGGGTACAGTGAATCGATTTAAATGCTTTTAGTGTTATTTTTGGGTAAACTGAGTTTTAACCGTGATATGGCTTTTTACGTGTCGGTTATTTTGGAACGTTTGGAAAAGTTCATGAAGTAGAAAAAAAAGAGAGAGAGAGAAAGAGAGAGAGAGAGAGAGAGAGAGAGAGAGAGAGAGAGAGAGAGAGAGAGAGAGAGAGAGAGAGAGATGCACTGAAATGTCTTGGTGCTTGGTTAATTTCTGTAAATCCCTATTTTTGAAGACAATAACATAATAATTTTTTTAAAATTACAGTTTATGTTCTTAAGCCGGTACACTGGCGCCAGCAACGTTGTAACATTCTGCCATATGAGTATAATCACAAATATTTTCATTGATTTCATCTCTGGTAAAATTGGTTTTATTGATTTTTGCGTAGACGGAAAGACGAAAAGTAAAATGTTATTGAATTTTCATCAGTGATCTTTTTTTTTTTTAATTTACCAGGTTTTTAGGGTACCATTATTTATTTATTGTTTAAAATCTAATCGTTTACATAGCGCTTTTCCCGCTCAAGAGCTGCTTAAGGCGCTTGTACGACACAAGGGCTCAGTGCAAGAAAACCTGTTTTGAGTCTCCATGGTGACGTATTTCTCACTGGGAGTCGACTTCATTTACAACCATTTAATCAATGGTTCACTTCCCATTGTGTCGCCGCAGTGGCATATAAACAACCCGGTTTTCTGTCCAAAGGGGAGGCAATAGCTGCTAAAAAAACAAACATGTATGCTGATCTTGGTTTTTCCACCATTGACGCTGACGCCAATTTTCCTATTTTTTAAAAGCAAGTTCAATATGTCTGTCCAGCCACCTGCACAAAACAGTTTCAGGATTTTTCTTTTCATCAATATTGTATTTGTAGAGCACATCGTTTTTTTAAAATTGGTATTTTATTTATTTTTAAGTGAAGAAGATTCAAAAGATGCAAAGGACGTAAGATGATGCTGGTGATGACAACCACGGCGACAGTAACGACGACGACGACGATGATGATGATGATGATTATAATGATAATGATGATGATGACAGATGATGATTGATTAATTGTGATGATGATTGATTGTGATGATAATAATAATGATGACGACGACGAGACGACGATGACGACTATGATGATGATGATGATGATGATGATGATGATGATGATGATGATGATGATGATGATGATGATAATGGTGATGACGACGACGATAAACACGGTCTAATGGGAAATCATCATGACAAAAAAATGCCATTTTGTAACAATATTTAATGAGCCTTTGACGGAAATGTTAAAAGAAACAGAAATTGAAGAGCCATAAATTGAACGCAATCGCCTTTGATGCTGTTATCAAGGACTCTTAATTAGATCTTGGTAATATATTGGTTATTATTATAAGAAGTATCTTATTATTAGTTAAACAGACCAAAGAAAACGCGGAGGTCACGTCCCAAAAATGCAAAATTAAAAATCATTGCGATGTAATCAAGGTAAACGTGCATTTGAGAGAGAGAGAGAGAGAGAGAGAGAGAGAGAGAGAGAGAGAGAGAGAGAGAGAGAGAGAGAGAGAGAGATTTTTTCCCAGGGTTAGCTTCCAAACTCATTGAGCGACTGCAGACTGAGCATTGTTTCCCTTGGCCAAATTTACATCAGCGCGTTGGTGATTGTTGGTCAAGCACAGTCATGTACTGTGCAGACGACCTTTTGAACACGCGCACACGACATCGAGATACCATTTTCGCAAAGATTAGAAACAAACACACACGCACATACACACACGCACGCACGCACACACACAAACACAAAATATCTATATATATAAATTGCTTAGCCAGAAGTCCTTCTTCGCCACTACTATAAAGTTTGTCTCCTATGGACGCTGATCTGGGCAGGTGCTGAGAGCTGCTGATCGGCCTGCTGTGTGCTCAAAACCACCCAAATCGTTATAGCCGACATTTCCTTACCGAACGTTTAACCGTTTCTGAGATAAATAAATAAACAAAATGTCCACAAACTGCAATAGCCTCATTCCGCGCGCTTCCATTAAAAATCAAATTGAGGTTTCAGCATGTTTTCTCATATAGACCAAAAAATTCATGGTTTTTCTACGAAGCATTCGTAGCTTAGTGGTTTAATCTTTCGCCTACGGTTTCGGGCGACCCAAGATCGATACTCACGCGGGCCATTTTTTCTTCTTTTACACTACAATATGGATATTTTTTTTAATTTAGACTTTTTACATTTCATTTATTATTATTATTATTATTATTATTATTATTATTATTATTATTATTATTAATAAACTAATAATAATAATAATAATAATAATAATAATAATAACTTATTATTATTATTATTATTATTATTATTATTATTATTATTATTATTATTATTATTATTATTATTGTCATTATTATTATATCAAATTTTCTTTTAAAACCTTAGTGTTTTTTTATGATTTCTATTTGTATTATTCTATATTCAATATTATTATTAGTAGTAGTAGTACTAGTATTAGTAGTAGTAGTAGTAGTAGTAGTAGTAGTAGTAGTAGTAGTAGTAGTAGTAGTAGGCCTGCTGTGTGCTCAAAACCAGCGAAATAGTTTTAGCCGACATTTCCTTACCGATCGTTTAACCGTTTCTGAGATAAATAAATAAACAAAATGTCCACAAACTGTAATAGCCTCATTCCACGCGCTTCCATTAAAAATCAAATTGAGGTTTCAGCATGTGTTCCCATATAGACCAAAAAATTGATGGTTGTTCTAGGAAGCGTTGGTAGCTTAGTTAGTAAAACCATTCGCCTACCGTGCAGTGCGACCGAAGTTCAAATCTCACCCGGCCCCCTTATTTTTTTTATTTTTTTTAGTACACTAAAATATGGATATTTTTCTTTTTAATTTAGGCTTTTTACCTTTAATTTATTATTATTATTATTATTATTATTATTATTATTATTATTATTATTATTATTATTATTATTATTATTATTATTATTTATAAACTAATAATAATAAATTATTATTATTATTATTATTATTATTATTATTATTATTATTATTATTATTATTATTATTATTATTATTATTATTATTATATCTTATATCAAATTTTCTTTTAAAACCTTGGTGTTTTTTTTATTTCTATTTGTATTATTCTATATTCAATATTATTATTATTATTATTATTATTATTATTATTATTATTATTATTATTATTATTATTATTATTATTATTATTATTATTATTATTATTATTACTTATAAACTAATAATAATAATAATTATTATTCTTATAATAACAATTATACTATCTTATATCAAATTTTATTTTAAATCCTTGGTGTTTTTTCTGATTTCTATTTGTATTATTCTATATTCATTATTATTATTATTATTATTATTATTAATATTATTATTATTATTATTATTATTATTATTATTAGTAGTAGTAGTAGTAGTAGTAGTAGTAGTAGTATTACTACCAAGGATCGGGATGGGGTGGTACGTGTAGGTAAAAGGGGGCTACGGGTAGGTTTAAAGGGGCATGGGTAGGCATAACGGGGATACGGGTATATATAAGGGGGTATGGTGATGGTCGATTCCTTTCATCCATACCTGCGAAACGATCAACGGGGAAGTATCAAGGAGGGTACAGTTAGGAACCAAGGGGGTATGGAAGGAATCAAGGGGGTATGGGGAGGTATCAAGTGGGTTCGGGGAGGTATCAAGGGGGTATGATGAGGCATCATGGGGGGGGACGGGGAGATATCAGGAGGGGGGGTATGGTGAGGTATCAAGGGGGATATGGGGAGGTATCATCGTCCAAATGAAACTCGCAGACAAAAGTTCTCTCTGTCTACATTTTAAACAGCATCATGTGTACCCTGGCTTGCCAGGGTACAAAAACCACTAGTATGAATATAAGGGTATACGCAAGTAGTATTCAACTAGCGTGCATATGAATTTTGTTCCTCCCCAGTTTTGATTTAGACAGCAGACTTACTGTAATATAATATTTCAATCATAATCTTTATTTCGACTAATTTTAAGTTCCTCTCTGTTGCAGAAACACAACTCAAGAAAGAAAATCAAAATGACGTTCCATCACATGAAGTCTTCCTTGGCGTCATCCTGGCAGATGTTCTTCACCCTGCTTCTGCTGCACGCCTGTCCAGCTGCCGTAAGAGCGGAAACGAACGACATTCCTCTTTCTTTTAGCGCTGGATCGCCGTCTTGCGACTGCTGCTACGTCAGTCCTACTTCTCAGTGCTGCTCCGAATGTCTGGCAGGAGTAGGATCCGATGTCTCCCACCTAGCTCCATCTTTATCCAACGGCGCTTTATCTCCAGAAGGAGTGGGAACAGAGGATGGATCGGAACTGCAGAGTCCGGAAAGACTAGGGCAAGGCGAAAGACCACCAACAACAACGACGTCGCGATTGATGGATGAGGACGATGTGTTAGGCTGCAGCTGTTGCCAGAAAGGCTTGTCCTACGGGTTTTCTACGTCGTCGCTCTCGCGTCTAACCTACTCCGTGTGTTGCTCTGCATGTCTCCGAACTCTCCACCGTGTCGACATGTCCAAGCGTGCCTCTAATTTCCGGCTTCGCACTCCCTTCCTACACGCTGCTTCTCCACCTTCCGATGTTCGACAAGCGTCCGATGCCTTGGCGCGTTCGGAACAGTTCGGACGCAGAGTGGAAAAGCGGATTTCGAGTTCGGAATGCATGTGTTGTTCAAACACCGGACTGCAGGTCTGCTGCAGCAAGTGCACATCGGAATACCTCGGTTACTGAGCACCGTTAGATGATGCACGAGGTTTAAGAGAGAATGATGTTATAAGTTCACATAGTCATTGTAAGTACCGTTAGATGACGCCAGAGGTCTAAGGAAAAACAAAGTATTATTATTAGTTTCACAGTTGTAGGCTTACTGGCTAATAAATTCAAAGAGAACTCTAAAATCTATTGTAATAATTTTTTTAAAACCTATTTGTATTAGCACTGAATTCGTAGGCAATATTTAGAATATAACTTGTACGAACACAATGAGTAAAAAGTTCTTTTGTAAGCACAGACCATGTCCAAAATATACTGAACGCGGGAAGTAAAATTCCATTGTGCGAACAAATGCTAAATCATAGGGTAAACTTATCTCCTTGAACCAGTCGCGTTTCAGATGCGACCCAGTTGGTTGTACATAATTCCTTTGATGGTAATAAAGATATGTTGAACTCAATTTATTGAATTGAATTGAATTGAGTTATTAGGGGATTTAAACACTGTATCTCCAAAAGCCATTAATATAGAAACACCTTGAATTCATCACTTGGCAAACATGGCGCCTACCTTAGACTTTAATCATGGTTGTCTCAAGGCGAAGACAGAAGTGAAACGTTTTTAGAATCAATGGCTTTGAAAACAACCACAGAATTTTCTGCTGAAATTGTTTTGCATCTGGCAGATCGCACGGCTCTGTTGCACGAAACAGCACAGTCGAACAACAACTACGTTTCCTGACGTCGGCGCTTCAGTGAAAACTGGCAGTTTCTAGGTCGGCAAACGGCGACATAACAGCGATAAGACGAAGCGATATTAGTATTTTGGGAAGGTCTATTTGCCTGTCCAAAGTGCAACATAATTGCAGTCAATCAGCTTATTTGAAGGAGCGTGATTCTTGCGAAGTTATAATACTAAAGTCGGAAAAATTAAATCTGCTTACTGAGACTTTCCCATCGGTCCTATTATAAATTTATAATATAATAATAATAATAATAATAATAATAATAATAATAATAATAATAATAATAATAATAATAATAATAATAATAATAATAATAACAGGCAATCTATACAGCGCTCTCACAAACTCACAAAGCGCTTTACACAAACAAATGTAAACACAACATGCGTACATTGGTCAATAACATGCAACCACATACACATCCCAACACCAAAAATAACAAACAACACTCATTCATAGCGCCTAAGAAAAGGCCTCTTTAAAGTTCATTTTAAAAGACGCTAATTAAGGACAGTGACGGACGGACCGAGGTAGCGAGTTCCAGGTCTGAACGGAGAAGAAACTGAAGGCTCGACCACCATGTCTCACCCTGGAGTATTCTGATACACGGAGCATAATTTCATCTGCAGACGAGCGGAGAGACCGAGAAGGAACATAGTCAAAAGTTCGGAAAGATAGCTAGGAGCAGTTCCAG
This sequence comes from Oncomelania hupensis, assembly GCA_036898135.1. Classification (NCBI taxonomy): domain Eukaryota; kingdom Metazoa; phylum Mollusca; class Gastropoda; order Littorinimorpha; family Pomatiopsidae; genus Oncomelania; species Oncomelania hupensis. The sequence goes on along the minus strand of CM072511.1, from coordinate 64,100,782 downwards.
AGATGATGTGGTAGCAAAGACATGAGGTTTTATATTTAATTCGTTGTTCAACTGGGAGCCAGTGTAGTTCTTGAAAGAGAGGCGTGCAATGCTGTGATTTCCGTGCTTTGAAGAGTTTAGCTGCAGAGTTTTGGACTTGCTGAAGACGTCTAAGGACTTTCTGTGCGCAACCCACAAGGAGTGAATTACAATAATTCAATCTAGACAGAATGAATGCGCTAACTAGTGTTTTTGTTGCTTCTTGTGTGAAATACTGTCGAATGGAGCTTATGCGTCTAAGTTCAATGTATGCAATCTGACAAGTTTTTGCAATTTGTTGCTGCATGGAGACATCCTGATCGAGAAAAAAAACCAAGGTCCCGAACAGTGTCAGAAAAAGAAAGAGAAATAGTTTCAACAGTGATAGTTGAGGGAAGAGAAGAGGGGTCTGCAGATGACGGAGAAACACGATGACTGTACAGAAAAATCCCTATGGATCAAATAAGATGTAAGCGAATTAATAAATTAAAGGCTTATGTTCATTTGTAAAAAAGCAGATCCAATATATAAAATCTAGATTGACAGAAAAAGACCTAACTACAGTACCTTGAGTCCATTGTAAAATATTCATTTTCATCACTTTCAGCTAAATAAACTTTATTTAGAAGCATATTTTCTAAATAATCATTTGTTTACAAAACAATGTAAGATTTCTCTAAATAATATATTTTATAAGTAAATAATGTGAATGAAGAATGAATGAACATTGAGGTTTAACATCTACACCCACCATTTGCGATATGGCAGACGGTGATAACCATCCCAGTGAAAGAGGGGTAGGGACCTAAATCAACACTGAACCACCAGAGCAATCATACTGCTAAAATGGACAGTAAAAATGGCCACTTTTTATTTCGCCCACCACGGCAATGTATTATTTACCTAAACAATACATTTTCTAGGTAAATAAATCATATAGATAAATAGGGCATTAATTGCTAAATGGGTTATTTGCCTATATAATGCATAATTTAGCAGAATTTGTTAAACAAGGTATTATTTAGAAGATGTTGCTAAATAATGCATTACGTTAAATATCTTACATCCATTATAACAAAAGATGGCAGGTTACGGTTGCAGCGTTGAAGAGGATGTGCCACGTTAATTTTCGTGTGATCGTTTATGTGGGTAATTGTCCTCTGTAATAGCTATTCAGGGCTTACAACGTGCATTGTTCGTTCGATTTTCATCGGAGCCTTAATCGTCAGCATCGTTATACGTCAAAGTCGGGATCATCATCATCATCATCATCATCATCATCATCATCATCATCATCATCATCATCATCATCATCATCATCATCATCATCATCATCATCATCATCATCATCATCGTCGTCGTCGTCGTAGTCATCATCATCATCGATTACTGTTCTTCTTTTTGTTTTGCACGGCTGGAGGTAACTTTTCCAATGTAATTTTTTTGATGATACAATTTCTTATATCTTATGTCAAACCAACTCATTTACCAACCATTCCACCGAATGACCTAAGCAGCAACAACTCAAAGACCAGCCAGCCGTGATCCTCAACTCGTAATTTACTGGAAGATAACGGTCTTTGCACGGATGAAAAGGATTAATCACATCAACCGGTCGACCAACCAATCGACCAGTCAACCTTGATTATGATGACGCAATAGACATCTCTTTACTGGGAGATAACCGATCGTCGAACACACACATTTCACAAACTCGAGTTTGCGCCCTTTTTTTCCGGATTCTCTATTCCTCGCCTGAAAATCAAGGGTCAGCTCGTTTACCTGGTCGTTTTGTGTGAGCATGTCTGTTGGGTTGGGTCGGGTTGGGTAGTATTGTGTGGAGTGCGTGTTTGCGCGTGAGTATGTACTGCTGTGTGTGTTGTACAACAACAACAACAACAACAACAACAACAACAACAACAACAACAACAACAACAACAACAACAACAACAACAATAACTTCATCATCATCATCATCATCATCATCATCATCATCATCATCATCATCATCATCATCATCATCATCATCATCATCATCAATATCAAAACAACAACACTGATACGAAAAGAGTTTTTTTTTATGCGTGGGTTTCAACTTAGAACTTAGGCAGACAGAGAAAGAGACCAACAGAGAAACGGACAAAAAGAGAGACAGGCAGACAGACCGAGACAGAAAGACACAGAGACGGACAGAAAGATAGAAACAGAGAGAGAGAGAGAGAGAGAGAGAGAGAGAGAGAGAGAGAGAGAGAGAGAGAGAGAGAGAGAGAGAGAGAGAGAGAGGGGAGGAGAAAGAGGGGGAGGAGAAAGAGAGAGAGAGAAAGAGAGAGAGAGAGTGAGAGAGATAGTAGAGAGCTAGAGAGAGAGTTAGTTAGTTAGTTATTCATTGCTCACAGGGTCCAGCGGATTGCAAAGAGCCGAATGAGGACCTCAAAATCAAGACCTCAACTTGGCTGAAAAGGGACTTACCCTTGATCCGCATAAAAGATCTGCCGAAACAAACCTGGTGGTAACACTGAAGGCACTCCACCAGCCGGTAACTTTACAATAAAGGCATTCCACGCAGGGGACGCTGAGGCTATACTCTAATTTATCGAACCCCCGTTTACAAAAACAAAATAGAATACAAACATCATTATAACATGTCAACAAAACACATACATACAAAATGCCTACATTGCCAAATAATAACATTATAGGGAGCCCCAGTGACCATTTAGCAGAAAGCGTCAAATGTTCCCAAGCTGATCCAACAAACCACACACACAAATGAGGAGTTTTGTCCCGGAAAAGTTTTCAAGAAAAAAGGTAGATGACTGGTCTAGCGAAGAAGATAGTATAGTAGATTGATAGAACAGAATAGGAATGAGAAAGAACAAATGAAAAAGACAACGACAGTGGGAATTTAAAGCACTATATTTCCAGAAAGTGGGGATACTATTTATACTGAAACCCCCGGCACGGGCGGAAGAGAGAGAGAGAGAGAGAGAGAGAGAGAGAGAGAGAGAGAGAGAGAGAGAGAGAGAGAGAAGAATAAGTCGAAGTCGAAACTTTTAATAGGATAATAGAATGAGGTCCTATGGACCTGTCTTACAGCTAGTCCTTAATTTAAAGAAAAAAATAGAACAAACAAAATAAAATTGATTTGAAACTAACGCAAACATTAACAATGGTAAAATCTAAAGAAATTACTAAGAATATTAATGTACCTAAATACACATGCTTCCCCCTCCCCTTCCCTACTGTCCACTTCCCCTTCTCTCCACCACACACATACACAAGCTAAATCATATCTCAGCTTAACTGTCGCAAAGGTAAAGAAGAACAAAAGGTATAAAATCATCTTAAATATTAGGAGCAAAGATAGAATAGAAATTTGGAGAGTCTAGTTTTAAATGATGTTAATGATTTGCTTTCCTTGATCCCTTGTGGTAGAGAATTCCACACACTTGGACCAGAATTTGACAGGGATGTTTTAAATATGTCTAAGCGTGGTTGTGGAAATGTTAAATTATGTCTAAAAGATGAATAAAGAGGTAACGATTTGCTAAAAAGTACTTTTAAATAATCAGGAGCTCTATTTAAAAAAAAAATTTATACGTTAAAACGGCTTTATTGTAATTAAGGTGTTTATAAATGGGGTGCATGCAGGCCAATTTTTTTATTTTGAATCAATTGTTATGGAATTGTTGGAAATAACTAATTTTACAACCCTGCGGGGAAAGAAGAAGAAGAAGAAGAAGAAGAAGAAGAAGAACTTGAAGGTGTTATGGCAGACTCGAGTGTGTTTAAATATTTTTCCTTCTTTTATTCTTAAAGGTGTATCGCAGTTCTTTCAAACACGTTAAACCGGGAAAAAATGGATCGACGCTATATCATTTTAATGGGCAGTTTAAAAACCAATCTATATTATTGAGACTATTATTTCATTTTAATGGGCATTTTAAGACGCAATATTTGATACCGAGGCTATTATTTAATTGAAACGACCATTTAAAGAAGCGATTTAGCTGTATGCTTGACAGGGCATTAGATACGTTTTATGATTTTTGGAGCAGCAGGTTTTGACATGGTGGAGCTCAAAGCATTAACAAAGAAAGGTTGGGAGTGGATGGGGATAAGTGGGTGTGGGAGACACGGGTAAGAATGAGGAACTCCTAATTCTTGCTTAAAATGAACTTTGCTCAAAGGCACAGTGCGACCCCACCCCATTCCGCCCACGACATATCGGCACGCCATGTACCGCCAGACCCTCGAGGATCTACTTTCAACGTGTATAATGCCTATCTATGTGTTAGTTCGTTCGTCGTTTCCGACGATGACCACCAGAACAGCAGGGGAGGCAACATTACTGCTGTCCCAGTACCTGAGCAAAAAGATTGATGAAGCGTCAGGCGACGTACCATTATGGGCTGCCCTAGTCACTGTGAAAAGTAATCAAAGATCAGCAATGCAAATCCATTCTACCTCTGTAAAGATCGCTATAGGATATTATTTCACGCAAACACAGTACTGTGTACAACAAAAAACAGGTAAAAAGCAATTTTTCATAGGGAGTTAGTTTTCAACAAATCTGTCTGTAGAACGTCAGTCCTATCCTATCCTATCCTATCCTATCCTATCCTATCCTATCCTATCCTATCCTATCCTATCCTACCTATCCCGTGACTCGGAGGTCGTAGGGGCACCACAGATGATCGTTTAACCAGCGTACTCCATCTTTCCCTGTCCTCGGCAACCCTGATTGATTCGCTCAGTGTCAAATCAGTCCATTCTCGAATGTTGTCCTCCCAACTCTTTTTCGGTCTCCCTCTTCTTCTACCTCCTTGCACTGTGCCTTGCAGGATGGTCTTTGCAAGACCTGATGATCTGGTGACGTGGCCATACCATCGGAGTTTCCGGGTTTTTTTTCACCACTGTGAGCAGGTCATCGTGTTGTCCAATGGCTTGTGTGATGGTCTGTCAGTGTAGGAAAAAAAGTGTCTGTCAGTGTAGAAAAAAAAAGAATAAAAGAAAGAGAAATTTTAACAAACAAACCAACAAACGATGAAGAGAACAGGGTAATAGGTGCCTATCCTATCCTATCCAATCCTGTCCTATTAATTAAGATGATAATTATTGTTAGAAGGAAGAAGAGGGGGGTAGGGATGGTGGTGGAAAAAGAGGTGAAGGAAGAGAACAGGGTATTAAGTGCAGAGGATAAGTAAGATGATAATTATTGTTAGAGGGAAGGGGGTGGGGGTTGAGGAGAGTGATGGTGGAAAAAGATGTGAAGGAAGAAGCATAAGCGTGGTGGTGACGGTGGTGGTGGTGGTGGTGGTGGTGTATAGGGTATAGGGAGAGGATGGGGAGGGGGGAGGGGGGGGTGAATTGGGGACATATTTCGACGCCACCAAACTGCCGTCTTGTCACAATCCAGCGCCAAAACAGAAAAGAACGCGATTATAAATGGGGGATAATAATAATAATAAGGCATATTGCCCCCATGCTACGCTTGTCCCGAAAGATTTGTGCCCCCTAAACTCCTATGGGGTGCGGGTTTGACTCTGACCGCTAACACCCCTCTCCCGTCCCCACTCTCCCCTAAATGTTGACAAACCTACACACGGATGCATGGAAAAGATTATGCGCTGCTTGATGCTAGTTTTTACAAGGAAACTCTTACGCAAACAGACACGAGACATGCACTATGTAGTTACAGTGCTTCTAAGGTCTCGATATCAAAATTGCGCCACAACTTATTAAATGTTTAATTCACGCAAAGAGAAGAAGAAGACTATTTGCTTAAATATTGATACGTTTTTGCGTGTCTAATAATAATATCTGCGAAAATCGCTTCTAAAAAGTCGTCTATTATAGAAGCAAATGGTTTATCTCCCTTAGAAGCACAGGCGCCCAACAGATTAACGCAGCGGTGGTTGCGAATTAACCAATCTACAGTCTTCAAAATCATATTTTGATTTAAAGAAAACTAATAACATAAATTTTGTCCTCTATATGTTCTGCCGCCCCAAGACTATCTGATTTACAGTCTTTTTTGATGATGAATGTGAAAAATGTAAAATAGAATACATGAGAAATTTATATTAATGCAAAATTTGTATTAAAAAAACAAACAAACAAATATCCTATCCTTTCTTATCCCGTAACTGGGAAGTCGTTGGGTCACTACAGATAATCGTTTAACCGGCATACTCCACTTTTATCTGTCGTCAGCAGTCTCACTCAGTGTCACGTCAGTCCATTCTCGAATGTTGTCTTCCCAATTCTTTTTCTGTCTCTCTCTTCTTCTGACTCCTTGCAGGATTATCTTTGCAAGGCCCGATGCTCTTGTGATGTGGCCATACAGGAAGAGGTAATTAATTATAGAAGATGATTGCGCATAGAACCAAAAATTAAACATTTATTTTGCTGTTTTGTTTTTGTTTTTGTTTGTGTGTGCCTTATTATGAGGAATACAAAATCAAATAAATGAGAATTTTACATTAAAAAAAAACCCACATGTATCGTTAAAAGTTTTCAGTAAATAAAAAGCAGCAGTCAAATTTGGAAGAGGTATTTAAAGGCGATGATTCTTTGTAAGAAATCCTACAAAGTCCCATCACTGGGTCGCACGATAAGCCTCCGTCCACTCCGGACCACCACATTATAATTATGTGAGCCATTCTTATATAACAAGCATTTACTTTGTATTTGTTTAATACTGGTGTATATAAAGTGCATATATCATTTTATCAAGTATTTGTATGTTCACAAATTTCATCAATTCGAAATTAATTAGCTGTGTGGTTTACACTTTTCTGTATTTTCTTGTATTTTTCACGTTTCAATTAAATAAGTTTTAAGTACTATTTAAATGGTAAATTTTGAATTTTTTGTATTTAATTGTGGCTTGCGTAAACAACACTATCTGTAGCTCTTATGAAGCAATTGACTTCAAATGAGTAAGACTGGGAATTCCCAGTACGCCCAAGCCTTTGCTATAGTCAACTTATTTTTGATTGACATAGTTCCTTATAAATAAGGCTAGTGGGTGCACGCACTGCTTCTGAGACAAGTATACATAATATACACAGGTAAAACAATGATAATCTACGCCAAATATTGTGTTTGCCATAATTATTACCATAATTTAAACACATTTGCAAAATAAATAAAAATAAAAAAGGCTGAATTCATTTGTAAAATGTGATTAAGGTTGAACATTGATAGTGTACATCTCTATTATTAGTATTTATTTAATTCTACGTCGGTTCACAAGTTGTAATTTTAGACGATCTGTCACTCATTTTCTCTCTTACACATACATACAAACCAATACATGTGCACGACCTCCAAATACACTCATACACACACTGACACACCCACTTTCTGGAAATTTAGTGGGTTAAATTCCCACCGTCGCTGTCTTTTTCATTTGTTCTTTCTCATTCCTACTCTGTTCTATCAATCTACTATACTATCTTCTTCTTCGTTAGACCAGTCACCTACCTTTTTTTTTTCTTAAAAACTCTTCCAAAGCTCCTCATTTGTGTGCGAAGAATGTTGGTGAGCATATGAAACTAGAAGGACAAAGCCCGTATGATTCACGTGCTCCTTATAGAACTTGCAATATTAAAAATCAAATTGAGTGCCCAGAAAAAAATAAAACCAAAATCAAACGGTGACATTAAAATGCAAAGTAATACCGTCCTTGGTCTTTCTATGCTTTTTACCTTAAGATGATCTTGACTTCCGGCTCCAAATACACGCATGTACTATTGAATAAACCACAGCAAAAGTTGTTTTATGGCAAACAACACAGTGACCTTGGGATGACCTTGACCTTCAGTGACCTTGACTTTGAGATGACCTTAACCTTCACGTGACCTCTCATGCTCATGTCCTATCCTATCCTATCCTATCCTATCCTATCCTATCCTATCCTATCCTATCCTATCCTATCCTATCCTATCCTATCCTATCCTATCCTATCCTATCTAATCCTGTTGTATCCCGTAACTCGAAAGTCGTCGGGGCACCTCAAGTGTCGTTTAACAAGCGTACTCCATCTCTCTCTGTCCTCAGCAACCCTCATGGCTTCGCTCAGTGTCAAGCTAGTCCCTTTACTAGTAAATAAACATATTATTGAAGTTTTATGGACGATTATTTGTAAGTAAATAAACCTTTTCATTTTTCTTTACGGTTTCTTTCCTCATTAAAAAAAATGTTTTGATTGATTTTTTTTATGCCGCTTTTGGTGGCAATAATTGAAGGTATAACATTTTGGTTTTACTTTATACCAAGTGAGTGCATTGCTTTAGTTTTAAGAAAGGATCTTTCTGAAGTAATAAAAAATCTGCATTTTATTTTTTAAAATGTTGTTGTCGTTTTAGCGTGATGTCACTGATTATGTGTGTGAGTGCGTAGGTGATTGTGTTTGGCTAGGTGAGTGTGTGTGCGTAAGTGTGTGTGTATGATAGAGAGAGACACAAGTACAAGTTATTCCATAATTGTATATTTTAGTAGGTGTTTACATTGTGTGTGTATAAATTGAACCTAGGACTTTCACAACCTTTTTTAAAATCACTCTCAGGCCGAAACCGTTGACAATACAGCTTTCATCAAAATAACGAAGAAGTTCCTTAAGGGGTTCTATATACCCACTCTTTTTATAGATCTGCTGCGAGTGTCCATGTTTCGCAAGCGTATAGGAAGATTGGATGACAAGGGAGCGCAGCAGCCTTATCTTGGAATCCAAACTGATGGTCCTGTCTTTCCAAATGAGCTTCAACCTTGTCAGTGCAGCAGTTGTTTGTGCGATCCTGGAGAGGACTTTCAGTTGTGACCCATTTTCTGATAGAATTGCTTCTAAATATTTGAATTGAAGCTATGCAGTGTGTTGAGTTATTGGCCTTGAACTTTGATGTCCATGTTGATGCCATTGGTGTTGTTGGTCATCATTTTGGTCTTCTCTGCACTTATTTCCATTCCGTAGGATCTGGAGGCACTTCTCTGTTGAAGGTTTTCGTTTCAGCGGTTTCACACTTTTGAATGGAACATTAAGTGTCACACTGTATGTGTTTGTATATATATATGTGTATGTTTAAATTGATTTTTTTGGTTGTTGTTTGTTTGTATGTTTAAGTTTTATTAGACACCATTGTTTCGTCACTTTTCTATGTACAATTTTCTATTATATGTATGAATGCGGGAGAATGCGCCTTGAATCACTCTTGTTTGTGTGAGATATGTGCGCTATATAAATTCATGTATTATTATTATTACTTTATGAATAAAATATTAAATAATGATGTCATTGTTTAGTTGAATGGACTAATAATTGACATTCGTTTTTTGAATGACTTAGGTAAACAATTACCCCTTGGGGTCATGAGCAATCTTGCCACTGTAGATTGTTCAAACCTATAAAGGGAACAGTGAAAGCCACAGTTGAAAACCTGTCTTTCCTTTATAGGCAAGACGCTTCACTGCGGCAACAGTACCCCCGTTGGAGTGCCGGGGGTTTTCAGTATAAATAGTATCCCCACTTTATGGAAATTTAGTGCTTTAAATTCCCACTGTCGCTGTCTTCCTCATTTACTCTTTCCTATTCTTGCTCTGTCCTTCACTCTGCTATACTATCTTCTTCTTCGCTAGATCAATGACCTACCTTTTTTCTTGAAAACTCTTCCTGGACAAGACTCCTTGTTTGTGTATGAGGTCTGTTGGATCAGCTTGGGAGTGTTGGACGCTTTCTGCCGGGTGGTCACTAGGGCTTCCTATGAATGTACTATTTAGCACTATAGGCATTTTATATGTATGTGTTTGGTTGATGATTTATAATGATGTTTGTATTCTATTTTGTTTTTGTAACCGGGGTGTTCGCGTAGTTGAGGTCAACCCTCAGCCGTCCCCCGCGTGGGATGTCTTTATTGTAAAGTGACTGGCCGGTGTAGGGCATTCAATTTTCCCACTGGGGTTGTTTCAGCAGATCTTTTATGCGGATCGGGGGTTGTCCGGTCCTGATTTGGCTCGGAAGAGTCCGCTGGACCTAAAGCAACAATAAATAAAAAAAAACAAAGGTAAACAATTTATGATTTCATGTTGTTTTTGTTGTTGTTTTTGCTGTTGTTGCTGAGTGGATGGGAGTATGTTATGAACTTTTTATGTAGATGACGATGATTACTGTCTTTGAAGTATAGTTGGGATTGTCTCAGCTGTTAGTTACATCCATTGACGATGATAATGTATTAATAGAGCTGTCTGACATTCTAAAGTCATACCAATATTTCTTTTATTACAATGATAGAATTCAAAATAAAAATGAAATTTCTGGAGAAAAAAAATTCAGTGGTTCAATATACCCACTCTTCCCACGTTGTCCTCGGCAACCCTCATGGCTTCGCTCAGTGTCAAGCGAGTCCATTCTCGAATGTTGTCCTCCCATCTCTTTTTCGGTCTCCCTTTTCTTCTGCCTCTTTGCACCGTGCCTTGCAGATGGTCTATGCAAGGCCAGATGCCCTGGTGACGTGGACATACCATCGGAGTTTACGTTTCTTCACCACTGTGAGTATGTCATCATTTAACATTAAAAATACAAAGAAGTATCGTAAAAAGTTTTTTAGTAAATAAAAAAATAAAATAAAAAAAGCAGTCAAATTTGGAAGAGGTATTTAAAGGCGATGATTCTTTGCAAGAAATCCTACAAAGTCCCATCACTGGGTCGCACGATAAGCCTCCGTCCACTCCGGACCACCTCAATAGATATATGTGAGCCATTTCTATATAACAAGCATTTACTTTGTAATTGTTTGATACTGGTATATATAGAGTGCATATATCATTTTATCAAGTATTTTTATGTTCACAAATTTTATCAATTCGAAATTAATTAACTGTGTGGTTTACACTTTCCTTTAATTTCTTGTATTTTTTACGTTTCAATTAATTAAGTTTTAAGTACTATTTAAACGGTTAATTTAGATTTTTTTGTATTTAATTGTGGCTTGCGTAAACAACACTGTAGCTCTTATGAAGCAATGACTTCAACTGAGTAGGACTGGGAATTCCCAGTACGCCCAAGCCTTTGCTATAGTCAACTTATGTTTGATTGACATAGTTCCTTATAAATAAGGCTAGTGGGTGCACGCACTGCTTCTGAGACAAATATACATAATATACACAAGTAAAATAATGATAATCTCAGGGATGTTGCTAGGAATTTTTTTCTTCGGCGATTTGGCCGAACCATCCGTGAAACTTTCGGCTTTTTACTGAAAGTTTCGGCTCTCTCTTCCAAAGCAGTCTCACATGTTTTTTTTTTTTTTTTACTAGATTCAGTACATTAACGTGCTCCCTCCACCTCATATATTAAAGGTGTTCTGTGGATGCATATCTTTGTAATAAAACATGATTTTAAGAGTAGAAAAAGAACATTGAAATGAAATTTTATTTTCTTAAATTTTAGACACACAAAAACAATAAAAAGTGTAGACTGTCCCTTGACAGAACACAATACTGTCAGAGTTTCTGAGTTTAATCTTAGTAATTATCGAATCCTCGCCTAAACTGCAAGCGTACAGCACAGGAATATCGCAAAAATGGACTAAACCGAGCCGATTCACACGTGAAAACTTCGGCTCGGCGAGCCGACATGATGGACAGTTTATCGGCTTTTTAATTAAAATTTCGGCTAAAAGCCGAAGATCCGACCCAAACGACATCCCTGAATCTACGCCAATATTGTGTTTGCCTACTCTGTTCTATCAATCTACTATACTATCTTCTTCTTCGTTAGACCAGTCACCTACCTTTTTTCTTAAAAACTCTTCCAAAACTCCTCATTTGTGTGCGAAGAATGTTGTATTAGTTAGGGAATATTGGACGTACGCTTTCTGCCAAATGGTCACTAGGACTTCTTATAATATTATTGTTTGGCATTGTGGGCACTTTACATGTGTGTGTGTTTTGTTGATGTTTTATAATGATGTTTGTATTCTGTTTTGTTTTTGTGAACGGAGGTTCGATACGTATGGGAGTATAGCCTCAGCGTTCCCTGCGTGGGATACCTTTGTTGTAAAGTGACCGGCTGATGGCGTGCCTGGGGTTGTTTCGGCGGATCTTTTATGCGGATCAGGGGTGAGTCCTCTTTCGGCCAAGTTGTGGTCTTAATTTTGTGGTCCTGATTCGGCTCTTTGCAGTCCGCTGGACCCTGTAAGCAATGAATAACTAACTAACCAAATGGCACATCCACGCACAATTCAAGTTTTACTTGAAATGCAAGGTAAACATTATAATAAGTAGATATTAGTTTGTTAGATTTTTAAAAAGATATATTTGTTGCGTTGTTTTTTTTTCGTTTCTTGTATTACATTGTGATTTAATAGCTTAGCGGCATTTCTTGACACCATTCATTGCATAGAGTTACTAACAGAATGGGCACATTGAAACACAAATTCAATAGCTCTAGAACGCCCCACCCCCACCCTACCCCACCCCCTCCTCTCCAAAAAGGCCGGCAAAGACCCGCATTATTTGTGTGGTTGTTTATGAAACGGGCACCCTGATGCAAGGACATAAGATTGCAAGTGGAGCGAGACAGTTGTATAGCGATTATCTCCACGGGGAATCGTGCTTAGGGTGGCCACTGACACATTATTATTGATTCATTATCCGACAGCCTCGCCATGGTCGGCTGACTGACAAATATTTTTCTTCTGTGGTGCTTTTAATTGCTTGTTGCAAAGTGTCTCCTCTTCAAGGCATGAGAATATTTAAAACATCACTTTTATATGATTACACTTAATGACTTTATGTGCCAGTTGTTAGTTTGCTGTTCTGTACGAGCGTGCCAGTTAATTCTTTTTCTTGTCCGCCTTGCTTTGGCTCTCTTAGTCGTTGTTGAAAATTTTCATGCTAATGCTGTTGTTTAGTAAAAAAAAAAAAAAAAAAAAGAAAAGAAAAGAATATTGCCAATTTAATTCTTTTTCTTCTTCTTCTTCTCCCGACTCCACTCTCTCTTTCTCTCTCTCCACCTTCTCTCTCCATCGTTCTCTGTCTCTCTTCTTCTTCTTCTTCTTCTTCTTCTTCTTCTTCTTCTTCTTCTTCTTCTTCTTCTTCTTCTTCTTCTTCTTCTTCTTCTTCTTCTTCTTCCTCTTCTTCTTCATCTCTTCGCCCTTCTTCTTCTTCTCCTCATCCCCTCTCTCTTCCTGTTCTTGTTCTTCTTCTTCTTGTTCTTCTTCAACTTGTTCTTCTTCTTCTTGTTCTTCTTCAACTTGTTCTTCTTCTTGATCTTCTTCTTCTTCCTGATCTTCTTCTTCTTCTTCTTCTTCTTCTTCTTCTTCTTCTTCTTCTTCTTCTTCTTCTTCTTCTTCTTCTTCTTCTTCTTCTTCTTCTTCTTCTTCTTCTTCTTCTTCTTCTTCTTCTTCTTCTTCTTCTTCTTCTTCTTCTTCTTCTTCTTCTTCTTCTTCTTCTTCTTCTTCTTCTTCTTCTTCTTCTTCTTCTTCTTCTTCTTCTTCTTCTTCTTCTTCTTCTTCTTCTTCTTCTTCTTCTTCTTCTTCTTCTTCTTCTTCTTCTTCTTCTTCTTCTTCTTCTTCTTCTTCTTCTTCTTCTCCTCCTCCTCATTCTTCCTCTTTTTCTTCTTCTACTTACTTCTTCTCTCTCTTTCTCTATCTCTTTCTCTCTGTCTCTCTATCTCTGTCTGTCTCTCTCTCTCCCTCTCTGTCTCTCTGTCTCTCTCTCTCTCTCTCTCTCTCTCTCTCTCTCTCTCTCTCTCTCTCTCTCAAGAAATCCTTATACACAAAAAGACATTGAATACTAGGCGTGTCGCATAATAAAATGAAAAATTGTATAAAATATAACATTCCGATGCTTTCGTGCGCACGCGCTCACGCATACACACATACACACACACACAAACACACACACAACCGTGTAGAAACGCAGTTGTGATGACTTTCATAAAACTCTACAAACGTTACTTTGACATTTTAAAAAATTCGTCATTTTTTTTAAGCTAACCCTAACTCTAACCATTAACCAAACCCTAACCATACTCCTAACCCTTAACCTAACCCTAAGCCTAACACAGCCCTGACCCTAACGGAACACTGTTTTGACTTCAAAATAACGTGGTCTGTCAAAAGAAAGTACGTAGAGGTTCAAGTGCATGTCAGAATAACAACGTTTCTACCTAGCCACACCCACACACACACACACACACACACACACACACACACACCCACACACACACCATCCGCACACACACAAAATTGAACAGAAAATATGCATTTCCACATAAGATCAATGACAATTTGCATAGGACATAGAATGTATAACAGACAACGCAAAATAGGGTTTGTGTTGCATTATTATGGCTACAAATAAAAAATATAAACTTTGCATATGATACATACAATATTGTGCACAAATTATTCACCTTCACGTCACTACTTAACGTACTATGAAGCATTTTCTGGTTTACAGCAGTAAACATTAAATCCAACAAAATCAAAGCACATGACTCGCGATACAAAAATAATTGGTTTGTTTATATAACCTACACTTCACTAAGACAAAAGGTATGTATTAATAATAAGTATATTCACAGATATAAACATAGACACACACTCACACACACACATACCTACACACACACACACACGTACCCCACACCCTCCCCTAAACATGGCAGTCAGTAAATATTGCAATGAAGAATACACCTCTCTTGGTGCATTCATGTGCATCTTTACACTACAGACCATCCATTTACAAAGATGAGGAACTCAAGCCATGAACGTGTGACAAGTTTATTCAATTCCAATAATTTATTTTAACGTCTGTTCACATATGCGATTTTAGACCGTACAGTCATTCTTATACATTGACACACATAACTAATAATCAAATCTAACAATTAAAAGCTGAACTATAATCATAAAAAGTACGTACAATAAAATTATTGCTCCAAAAGATTGCCAACTGCAGACATATAAATTATGCGGGCAATATCTGTTTTTGCCGGGCTGTGCAACGAAATGTCAAATGTCGACTTTTTACATCGACATTCTTTTCTTTATATAACAGAACCGAAATATGGCATTTATAGAAAATACTTTTATCAGTCTGATATCAGTTGAGAAACAAACACAAACTACATATTTGTAAAACTTCGTGTTCCATATTAGTTTATAAATATGTCAACATAAATGCCTTGGACAAGAGACTCTTTCAATCTTTGTATTGCTAGGTAAATTAGAATGTAAAATACCTTTCCAATAAAGATATTAATTCAGCTACTGGAGGCTTTATAGTGTTATGACAAGGTTATTTGGAAGCTGAAGTGTTAGATATATGTGAATGCGTTTTTGGTAGACCTACTTTTCCTTAAAAGTGTGTCGTCACATGAACAATTGGGCTTTGAGGCCTTTCAATAGGTATGACCTATTATGATCAACGACGAATGACAATGACGATGACGACGACGACGATGATGATGATGATGACGATGATGATGATGATGATGATGATGATGATGATGAAGAGGAGGAGGAGGAGGAGGAGGAGGAGGAGCGGAGGAAGAGGGGTGGAGGAGGGGAGAAGGAGTACGAGAAGAATGATGACGACGATTATTACTATTTAGACTACGACGACGACAACGATGATGATGATGATGATGATGATGATGATGATGATGATGATGATGATGATGATGATGATGATAATAATAATAATAATAATAATAATAATAATAATAATAATAATAAATAACATTTATATAGCGTAAAACTCACAGAGACTCATTGCGCATACACACGCATTCACTCACAATGTACAAAAAGATTACATGTATGTATGGAGGTACATCTACCAACAACAAAACACACATATTGTTATGTTACACATATGACTTCCTATAAGATGGGGATGGGGAATGCGAGTAAGTTAATCAAAAGCTAAACGAAAAAGGTATGTTTTCAGTTGGGCTTTAAATATATAAATATATTCCAAGTTCCTCAGACCGACAGGAAGTGCATTACAGAGAGATGGAGCAGTGAAACTGAAACCGCGCTCGCAAACAGTTTTCAGGTTTCGACGCGGAACTTTCAACAGCTTTTCTGCGGAAGATCGGAGAATGCGGGCTGTCCGGTAGGCTATAAGTGAGTTGGAAAGATACGCTGGGAGAGTACCTTCAAAGAAACGGAAGGCAAAAACACAGATCTTATACTGGAGGCGGAATTTTACAGGCAGCCAGTGAAGTTTGTGAAGCAACGGCGTAATGTGGTCTCTCCTTATCTTTTTCAAAACGAGCCGTGCTGCGCTGTTTTGTACGTATTGGAGACGATTTATCTGTTCTGCTGGTAGACCCATCAATACCGACTTACAAAAATCCAGACGTGATGTGATAAAAGCGTTAACCAATTTTGCGCACGCAGTCTCGGATAAAAAAAGTCCGAATGGAAGCAATACGTCTCAATTCAAGGAAAGCACCACGGCAAATGCTTCCAATCTGAATTTGCATCGACAAAGTTTGGTCAATTTTGACTCAAGATATTTCACCGAGCCTTGGAGCTGAATGGTGCTACCATCAATGTCCAGGGAGTCACCCTCTATCAGTCTGAGGCGCGAGGAAGTACCGACTGCCATTGTCTTTGTTTTGTTCGTGTTGAACATGCATGAGCTTATTACGGTTCATCCAAGCTAAAATATCATAGACACATGTTTGAATTTCAGACTGAACACTACAAAATTCCCCAGTTGGTGCACTTTTAGAGAACTCTGTGTCATCAGCATATTTGTGAAAATCACAATCATGTTTTGAAATAACATTAGATAGCGGCTGTGAATATAAAGTAAACAAAACTGGGTCCAACGCTGATCCTTGAGGGCCTCCGAACACAAGAGGGCTGGGCGCAGATGAAATCCCATCAACAACAACAGACTGAAAGCGCTCACTAATATACCACTCCTCGAAGGCCATAAGTAACTTCTAGTCTTTTGAGAAGTATCGAATGGTCAATCGTGTCGAAAGCCGTGCTGAGGTCGAGGAGCGCCAGAAGAGAAACAATTCGCTTTTTAGAATTTACCAGCAGGCCATCCAAGACACTCAGCACGGCTGTCTCTACGCTGTGACCCTTTCTGTAGGCAGACTGGTTAATCTCCATCAGGCCACAGACGAGACAAATGTTCCTGATGATGATGATGATAAAAAAAACAGCTCGAGCACATTGTCAAGACTGCCTCCAAAATAGCCGGTTGCGACTTTCCATCTGTCGCCTCCATTTTCACAACGCGTATGAAACGGAAAACGGGAAAGATAGTCTGCGATCCATCACACCCAGCCAACGGTCTCTTCGAGCTTCTGCCCACTGGACGTCGGTTCCGTACTTTGAGAGCCAGAACTTCTCGATTCAGAAGCAGTTTCTTCCCAGATTCTGTCCTCAGTACATCACCAACCATGGAATGATCGTTGTAAACTGGATACTCACAGCCATAGCTTGATTTGTGTCTTTGTGCAATAGTAATATGCTATTCAATACATAGTGTTGTGTGTGTGTGTGTGTGTTGTGTGTGTGTGTTGTGTTGTGGTGGTGTAGACTTGCATGTGAAGCTTAACATTCTTAATCATAATCATCATTTTATTTAATGCGGTTATATTGTTTTACTGCTGTATTTTGTCTTACTTGCAGTGTTTGTGTGTGTGACTCCATAACTTGTGATACATGACGGATATGTTATGTTTAACACTGTGTTTACCTATCATTTAGTGTTGTATACATGTTGAATGCTAATGAAGTGTATGACACGATGAATGCATGTGAGGCTGTGCAAGAAAGGATGTATTTTATTGTCGCCATGCCACACCAAAATCCTTGTAACGTATTTACTTGGTGAATAAATATTCTTATACTCTTATGCTTATTCTTATGCTCTTATGATGTCTGCTATGAGTTAGTCTTCTGAACAAAAAGCTAAAATTTGCCTCAACGTCAGAAAAAAGCCTGCCACGGGTCCGCTGTACCAGGTTGCCGCTGTGCTGAGCTTGTAGCCGTTGCCGTATTGGTTTATATCGAAGTCCCGCAGAGGGAACCTGTCACTCACAGCATGCTGACAATTATGCGTCTGCTCAGGCCCTTCGCCTTCACCCTCCCGCCTCCTCCCAACCCCTCTTACTCCATTCGTCCCCCCCCCCTTCCTTTACCTACCTAAAATGCCGCCTTACCTCCCAAGAAAGTGTGCTGCAGTACGCCTCAGGATCTAAGCAAAATATGGAACTGAATTGTGGTTATACTGTATAACGCTTGTAGGATAGGTTGAAAGACTAAAGGCTTTTGGGCCTAAAACCTTTATCCTATTCAACGTTCCAATGTTCAATGCTCTCATAGCTCAAAAGCCCTACAAAAGGTAGAGTTGCAATCAGGATCTAATTCAATGTCCCTGAAGACGCTAATTTCCATCATGAAGCGCACTGTCAAACTGTAAGTGGCAGGGCGTTCGACTAGCACACCGATGACCCAGGTTCGAATCCCGTGGTGGGTAAGATAAAAGTAGCCATGTTCACTGTTTGTCTTAGTAGTATGATTGCTCTGGTGGTTCAGTGTTGATTTAGGTTCCTACCTCTTCTTCCCTGGGATGGTTAGCCCAGTCTTCCATGTCGTCATTGATGAGTGTAGACGTTAAACTTCAAAGTTCATTCAAATGAGTGACCCAGATCGACGTGGATTTGCTTGCGTGTGTATTGGAACATGTCACCAGTCCTTTGGGACATATTGGCCAGATTTGTATCGTTCTGCTGAGGCGACACTTATAACACGCACATCTCTCTCTCTCTCTCTCTCTCTCTCTCTCTCTCTCTCTCTCTCTCTCTCTCTCTCTCTCTCTCTCTCTCTCTCTCTCTCTCTCTCTCTCTCTCTCTCTCTCTCTCTCTCTGTTTCAGCGATGTAAGACGCAAAAAAATAATTTACCTTACTAAAAGGTTATCTATACATAGTACAGAAGATATTTGCTATCAAAATAAAAACCTGGAGTGTGAATTACTGAATAGATAGATAGATAGACAGACAGACAGACAGACAGACAGATAGATAGATAGATAGATAGATAGATAGATAGATAGATAGATAGATAGATAGATAGATAGATAGATAGATAGATAGATAGATAGGTAGATGAGAAAACAAACAGATGGGTGGGTGGATGGATAGATCGATAGATAGATAGATAGATGAGAAAACAAACAGATGGGTGGGTGGATGGATGGATGGATAGATAGATAGATAGATAGATAGATAGATAGATAGATAGATAGATAGATAGATAGATAGATAGATAGATAGATAGATAGATAGATAGATGAGAAAACAAACACACACATACACACACACACACGCACGCGCACACAGAGATGGAGTAGGGGTAGAGGTAGGGAAAATCTGGAGGGAGGTAGTTTAGACTGGGGTTAGAGTGGCAAGACGACAAGTGAGGGAACAGATGCGTATTTTAGGAATGGTTTCAAACTGGAGAAAGATGGTTATTGACGGAACGGCAGTGGCAATGAATTCCAGTTTGTTGGAGATCGGAAAGAGAAAGGGCTCTGTCCTGAAGTTAAAAGTTTTGTTCTCTGCATTCTCAGTCTACTTAGCCACTGGGCTACTCTAAAAACCACTACAATGGCGACGTATATTAAAGGTGGATTGCAGCGGCTCCCGTTTTAAAGCGACCCACTTTGACTACACACCCTCGACAGATCATTTTAACATTCACAGCGAGTGTTGCCCTACAGAAAAAAAAGAAATAAACTTACAAAATTGTTTTTTGTTAAACATTTCGAAGGTATAGTTAGGTTTTCTTTAAAATCAACAAATTCCGTAGTTTCCGTGCCTATTTATAGCAACCGCTAGTCACACCTTTTGATCCCCCGTGGGGTTGCCGGGGTTTTCAGTATAAATAGTATCCCAACTTTCTGGAAATTTAGTGCTTTAAATTCCCACTGTCGCTGTCTTTCTCCTTTGTTCTCGTTCCTACTCTGTTCTATCAATCTACTATACTATCTTCTTTTTCGCTAGACCAGTCACCTACCTTTTTCTTGAAAACTCTTCCGGGACAAAACTCCTCATTTTTGTGTGAGATCTGTTGTATCAGGTTGGGAGTATTGGACGCTTTCTGCCAGGTGGTCATTGGGGCTTCCTATGTCACTGGGGCTTCCTATGTTATTATTTGGCAATGTAGGCATTTTATATGTGTGTGTTTTGTTGATATTTTATAATGATGTTTATATTCTATTTAGTTTTTGTAAACGGGAGTTCAATAAATTAGAGTAAAGCCTCAGCGTCCCCTGCGTTGGATGTCTTTATTGTAAAGTGACCGCCTGGTGGAGTGCCTTCAATGTTACCACTAGGGTTGTTTTGGGCAGATCTTTTATGCGGATCAGGGGCGAGTCCTCTTTCAGCGAAGTTGTGGTCTTGATTTTGTGGTCATGATTCGGTTCTTTGCAGTCCGCTGGACCCTGTAAGCAATGAATAACTAACTAACTAACTAACCCCTTTTGAGCTAAAGATTAAGTCACAGGCAGAATTCATAACAAAGTTGCTCGGTAAGGTTTTTCGTTTTAGGTTGATACAATAGGCCTTACCCTTACCAAGACACCAAAGACGCACAATTGAAGCTTGCGTGGTTCATTCAGAAATAAAGTCCAAGGTCACACTTCTATGGTACGGTATACTATGGTGTATCCATAAACAGGGGAAATCATTCCCGGTCAGAACAGAAATGGAAAATTCAAACTTTAGCGGTTGGTTTGAGCAACGAAATCCTACTTTATCATTGTTTAATGTAATAACAATGCCAATTTTATGGGACACCCGTTCTCGCCAAAAGTAAACAAAGCCTTCGAAATTGGGGCCTTTATAGCAAACCTAAACACTGCTACAGAAGTCTTCTGGGCATCTCCTATGCCCAGCAAATCACCAACAACGAAGTCCGACAGACCATTACACAAGCCATTGGACAACATGATGACATGCTCACAGTGGTGAAGAAACGAAAACTCCAATGGTATGGCCACGTCACCAAAGAATCAAGCTTTGCAACAACAACAAAAATTCCTGCAAGGCACGGTGCAAGGAGGCAGAAGAAGAGGGAGACAGAAAAAGGACAACATTCGAGAATGGACTGGCTTGACACTGAACGAAGCCATAAGGGTTGCTGAGAACAGAGAAAGATGGAGTTCGCTGGTTAAACGATTATCTGTGGTGCCCCAACGACCTTTGAGTTACGGGATAGGATAGGATAGATAAACACTGCAAATGTTCGCAAGGTGTAAATAAATGCAACAGCGAGACAGTAATACAGTTAAACCCGATAGGAAAACCTAGATGAATCTTTACGTCTTCATACTGAAGTATCGTGGAAAGATACTAAAACTAAATTCTTTGTGTCTTCGCAGCATTTAAATGGCTGTTTTATTGCGTAGGAGAAGTGTCGATTAAAAAAAAATCTGGTTGCGATTCTAACTACAACTAGGAATGATCTAACATTCTTAACAGTAGCTGAAGTATCCGCAAAGTAAACAGGGTGAATTTAGGTTCAGTTATTCTTCAGATAAGGCAAAAACTTAATTCTGACCGACTGACCGACTGACCGCCAACCAGACTGCTACATAAGGATGGCCCATGATTTGAAGTACCTAAGCTTATAAATCAAAACTCAACAAAATCGTTTTAGCTGTTTTTGAGACATTGAAGAAAAACCACTCCAGCGACCTAGACCTTTGCGGTAGAGCAAATATGATGGCAAGGTGAGGCAGGCCATTAACCTAGGAAATGTTCCTATGAATCCTATCTTATCCTATCCTATCCCGTAACTCGAAGGTCGTAGGGGCACCACAGATGATCGTGTTACCAGCGTACTCAATCTTTCTCTGTCCTCAGCAACCCTCATGGTTTCGCTCAGTGTCAAGCCAGTCCATTCTCCAATGCTTTTCTCCCACCTCTTTTTCTGTCTCCCTCTTCTTCTGCCTCCTTGCACCGTGCATTGTAGGATGGTCTTTGCAAGACCTGATGCTCTGGTGATGTCGCCATATCATCGGAGTTTCCCTTTCTTCACCACTGTGAGCATTTCATCGTGTTGTCCAATGGCTTGTGTGATGGTCTGTCGGATTGCGTTGTTGGTGATGTGCTGGGTATTGGAAATGCCCAGAATACTTCTGTAGCACCTCATCTCCATGCTTTGTATTCTTCGTTGTAGATATGCTGTGAGTGTCCACGTTTCTGAAGCATTTAGGAAGATGGAGATGACAAGGGAGCGCAGCAGCCTACTGATGGTCCTGATTTTCCAAATGGGCTTTAACCTTGCCAGGGCAGCAGTTTTTGTTCGATCCTGGAGAGGATACAATAGCTCCTAAATATTTGAAGCAAGGCACTGTGTAGAGGGATTGGCTTTGGACTTTGATGTCCATGTTGATGCCATTGGTGTTGTTGGTCATCATTTTGGTCTTCTCTGCATATATTTTTATTCCATAGGCTCTGGAGTTGGTGTCAAGCTTCTGCACCAGCTGTTCAAGTTCTTGTTCCTCTCCAGCCAATCAATCAATGTCATCCGCAAAACGGATGTTGGAGATTGCTTTACCCCCTATGCTGACTATGAAGTTTAGTCAAAATCAGTTCAGTGGTTCTTGATATATGGCGTCCAAAGGACCGTCCCACCGACAGACCGACCGACAGACAGTCCGATATTTGGCTCGTTCTGATTCCTTCCGACTATTTTAAAATATCTGGAAATACAAAAAGGTAAAAGTGTTAACAAGGTTTTACTTGACTAAAGTTTTTTTTTTTAACTGAAGGGAGAGTGTTTAGATTAGAACAAGTATTTTTTCGACTGTACTTGATTCGCTTGTTAACCTCGTACCTGATGATGAAGAGCTTAGCTCGAAACCTTGCAGTAATTGTATTGTTTCATCTTGTTTCAGTCCTAATTGGCATTATATTAGTTGAATTATACTTTTTGTTTCTCATTATTGATGCCGATGATGACTATGATGATGATGATGATGATGATGATGATGATGATGATGATGATGATGATGATGATGATGATGATAAGGAGGAGGAAGAGGATGAGAACAATGATGTAGCGAGCGTTGTGGCCGAGTGGTCTAAGACTAACTTGCCTTGTCCATAGGCTAGAAACCAATAGGCCTGATAGCTGTATGATCAATCCAGCCTCTGAGCGTTATGTTTCTCCGAATATTATTTACTTTTGACTCAGGCAACATCTCGGGATTTTTTTTTCCGGTACTCCGTTTTTCTCCACCAGCAAAAATTCAAAAACACTACTAGTTTGGTTGGGTTTGGGCGCGCCACAGACTGCGACTAAGCCTTTACCAGGGGAGGCGGCCCATAATTTCCCGATAAAAAGGGACAATAAAGTGTCCAAAAATCATATATTGATGGACAGGTTTTGGGTACATTTCTTCAAAGCACTTTTACCGAATCACAACCTTTACAAAGTAAGATTTAAAAAAACAACATTATCCTCCCAAACACTTCCCCAAAATACACTACACTACACTACACTACACTACACTACACTACACTACACTACACTACACTACACTACACTACAATACAATTCATCGCAATACAATACAATACAATTCCACACATTGCAAAGTCATAGTTTGCGTGTGTGTGTGTGCATGTATGAGTGAGTGAATGTGTGTGTGAAAGAGAGAGAGAGAGTCTTTTTTTTTAAATGTAAGTTTATTGTTAATAGTTGTTTTGTATTCATGTAAGCAACTAGAGCTCATTAAAGATTAGGTGCACAAATAATAATACGCAATATGAATTACTTTAATAAATTTATTTGTTTAGCTCGTTCTGTGTTAAGGTTGGGGTACAGAAATAGATAGAAAAATGGTAAAAGAATACTGTCACACTAGCTTTCACACGGCTATGAATCATATGTAGTCCAGCCACTTGATAACAGTTAAAATCACACATTTATTTCTTCTACTCTATACAAGATTCTCTAAGTACTAATCTAACTTAAAATGTCTCAGTCACTGCTAATAGTTCGATCGCTGATAGTCTAGGCAGCTGTTATATCTTCCTCGGGCACTTGCTATAATATTTCATGTAGATTTGGACTACTGTGGTCCGTTTTACAGTTTCTGAAGAGTTGGACTACTGTGGTCCTGTTATGATCAGTTTAAGTGCACCTTCGCCTTATGCACTTAACTCATGTGTGGGGTGTTCGAAGTCCTTCTGTGAGGTAGCTTCTGGTACACCTTTGTCGTTGTGTAGTTGGGTTCCCTTGCCACGCTGTGGGGTCTGACAGGGTGTTTCTTCAGGGTAGCTCTTTCCGTCTTGTGCGGTAGAGGTTCCTCAACCAACTAGTCGTTTCTGTGGAGTGGGACGCACAGGATAGCTCGGGATAGCTCGGGATAGCTCGCCTGCTCGTCTGTAATATAAGTACTTTCGGACTTGCGGTTGCACTGGTATCTGGTAGTATCCTTTGCTGAGGTCGATGCGTGAGAAGTACTTTGCTCGCTGTAGCTTGGCAAATAGGTCTGTCTGGTCCGGGAGTGGCTCTGGCTGGAACTGCGTTACGGCATTCAACAGTCTGAAGTCGATGCACAGTCGATGCTCTCCGTTGGGTTTTCGCAACAATACCGTGCCTGCGCTGTAGGGTGAAGTAGACTCTGAGATGATTCCGGCTGCCAGTAAGGTGTCTATCTCTTCCTTGATGGCTCGCTGCTGAGACAGTGGCATCGGGTAGAGCTTCTGGCGGACGGGTGTTGGGTCGGTCACCGTTAAGGTTACTTCGACGAGGTCTGTCCTCCCTGGTCGGTCTGTTAGCACAGTCTGATGTTGTCGAATGACCTGTAGTACTTGCTGTTGCTGTTTAGCGGCTAGGTCTCCGTTGAGTATCACGTCTTTGTAGGTTTCTTTGGAGTGCAGGGGATACTCTACTGCATTGGTCTCCATGCTTTCTCCTTCTTCCGCAATGGCGATGGCTAGCAAGTTGTGAGTGCTGGGGGTCGCTGGTCGGTCCGTATACTTCTTGAGGAGATTAATGTGGTGGTATCGGGTTCTCCCGTTTACCTCTATTTGGTAGACTGTCTTGGATTTCTTGGCAGTCACCCGGTACGGTCCTCTCCAAGCGATGTCCAGCTTGTTGGTTCCACTTGGAAGTAAGAGTAGCACTTGATCGCCGACTTGCAGTTCTCTGTCCTTCGCGTGGCGGTTGTAGTACTTCGCCTGACGGGCTCTTGCCTTCTTCAGTGCTTCACCAGCTTTCTTCCACGTTGCTTTGAGGGTTTCCTGCAGGTCTGCGACGTACTTGGTGGCACCTCTTGGTGTGTCGTCTATCTTGGCTTCCGTCCAACTTCTGCGTAGGGCTTCTAGCGGTCCTGCTAGAGGTCTGCCGAATAGCAAGGTTGACGGGGTGTAGCCTGTGGCTGCATGGGGCGTTTCTCTGTATGCGAACAGTGCCGCATTCACGTAGGTGTCCCACGCTTCTGGATTGTCGTCGGCGACTTTCCTGAGGATGGTGAGAAGGGTTCCATTCAGTCTTTCTACTTGTCCGTTGCTGGCTGGGTGGTATGGTGGTGTGCGAATGTGATGAACTTGTATCAACTCGAACACGTCTTGCATCAGGCGGCCGGTGAACTGAGATCCGTTGTCCGTTCTAATGCTGTCCGGGAATCCGACTCTGGTAAAGATGGCGATGAGTGCATCTGCGATCTTCTTGGTGTCGATCGCTGGCAACGGGACTGCTTCGCACCACATCGTACATGCGTCGACGAGTGTGAGTAGAAATCTGTTCCTCTTCTTGGTCATGGGCAGTGGTCCTACTATGTCTACTGAGACTTGCTGGAATGGCACGCCGACTACTACCGATGGTCCTAAGGTAACTGGTACGGTGTGATGTCGCGGGGAATATCGTTGACATTGGTGGCAAGATTTCACGTAGCGCTTGACATCCTCCGTGATTCCTGGCCAATAGTAGTGTGCGCTGATTCTCTGCACTGTGGCTCCAATTCCCATGTGTCCGCTGAGTGGCATGCTGTGGCCTAATTCTAGTACTTGGGCTCGAAGGGTGGCTGGTAGTACTAGTTGGGTGTGATCTCCATCTCCTTGTCGATGTAGAACTCCCTCTTCCATGTAGAAGTCTCCCTTGTGCGGGGGTGTGTGCGCCTTGGGTAGCTTCTGGAAGCACTTCGCTATCGAGGTGTCTTCTTTCTGTGCTGTTTTGATCTCTTCGAGTCCTGGATTCGGAGCGAACTCTGGCTGGGGTGGTTGGGTTTTAGCTTGGGCCCTGGTTTGCACTGCAGCTATCTCTACAGTTTTAGGGGGCGTGCCTAAGAACACATACCTACAACCTAGCACTAGATCATACAGGGGTTTCTGTAAAACAGCTGCTTGGATTCGTCCTGTGACGTACCTACTCTCTACTTCTATCCATGCTATTGGGCAAGTAGTCGTCGGTTTCGTCAAGTCTGCTCCTTGTAAGTCGACTGTCTTGTCTGTCAAGTCCGCGCGCGATACAAGAGATTCGCTGACTATCGCGTCGTATGATAGACCTGTGTCATACAGACAGTTCGCTTCTTTTCCGTTGACCTTGACCGTGTCTGTCACCGATGGGTGATCTCCGATTGTGTGTGGCTTGTTACCGCTGCTTTGAGTTAGAACTCTGTGCGCTGGCCGGCTTTCGCGCTCCTCCCTACGTTGTGCGGCCAACTTGAAACATTCTGCGGTGGAGTGATTGTTTCTGTTGCAGAACGAACAATACCGTCTCTGTTCTGCGGGACCTCTTTTCCCGAATTCCGTGTTGGGTCCTTTATTTTGCCCAGGTCTGGGGTTATTCGGCTTATTCGCGGTGCGCTCTTCCCGGTTAGGGCTTCGTTTCTGTGCCTCTTTCCCGTTAGGCTTTAGGTCTCGCCTGAAGCTCTTGGCTTCTCCGTGTGCGGCCACGTACCTATCTGCGACCTTGACCAGATCTTCTAGTCTTTCCGCGCCCTGCTCTACTGAGAATGTTCTCAGCTCGGGGGTCATGGTTTCCCGTAGCTGTTCCCATACTAACAGTTCTGTCAGTCCATCATACGTCTTAGCCGTGGCTGACTGGCTAATCCACTTATCCAGCGTTGTGGACAACCGATCCGCGAACTGCGCATAGCTCTCTCCTTTCACTCTCCGATTGGTGCGGAACTTTTGCCGGTAGCATTCTCCTGTTAGTTCGAATCCCGTTAGGAGTGCCTCTTTTACTTTGTGATAGTCAGTCACTCTGTCAGTCGGTAGCTTACTGTAGATGTCATAAGCCTTTCCTCTAAGCCCTTGACTAAGCTTAAAAGACCAATGAGTGGGATCTAGTTTATACTCTGTTGCTAGACGCTCAAACCTAGTCAGATAGAGATCTAGACCTTCTTCTCTCTCATTGAATGTTCCCAGTGGAAATGACATTCCTTGTACAGGGTTGGATGCTACCTCTAGCTGATCTGAGTGGGGAGGGGTTGAGGAAGAACTTGAAGCTCCTGATCCCAATCTTCTTAGCTCTAACTCATGCTGTCTGTCTTTTTCCTTTTCTGCCCTCTCATACTCCCATCTCCTACTTTCTGCTTCTCTCTCTGCTGCTACTGCTGCCTTCTTCTGTTCTCTTTCTGCCTCTAGCTCTAATTTCCTCTGCTCTCTTGCTGCTTCTAACTCTGCTTTCTTTTGCTCTGCTTCTAATGATAATTTCTTTTGCTCTGCTTCTAATGCTAGTTTCTTTTGCTCTGCTTCTAGTTCTGCTTTTCTCTGTTCTGCTTCGAGTTTCTTCTGTTCTCTCTCTGCTTCTAACTTCTTTGCCTCTCTCTCTGCTGCTCTCTCTGCCTTAGCCTCCTGTTTCTCTACCTCTGCATTGATATACGCAATTAGGTCTGCCCCTGCTAAGTGTAAAGCTTCTCCTAGTTCCTTGAAGCGCAATCTCAAGGCCACTGGGTCCGACATTGCCAAACGTGTCTATGAACAACCTCTGAATCACGTGGAATACCAAAACACTAGCAATATTGCAATTCAATAAGAACAATGTAAAGACCATAACATTCGCAATCAATAATAGAATAAAACAAAAGTCAAATGGCATACAACAGTTACTTAAGCAAAACCTGCAAAAGAACAATGCAACATACAGGCACAAAAATATTTGAAGCAAAAAAGTTTTTAACTAAAGAATAGTGCACCCAAACTGATTAGTCCTTGTTACCACTATTCTAAGTTATTCTACTACTCCTACTGTTATCTAATTTTATTGTACTTAGATCCGGTTATACCCAATTCCTATTACACAGATCCTAGCTAGGCTCGCCAATTAAAGTGTCACGTGGGGTTTATGGGCTCTGCACAATGGAATTATGGACCCTCACGTTTATTCGGTGGGAACTGCTAGTAGGTCACCCTATGAATTACTTTAATAAATTTATTTGTTTAGCTCGTTCTGTGTTAAGGTTGGGGTACAGAAATAGATAGAAAAATGGTAAAAGAATACTGTCACACTAGCTTTCACACGGCTATGAATCATATGTAGTCCAGCCACTTGATAACAGTTAAAATCACACATTTATTTCTTCTACTCTATACAAGATTCTCTAAGTACTAATCTAACTTAAAATGTCTCAGTCACTGCTAATAGTTCGATCGCTGATAGTCTAGGCAGCTGTTATATCTTCCTCGGGCACTTGCTATAATATTTCATGTAGATTTGGACTACTGTGGTCCGTTTTACAGTTTCTGAAGAGTTGGACTACTGTGGTCCTGTTATGATCAGTTTAAGTGCACCTTCGCCTTATGCACTTAACTCATGTGTGGGGTGTTCGAAGTCCTTCTGTGAGGTAGCTTCTGGTACACCTTTGTCGTTGTGTAGTTGGGTTCCCTTGCCACGCTGTGGGGTCTGACAGGGTGTTTCTTCAGGGTAGCTCTTTCCGTCTTGTGCGGTAGAGGTTCCTCAACCAACTAGTCGTTTCTGTGGAGTGGGACGCACAGGATAGCTCGGGATAGCTCGGGATAGCTCGCCTGCTCGTCTGTAATATAAGAGACGAAATTCTGCACAACCCTGAATAATCGGTTTGTGCAGAGCGTCTCACTGAAAGCCAAGTAGCCCTCAGTGATAGCTCCACATCTCTATACATAAGCGACGAACATTCTGCTACTTCCGGGGTCCGCTGTAATCTCACTCTAAATTCCTATACATACATAAATATCAATCGTGTCTAACTATACACATACAGAATTAATAATAATATAAACATTCAGTGGTACAGCCACTGGTCTGCAAACATACATATAAGTTAAACAACAGTGGTTCCGTATGGTATACAAAATGGCGGCGCAACCGGTCGTGTTTCGCCTCGTGCTCGGCTCTTCCACGTGGTCCCGCAAATTCGGATTAACAATTCACATTTATGCATAGCAAATTCCACAAACATAATTTCAACAATAATACAAATATACCACGATGAAACAGAAGGGTGTTCATTTACCTGTTTGACAAGTTCAGGCCCGTGATGGCTTGAGAGAATTCTAAGATTCCTAAGTCCTGCTTCCTGGTCTATGAGTGTAGAGATTTCTCTAGCTGTGGAGATGTTGACTCTACCTCGTCTCACACACGACTGATTCAAACTGTGCTAAGTTCTGACACATCAGAACTGCTCTACCCACTGAGCCTGCTCTGATTGGTTAAAACGGTCCGATTCAAAACTCAAGTGCTGACTCACTGCGATGTGGGTGGCTCGCTCGCTGTGTGTGGTCTGCTGTGTAATTTAATTGCTGCTGTGTAATAGTCTAACTTCTCTACTGTTACAAAGACTACACATGGCTAAATAGTCAACAAGCAGAGTTAAAACTAGCCCGTTCGTGACACCGAGAAGGAACATAGACAGTCAAAAGTTCAGAAAGATAGCTAGGAGCAGTTCCAGAGATGATGTGGTAGCAGAGACATGAGGTTTTATATTTAATTCGTTGTTCAATTGGGAGCCAGTGTAGCTCTTGAAAGAGAGGCGTGCAATGCTGTGATTTCCGTGCTTTGAAGATGAGTTTAGCTGCAGAGTTTTGGACTTGCTGAAGAGGTCTAATGACTTTCTGTGTGCAACCTACAAGGAGTGAATTACAATAATCCAATCTAGACAGAATGCATGCGCTAACTAGTGTTTTTGTTGCTTCTTGTGTGAGATACTGTCGAATGGAGCTTATGCGTCTAAGTTCAATGTATGCAATCTGACAAGTTTTTGCAATGTGTTGCTGCATGGAGAGATCCTGATCGAGAAAAAACCCAAGATCGCGAACAGTGTCAGAAAAAGAAATAGAAGTAGTTTCAACAGTGATAGTTGAGGGAAGAGAAGAGGGATCTGCAGATGACGGAGAAACACGGAGGGCCTCAGTTTTGTTATCATTTAGCTTGAGACGGTTGTTTGACATCCAAGATTTTACCTCAGTAACACAATCTTGAAGGGTCTGAACTAAATGACTTCTTGTTCTTCTGTAAGGCATATGCCAGACAACATACCCACGGAACTGCTACAATCAGGAGGAGAAGCGATGATTGACGCACTCACCATTATCTGTAACAAGATCTGGCAGAGTGGGGAGTGGCCTACACCATGGACCCAGTCGCTTGTCATCACTCTTCCCAAAAAAGGTAACCTTCAGGAGTGTGAAAATTACCGCACCATCAGCCTCATCAGCCATCCCAGCAAGGTCCTCCTGAAAATAATACTCAACAGGTTGAAACTCCAAGCTGAACAAATCATAGCTGAAGAACAAGCAGGATTCAGCGCAGGGCGAAGTATCACTGAACAGATTTTCAACCTCAGAATAATCTGGGAGAAATACCTACAGCACCAACAACATCTATATCATGTGTTCATAGACTTCAAAAAGGCGTTTGACCGAGTCTGGCATGCAGCTCTATGGGCAACAATGAAAGTGTACAACATCAGCCCTAAAATTATTGAAGTAATCAAAAGCCTGTATGACAAGGCTAACAGTGCAGTCATCCATAACAGCGTCATCGGGAACTGGTTCAGAACAACAATCGGTGTGCGTCAAGGATGCCTACTCTCTCCAACACTCTTCAACATCTTCCTAGAGCGCATCATGTCAGATACTCTTGCAGATCACGAAAGAACAGTCAGCATAGGGGGTAGAGCAATCTCCAATATCTCCAATATTCATTTTGCGGATGACATTGATGGATTGGCTGGAGAGGAACAAGAACTTGAACAGCTGGTACAGAGGCTTGACACCACCTCCAAAGCTTATGGAATGGAAATAAGTGCAGAGAAGACCAAAATGATGACCAACAACACCAATATCATCAACACGGACATCAAAGTCCAAGGCCAATCCCTCAACACAGTGCATAGCTTAAAATATTTAGGAGCCATTGTATCAGACAATGGGTCCCGACAGGAAGTCCTCTCCAGGATCGCACAAACAACTGCTGCCCTGACAAGGTTGAAGCCCATTTGGAAAGACAGGACCATCAGTCTACATTCCAAAGTAAGACTGCTGCGCTCCCTTGTCATCTCCATCTTACTATATGCTTGCGAAGCATGGACTCTCACATCAGATCTACAACAAAGAATACAAAGCATGGAGATGAGATGCTACAGAAGGCTTCTGGGCATTTTCTATACCCAACACATCACCAACGACGAAGTCCGACAGACCATCACACAAGCCATTGGACAACACGATGACCTGCTCACAGTGGTGAAGAAACGGAAACTGCGATGGTATGGCCACGTCACCAGATCATCAGGCCTTGCAAAGACCATTCTGCAAGGCACAGTGCAAGGAGGTAGAAGACCGAAAAAGAGGTGGGAGGACAACATTCGAGAATGGACTGGTTTGACACTGAGCGAAGCCATCAGGAATGCTGAGGACAGAGAAAGATGGAGTATGCTGGTTAAACGATCATCTGTGGTGCCCTTACGACCTCAGGGTTACGGGACAGGATAGGATAGGATAGGGCAGTACAGAGATATATAGATAACGTATTCCGTCTAAATGATAGTTCCGGCCTTTTTTTTTAAATTTTTAGTAATTTATTTGGTTCTTACTGATTATTTTAAAATTGTGATGGATTCGTATTGTGGGAGTAGTAAAGGCTGGGGGTGACGCAATAGTGTAGTGGGTTGGGCACGGTTAGTACCCACGCTGAGAAGGCAACCATCAAACAACAGTAAGAATGAACCAAGCGCGCCACACTCTTCAGTCCACCCACCTGTGATAGGAGTACCTGGACCGCTTTTTAATCGGGTAAGGTAAAGCGGCGAGGAAAGAGATGAGGTAATAAATTATCTGAATAAATAAACAAACAGATTGATATGCGCATGTTTTACCAGGGAACGAGGATATGACTAATATTGAACTACAACGAATGAAACCTAGCAATATCGTAAGTATGCTTTCGAGGAGAAGTACAATTGTCCAGAATATATGTGTGTTAATTGTTCATTTGTGTTCAGTGTATTACGACTGCTAGCAATCTGCTGCAACTAACAGAATACAGAATAAAATACAGCATTTATTCATCCAAATGACAACAGAGCATGGCAATGGACATTGCCCCGATGTTGGTTCACAGTCACACACAATCCACACTGTTACGTTGAAACGCGAAGGTTAGTATGGCTGAAGCGTGTACGATAGATCTAATCGTTTCGTTTTGCAAAGTATTCAATAATGGAGTTTTTTTACCTTTGATTTGAGTTTGCATTGTTGTTAGGAGAGGCTTTGTATAACGTTGATAATTTTCGTTAGTCGATATTGTTGTAGAATTCTCTGGATCCGCTTGTTTACTATCGATCGAAGTTTCGGGATAATTATCGAAGTATGAAGACGTTCCCGGAAGCAGAAGAAATATGTATTGACGTAAGTCAGTGATGACGATCTTTTATTTGATTGGTGGTAGTGCGTCATTTCTACTGTATTCGAAATTGTTCGGGAAGAGAGAGAGGTTATAAAATTATGTGCCGCGCTGTTTTGTGGAGTTGTTGTTGTTGATAGTGAGTTGGAAAGTAAATTTGAGAGTGGAAAGGCGATTGAGCGATTGTATGCAGTTGTTGATGTGTGCTGAATAAAAGTGGAAAACTTCATACGTCGACTTTGTGACTTGTATGCTGCTTGAGCAGGCTGCATGGATAAACGAATCTGAGTTACACCCTGTCAGGAATTCAGCATTGGGGCTGAATCAGATACTGATAGAAAACACCAACATCAAACGGAGTGTAACACACACCACATGCAAATATCATCAATACTTCTGTCACGGATCTCTCTCAAACAAAATACTTCGTTAACTTCAATCAAATCAAATCAAATCATGTAGAACTGTGGCAACATTGAGCACAATCACGTTGGACATATACAATGTCGAGAATGGACTTGTGTAAATCTCCATCACAGGAAGAGCCTCTAAGTCTGAAATGCATATGAGCCTGCTGAAAGCATACACTTTGCGTTGGCCTATGCCTCACAAGTACAACTTCAGAAACTATGTATAAAACTAGCATTTTATTAGTTTGTTAATCTTTCTATAATATTTTCTGAAAGTCTTTACCAACGATAACCAACTATTCATAATTCACTTGAGAATACTATATATCCAGAGCGATTCAAGAATAACTTCATAACTTTAAGAAATGGTTCCCTGGGAATTCGAATTATTGTTTCGTCCATAGAGATGTAGACTGACTATATTATTTGCCTTCATGGTTCGTCTAGTTCTGAG
>CM072511.1:64029517-64064517 GCA_036898135.1 Oncomelania hupensis | reverse complement strand
GCTTCGTTAGAATAAAACCCAGTCTTACCCAGTCTTACCGCCGCTAAGAAAATTAACACGTTTGAAAAATGTTTATTTTTGGGCTATGTGTGTTAGTATCTGGGAATACATTCGAATGGCTTGCCATCTTGTTGGTTGTTGTCTTAAGAGCTACTAAGCCTTATAAGGCGATTGCAATAGGAATTTTCCACTTTCAGCTATGATTTGTTTGTTGGTATGCGACACCAAACTATTTGTAAAGATACAGGAACGCCGTTTAATCCCGTGACAGTTCGTCTGGAGTGTATCAAGTTAAGTTCATGAGTTCACTCTTTTAGTTTAAAATTTCAAGTAGAGCAAGTTAAGCCTTATGAAGTATCCTATATCCTATCCTATCCTGTCCCGTAACTCGGAGGTCGTAGGGGCACCACAGATGATCGTTTAACCAGCATACTCCATCTTTCTCTGTAGCCTACTCAGCAACCCTGATGGCTTCGCTCAGGGTCAAACCAGTCCATTCTCGAATGTTGTCCTCCCACCTCTTTTTCGGTCTCCCTCTTCTTCTACCTCCTTGCACTGTGCCTTGCAGAATGGTCTTTGCAAGGCCTGATAATCTGGTGACGTGGCCATACCATAGGAGTTTCCGTTTCTTCACCACTGTGAGCAGGTCATCGTGTTGCCCAATAGCTGGTCTGTGGGACTTCGTCGTTGGTGATGTGTTGGGTATAGCAAATGCCCAGAAGTCTTCTGTAGCACCTCATCTCCATGCTTTGTATTCTTCGTTGTAGATCTGCTATGAGGGTCCATGCTTCCATGAAGTATTTAAGGAAATTATTAATTCCTCTCTCATTTCTTTTGTTCCATACATTAATTTAGTCGATCTTTCCTTCTTTGATTCATTCGTTCATGAATTCTTTCTTTTTATCTACAAGCAGCGCGACCTATTAGACTCTTTTAATAAAAACTGGATGTAATAAAGTCGCACTAGAGTATAGCTTACACTCATTCCTTATGATGTGTTATAACTTTACACTCACTGTAACTGAAGGCTCTCGGTGTATTATGCGCATTTGAGGGAGTCAAATTTCTGGATGTAGTCATGCGGATATTATTTTGTTTATAGTTTGGATGCGTCTGTAACTGTTTGGCAAATTCCATTTGCAATGTCTGTTGTCACTTGTCTGAATAAACTCTGTATCATGTAATTTATAAAAAAAAATATATAATAGCTTTTTTTCTATGCAGGCTTTTAAGACTCATAAAAGATAAACGCCAGAGTTAAGCTGACGTTAGTGATTTTTGTGATCGCTTCCGTGCCAATTTCGCCCATGTTCGGGTTAAGATGTGTTTCTACCTCTTGTCAGTCGGGCGATAACATCGGTTTGGGTGGTCGTATAAGCAATCGCGATCTTTTTATTTTCACAAGAATTCAGGTGCTACGGTTATTCAATCCAATCTGATTTTCAGACCGCCGCTGTCTTCTCTTTCTGATCTGATGAGGGTTGAAAACAGACTGTCGCGTAATAATCGCTATCTTAAACAAGTTCGTACGGCCAAATGCTTTTCTTCCACAAACATCTGCACGAAAATACGCCAATATGTTATATTATTGAACATACGCATTTCAAAAAGAAGCAGGATGCGAAATATACAAGCACGCAAAGTGTGTAACGAATACCATACGTGAAAAATCACAATAGCGAATACCAACTACATGTATGACCATGAATTCTCTTGTTGGTCAGCCAAGTAATATCTTTTTGAAGTGTGTGTGTGTGTGTGTGTGTGTGTGTGAGTGTTGGTGGGTGTGTGTGTGCGTGTGTGTATGTGGGTGAGTGTATGAGTGTGCGTGCGTGTGTGTTTGTGTGCGTGTGTGTGTGTGTGTGTGTGCGTGCGTGCGTAGACATAAGCCTTGAAATGGGTGACTGACCTTGCTTTTTATGCGGAGAATGGGTGTGTGTATTAGCCACCCACTTTTTTTCAGCCACCCACTTTTTTCTAAGTACAAGGGAGTGCTCTTTTAGTGCATGGGAGTGCAGCTGTAGTGCATAAGAGTGTTTTTAAGTACAAGGGAGTGCTCTATCCGGGACGGAGAAATTCCAGTCAAATTTCGGGAACAATTTGAAGAAAGTGCAACCTAGTTCGTCGCCTCGCCTATAGGAAACTGACTAGGTCAACTTTTGGGACGGATTGAGCCAATTTTGCATTAGATTATTACATTTTTGAAGAAATTTGCGTTCTTTCCGTCAGAAAACACCTACTTAGTAAAACCCAGTTTGGGTGTTCTACATACTTTCGTGTGTGTGTGTGTGTGTGTGTGTGTGTTTTCACATACCTTTCAATGCTTTGAATTTAGTGCATGGTATATATGTAAGCACAACACTTTAAAACTATATTCAAACACGCACGCTTCAAAAGTTTACGAATAGTACAGTCAACATGATAAACATCACAGCCACCATTTAAAAACGATGAAAACAGAGCATTGTTAAGCAACTAAACCGCTAAGCTTTAGAATTGTCCCTCAACCTCCAAAATATAATAATACATAAACTATTAAGAGACTGTTGTTAGTGAGAGGGTGGGTAGGAGAGGGAGGGGGCGGTGGGTAAAAGAGAGTGGGTCTTCCAGTTTTAAGTACGAATAAATAGATCTAACACTCGAACGAAAGTTTTTGTGTGCAGTAACACGGCTTGTTCAAAAAGGATATTATTTGTTCAGATTTGGAAACAATATTGAAATTTTCCGGATAATGATAATACTTTTAACAAGACAAACACTTGAATATAGAATTATTAAAGCGCAGAACGATGCGCGAATTATATTATAGTCGTCCGCCTCCTAAATGTGTTGCAGCATGAGAAAACCAGGCTAAAGTGTCAAAATATGAAAAATTTCTTATTTATTTATTAACAAAGTACTAAAAATAATCTTCAAAATGCAAAAAACCAAATTGTTTTATCTTTATTGGTTGATGTTTTATGATTTTTTTTAATATTTTATTTTCTCGGGGGCTAATTTCCAGAAATTGCCTTCAAAGTTTTAAATTGTAAAATGATCATTACTTCACAACCAGAATTTTCCCATGCATGTATTTGGTATCAAAACAATCAGGAAGATGGCAGCAATATGGCAGTGAGTTGAGATAAGATGAGAAAATTCACATTATACACCATCCACACAATACTGAACATAAACAAATTAAAACAGTACGCACAATTTTATTCTGTACCCATCCATAATGCATAGTGTTTTTAAACATATTAGAAATAAAACAAGTGTTTAGCAAGTCTATAATAACTCAAACACATAATAATATATCAAGAACATGGCCTGAATCAATCATTTTTCTAAAATAAACCCTATCATAATGCCCCCCCCCTCCCTCCCCCTCTTAAATCCCTCGTCCGTCAAGTAATCTTTTGTAAAATTGCAAGCAGCTACATCAGCTCAGTTCAAATAGTCAAACAAAGATTACAAACCTAAAACAAAAGTTTCATTAGGTAGTTTTCAGTCCTAATAATCAAGCTTTAATAATTCCCCGATTCTCCACTCCCTTCCGCACGTCGAATAAATCTGTTGCGTCACAGGTGTAAATCAAAATAACATGTAATTTTGCTCTATAAAGTTTAAATAAACACAAATATCAAAGCAAATACTAATTACTAGTAATTTGGTAAATAGTCCTCATGTTCATTTCCTAAAACAGACAAACCAACAATAATAAATATTGAGAACATAGTCAACTTGTCATGCTAGTAATATTGA
Organism: Oncomelania hupensis; assembly: GCA_036898135.1. NCBI lineage: Eukaryota > Metazoa > Mollusca > Gastropoda > Littorinimorpha > Pomatiopsidae > Oncomelania > Oncomelania hupensis. The sequence goes on along the minus strand of CM072511.1, from coordinate 64,060,770 downwards.
ATGCAGGCCAGACTACTTACCTTTTCAACCCTCCCCACCCCACCCAACAAAATATACTACTGAAATATTTTCCACACTCCTACTGTAATTCTTTCACTGATATCGCCTTTTCAACCTTTACCTAAATCTATGCAAGTAGAATGACGGATTATTAAAGACACGCCTATAGCGAAGAGGCCTACGAAACATGAATCATTGAATGAAAACAAACGGCATCGTTTAATAACGGGATCAAGCTTCTGCTCGTCAGAATCATAATCCTCATCACAGTTCCCACCGGCACCATCATAAAAATAGTCCGAAATCAGGTCTTGGAGCTCTTCAGAAGCAAAACCGGGTCGATTCAAGGCCCTAGCTACTCTAGCAGACGACACATCTACTGACGCTGGAGACGAAGCCATCACTTCCGGTTTCCAAAAAGAATCGGTCACTTACTTTGACAAATTGTTTCTAACAAATGCAACATAAATATTGCAAGGAAACACTTGAAATAGATGTAAGATGAGTTTATCTACATTAAAAAATTCACTTTAAACTAAAAATCGTCGAAAATCTATAGGAAACACTTCCGTTTTTCACGACCCGGCAAGAGACGCATTCGAACACAACTTGTGTCACAAGCAAGCTTCAGAACAAGGAATTTCATGAAAAATTCATATGCCACACACTTTTATGTACCAAAAAGTAGTACCAATAGGGACTTTTCACTCCCCAGACGTTATATATCAATCCACATTGGGGATTTCCCTTCATAGTCGGACAAGAAAAGTTGGGGTATCGGAGGTCAATTAGTGCCATTGTTTTAGCAAGGTGGGATCAACACCCTTATCAAAATCAACAAAATAAACAATGTTTTAGTAATTTTTGAACAAAATCCGTTTGGGATATTAAAGAAAAGTCTTAAATAAAGACAAAGAGGCAACAATCTTAAAATTGATGGGGTAGCCTATTTTTAGTGTTCTACGGCTGTAGCAGCGAATCAATCCTGGCGTCTTTAGCCGGGTTTTGTCATGCGGCGACAAAAATGTTGTAGGCTATTGATGATAAAAAGATGCAACGTCATTTCAACCCCTATTGTACCAAGGGCAAACAAAAACGTGGGGGCATCGCTTTAGAGTTAACAAGTTAACGCTTCATAAACGAAACGGAATCTATTTATTGTTAAATACATTACAATAAAATTAGTCTGTCTGTCTGTCTGTCTGTCTGTCTGTCTGTCTGTCTGTCTGTCTGTCTGTATCTCTCTCTCTCTATATCTCTCTCTGTCTCTGTCTCTGTCGACCTGTCTGCCTTTCTGTCTGTCTGCCTTTCTGTCGGCCTTTCTGTCGGTCTGCCTATCTTTCTCTCTCTTTCTGTTTCACTCTCTGTTTGTCTATCATTTTCTGTGTCTCTGTTTCTGTCTGTCTGTCTGTCTGTCTGCCTCTCTCTCTCTCTCTCTCTCTCTCTCTCTCTCTCTCTCTCTCTCTCTCTCTCTCTCTCTCTCTCTCTCTCTCTCTCTCTCTGAGTCTCTGTAGACCTGTCTGCCTTTTTGTCTGTCGGCCTTTCTGTCGGCCTTTCTGTCGGTCTGCCTCTCTTTCTGTTTCACTCTCTGTTTGTCTCTCCTTTTCTGTGTCTCTGTTTCTGTCTGTCAGTCTCTCTCTCTCTGTCTGTCTGTCTGTCTCTGTTTCTCTTTCTGTCTCTGTCTTTGTCTGTCTCTGTCTCTCTCTCTCTCTCTCTCTCTGTCGCTTCCCATCCCCAACGATAGCATCTCTTTCTTCTCGAACTATAACATGTCTGTTGACTGCATTGAACTGCCGCTGACCCACTAGCAATGCAGCATGGCAAGCAAACAGCTCAATCTATAAGTAGACGGCGGGGAGGAGGAGAAGGAGCTGAGTGGTGGGGGTAGGGTGGAGAGGCAGCCCGATTTTTTACCCCAGGTTTTTGTGTGTTCGCTTAAGTCTTTGTCTCCCCAATTCTTTTTTTCTCCCATTTCTCTTTTCCTACAGGTCTATGTTCCCCCACCAATGTTTGTTGTTTGTGACAATCCTGAGGTTACGTAGACCTAGTAGACCTTGGGGAATACAGACCAAATGGAAGATATAGAACATAGGGGAATTAAGCCCTGGAGGAATAAAGGCATGGGGACTATATACTTGTGGGGCCGGGGGACATAAATCTAGGAGAACTAAGCTCTGTGGTAACGTAGCCCATTTAGAATTTTGAGCTTTTCGGACATGGAATTGGAGAAATATAAACCCGATGCCACACCGGTTTGACCCAGACTTTGAGAGCAGCATGACCTGAAGGTAGAGGCAGGCGAGTGGAGCTTCTACATTCCGCAGTTCACTGATAGGATCACACCTGTCACGAATTGGCTTGCTGACCAAGCAAATGAGGACAATGATCCGTGAGTCATTCCTCGATGCTGCTGCTGCTGCTGCTTATGGTGATGATGATGATGATGATGATGATGATGATGATGATGAGGATGAGGATGAGGATGATGATGATGGTGATGATGATAAGGATGATAATGATGACGACGACCACAGCTTAGCTGATTTGGTAGTGGCGGGGGTGTTAAGATGACTGCCGATGGTGGTGATAGTGGCGGCGACGGTGGTCATGTCGTCCGGCGAGTAGGTTGTGATCTTCTCTACTTCTTTGCGACACATCAACGACTGACCACAAAAACAACAATAACAATAACAAAAGAAATAAAATACAAGTGAAATCATGAATGCCGCAATCAGCCATTATAATAATAATAATAATAATAATAATAATAATAATAATAATAATAATAATAATAACAATAATAGTAATAATAGTAGTAGTAATAATAATAATAATAATAATAATAATAATAATAATAATAATAATAATAATAATAATAATAATAATAATAATAAACAATAAGTGTATTTATACTGCACTCCTTCCTGAGTATAAATCACTTCAAATTGCAGAACTTTGATTTCAAAGAACATTGTAACGTTTAGACCCACCATTGACAATATGATAGACGAGGTTATACACCCCAGGGAAGTGGGGTAAGAACCTAAATCAATACTGAACCACTAGAGCAATCACCCTGTGAAAAATGGTCATTATTTTCTTGCTCATCGCGGGATTCGAACCTGGGTCATCGGTGTGCCAGGCGAACGCTCTACCACTGAGCTATGACGTGGGGTGGAGGTGTTGGGGGTGGTGGGTTAAGATAGATTCCAAACAAACACACATTAACAAATAACCAGATCAACAGTACTGACGTAACGCGTGCGGTATTTCTTAAGCTGTGTCATTTTAGATGTTTGAGTGGTAAATATGTGTTTGTTGTGTAAAAACTAGCTTGTGTAACATGTGAGTTTGTTTGTTTGTTACAGATCACCGCACTTTTGAGTATGATTTAGGAGAAAAGCGCGTTTGTAGCATCCATGAATAATTATAATAATAATAACACTTATTATTATTATTATTATTATTATTATTATTATTATTATTATTATTATTATTATTATTATTATTATTATTATTATTATTATTATTATTATTATTGTTATTATTATTATTATTATTATTATTATTATTATTATTATTATTATTGGTATTATTATTATTATTATTATTATTATTATTATTATTATTATTATTATTATTATTATTATTATTATTATTATTATTATCGGTATTTTTATTATTATTATTATTATTATTATTATTATTATTATTATTATTATTATTATTATTATTATTATTATTATTATTATTACAATAAATATTGTTTTCGATTGCGTGCTTTATTAGATTGATTTATTTCGAAATTTGCAGTTATTATTTCCATTTTTGAAAATGGTCGGGCCGCTGGTTATGTATGTGTGTGTGCGTGTGTGTGTGTGTGTGGGTGTGTGTGGGTGTGTGTGGGTGTGTGTGTGTGTGTGGGTTTGTGCGTGGGTGTGTATATACCATATGTGAAAGTGCACGCGAGGGAACTCTGCAACCGTTAGGTCCAGCACTTGTTATTATTATTTTATTATTAACACGTTGTTATGGTTGTTGTCGTTGTTGTTGTTGTTGTTGTTGTTGTTGTTGTTGTTGTTGTTGTTCGTCTTCTCACATAAACCGATCAACCCTTTTGACACTTTAAAAGCGATTTGTGCGTACCTGCGAGGTGCAATAATGTATTATGTGCAGTTTCATTGTTTTGCATGTGGCTACATGACATCTTATTTTTTATAATGACGCGTTATCGTAAGGCGTGAAATCTTAAACCGAAATGTCAATACGGGCCTTACAACTTCTGCTGTTAAATTTTGTGGCGCTCGTCCTTTATTTCTTAATTTCTTTGTTTCTTTGTTCCTTTCTTTCTTTGTTGTTTCTTTCTTTCTATAAAGTTGATTTTTTTTGGTTCATACTTTCATTTAGTTGTGTATTTGTAAACTTTTTGTTCTTCATTCTTACTTCTTTTCTCGTTTTCGTTTAACCTGTGAGTGCGCCTCGGTCTGTTTTGTGAGTGTATTCGTGTGTGCGTCTATGACTGTCTTGCGAGTGTATGTATGTGCGCGTCTCTGTGTCCATCTGTGTGTCTGCCTGTCTTGTGAGTGTATTTATGTGCGTCTCTGTGTCTATCTGTGTGTCTGCCTGTCTTGTGAGTGTATTTATGTGTACGTCTCTGTGTCTATCTGTGTGTCTGCCTGTCTTGTGAGTGTATTTATGTGTGCGTCTTTGTGTCTATCTGTGTGTCTGTCTGTCTTGTGAGTGTTTTTATGTGTGCGTCTCTGTCTGCCTGTCTTGTGAGTGTATTTATGTGTGCGTCTCTGTGTCTATCTGTGTGTCTGCTTGTCTTGTGAGTGTTTTATATGTGCGTCTCTGTCTGCCTGTCTTGCGAGTTTATTTATGTGTGCGTCTCTGTGTCTATCTGTCCCTCTACCTGTCTTGTGAGTGTTTTTATGTGTGCGTCTCTGCTTATCTTTCTTGTTAGTGTATTCACATGTGTACCTTTGTCTGCCTGCCTGTCTTGCGAGTGTATTTATGTGTGCTTTTCTGTGTCTCTCTGTCTCTCTACCTGTCTTGTGAGTGTTTTTATGTGTGCGTCTCTGCTTGTCTGTCTATTCACGTGCGTATCTTTGTCTGCCTGTCTGTCTCTTTCTGCCTGCCTGTCTTGCGAGTACAGTTATCTGTACGAATCTGCCTGTCTCTGTCTGTCTGTCTGTCTTAAGAGTGTTTTATGTGTGCGTCTCTGTGTCAGTGTTTGTCTACCTGTCTGTCCCGGAGAGACACATAATTTGAGAGAGAGAGAGAAAGAGAGAGAGATTCAGATTGAGATTTAATCATTTTATTCACAACATGGAAACAGATTTTAAGTCGGAGCCTAATCTTACTATCGTTCTTCCTATCGTTCACACTCACATTCTCCGACATTCAGACATACATGCCAACAACAAAACAAATGAATAATATCGACAGCTATGCAAGATACAAAATGAGAAACATGACACTCAGCATTCCAGTTATAACCCCCGTTGGGGTGCCGGGGGTTTCAGTATAAATAGTATCCCCACTTTCTGGAAATTTAGTGCTTTAAATTCCCACTGTCGCTGTCTTTCTCATTTGCTCTTTCTCATCCCCTGCTCGGTTCTATCAATCTGCTATACTATCTTCTTCTTCGCTAGACCAGTCACCTACCTTTTTTCTTTAAAACTCTTCCGGGACAAGACTCCTTATTTGTGTATGAGGTCTGTTGGATCAGCTTGGGAATATTGGACCCTTTCTGCCAGGTGGTCACTAGGGCTTTCTATGATGTTATTATTTAGCAATGTAGGCATTTTATATGTATGTGTTTTGTTGATGTTTGTATTCTATTTTGTTTTTGTAAACGGGGATTCGATAAATTAGAGTACAGCCTCAGCGTCCCCTGCGTGGGATGTCTTTATTGTAAAGTGACTGGCTGGTGGAGAGCTTTCAGTTTTACCACTAGGGTTGTTTCGGCAGATCTTTTATGCGGATTGGGGGTTGTCCGGTCCTGATTTGGCTCGGAAGAGTCCGCTGGACCTAAAGCAATAATCATGTAATGCAATGTAATGTAATTCCAGTTATAATTACACGTATTACAATAACCACAGATACTAATAGTATTGTTCGTATTAATTATGAAGACAAACTCTCAAATATGAAAAAGGTCATGGCTGCCTGGTGTCGAAGGCATCTTACTTCATTGGGGAAGATTTTAATTATTAAAACGCTGGTACTTTCAAAAATCACTCATTTACTAACGACCCTGCCAGATCCGTCTGAGGAAATTTTACTTTTTCTAGAAAAGGAAATTTATTCATTTTTATGGGATAAAAAAAGAAGTAAAATAAAAAAATCTATTGTATGTAAGTCCTATGAAGAGGGTGGATTGAGAATGATTAATGTCCGAAACTTTCTGACTTCGCTTAAAGTTCAGTGGTTAAAAAGACTGAGAAATGAAACATCCTGGAAGGAAATGGTGCTTACGATGTATCCAAAGTTAAGTAATATTTATAAGTATGGTGCGGAATATTGTAATGTGCTCAGTACAAAGGGGAACAATCCCTTTTGGAAGGATGTTTTGAAACACTTTAGGAGGATTGCTGTTAAATGTCAACCTTCGGATAGTAATGAATTTATGTCTGAAAATATTCATTACAACAAAAATATTTTGAGAGATCAAAAGGTTATTTACTTAAAGGAATGGTGTGATTGTGACATAATATTTATTAAGCAGCTTGTTAATGAGAAGGGCACTTACCTTTCATTCCAGGAGTTTAAAACAAATTTTCCCAATGCGATAAAAACAAATTTTTTGACATATCAAGGAGTATTAAATGCGATTAAGAACTTTCAGAAGAGATTAGGTTTAGAACTAGGCATTACATATGAGGAATCAGTCCCGAAAGTATGGAAATACATTAATAGGGGTAAAAATCAAGTACGAGCATTGTTGGCTGAAAACAGTTTCTCTACGACCGCAGTAGCAAGATGGAATACATTTTTTGAAAATCTACATTGGGAAAAAATCTTCCCTCACTGCTTTAGAACAACACAAGACACGCAGTTAAGATGGTTTCAAACTCGACTATTACATAGGCTACTTCCAACCCAACAATATTTATTCAGGTGTAAAATTGTAGACCCATATGTAATTTTTGTGAAATTGAAGATCAGACGTTAACACATATGTTCTATGAGTGTAGGGTTGTTTCAAAATTTTGGAGTGACTTCAAGGAATGTTTGGTGGAGAAGTGTGCCTGTCATAATATTTGTCTGGATAAAGCATTAATTTTATTCGGTATAAAAGAAGATGTCTATACAGATATCACGTTTGACTTGATCATACTGCTTGCTAAATTCTACATACATAAATGTAAGTTAGGTAACTCTCAACCACAAATTCAACAGTTCATAATGATTCTTAAAAAGCGTTTTTGTTTAGAGAAATATGTGGCTATTATAAACGATAAATACCACAAATTCATTAGTGAATGGATCTTGTACTTACCACTCGTTGAAGATTGAATTGTTTGTTGTTGTTTTTTTTATGTACGTCTGCTCATTATTTTCCTCCTGAGTAAAATTCCAGTGTGACCCAGAGCAATAAGTATAGAAATCAGAAGTAATGCAGTTTGAACAAATGGATGCGATAAACGTATAATTGTGTGTATGCGTGAGTATGGGTGTGTTTTTGGGGAGGGGGCCGCCCGTGTTTATTCTGTTAAACCTTTTTCATTCATCCATTTTTGTTAAACTCATTCTCATTTTGCAAAATAAAAATTTCAAAAAATACAAAAAAAACAAAAACAAAACATGGAAGTACAAATACTGAAGAATCCATGCAATAACATAATACATGCGAGAGAGTGAGAGGGGGTTTGAGAGAGAGAGAGAGAGAGAGAGAGAGAGAGAGAAAGAGAGAGAGAGAGAGAGAGAGAGAGAGAGAGAGAGAGAGAGAGAGAGAGAGAGAGGATTTACGATTTCGGATTTGACTCCCCCCCTCCCTCTCCCTCCACCCTTGACCCCCTTCCTCTCTCTCTCTCTCTCTCTCTCTCTCTCTCTCTCTCTCTCTCTCTCTCTCTCTCTCTTTTGATGTAATCTATTAATAGACATCTGAATATTAATGTGTCTAACATTATGCTCCAGTTTCATTGTAGTCCAATCCAACAGGCTTTTTGAAAGTAAGTAAATCCTATAAAAATGATATATATTCTAATTTACTCTTTACAGTTGTGTTTACAACTGAAGAAAAGTCCCACGGAATCGAAGGGGTATGAATATGTTTATTTTAACTTTTTAAAGCGAACTATTTTTTGATGCGAATGCATGGGGGAACCCCCATTTTTACCGCCCAAATATTGTTCCGCATGACGTCAGGAATCTACAGCCAAGTGATGAAATGTGCGTAGGTGACAATGTCAAAGCATTGTTGATACACAGGCTTGGAAGTCTCGTCTCTGGTAGGCCTCAATTACATACTATACATACTATACCACGTACATATGTAGGAGGGGAAAGAAAAGACTTCAGAGCCTGTGGTTGATAAATGCATGTAGTATTGTTAATCTTTTCTTTTGATGCAGGCTTGCAGGAGGCATGGTGGCCGAATGGTTAGAGCGTTGGCTTGCGGATCGGAAAGTCCCGGGTTTGAGCCCAGGCCGGGCATTGTGTTGTGTCCCTGGGAAAGACACTTTACTCTCGTTTCCTACTCCTTCGGATGAGAGTATAAACCGATGTCTAGTCTGTGTCGCATACATTACATCATAACGGACTTTAAAGATCCTGACGCTCATGTCCTGGACGGGTGAGCGCCGGTAACAAGAACACACCCAGCATGCACCTTGGTAAAAAAAAGTGCCATAATGATCAACACGATTGATTGTGGGCATATACGGCAAGACAAGACAAGGCAATAGAGGCAGTTTGTGCATCAAATTCTGCAGTTCACATCATTGCTGGAAAGGCTTATTCTAGGGCAATTAGAGCACATTTTCTTGTCGAAGCAGCACTGAGTGCAATATTTGTAAGCACTTCCTTCAACATGTCATGGCTGCTGCTCCATCCTGACACTTTGTCCAATGATTACAATCCTAGGAAGGAAAACGGTGATTGTCAAGAAGAATAGTCACTTCTACATAATCCTGCAGATCTTGACATAACAGAGTCTGTTGGCAATGACTGATTAGGCTCTTTTTGAATCACTGATGCAGGGCAAAACAACAGCAAGAGATGCTGCAATGCATTCTGTATTAGGACGCATTAAAGCAACGTTGGAAGATTTCAAACGACAATGTTCAAGTAGAACGAGCAAGCTATGGATTCAAGAAATGGTACACCTCCTTCACACAGCAATATAGGCTGAGAGAACTGGAGACTTCAAGCTCCATCTATCTGCTGTTGCCAAAATGTTGCCCTATTTTGCTGCTTCAGGGCACAACCTCTACACCAAGTCGGCCAGGCTGTACTTACAGCAAATGATGGAGTTGAACAAAACCTACCCAGAAGTCTATCACGATTTCATGGCAGGCCATCACGTGAAAAGGAGAAGCGATCGCTATAGGGCTGGTCTGTCGTGTGATCTGGTGATTGAGCAAACTTTGATGAGGACGCTGACGTCAAATGGTGGCCTAACTAAAGGGCGCGGAATGGGCGAACGACAAAGGCTTGTTTGGCTTCCCTCTATGCCTGTTTGTGCAACAGCAAACCAATGGATGCAATCCTTGACGCAAACAGAGTTTAAAACAAGTGAACAGCACAAAGATTCTTCTGAAATAAGGCAAGAGAAAGACCACAAAGAAACTTTGACAGTCAACAACTATGTTTCATCAAAAAATCCGTTTTGCGCTGACATGAGTCTTAGGTCTATTGCTACTGGCCAAGCAGCTGACTCATCTGTCAATGCTGACCAAGCTGTTGAAATTGGTCAGCGCATTCTCCAAAGGATGACGGGTCAATCTCCAGCTTACGTGACGTTCAAGAGAAGCAATCAAACAGTCACAATGGCGACAAAAACTGGAGTGACTATTGGCCAGGAAATGGTGCAAGTGGATCCGCAGTTATTGTTTCAAAGGTTGGTGCAAGTCGCTGGGAATGATACCAACAGGCTCGAAGAAATGTTTTACTATGGACTGGCCAATGTACCTGCCTCCTTGTTTGATGCGACAGGATTCCCCAGAAAAGCCAACAAACATACTCTTGCAGGATTTCTCTGGTCTGCTGTCAATGAAACTGCATCCTTGCCAAGAGAAAATGTGAAATAAATTCTCGATGGTGGATCCCTTTTGCATCGCCTTCCATGGCCCAGAGGGTCGTCCTAAAAGATATAGCAGAGATGTATGTCAGCTTTGTTGCTAGGAAACATACACTAGCTACAATCATTTTCGATGGCTATGTTGATGGCCCAAGTACCAAAGATGTTGCCCATCTTCGAATAAGCAAAGGCATGGTTGGGAGACATGTAGCCTTTGATCCTGACATGATCCTCTGCGAGACGAAGGAAATATTCTTGGCCAACTGCGAAAACAAACAGAAACAACAGTCTGTAATAACATTCTTTTTGCCCATGCATTCTGTGGATACGACACAACATCTCATCCCATCAACATCTCAAAATCACTCACAGTCAAGAAGCTTGATTCAGGAGAGCTCCTGGATGAGGCTAGAGTATTCAATGATAAGATGTCAAGTCATGATGCTGTTGCAGCGACTGGTGAGAGGGTATTTGTTCACCTGTACAGTGAAAAATGTTCAGATACCTTGACCAAACTGTGGTTTGTCAAATATGAGCAAAAAGTGTCTGCAAGCCATACACAAATCCAAGCTAAAGTGCTCCCCCAACAGCAGCAGCAGCTGAATTCCATGCCTACAGAACATTCTACCAAGTCCAGGAGTAGCTGAGTCTAGACAGAGACCATGGTCTATCACCAATGGATTGGGAATGGAAGTTACAGGAGGGTGGGCTACTTCCAATCATAACTAATAAGCCAGCTTCTCCATAGGATATTTTGAATGTTATCCGCTGCTGCTGCTAGAAAGACTGCTCAACTGGCAGATGCAGATGCAGAAAGCACGGACTTACGTGCACCATAGCTTGTGGAGAATGCCGTGGAGTCAGCTGCACAAACTCTGTGGTTCAGCTGGATGACGAGTTAGATTCTGAGAGCGACTAAGGTAGACCATACTGGAAAACTAATCAATTTCCTGGGTTTTTCTGTTTTTCTTTATTTCGTGTGTCTTCCTTTTAACTAATCTTTTTTCTCTTGTGAATTAAATAGAAGTCGACTTTTACAATCGAGATCAAGATTTTTAAGATCATCGGAATTTCGCATTTATACCCCTATGTTAATTAAATTTTAATACACAGTCAGAACTAAAACTGACACAGAAAGCGTTGAAACAGATTTTCGGACTGTATATGTTAAGAGCTTTCATTTGACATGCAACATGATATGTTTTTGAATTAAATGTTTATTTCAAGTAATCTCCCTTTGACGTTTTGAAGTGTGAAAAAACATAAGCACCAAAAATCATGTTTCAGACCCCTTTTTTTTACTGGGACTTTTTATAGGTATTTCCTCATTGCTTAAAGAATATTTTTTACTGCATAGCATTTTTATAGGAATTAGTTGCTTATTTGGCTATTTATTTCATTACTGGGACTGGACTATTGCAGCACTCGGCTTGATCGGTTGTGTGCGTGTCAGATAGCCGCAGCGCCAGTTGCAGTGTTATGACGAGACGAGGCCGTTGAAGTTGGTCTACAAGAGAGTTGCGAGCGTGTTTGAAATATAAGAAACTTGTAAGCTGAACTACTGAACTCTCTCGTTACTTGTGATAGCAACAGGAAAAAAAAAGAGGGAGAGGTGTTTTTGTTCAAGATAGCTATCAATGTTCTTAGATTATTAATTTTGGTTTTTGTTCTGTTTTTTTTGGTGTGTTGTTTTTTTTTTTTTACGAAAAGAAAGAGAAAAAGAAAAGAAAAACAGAATGAATAATAAATCTTTAGAAGACAGTTGCAAGCTGAACTAGGCCTACTGAACTCGAGTGGATCGTGATCAGAATTAGGAGGGGGTACAGAAAGAAAGAAAGAGAGAGAGAGAGAGAGAGAGAGAGAGAGAGAGAGAGAGAGAGAGAGAGAGAGAGAGAGAGAGCAAATGCTTCGTCTAAAAGGTACGAGAAAGGAAGAAAGACAGAAAGAAAGAAAGAAAGAAAATTAAACTCTTTGTCTGCCAATGTTAGGAGATAAAAGAGGTGAGAATGGGATGAATGGGGGAGGAAGGGGTGGAGTAAATTCTTGATAAAAATAACATGCAACCAAACAAAGACGTTATTACATTGTAAGCTGAACTAATGAACTCCAGTTGTCTGCAATGGGAATAGAAGAGAGAGCTAGGGAAAGCAAAACATTTCCTTGTAAAGGTAAGTGGCGGAATCTTTTCTATTGTGCATATTGAGATATGTTTGATTTTGTTTCCTTATTATTAGGAGGTGGCCTGGGGGCTAGTTGGTTAGCCGCCGGCTTCCTGTGTCAAGTGTCGCGGGTTCGATTCCCACAAGTTATTGGATGCAGTCTATCTAGCTATACTTTCACAATTAGGCCTAAAATTTGATGACATTTAGTGCTTTAAATTCCAACTGTCGCTGTCTTTCTCCTTTGTTCTTTCTCATTCCTAATCTGTTCTATCAATCTACTATACTATTTTCTTCTTCGCTAGACCAGTCACCTACCTTTTTTCTTGAAAACTCTTCTGGTACAAAACTCCTCATTTGTGTGTGAGATCTGTTGGATCTGCTTGGAAATATTGGACGCTTTCTGCCAGGTGGCCACTGCAGCTTCCTATGATGTTAGTTTTCGACAATGTAGGCATTTTATATGTATGTGTTTTGTTGATATTTTATAATGATGTTTGTATTCTATTTTGTTTTTGTAAACGGGGGTTCGATAAATTAGAGTATAACCTCAGCGTCCCCTTCATGGGATGTTTTTATTGTAAAGTGACCGGCTGATGGAGTGCCTTCAGTGTTGCCACTAGAGTTGTTTCGGCGGATCTTTTATGCGAATTAGGGATGAGTCCTCTTTTCAGCGAAGTTGTGTTCTTGATTTTGGAATCCTGATTTGGCTCTTTGCAGCCCGCTGGACACTGTAAGCAATGAATAACCAAACTAACTAAATTAAAATTTGAGTTCCTTTCCGTCTTCTAATAACGATCTCCCTGCCTTTACACCAAATGTTTGAGTGATAGGTGTGTGTTTGTTGTATGTGTGTGAGTGTGTGTACATGTGAACCTGTGTGTTGGAACAGATCGCCGCACTTTGAGCTTGATTGGTGATTTATGGAAAAGCGCGGAATAGCATTTATTATTATTATTATTATTATTATTATTATTATTATTATTATTATTATTATTATTATTATTATTATTATTATTATTATTATTATTATTATTATTAATTAATTAAATAATTAATTAATTAAAATAATTAATTTCTTTATTTTATAAAGCGCAAAACCAATTTTAAGGGTTGCTTTAAGTTCTCGCACGCAACAACACAAATATAAACACAGCCAAGAAAGCATTAGGTCCTATCCTCTCAGTGAGTCAAGAGGGCTCAGTTGTACGTTAGATCGCGTGTCAAGCTGCAAGGTGGCACCTTGGTCGGCTAGAGATAGACCCCGTTTTCCAGCAGGAACTTGAGCAGCCCTCCGAACTGGCAATGGGCTAATGCAAGAGCAGTTCAACATTTATTTATTTCAATCTATTTATGTAATAGATCTTATATGTATCGCTATATATGGCGGCAGGGATAGCTCAGTGGTCAGAGCGCACGACTTGTGTGAGTGCGTCTTGGGCGACGTGGGTTCGAATCCTGACTGCAGCAAACTATTGTGTGATTGCTGGATATTACGGGCCAGCGCCTTGAGAAGCTCTCTGAGCTTGTAAGTGCGCTATATAAGGTATATATATATATATATATATATATATATATATATATATATCAATTTAACTTAACACCCCCACCGCTCAAACACATCCCCACGCCTCCCGCATACACATTTAGACTAAGAGTATAGTTAGGAACAGCTACAGAAAGCAAAAAGTATCTGTCAGAGAGAGCTGCATGACTGATGATGTCAGATTGAGGTCGAGAAGGGTAGGGGCGGGAATATTTGATGGTAGGAGAGAGAGAGAGAGAGAGAGAGAGAGAGAGAGAGAGAGAGAGAGATCCATTAATTCTAAGTGTTATAACATGTTGTTAAAATAGTGTATAATATCATAATGCCCAAACGCTCCATGATTCACGTATTCCGCAAATATTTACGAACACAGCAGGACGTGTGTATGTTTATATGTACGAGCTCGCGTGCGTATAGGTGTGTATACGACACCTGTTTGCTGTAAAGGCCTTACGAACTCTGTTCCTCCCTTTACTCAATCAATGTGCAGACTGTTTATAAACGACTGGTGTGAGGCTTTAGACGATGCGCACAAAGTATGTGCGTGTGTGTGTGTATGTGCGCATGTTTACACGGCGTTATTGGGACAAACTAGTGCACATCTACATACGTTCTTTGGACAGACCTCCTTGTTTGGACGTCCATTTAATGATCCGTTAGGGTTAGGGCTAGGGTTAGGGTTAGGGTTAGAACACTTAAAAGTACTTAAAAAGGGGGTCGTAGCGACCCATTGTTCACACAACGTTTGTGGCGTTTGAGGAAAGTCCAAATAACGGTGTCTGTGCAAGTATGTGTGTGTGTGTGTGTGTTTGTGTGTGTGTGTGTGTGTGTGTGTGTGTGTGTGGGTGTGTGTGTGTTTGAGAGTTTAATATCGTTCCGTCTCTATATAGACGGCGAAAGTCTTGTAATACATCTTGTAGTTTACTGGCTTTGAGTATCAGCACGTTCTCACCACCTGGACTCATACCTTACTGACAACTCAGCCAACCACCTCCCTCCCCTCCCCTCCCCCACACACACCACGCAGCAGCAGCAGCCGCCGCAATAAGAACAGCATACTGTTTATTAGAGAATGTGTACCGTCTTACGGTAATCTGACAAAATTCTACCATGTTGAATGCAGCTGATGAAGTCAATTAAAATAGTTTTTTGATCAGTTTGTTCACACATTAGAAAAAAGAAACCAAATACCGCAGCTGTTTAAGGTGAGTCTGAGCCCAAGATGAAAATGAAAAAAAAGGTCTTGTGATTGACTCAGCATTGTAAATTTCCAACATAATGGTCCAACTATATATTTGCTTTCTATCAACGTATGAAAAATCTAAGTGTGTGTGTATGTTTGGGTGTGTGTGTGTGTGTGTGTATTTGTGTTTGAGTTCATCAAATGCGTGTACACTTCGAAGAATGTAATCAGATATTTGTTCGATATTGACTATTTGTATGTCCAGACGTCTCTAAAAATATTTTGAAATATTAAGGGGGAATCAGAACTAGCCAAAAATGTCGGTCTGTCCGCCTGAAGCAATATCTCAAGAACCACTGACTGGATTTTGACCCAATTTACTTCATAAGAACATTTTATAAGGTAGTGGCCTGCCTCTCGTGCCTTCATATTTGCTCTTCCGCAAAGATCACTGGAGCAACGTTGTTAAACACGTTTTGCTTAATATCTCAAGAAGGGATGAAGTGATAATATTGTTGAGTTGTAGTTTAGTAGTACTTCAAATAATGGACCATCCTTCAATAGTAGTCCTGTTGTCGGTCTGTTCGTCGCTCCAAATTTCACCTTTTCGCTCAAAACATACTTTTTGTCTTATCTCAAGATTAACTCAACCGAAATTCATTATTTTTAATTTGCGGATATTTTAACTACCGCTAAGCATATTCAATCATTCTTATTTGTACTTTCTCAAAGGTCAAAGGACATTGCACTTCACCGTTTTCTTAACACGTATAGCGCTATATCTAATCATTGGCTGATCCGATTTTCATAATTTTTTGGCTTGCTGATCGTTAAGATAGTGGCCTGCATCATTCCATGCTTTTCTGGTTTGTTTCGTAAGGATAAAGCCTAATCAGAACACCGCCAAGAAAATTACCCACAGCACTTTTGACCATGCTTATTTTTTTTTTTGCCATGTGTGTAAATGTCTAGAAATACATTTGAGTGGCTTGCCATCTTGTTATTTCTTTTAGCAACTTTTTACCCTGTTATTCTCATGTTGCTCTTTTATTCCTTGCAAAGGCATACTTATGGCTCAACATTCTCAGATCCTCCGTGTGAAAAAAAGAAAGAAGCTGTAGTTAGCAAACGTATTGGCACTAGACGCTACATCGGAAAGGCGCACCTCATTAATCTCTTTTCTTAATGATGATGTGACCTCCGCTCAACTCTAAGGAGGAATTTGATTTAAAAGGCTTACCACTGGCGCTGTATTCAAGCAACAGCGTGTCATATAGGGGATATACAGCTGTTAGACGTCCTGTTATAATTATTTACGTCAAGTATGTTTTAAGGAGTACCTTAACAGTGCCGTTTCAGTACCATCAGCGCTTAATGCAAGTATTGCTGTATGTGTAGAGAACGTTTACCACGGTTTGCTTGTAGGCTATAATTGGATTTTTCTGATTCACTACTACTACTACTACTACTACTACTACTACTACTACTACTACTACTACTACTACTACTACTACTACTACTACTACTACTACTACTACTACTACTACTACTACTGCTAAGAAGAAGAAGAAGAAGAAGAAGAATATAATATAATATAATGTAATATAATATAATATAATGTAATATAATATAATATAATATAATATAATATAATATAATATAATATAATATAATATAATATTATAAAAAATAAAAAATAAAAAATAAAAAATAAAATAAAATGATATAAAATAATATAAAATAATATAAAATAATATAATTATAATAAATTATAATAAATTATAATTATAATTATAATATTCCCCCACCCACCCATTTCTATAGCGCCAAAACCAGACTCTCGGATTGCTCTCGGCCAAACTTCCAGCTACTGTATATAAAAAAAAACACTCACACACCCCCCCCCCCACACACACACACCCACACACCCCCACACCCCCCCCCACACACACACACAAACATGCGCGCGCACGACGCTTTAGAAAATTATGAAATATGGAGAGAAAGAAATAAAAATATACACGGAATACTTATTTCCTGTAATTAAGATCCTATCCTATCCTATTCTATCCTATTCTATCCTATCCTATCTTATCCTATCCCGTAACTCGAAGGTCGTTGGGGCACCACAGAAATCCAGATGATGATTGTAATCCAGATAAAAGACGATTTATTGTCCTCGTTTTTACACACTGAAATGTGTTATTGTTTTTATAGGATTGTTTCGCTAATATGCTGTATATTCTTCTCCATCGTAAATAATACATTTTTGTTGACTTGCCACTTGGCTCTTTGAGTCGGTAAGTGGGATGCATGACAACCTGAACTAGTTGTTTCGTTTAGCCAAGTCTTGAATTGTGTATTTGTGGTGTCTGAGCATTGTATTAGTTATTGTTTTAGCAGCAACTTATACTTTGAATAGGTTGTTATGAAGAGCGACATGGGCTTTTGAATAGGTTATTATGAATATAAACGTGGGGTTTTAAACGGCTGTTTGTAATACTAAGGTGGGGTTTGAATTAGCGTGGACATATTTCTGCAAGACGTCTTTCAGTGGCTAAACAAATGAGCTTCGTCGCCGTCCGAGTTGCATTCAAGTTTAAGTTAAAGTTTATTTGAAGGGCATACAGCCAAGCTGGACAAACATAACGCCATAGACAACGCAAGATCAAAACGCTGTGATCACATTATTCCATGCATTCAGTACAATTATGTACTCAATATATATAATATAACAAATCTGACAGGCACAAACACAGACCTTATACTTATAAAAGTGAGAGAAGAAATAAGTCCCACCACCGTCGGTCAAGTGGCAGAGCATCCGCCTAGTAGCATTTTTGCCGTATATATATATTGGGGTGGTATTTCCAGATTTATTTGGAAGTACCTTGATATAGTCGGGAATCAGAACGAATCAAATTGCGATCTGTCGGTTGGTGTATCGGTCGATCCGTTGCACGCCATATCTCCAGAACAGATTTTGTCCAAACTTTCACTAGAACATTACCAGGATCAGTGACCAGCCTCCCCTTGTAACTGCGTTTGATCTACTGGTAATGTGGTCGCTGGTGTCGGTTATTTCCACAACATATTTGATGAAATTGTAGAATAACAATTAGTCTCTTTTGCCACTCAGTGGTAACGTGGGCGATCATCTGATTCCTGTAGATATAGCGAATAATATGGGGCGCCATGTGTCCATTTATTCTATGTGACTATTCTATACATAGAATAAATTCTATCCACATAGAAAGAATTCTATGCACACAAAAAGCATTCATTAGTTGAAATTCCATTTATAAAAAAGAAACCAATATTGTAAGTCATAGAATAAAAGTCTTTGTATAGAATAACATTCTATAATATAGTGTAAAATTCTATGTCCATAATAAAATTCTATGTATAGAATAACATTTTATAATAGAGAATAAGATTCTATGTATGTAATACAATTCTATATTATAGAATGCACTTGTATGCATATAATTATATTCTATAACATAGAATGAATTCTATTACAAAGAATGAATTCTATAACATAGAATTTATTCTATGTGCATACAATTCATTCTATAACATAGAATGAATTCTTTAACATAAAATAAATTATATGACATAAAATGAATTCTATGTGCATAGAATAAATTGTATAACATAGAATAAATTCTATAATAAAGAATGAATTCTATATGCATAGGATGAATTTTATAGCATAGAATTCATTCTATGACATAGAATTCATTCTATGACATAGAATGAATTCTATAGGCATATAATGAATAGTATAACATAGAATGAATAAGATGACATAGAATGAATTCTATGACATAGAATGAATTCTATAACATAGAATGAATTCTATAGCATAGAATGAATTCTATGACATAGAATTCATTCTGTAACATAGAATTCATTCTATGCTATAGAATAAATTCTATGTCATAGAATTCATTCTATGCTATAGAATTCATTCTATGCTAAAGAATAAATTCTATGTCATAGAATTCATTCTTTGCTATAGAATTCGTTCTATGTTATAGAATTCATTCTATGTCATAGAATTCATACTATGTCATCTTATTCATTCTATGTTATACTATTCATTCTCTGCTATAGAATTCATTCTATGTCATAGAATTCATCCTATGTCATAGAATTCATTCTATGTCATAGACTTCATTCTATGTTATAGAATGAAATCAATATATACACTTTTTTTGAAAATAGTAAAAACTGGGGCACTGTCAAGGTATAGAGAACATTTTTTATGGCATGGGACTGTATTGCAGAGAGATATACACATTGCCACATCCCATCACCACTTTACATCATTCTACATCACACTGCACCACAAATGTGATGGGTAGGTGTGGTGGAGTGATTAGGTTATGTGATGATGTGGTCTGATTCACTCGCTTTTAAGGTATAATAGAACTGTATTGCAGATACATACATACACATTACCACATCACATGGTATCACCACGCTACATCACTCTAAATCACACCACACTGCACCACAAATGTGATGGGTGGGAGGGGTGGGGTGATTAGATTATGTGATGTGATTCACTGATGCCATGATATGTGCTGTCTGCTGCAATGTGAAGATGTGCTGCTGCTGTGATGTTTGTTTGATGTGATGTGATGATTTGTTGATGTGATGTGATTTTATGTGGTGGTGCGTTTTCACGATGATGGTGATGAAGCAATGTGATGCAGTGATGTGATGTGATGATGTGATCGATGTGGTGATGATACGATGTGGTGATGTGTCATACAATATCTTTTTTTTTAATTCTAAATTTTGTTACAATTTATTAGTTGTGTTTTTTAATTTTATGTGAATGAAATGAATTATATGTATATAGAATTAATTGTATAACACAGCAAGAATTGTATGACATAAAATACCTTTTTGAACATAAAATGGATTTTATTCGCAACACTGAATACATTGTATTTTCATAGAATTGTTTTTTAACATTTGGTGCACATAGAATGCATTCTATGTTATAGAATGTTCATTCTATAACATAGAATGTTCATTCTATAACATAGGATCCATTCTATAACATAGAATGTTCATTCTATAACATAGAATGGTCATTCTATAACATAGAATTCATTCTATAACATAGAATGTTCATTCTATAACATAGAATCCATTCTATAACTTAGAATGTTCATTCTATAACATAGAATCCATTCTATAACATAGAATGTCCATTCTATAACATAGAATGCATTCTATAATATAGAATGTTCATTCTATGCGCAACTAGGTCATTCAATGTGAAATGAGGCTTTGACGAATAAAGGGACATGTGCACGCGTGCGAGAACTGAAGAAATGGCTGACATAACAAATTTGTGAACAAGCATTTAGGTTTCTTGATGCGGACGACTTCGACGGTAGTGTGAGTAGATCGCAAAGCATTAGGAACGTACGTCAGCCATTGATGTAGAGTGATGTGGTGTGGTGATGGGATGTGGCAATGTGTATCTCTCTGCAATACAGTCCCATGCCATACAAAATGTTCTCTATACCTTGACAGTGCCTCAGTTTTTACTATTTAAAAAAGGTTTTTACATTGATTTCATTCTATAACATAGAATGAATTCTATGACATAGAATGAGTCATAGAATGAATTCTATGACATAGAATGAATTCTATAGCATAGAATGAATAGTATAACATAAAATGAATAAGATGACATACAATGAATTCTATGACATAGAATGAATTCTATAACATAGAATGAATAATATGACATGGAATGAATTCTATGACATAGAATTTATTCTATAGCATAGAATGAATTCTATAACATAGAATGAATTCTATAACATAGAATGAATTCTATGACACAGAATTCATTCTGTAACATAGAATTCATTCTATGCTATAGAATAAATTATATGTCATAGAATTCATTCTATGCTATAGAATTCATTCTATGTTATAGAATTCATTCTATGTCATAGAATTCATTCTATGTCATCTTATTCAATGTTATACTATTCATTCTATGCCTATAGAATTCATTCTATGTCATAGAATGAATTCTATGTCATAGAATTCATTCTATGCTATAAAATTCATTCTATGCATATAGAATTCATTCTTTATTATATAATTCATTCTATGTTATACAATTTATTCTATGCACATAGAATTAATTCTATGTCATGCAATTTATTTTATGTTAAAGAATTCATTCTATGTTATAGAATTCATTCTTTGTAATAGAATTCATTCTATTTTATAGAATATAATTCTATGCATACAAGTGCATTCTATAATATAGAATTGTATTACATACATAGAATCTTATTCTCTATTATAAAATGTTATTCTATACATAGAATTTTATTATGGACATAGGATTTTACACTATATTATAGAATGTTATTATATACAAAGAATTTTATTCTATGACTTACAATATTGGTTTTTTTAAATAAATGGAATTTCAACTAATGAATGCTTTTTGTGTGCATAGAATGCTTTCTATGTGCATAGAATTTATTCTATGTATAGAATGGTCACATAGAATAAATGGACACATGGCGCCCCATAAATAATTGTCTACATAACCACGCGAGATAGTGTAGCCAAATGGTTTACTGTTATTCTATATGTTATTTTGAATGTTTCAGATTTACTGAGAGCTGGTGAACATGGAACAACGATCAATATCACCAATTTCAGGTTACCTGACAACAACAACATGAGCAATCTCTGAACAAGATGTGTCATCAGCTTTTTATATGCAGAACATGTAGTCCTTCGCCTCTATGTTGTTAACATCCCCTTGTGACCTCCTACTCTCATTATAAGTTGTAATTTCCACCACGGTCACGATGCACTGGGGTTTTTCTAAGATACCATGAGTACAGTGTTGGTTTTCTACGAAATTGCAAAGCGATCTTCCAGTCATGACTCTAACTAAATATGGAATGTTCATGCTGTTCAGTTGGACCAATCGCAGTTATGAAGATTTTTACGTGGCCTTGAGACCAACCACGTTCAAACGCGTGCGGTAGGATGCACGTGCTGAATGCTTTAGCACCTCCCACCATTCTGCTCCTAGCCATTCTCTGCCTTTATTGCCTTATGGCCTTGACCTTGGCGAGTGACAAGACCACCCACTGGGCGGAGATGGGAGATGAGAGGAGCTGGGATGATGAAGTAGTGAATGGACATGGCAATAAAGCAGTGCCTAAAAGAACTGACGACGTCTTCTCTATCAGTGGAAGTGAGGACAGTGGTGAAAACGTTGACTGGCCATTATCAGACTCTGAACCTCCTTGGTGGCGGCAGTATCAGCTTCAACAGCTTCAAGTACGGCAAAAGCAATCACAGAAACAGCAGCTGCTTTCTCCAAATCAACGACAGAACCACCATAATCACAGACAACCACAGTTGCAATTATCGACACAGCTGCAGCATCCTTTTCGTAATGCAGACTTATTAATCGTGGTGCCAACTGTTCAAGCAATAGTTATGCCAAAATTTTTACCACCACCATTAAAGAAAAGCAACGTCACGCTTCAGGACTTTACTTTGGAAGGACGATATAATGTCGACAGCAATTATCCTTTGAACAGGGACACACACACTGGAAATAGCAATCAGAATAACGATTTGGTAAACGCTGATTACAAGGGCGATTTCTACGCTGAAAACAGTGTTAAAAACAAAAACGTTTTACTGAAACGAGAGAAAAGAAGAAGCAGGAACAAAGAGGCGTCAATCTTTAAAAACATGCGTCAAAATAAAGATCGCCGCTCGTCGGACTATCAATGGGATTATGGAGGAATGGACTATAGCAGCAGTAGCTCCGACGACCCTTGGCCAGCCTCTGAGCAAGGCTTAAGAGACCGGCCTTCAGAACTGTGTGATGATGCTCGCTTGCAATGCACAGTCCGGACTGGCTGTCAGATGGCCCTCAACAATTTTTTCCAGGCAAGTAATAATATTGGGGTGCCGCCTTGTAGCGAAGTGGGTTAATCGCCTGATTCCTGTGCAGAAGGTTGGGGTTCGATTCCCGCAAATGCGAACTTATGTGACCTAGGTACGAGCCTATTCAGGTCACCGAGGTTTTTCTCCGGGTACTCCGTTTTCCCCCCTCCTTTCAATAATGGTACTGGATGCAGTTAATTTAAAATTGCAAAAAATAAAAAAAAACTGATTTCCTCTCCGTTTTCTAATAGCAATCTTCCTGTCTTTACACCACATGTTTGAGTAATAAATGTGTGTTGGTTGTGTGCGTGAGAGTGGGTAAAAACTGTGAGCGTGTATGTTGGTACAGATCACCGAACTTTGAGCCTGACTGGTGATTTGGGAGAAAGGATGCATATAGCATACGGTCTTCTTCTTCTTCTTCTTCTTCTTCTTCTTCTTCTTCTTCTTCTTCTTCTTCTTCTTCTTCTTCTTCTTCTTCTTCTTCTTATTAAATCTCATATACGTGTACCATCTTATATAACGTTCTTTAACTTTACACTACAGTTGAGCTGCGCAAGATCTAAATATTAAAGGTTTGGTATCTATCCGGTGAACTTTAAGCACTAAATTGTTTTCCTCTCACACTTTAAAAAAACAAACAAACAAACAAACAAAAAACACTTGATCATTGCGTTTTTAACGTACGCTCGTTCAAAACTTACAAGATTCAAAGTTTGCATCGGAAGTTGTTGTTTTTTTGTTTCAGCAGATTTTTTTTATACAAATCGGGTGTCACGGGGGTTTTATGGGTTGCTGGGCTCTGCACAATGGAATGATGTAACCCTCACGCTTTATCCTATGGGGACCGCTAGTGAGTCACCCTGTGGATTACTTTAATAAATTTATTTATTTAGCTCGGTCTGTGTTAAGGCTGGGGCACAGAGATAGATAGACAAATGGTAAACTATTACTGTCACACTAGCTTTCACACGGCTATGAATCATATGTAGTCCAGCCACTTGATAACAGTTAAACATCACACATTTATTTCTTCTACTCTATACAAGATTTTCGATGTACTAATCTACCTTATCAGTTAAATGTCACTGTGAATAATTCGATCGCTGATAGTCTGTGCAGCTAATTGTTCATCCTCGGGCACTGGAGGTTATTGTTCATGAGAAGTGGACTACTGTGGTCCTGTAGCTCTCAGTTTTTGTGCACACACTGTTATAGACTTAACTGAAAGTCTGGCGTGCTGTGCTGTGGTCGGTTTCCTGACAACTTGTGTTGTCTTCTTTCCTACGGTTAGACTGGTGGGCTTTCCTCGCACGATGCTGGGGATACCTCTGCAGCCAACGTATGCGTCGACGTGGTTTCGTCTGATGCTGTGTTGGGCGCACTACAGAACGCCTGATCGTCTGTAACATATGAGATGAAATTCTGCACAACCTTGAATGATAGGTGTGTGCAGAGCGTCTCACTGAAGGTCGTAATAGCCCTCAGTGATTAGCTCCACATCTACATATATAAGTGACGAACATTCTGCTAAGTCCGTGGTCCACTGGAACCTCCACTCTAATTTCCTATACATCCATAAATGTAAAACCTGGCTACTTATACACATCAAGAATTAATAATATTATACACATTCATTTGTACAGCCACTGGTCTGTAAGCACACATATAAGTTAAACAACAGTGGTTCCGTACATAATTCAAGATGGCGTCGGCCGGTCGTCTTTTTGCCTTGTGGTCAGCTTCGCCACGTGTTCAGGCAAAGTCGGGCTAACAATTCAATTCTATGCATAGCAAATTCCACAAACATAATTCAACAATAATATAATACATCATGATGAAACAGAAGTATGTTCATTTACCTTCGTGACAATTTCAGGCCAGTGGCTACTTGAGTGAATTCGGATTTTCACAAGTACTGCGTCCTAGTCTTTTCTGCAGAGATCTACTGCTCACTGTGTAGCGGTGTAGCTGTTAACTCCTCCTCGGTTTAAACACGACTGCCGGTATAGCTCTCTATTCGAATTAGTCAAACCTGGTTGAGTCTATTCTAGCTGTGTTCCCATTGGCAGATAATTGACTCGCATACCGTAATTACGATGATGTCATTGCCTGAGCTAGAGTCAACGGCCACTGTGTGTAAGCGGCAGAATGCTATTGCTACGCTTGATTACTTCCATCGTCTGCTGCTGCCTAACATTGAAATTCTAAGAGTCTAAGCTAAATATTAAAATAAGCAGAGTAAAACTAGTCCTCTCGTCACATCGGGGGTGGGTCATCTTTCAACCAAGTTGTGGTCCTGATTCGGATCTTTGCAGTTCGCTGGCCCCTATAAACAATGTCTAATTAATTCATTGTGAATGTTAAAAGGATTCGCCAAGTAGGCGTGGTCGAAGTGGGTCGCTTTAAATAAAAGAATAAAATACAAAAATTAAATAAAAA
This sequence comes from Oncomelania hupensis, assembly GCA_036898135.1. NCBI lineage: Eukaryota > Metazoa > Mollusca > Gastropoda > Littorinimorpha > Pomatiopsidae > Oncomelania > Oncomelania hupensis. The sequence continues at coordinate 64,035,223 of CM072511.1, read as the reverse complement.
TCATAATAATTTGTACAACTCTATTTTCGTAATAATAATAATAATGTCAACTATAACAGGACTCTACAAAATGTTTTTAAGATCGTCATCTTCTGATATGACGATTCTATTGCGGTACAAATTTTACAAGCGAAAAGTAGGCCTATGTGATGAACTGAACTATTTTCTGGGTAGGTTTAGCTTTAGACCTGTCATGTTTGACCCATCATTGTGATTAAAGTTGACATCTTTAGCGCATCAACATTAAATTCAGACCCTTTAGTTTAGGTTAGAAAATATTCTCAATGTTGAATGGTTTTTGCGATGCAGGGATGCCGCAGTGTGATGTCAGGGGAAGAGCGATATTGCACTCGGCCCTGTAAACACGCTCTGCTATCGCTGCTGTCCACTGAAGACGATCTAGGCCTCGCCTTCATCAACTGCCATTGTGGCGACGACCAGGAATGCAGGCTGCAGAAAGAGAGAGTGGAGGTAATATATTTCAATTAATCATTGACAAGAGAGTTTAAGCAGGTGTGTGGGCTTGTGTTTTTCATAGTTGTTCAACTGTATTTGTACATATGTATATTATGTATCTTTTGTCCAGTTTTGTCTGTCTTGTCTTCCCATTCCCCAACCCCTTGCGCGCCTTAATCCTTAGGCTAAAGCGCCTTACAAATGACGAACATTATTATTATTATTATAAGATGGTGTGAATGGACAATGCTGTGGTACCAAAAATGTCAAATAAATATATAAATAAATAAAATAATTAATGAATTAATGAATTATTTAATAAAAACAATTATAATGGCAATTACGATGACGAGGTTGTTGTTATTGCTGCAGCTAATGGAAATGATGATAATCAAGACGCTCCTGCATCAATCAGTAAGTGACCACGATGATGTACTGTATTTATTATTCTTGCGTACGAGCAGAAGGCGTCGATTGTTCGACTGATGACTGATGATAATGATGGTAATGACGACGACGAGGCTGACGATGATGATGCTGCTGATGATGATGATGAGGATGATGATGATTACGACGACGATGGCTGCAATGCTGCTGCTGCGCACTTGGCTTGTTACACACCGGACTGAAAGACAAATTATCGACTTTGTGCAGATCTGCCAGCGTCACGTGATGGACTCCATGGATCTCGTACTCGACGATGAACACAAGAATGGCGGGACCCAAGTCAGCTGTAGCTTTGCCAGGTAACTCTTCTTCTTCTTCTTCTTCTTCTTCTTCTTCTTCTTCTTCTTCTTCTTCTTCTTCTTCTTCTTCTTCTTCTTCTTCTTCTTCTTCTTCTTCTTCTTCTTCTTCTTCTTCTTCTTCTTCTTCTTCTTCTTGTGGAGTGGCCTAATGGCGATGTTGGTTGGACGAACTTATGTGACTCAAGTACGAGTCTGTCCAGGTTACCTCAGGGGACTCCGGTTTAAGCTCTCTCAATCGAAAATTTCAAAATTAAAATTGGATTTATTTTATGTCTTCCAAAAGCGATCCTCCTGCCTTTACACCATATTTTGAGTTATAAATATGTGTGTGTGTGTTGTATGTTACGAAAGAGTGTGGGGTAACATGTGAGCTTGTATGTTGGTACAGATGACAGCGCTTTGAGCCTGATTAGTAAGCTTACTTTCTCAAATCCAAGGTCATTGTGCTTTATCATTTTCTAAACACGTTTTGTGCTGTATCTAAAAATTTGCTGAGCCGATTTTGATAATCTTTCGCTTGCAGATACGAGTAGTTGAGGTAGTGGCCTATCTATTATTCCATGTTTACCGTTTGCTCCGTTAGCATAAAGCCGAATCACAACACGCCAAGCGCTTTTGAAACTTTTTTGTTTTGGGCTATGTGTATGAGTGTCTGGAAATACATTTGAATGGTTCGCCATCTTATTTTGCCTTGTTAGCCAGTAGTTCGGTAACAAACCTTTTCCCATGACTACTACTAATTATTTATAGTCAACACAGACTACTATTTCTTCTATATACTGCAGATGGTTGTGCGAGGCGGACACCTCCTGTCTCACGGCGCTGCGGTATTATGTGCGGCATTGCGGAAAACTGTTTTCCGGGCAGCGGTGTACGGCACGCTGCCGCAACAGCATCCACATCCTGTACCGACAACCCAACGCCCACAAACTACGCTCCTGCCGCTGTGAGGGCGATGAGGTGAGTCCTCCTCAACATCATTCACGCATGCTTATGTTAAAGATACCGACGCTCATGTCCTAGACGGCTGAGTGCCGGCTACACAATACATCCAGCCAGATCTAGGTCTCTTCTTCCCTTTATCCGGTCGGCCAGGATAATGTTAAGCTTTCAAAGCGCTTAAGATGCGAAATGTGGGAAGATGGCCTTACATCATGATGATGAGGCGGAGATTGATTGATTGATTGTTGCTTTAGGTCCAGCGGACTCCTCCGAGCCAAATCAGGACCGGACAACCCCCGATCCGCATAAAAGATCTGCCGAAACAACCCTAGTGGGAAAATTGAATGCCCTCCACCGGCCAGTCACTTTACAATAAAGACATCCCACGCAGGGGACGGCTGAGGCTTTACCCCAACTACTCGAACCTCCGGTTACAAAAACAAAATAGAATACAAACATCATTATAAATTATCAACAAAACACATACATATAAAATGCCTATAGTGCTAAATAATAACCTCATAGGAAGCCCTAGTGACCACCCGGCAGAAAGCGTCCAACACTCCCAAGCTGATCCAACAGACCCCATACACAAACAAGGAGTCTTGTCCAGGAAGAGTTTTCAAGAAAAAAGGTAGGTCATTGATCTAGCGAAGAAGAAGATAGTATAGCAGAGTGATAGGATAGAGCAGGAATGGGAAAGAGCAAATGAGGAAGACAGCGACAGTGGGAATTTAAAGCACTAAATTTCCAGAAAGTGGGGATACTATTTATACTGAAACCCCCGGCACTCCAACGGGGGTACTGTTGCCGCAGTGAATAGGTCATGCCTATAAAGGAAAGACGGGTTTTCAACTGGGGCTTTCACTTTTCCCTTTATAGGTTAGAACAATCTACAGTGGAGATTTAGCTAATGATTATGATATGATATGATATGATGATCGGAAGTTAGCGTTGGCGATGCTGTTCTAAGTAAACGTTGTCTGCAGAATGTTGATGATGCTTTGATGACGGCGACAGGGACAATACTACTGCTGTTGATGTTGATAAACACGAAGACGACGCTGACAACGGTAACAGTGCACAGTGTATTGGTTGTAATCATCATAACTACGCATTTGCCTGTTCTCTCCTCATTATTTCTCTCTCCAGGCATACAACTGCAACAGTCTTATGGACAACACTCAACGGCTGTGCTTTGAGCGCCATCGCCAACAGCATCAACATCAACACCCCAAAGACAACCATCGCCACCACAACAACAACAGCGACGACGAGGAGGCTGATGACGACTTAGATGACGATGACTCATCTACAATGAACGTTCTTACCAACCCTGAAGCTGGTTCTCATGCCCCTTCTACCTTTGACCACCATCTCATCGAAGACGGCTATGTCAGCGATGTTGGCAGCGATGACGACGAGTATATGGATTATGGAGGTGATGATTACGATGACTTTGGAAACCGCAGATCCAAGGGCACTCAGAGGCACTATAGTGTCAACCAGGATGTTTCCAGTTTGCAGAGTGGTCGTTTAGTGTTAAGCTTGTGTGTGTTGGCTAGATGGTTAGTCTAGAGATGTATATTACAGTGTGGGTATTGTGTAAAACAAATTCAGCAACACTAGTTTTGAGAAAATTGACATAATATTTAGATTTGCTTATTTGGATGTAATACAATCAATCTTTAATTTAATGTCTGTTCACACATTTAGGTGATATTAGACATTGAAAATGTAACTTTTTAACCACTTTAACTATTTCACAACATAATTTTAAAATAAACAGTCTATAAAAGCCTACCAACAGAAGATTTAGCATGTAAGTATTTATGTGTGTGTGTATGTATGTATGTATGTATGTATGTATGTATGTATGTATGTATGTATGTATGTATGTTTGCATGTATTTTTATGATATTTGTATTTATTATTTATGCATTTATTTATAGTTTTAACATTACTTACACATATCTGGATCGCGAATGCTAAGGAAACTTGGTTTTAGAAATACACTCTGAAGATGTGTTTTAACTTGTTATCTCTTTGAAAATATAAGAAAATCGTTATTGACAAAAACTGAACATACTGTATACTTCGTTATCTCACGGCAGTGTGTGTGTGTAGGGGGGTGGGGGTGGGGTGTGCGTGTGGGTGTGCATGTGTGTGTGTGCATGTGTGTATTTGTGTATGTGTGCATGTATTTGTATGTGCGTGCGCGTGTGTGTGCGTGGGTAGATGCGTGTGTGTACGTGTTTGTGCGTGAATGAGAGATAGTTTTGTTTAATTAGTTAGTAATTAGAATATTAGAATTGGAATATTTAGAGATTGTTTACAATGACGTTTTCTTTAATAATTAGAATATTATAATTGGACTCTTTAGAGATTGTTGACATTGATGTTTTCTATGTATTTTTGTGTGTATGGTGGATATTTGTTGATAAGCAGCAAGCATTTAGTGATTTCGACGTACAGTAAATGTGTGCAGCACAAACACAGTTCTTCTCTGTGTTTAAAAACGCACTGCCACACGCCAATAAAAAGGGTTATCACACCTAACTTATGAAGGTGGGGCCGGGTAGCTCAGTTGGTAAGAGCGTCTTGCTAGTAACCGAAAGGTCGCTGGTTCGAATCCCGGATTGGTCAACGTGTGATCATATTATTTTCCCCTTTACCAACAACTGGCCCGCTGGTGTCAGTATAAATCGGTCCAGTAGTCACCTATATGCGAAAGTGTCGTGTGACTATATTCTACAAACAAACAAACATAACTTATGAACGTTAAACAGCAAATGTTCCAAGTTTTTCAATGGTGTGTTTTGTTTTGCTGACGGTATAATTGCCACCCGCCAATAAAAAGGGTTATCAAACCTAACTTATTAACGTTAAACAGCCAACGTTCCAAGTTTTTCAATGGTGTGTATTTGCTTTGCTGACGGTTTAACTGTACAGTTAAAAAAAAAAAAAAAAAGGTCACAATAATGATGACGACATAACACGTCATTGGCATTTTGGTCACACGATTGTATGACGACTTATTTCGTCAAAAGCAGTCAAGAGATTAATTTAAACAATAGTTTAGCGCGTAATTAATTAAAAATTTGAATAAATAATGAAAACTTTTTTTCATGCATAATTAATGAGCTCCCTTCTCTTCATTGTGATACTGTTAGTAGCGCATTAAAATATTTTTATTAAACGTTATTTTGTAATGTTTATCGATGCTATACAAATTGGTAACTTATTTATACAACTTCTTTTTTAAAAGTATGTTTTGCCCAAATTTGTTCTATTGTTCTTGATGAATACGATTGTTTTCCAAAGTATTGCTAGAGTTGTGTTGAATCTGTTCTTCATTTTGAATGTTGAACTCCCATCCTTACTACACACAGGCATATTAAGATATACTTTCTCGTCTTGGAGTGCCTTTCGTATGCATTTGTGTATGTAGTGGACATCTCCTGCCACAGGCGCTCGTATCTGGAAGCCATATAGTCTTCTTTATAGAACACGTCCCTTTCAGTACTTTTTATATGAAACCCTCAAATTCCTATCAGCGAAA
>CM072511.1:63994517-64024517 GCA_036898135.1 Oncomelania hupensis | reverse complement strand
TGTTTTTGTTCTTCTTGTTCTTGTTCTTCTTGTTCTTGTTCTTTTTCTTCTTGTTCTTTTTCTTGTTATTTTTCTTGTTCTTCCTCTTGTTCTTGTTCTTGTTCTTGTTCTTCTTGTTCTTCTTCTTCTTCTTGTTCTTGTTCTTGTTCTTGTTCTTCTTCTTCTTGTTCTTCTTCTTCTTCTTCTTCTTCTTCTTCTTCTTCTTCTTCTTCTTCTTCTTCTTCTTGTTCTTCTTCTTCTTCTTCTTCTTCTTCTTCTTCTTCTTCTTTATTAGTACAACTTATGTTAATCTGATGAATAAAATTTGATACAACAACAACCAACAACTTCTTCTTCTTCTTCTTCTTCTTCTTCTTCTTCTTCTTCTTCTTCTTCTTCTTCTTCTTCTTCTTCTTCTTCTTCTTCTGACAGCTTCCATGACCAACATAATAAGCTGGGCCTGACATTTCTTTCTTTCTTTGTAAGATTCTTTTAGGCTTTTATTCATTATTTTGTTCTGTTGTTCTTCCTCCACCTCTCCTTAAATTCTTGTTATTCTAGTCCCATTCCTTTCTAAAACAACAGCAACAGCAGCAGCAGCATCAACAACAACAACAACAACAACAACAAAAACAACAAACTAGTAAAGCAAATGATATGAACCAACTTTGTTTCTGTTCTTCTTTCCCGTGTATTTGTTTTCCTTTGTTCTTTCCATCCTTTCTTCTTTTCTTTTCTTTTTCTTGTTTTTCTTTCACCTTTTCTTCCTCCATTTCCTTTTTCTTTTATTCTTGTCTTTCTCCTTCTTTTCATCCTTTCTTCCTTCCTTTAGGTCTCCCTTTTGTTCTTTATTATCATTTTTCCTCACCCTCTTCCACCAACAAAAGGATGTGAAGCGAGCGATTTGGAATGCCATCATTGAAGAAGACCGAGCCTAATGAAATCGCACTTGAATCAGCTTATTGTATTTCCACACTTCTCTAAAAATACTTTGAAACAGTCAAGGGTGAATCATAACGAGCAAAAATGTCGGTCCGACTGTCGGTAGGACCGTTGGACACCATGTCTCAAGAAATGCTCTACGGATTTTGACCAAACTTTATAGCATCATTTAGTTAGTGGCCTGCCTCCTCAGATTTGCTCTACCGGTGTGACATCGTCAAAGTTCCTAGTATCTTATTTCGGCTGGGAGCGACTGGGAGCATTCTGATTGGTCGACGCATTACAAAATTCGACGCATGCGCACAGTGCTATTGCAGTCTTAGTAAGGATTAGGGTTAGGGTTAGGGTTAGAGTTAGGGGTTAGGGTTAGGGTTACGACGCCTAACAACATCGTGAAAAAGCCGGCCCGACTTGACCTGGCGCATGCGCAAAGGCGCCCGGCTAAAATAAGACACCCGGAAATTTGACGACGTGACACCGGAAAGGTCAAGGGTACTGGAGCCATTTTGCTGCTAAACACGTTTTACTCAATATGTTAAAGGCGGCGGAAGCGACCTTGTAGAGTATTGGTTTTCAGGTACTGCAAAACATTGGCCATCCTTCAGTAGCAGTCCGGTTTGGGGTTGGTCGGTCAGTCGGTCTCTCCGAATTCCACTTTTTTGTTGTACTTTTTGTCTTACCTCAAGTATAACGTAATCGAAATTCATAATTCTTTTAATTTGCGGATACTTTAACTACTGCTAAGCTCCGCATGTGCAAGTTATATCATTGGTATTTGTACATTCTCAAAGGTCAAGGTAACTGTGCTTAACTATTTTCAAAAACACGTTTGGCGCGGTATCTAAAGAAATCTACTTAGCCGATTTTGATAATATTTTTGTCCAGATAGTGGTCTATCATTGCGTGCTTTCTTTTTGCTTCGTTAGGGTAAAGTCGAGTCACAACCCCGCCAAGAGAGTTAACCCCCCCCAAAAAAAAAAAAAAAAAAAAAAAAACTGTTGAAAATGCTTATTTTTTGGCTATGTGTGTGAGTGTCTGGAAATACATTTGAATGTCATGCCATCTTGTTCATATTCACACACAATGCAGCAATTCGTCTTCTATTTCTCCGTTATGCTAAGATGGAACAAAAAAATTGTTCCCATCTCGTAGTCCTGAAGTGAATTTAAGTAAATCCCGAAACCGGTGCATCACCACCCTTCTAATCCTCCTTCCTTTCAGCCCCCCCCCCCCTCCCCTTCTCTATCTCTTCTCTCTCTCTCTCTCTCTCTCTCTCTCTCTCTCTCTCTCTCTCTGCACCCCTACTGCGAGAGACGAATGTAGGCTTCGTCCAGACACTGCTCGGCAATGTGTGATGGAAGAAGACAACTAATCTACCACTCAGCCACAGGCGCTCGTATCAGGACGCGCGAGCCCCTATGACGCGACTCCCTTCTATAATTACGCGTCATAGGAGCTCGCGTGTCCAAATACAAGCGCCTGTAAACTCAGCCAAACAAACGATCTGTGGCAAACGGAAGGCAACAAAGTACAGCGGCAAACCCAGGGCTTGGATAATGGGAAAGGAGAGAGTGGGTGGGTGAATGGGGGTGGGGGTGTGTGGGAGTGTAGGTGGTAACTAATATAGGGATTGGTGGGGTGGGGGAAAGGGGTGGTATGCTAAAGACACATGCCGTATCTCTGCCGTTTTGATGCAGTCCCAAGGCATTATACACGTTACATTTTCTCCTGTCTTTACATACCTCGTAATGTCACAGCAATTTCAAGCAAACAGTAATTAGTTCTTCAAAAGGATCAAAAGTATTGCCGTTTCCATTCCAATCGACGTTCAGAATCACTTATGGTTTAAATAAAGCATAATTATCTTCAGTAGCAAATTAACGCATGTTAGCATCAGGAGTTTGGTAAAACATTTCTTTCGACTCTCTAAACTGCACACCGCAATCAAATGTCGAGTTATTTATGGGTGAAACATGCAGCATTAACTAATGAATATTTGATGGGCGTTTTGAAGAGATATAATGCATGCGCTAGACATGCATGAGGGTGACTATTGATTAGGAACAGGTGAAAAGTCCAGTGAGGAACGCCAAACCAGACATCAAAACCAAGAGCACATTCATAACAGGATGGGAGGAAGTATGGATGAAGGAAGACAAGATAGCAAGCCATTAATATGTATTACCAGCCTCCAACAACCAAACATACACACTTTTTATTCATTATGACCTTATAACCAAGAAGAATGGACCCTCGACATGAATTGTGTGGATCCCCGATAGCAGATGGTCCTGCGCTACCCGTCCGCTATCGGGGATCCACAAAATTCTTGCCGATAGTCTTTTTTTTTTTTTTTGGTGGTGGTGGTGGTGGGGGGGGGGGGGGGAAGGGTGTTAATGGGCTTGTGAACTGACCTACAGTTCGATCTGCGATGCCCTAATAAACCTCCCTCCTACCCCTTCCCACAACCAAAAATTAAAAATAAAAAGAAAAGAACAAAAAAAAAAAAACAAAAAAAAAACCAACAACACCAACAACAACATGTAAACTGTTATCGGGAAACGGAATTTTCACATTACCAAGAAGAAGAAGAAGAAGAAGAAGAAGAAGAAGAAGCTAGATAGACCGCCTCAATGGACTGCCACATAGAGATGGGCCACTATGCCTACCTGTTGTATTCACCACTCATCAAAATTACTTCGAGATTTCACGCCATTGTATCTTGCACAAGGACTTTCTATTTGTACCGATTAGATCATATCGTACTTTATCATCAACATTAATCCACAGCCCGTTTGGGGTGCGGTAGTTTTTTCTGTATAAATAGTATATCCCACTTTTCTGTCATTCTCATTTGTTCTTTCTCGTTCCTAATCTGTTCTATCAATCTACTATTTTCTTCGCCAGACCAACCTTTTTTAAGGTGCCTGTTGGGCCAGCTTGGAGATATACGACGCTTAGAGTAAAAGCCTCAGCGTCCCCTACATGGGATGCCTTTATTGTAAAGTGACCGGCTGATGGAGTGCTTTCCATGTTACCGTTAGAGTTGTTTCAGCAGATCTTTTATGCTGATCGGGGGTAAGACGTCTTTCAACCAAGTTGTGGTCCTGATTTGGCTCTTTGCACTCCTCTGGACCCTATAAACAATGACTCAATAACTAACTAACATGAATTCAGACTTTTTAAGGTCCCCAATTCGAAGGCTTTGTTTACTGTTGACGAAAACGGGTTTAATCCTAACATTCGCATTGTTATTACATTAAACACTAATAAAATAGGCTTCGATTGCTAATTAAACCAACCGCTGAAGTTGTAATTTTCCATGTCTGTTCTGGCAGAAAGGAACTTACCCTGTTTAATGAAACACCCCAATATTAATACCACAAACCGTGTAACATTTGAAATTATTTCTAACTGAACCACACGGCTTTCAAGAGTGCCTCTCGGTTTCTGGGGTAGGGTATGGTCAACCAAAAACGGAACACCCGCCGAAACACTTGGTGTTTTTTTTAATAGTTTCTGCCTTTTACCGGCTGTTGTAGATGCTATTTTTAGCTCACGAGGGGGGGGAGGGGGAGGGGGATAACGGTTGCTATTAATAGGCACAAAACTACGGAATTTATAGTTGTTGTTTTTTTTTAAAATAAATAAAAGTACTTTCGAAAGAGTTGTTTTTAGTTGATGTAAGCTTATTTTTTTAGTGGGGCCACTCTCACCGTGAATGTTCAAAGGTTCTGTCGAGGGAGCGAGGTCAAAGTGGTTCCATTTAAAGGTTTAGAGCAAGACTTGTTTAGCACACACACACAAATTGCCTCCAACGAACTTGACCTTTCCATGCGTTGGCACGAAAGGATGGCCATTAAACAGGGTTAATATTCCTAGGAAATGTCGCCTCCTATCACTGCTTGTGAAGAAGCATGATCATTATAAATTCTCGTATTATTATTATTATTATTATTATTATTATTATTATTATTATTATTATTATTATTATTATAAATTCTCTTCTTCTTCTTCTTCTAAATTCTCTTCTTCTTCTTCTTCTTCTTCTTCTTCTTCTTCTTCTTCTTCTTCTTCTTCTTCTTCTTCTTCCTATTATTATTATTATTATTATTATTATTATTATTATTATTATTATTATTATTATTATTATTATTATTATTATTATTATTATTATTAAATGTAGACAAAGTAAGTTCGGTGGTTCTTGAAATCGCTTGCAAGCCACCGAGTGTGACCTCATAAAGAAAACGCATTGAGTATTCTGTTTCCCGACCCAAATCAAAATATTCCCAGATACGCCTGTCAATAAAAGGGAGGAAGTTTAGAGTTAAGAAGATAGAAAGCACGAGTGGATTGATGCTTTGGGAGAAGAAGAAGAAGAAGAAGAAGAAGAAGAAGAAGAAGAAGAAGAAGAAGAAGAAGAAAGATTCTATCAACCACAAATGAAACAGGAGAAGATAAATATTGTCTACGGCGATGGCCAAAAGGAGTCCGCGTCTTCGTCGATGAAAACTAAAATAATAATGAGTGGTTTTATACTTTTTACGACGAGGAGGAAGGGGGGGGGGGATGAGGGGGAAAAGAGAAGAAAAAAGGGTAGGTACGGTGGCCTAATGGTAGAGCTTTGGCTTGCGGATCTAAAGGTCCCGGGTTCGAGCCCAGGCCGGGGCATTGTGTTGTGTCCTTGGGAAAGACACATTACTCCCGTTTCCTACTCCTTCGGATGAGAGTATAAACCGAGGTCTAGTCTGTGTCGCATACATTCCATCATAACGGACCTTAAAGATCCTGACACTCATGTCCTAGACGGGTGAGTGCCGGTGACAAGAACACACCCAGCATGCACCTAGGTCCTTCTCCCCCATCCGTGGCTTGCCAGGATTGTGCTCAGTTGTCTGGAGCATTATTACGATGCGCTCAAAGGCTGCAAGTTGGCGCCTCCGGCGGTTTGAGTTAGATCCTTTATCGGCCAGCGCCTTGAGCAGCTCTTGAGCTGGAAAAGCGCTATAAAAACGATTAAATAAAATAAATAAATAAAGAAGAAGAAGAAGAAGAAGAAGAAGAAGAAGAAGAAGAAGAAGAAGAAGAAGAAGAAGAAGAAGAAGAAGAAGAAGAAGAAGAAGAATTATTTTGCACTGCGCTATTCTTTCAACGGGAACACCCCTGAAAAAAAAAAAAACACGATGCTCAATTCTAAAACCGTCATCCGCTTGTCATATTAGCAAACCAATAAACTGTCTTCAAAATTTGTCTGCAAGCAGCACGTAGAATTGGGTTTCTATTTTGAACATTTTACATCCGTGTAACTATGAAGATAAGTAATTGGGGATGTCAGCACTAACGAGGCAAATATAGTACAGTCCCTCGAAGAAGAAAATGTAGAAGACGACGACGACGACGACGAAGAAGAAGAAGAAGAAGAAGAAGAAGAAGAAGAAGAAGAAGAAGAAGAAGAAGAAGAAGAAGAAGAAGAAGAAGAAATGATCGCCTTGTACATCGATTGCCCGCGATAGCATTGTTCCTGTCTCATCAATGTCTCGACAGACTGAGGAATAGACAGAACTCTGTGTTTTTTGTTCTGCCTGATCATCCAGTATTCGGAAACGCTAACCCTTTTCTTCTAATTATTGCCTAGATAATGAGGTGTTACATGACCGCAGCCAGTGATGAAATGAAAACCTAACAACAGTCTAATGACAGCTAATCTGATGGCTCGCTAATTGCCTGTTGATTTGTGAGTCCGTTTACACTCTTTCAACCCTCATCTCTGTAAAGGCCGACTAATACGTATTTAAAACAACCAGTCGAGGAGCGACGAAGAACAGCATCAGCGTTCACACGATACGCGTCTTGATACCTGTATGCATTAAGAAGAGCGTTTTGTGTTTTCTCTGCAATATTCCACAGCGTTAAAGAAGCCATTTGTCACGTCACCCGAATGGGATCAATGACTTCCGCTCATGCAACGAGTAAAGGATGCAACTCAAAAAAAAAAAAAAAAAAAAAAAAAAAAAAAAAAAAAAAACAAACTTACACAAATGCCAGATGAACATTTATACACTTTTATTCTACACACAATACACGGGAAATGGGGAATCTAACCCTACATCAACCCTTATCCGGACCCACAACCCCAACAATTAACAATCAATTACCTCCCTTTGTCTAATCCAAAACCCCTTTGACACTGGACACAAGATGCCAACACAACTGAGATATAATAATAAGAAAATAAAGCTAAAATAATGCAACTCATGGCTTAAGTATGCAAAACAAAGCCTTGAAGAAATATATTTAGTTAATAATAGACACTTTATACACAGATTACCTGTCCGGTCTCCAACACAGGTTTAATGAAATTGTCTGAAAGTAATACTCTAAGGAAAATCACCAACTGATGCAACCAATTGCAGACTGTAGAAAATCACTGTTTATGTATGTTTAAGTGCGTGTAATGTAGGTATGATTGAGGGTGTATGTAAAGCCCTGCGTACTGCGACCCAAGTAGAAGCGGTCCCCCAAGCACGTCGTCTTGCCTCCTCCTGCAGGTGGAAGTAGAGGTGGAACGGAGTAAGCAGCACGAAGTATGTAGAACGAAGAACGAAGACGGAGCAACAGAAGCGGAAGTAGTGGTACAAAGACAGGTAGATCAAACGTATTAGTAGCAGAACTAGGAGTAGCAGAAATACTAGTAGCAGTAGTAGAAATGGTAGGCCCAATCTGGTCAACAAATAAACCGTCTTAATAAACCACCTCAACATGTAAACAATACATGGGAAATAACTCCTTCCGCCGTCCGCCATCTTGACCTGTTTATTTATGCATCATAACATTTCCTAATCTTTCTATAATTTGTATTAACATTCCATGAACATGATTATTTACACAAATACAAATGCATATTATAATTTCATTTCTAGTCAACAATCTTGATTCATCCTCTCTCTCGTATTCATCACCCCCCCCCCTTCCATATCATAATATATAATACCTCGTCACCCTTGACCTCATTTCTATCACCCCTCTCTCACATTCATCACCTCTCTGGCATACTATAATACATCGTCACCCCTCTCTCATATTCATCACTCCTCTAGCATGCTGTAATACATCGTCACTCATGACCTCAATTTGGCAACAACTTCAATAACATTATTCCTTTTTACAAACCAACAAGAAAATCATATAAAAAAAATGCTATTTATCAAAATATATCCCTTTTCCCCTCATCCATCATCATTCATTCACGTACGCATGTTCGGAGTGTATCGCCACTAAAGGAACTAGAATATTGGGCATCAACCCACCTTCAGTTTTCCGGCCTGTGAAGTACAGACACACCAACACCACAATATAACACAATACAACACAACACTATTTGTAGAGAATAGGTGGTTCTTTACTGTCTTATTATGATTTTCTAGGGCACCCCAGCACTTACGAAATGCTAGGTCTTGGGAGGTCTCTAAACCAAGAGCACACACCCTTAGGACGTCACTCAAAACAGAGATCACACAGCACTGTGGCAGCAAAAGTCCTCCTCAATTACAATAAATTTACTTTTCTATAATAATTGTCACAAGTCATTGGTCATTCTTGTCCGTATTAAGGCACAAGACTTTGGGTGGTTCCAAAACACAAAACACAACACTTAGAAAACGGACCCTACACTTATCCTATGACTAGTGGTTTTTGTACCCTGGCAAGCCAGGGTACACAGGTTGCTGTTTAAAATGTAGACAGAGAGACAACTGTTGTCTGCGAGTGTAACAGCAGAAATAGTGACGACAACAATGTAGGAAATTAGCTTAGAGCAAAATAGATACCATCGAATGAAACTGGACGTTAATACAACAGTTATCTAAAAAGCAGCCAACACATGTCAAATTAACTTCCTTGGGACAGTCACACCGACAACCGCTCAAGATATCATCTAACAGACTTAGCGATCCAAGACTAAATAGCATACTTAAGCCAAAACTGACCATAACCTCGTCCCCGTTAAATAGCCTACTTCACTGTGACCAGAGTCACTTAGACACTAAGTAGCCCAAGCTCCGCGTAATCGTTATGGCATCTATCCTCCACTCTACGTCTGACACTCCTATTCCAGGATAATTATATGTGTCCGGTAACTAGGATAGGTGTGAAGAATATTCCAACTGAAACCGTAAAATCCCATATATGCGAGATTGACGAGAACGAGAGCTAAACGATTGGTCAGAAGACTACTAGGAACTCTTGCAATCTTAGCTAGTCAGTCGCAAACGAACTGCCAAGCTGTGAGGGTCGACCAAAGGAACAAACTGCATTGCCCGTCTATCTCCATCTCATCAAGAGAGTGCTAGAGACGTAAAAGACGATTTCACGAGTCCCAGAGTCTACAAGTAAGATAACACTAGTAGTTTTGATATGTGTATGTTTATTGTATATTGATTGCCATGTATTGATAATATGTTCTTGATATATATATAGTTACAGAAACAGATTATTGTTTCTGAGACAGTATGCATGTGGATTGATGTATCTTAGCCTAAATCGAATTGTGCATATGGGAACCCTGCAGGTGTCTGATGCTATAGACACTTTGCAGAGGAGACCGCACACTTATAGCTAACAAGAATACTGTAGCCAGAGCTCCGACTTTTACAGGTCGGCCCTGGGATCATAAGGTTTGTGGAGACTAACGCCTGACCGTCGCTCCCGTGCCACCAAAGGAGAACAATCAAGAGTCTACCTGGCCACGTCCGAACCCCACAGCTACAAGGGCGACCCGACTCACCGCTAGAATAGATAAGTCACCCGCAAATGAACTGAGTCCTACCCTCGAGAAAACTAGAACATTTAGAAAACTAGAACATTTAGAAAACTACGAACAGTGAAAATCGTAACCGCAGTTAGCAAATGATGAAGGAAACCTGCTAAAGAACTTTCCCAGCACTTTGAACTATATTAATTATTAATTTACAGGTTAATGCAGAAATGTTACAGTTTGTATTGAATATATAAAAAGTGAAATTACATACATACGACTGGTGTCATTCTATTTGTATTGTTGTGTAGCTATTATTAGTTTCCTTCTCTCGAGACATAATAAACTAGTCTTTTGATTAGTCAACACCGGTTCTCAAGTTGAGCCAAATGATACTAAAATTCCCGAGAACAAATATAAATTGTATGTGACCAAAGTGCCGTGATCTGTCTCTCACACAACTTTCGGAATTCTGGTAAAAGAACGATCGATAGTGGTAGCACATCGCCCATCTATCAATAAGTCTTACCCCCTAGTAAGATAAACGTATCTTCCCCAGAATATCATCACAGCGAGTTTCTTTTGGACGATGATACCTCCCCATATCCCCCTTGATACCTCACCATACCCCTCCCCCCCCCCCCCCCCCCTGATATCTCCCCGTCCCCCCTTTCACAAAGTGACGATTTCAAATTAAGAAGTTATAATTGTTATTTCTGATGCCTGTACTTGTAGTTTAGTATAATTTTGACGTCAGGGTTTTAAGTTTCGTCATGCGTGACGAAAAGTTTTGATATTTGTTTTAGTTCGTTGTTGGCAGTGACTGAGTCGTGTGTCTGTCCTACCGTCAATTGTTTTATTGTAGTTCGCAAAATAGGATAAACAATGTTGGTGGATTTCTACTTTACCATGCCAGAAGGGACAAAAGTGTTTTGACATCGGCAGGGTGTGCGACGCTGATTTCCCAAACTCCACCAATCTATGTACATTGGACACCAAACAGTCGTTCAGCACCCGGACTCAGGACCTGCCGTCCCGAACTCACATTCAACCCTAGCAACAAAAAGTGTTATTACAAAGCACGGCAGCGTTGCGAGAGGACAGACGGACTGTGCGAGGACGGTTTTATCTGTGACCCCGGTGTCACAACCTTCAAGTTCCGGGTATCCTAGTTTATCCGAGCGCATTTGCGCATGCGCCAGGTCATGTCGGGCCGGCTTTTTCACGAAGTTCTTAGGCGTCATAACCCTAACCCTAACCCAAACCCTAACCCTAACCCTAAACTCTTAACTCTAACCCAAACCCTAACCCTAACCCTTACGAAGACTATGATAGCACTGTGCGCATGCGTCGAATTTTGTAACGCGTCGACCAATCAGAATGCTCCCATTCGCTCCCAGCCCAGCTAAGATACTAGGAACTGTGACGATGTCACACCGGCACGCAATATATATGTAGGTTGTTGTTCGGCGCCAGATCCATCCGGGAGCGGAAGCACTATGTGCCGACGGGTTGAACTGTTCAACTAAACATCCTTTTACTTGTGCTAAAGGTTACTGGCAACCCTTGAAAGAAGGAATCTGTTTGCGCCTAACATTATTAACTGATTTTTCTGACCCACGTATGCTGCTTTTAATTAACCTGCTCTACAAGAATGTGAAGGCATTGTTTCCAGTAATTTTCTATTCAACTAACAATTTCATTTCGACGATAGACGCCTGACCAGTGTGTAATAATCAGATAAAAATAACATTTCATTTTGATTATACAGGACTATAACCTTTAAAATAATACTTATTGTATTTTCTGAAAAGTCATTGTTGTCAATGTTTGTGTGTGTATAGAAAGAATGAATATACAAACTAACATTTTATCACTTAGTTTCGTTAAGGATTATATGAATGCGTGCACAAGAATGTTTAGAACACCATCTTTGACACCCCCCATGATGCCTCACCATACCCCTTGATACCTCCCCAAACCCAATTGATACCTCCCCATACCCCCTTGATAGCTTCCGTACCCCCCTTGTAACCTACCTGTACCCTCCTTGATACTTCCCGTTGATCGTTTCGCAGGTATGGATGAAAGGAATCGACCATCACCATACCCCCTTATATATACCCGTATCCCCGTTATGCCTACCCATGCCCTTTTAAACCTACCCGTAGCCCCCTTTTACCTACACGTACCACCCCATCCCGATCCTTGGTAATAATAATAATAATAATAATAATAATAATAATAATAATAATAATATTGAATATAGAATAATACAAATAGAAATCATAAAAAACACCAAGGTTTTAAAATAAAATTTGATATAAGATATTATAATTATTATTATAATAATAATAATTATTATTATTAGTTTATAAATAATAATAATAATAATAATAATAATAATAATAATAATAATAATAATAATAATAATAATAAATAAGTTAAAAGTAAAAAGCCTAAATTAAAAAGAAAAATATCCATATTGTAGTGTAAAAAAAAAAACAACATAAAAAAATATGGCCCGCGGGAGATTTGAACTTGGGTCGCCTGCACGGTAGGCGAATGTCTTACTAAGTGAGCTACCAAGGGTTCGTATAAAGACCATCAATTTTTTAGTCTATATGGGAAAACATGCTGAAACCTCGATTCCATTTTTAATTAATCAAATTTAATTAGTTAAACACAAAATTTTGTAAGATTGGTGACATGGGTGCAAAAGTGTTTTGAATGGAAATAAAACAAAATTTGCGGTATTACGAAACGGCACGTTCTTGACACGGGTTGAATGGAAACCGCGCGCAGAATGAGGCTATTGCAGTTTGTGGACATTTTGTTTATTTATTTATCTCATAAATGGTTAAACGTTCGGTAAGGAAATGTCGGCTATAACGATTTCGCGGGTTTTGAGCGCACAGCAGGGCGATCCGCAGCGCCCAGCACCTGCCCAGATCAGCGTCCATACCGGACAAACTTTACAGTAGAGGCGAAGAAGGACTTCCGGGTAAGCAATTTATATATATAGATAGTGGTAGTCACTGTCTCGCCAATGTCAGAAGATCCGTTGGATCTCATTTTTGATATGATGATGATGGTCATTGTTGTCAGGGTGGCGACGTGGTGATCGTCCTTAACGCTCATGCAATAGGACGTTAAGCATCGTTTTTCGTTCGTGTCTCGCCAAAAGTCGTCTAACCACAAAGACTACCGCCTCCAACTCTGCCACTTCTACCGCTTTTCCCAGTCCACAGTACAAGGCACAGAGCCCCGTTCAGCTATTTTCCGCTATAGAGCTATGCGTTCTGCACGTGAAAAACCTAATATTATTCCTCACATACACTATGCATTCTAAAACGCTGATTCAAACTTTGCACGTCGCACTCTCAGAGATATGAAACTATACACTATGTACAACCTGACACAGCATAAAATTAGCGTGCGTCAAAACTCGTGTCGTGTGGGGCCGGGTAGCTCAGTTGGTAAGAGCGTCTTGCTAGTAACCGAAAGGTCGCTGGTTCGAATCCCGGATTGGTCAACGTGTGATCATATTATTTTCCCCTTTACCAACAACTGGCCCGCTGGTGTCAGTATAAATCGGTCCAGTAGTCACCTATATGCGAAAGTGTCGTGTGACTATAATCTACAAACAACAACAACAACTCGTGTCGTCACGCCTTTCGTTGAGGCTCATGCCATTTCATCATCAGCATCATCTGTTAATGATGATGGATGATGACGATGATGATAAGGACGATGATGAGTAGGAGGAGGAGCTGGAGTAAGAGAAGGAGAAAGACGACGACGAGGAGGAGTGAGTTTCTGATGGCTCTCAGATAGGGGTTGAGTTTTGAGGCGGCCTGCATCCCATCCACCTTTCAAACGTGCTGCCAGGGATGTGAACAAAGATGGTGAACGAAGTAGAAGATTAGAAGGAGAAGGAAATCGAGGAGAGAGACGAAGATAAAGTTTGTGATTAACAGTTGAGTTATTACTGGGCCTGCACCACATGTACCTTATAGCTCGGTTCACACATTAATTAAAACTGAAAAGTCTTTAACCCTCATCCCCCCCCTTCCCCCCTCCCCTGGTGATGTAGGTGGTAGCGGTGTTGGTGTTCGTGGTGATCATGATGGAGGTGATGTTGTTGTCGATGGTGTGTGCGTGTGTGTGTGCGTTTGTGTGTGTGCGTGGGTGTGTGTTTGTGTGGGTGTTTTTGTATATGTGTTTATGTGTTTGTAACAGTATGTGTGTGTGTGTCTGTATGTGTGTGTCGGTGCGTATGTGATTGAGTTTGTGTTCGTGTTTATGTGTGTTTGTGCTCATAATATTGCACCTTAGAGTGGTTTCTGTGTTTTAGATTCGTTTTCATGTTCACTTTGAAAACTTCCTTTTGAGCGCTCTGTTAAAAAAAAAATCCATGCATTGATGTTTAAAACATTTTTACAAATCATATTGTCTATTGTTTATTGTAATTTTATTAATGTTTATTTCTTGTAGCAAAACAATAAATAAATAAATAAATAAATTAATTAATAAAACTGAGTTTCGAGTCGCTGAGTCTTGAGCCTACTATTGGATTGTTTAACTACCGGGATCGGAAAAGGAGAACATGTCAAGGACAATTTGGTTATGGTGTCAGATAATCAGGCACAACACATATTACTTCAATTGCAGTAAGCGTGATTATGAGAATGCCGTGACATTTTCTGTAGGTCCAAATAACTATACAGGCGTTAACCAACAGCGGTGGTGAGCTTCGTCGATCATCCTCTTCAACGGTGATGACTCCCTAGTTGTCCAATAGTTGTTGAACGTTTTATAGTCAAACTGCAGCTTTCAACAGCGTTGAGTTTGATCACCGCGGCTCCTCGCCGGTCCTCGCATTCCACTCCCGATCGTTGATGCGTGTCCATCTGCACTTACTGTATATGAGTGCATGTAAAAGTGGTTTTGTGTCAAGTGCATTTACGTTACATAAACGCCCCAGAAATGAACTTTGCAGTCCCTATTAGTTTAAACACTTATGTATATATCGGTTACATTTCAGACAGAACTTATTATCATTGTGTTACACGTTTTTCCTCTCACACTAATTGACGATTACTATATAAAAGAAGGTTAGGCCAGAAATTGCGTGATTTATAACTAGCATTCGGCATGGATGAATGTTTGAGTGTTTTGGTGTTAGCGGTCCTGCTCGCTTGTTTTCCTGCTGTGTTCTCTAACGTCGTCATTTATCCTGCTGCACATGGTATCAACACCAACGAAAAGTTTAATGTATGATTATTTTATTATTATGGCTATTTTATAAACAGGGAAGTCATAGTTTGTTTGGGTATAGTATTGCAGATGGTGGTAGCAATGGGGATGGTGATGGTGATAGCGGTGGAGGTGATTGTGGTGTTGTCTTCGCCGCTATTGTTTTTATTGTTGTTATTGATTCTATTATTCCAATAATTTATTGATCATCTATAAAGACAAGTCTAAACATTAGGCCAGCACCATGTCGAAACAGTTTGAGAAACATGCATTTTACACAGTAAAGTTACATAAGAAATCGCTTACGATCTGTAGTCGGTCAATAAATGCATGAATGAATGAATGTGAATGAATGATGGAAATATATCAAGCGCATTAATATTTCCATACCAAAAAACACGTTCACAGCGTATATACGGCCGGGCTGTCACGTAGCCTAAGCTTATTTATTCAATGTTGTCACCAGATTGTCGTCATCCAAAATGGCAATCGTCATCCCAGCCCCGTGTACATGTCGTCATCGCAGCACAGGACCACAGAGGCGTCGCACGTGCGTGGCGGTCGGACGATGTCATGGACGTCGTTTGCCTTTTCCGGTGCCTCGGTCACTGTGGAGGTGCATACGCTAAAAGCCTTTCAACAATGCATAGTGCGGCCTAAAAGCTACGGCTACAACTGCACGAAGACTGGAGTTAAGGTTGGTATCTTGATTTCTATAGGCCTAAAAT
Source organism: Oncomelania hupensis (assembly GCA_036898135.1). Lineage (NCBI taxonomy): Eukaryota > Metazoa > Mollusca > Gastropoda > Littorinimorpha > Pomatiopsidae > Oncomelania > Oncomelania hupensis. The sequence goes on along the minus strand of CM072511.1, from coordinate 64,008,854 downwards.
ATTATACTATCTTTCCTGTCGCTGCCGGGCATATATCACAGTGCACGCACTCAATACAGTTACTTTGCACAAGACTGATGTTGTATGTTGTATTTTTGTCCCTTCAGACTGCTCACTTTAACGTCACCGACACCTCTAAGATGATGTCAGTGGAGTTCGACTATGATTATGGCAGCAACAGCGGAGGTCCGGACATCAAGGTAAGTACCCCCCCCCCCTCCCCCCTCCACCAGTTGCTTCTTTTGAACATGTCTCCCATCCCCTCTGATGCTGTTCCTGTCGAAATTTGCTATTGATCATCATCATCATCATCATCATCATCATCATCATCATCATCATCATCATCATCATCATCATCATCATCATCATCATCATCATCATCATCATTATCATTATCATCATCATCATCATCATCATCATCATCATCATCATCATCATCATCATCATCATCATCTTCTTCTTCTTCTTCTTCTTCTTCTTCTTCTTCTTCTTCTCTCACTTTCAACTTCGTCCCCTTTTGTCACAGGACAAATTAATGGTGTTCGCGGACCCTCCAGAGACGGATGTACCGAGCCGGCATGAAGCCCACGTGCTGTACTACCCACCCGGCGTACACGACCTGCATGGTCAGCTGACCCTGGACTACGGCATCAGGCAGGTCTATCTGGCACCTGGCTCCTGGGTCTATGGCGGCTTCAACACCTCCGCCAACCACTCGGTCCGGATTCACGGTAGAGGCGTGCTGGACAATTCGCCCTACCGGTGGCACGATCCAAGGTCAGTAGGCCGTCAAATCTAATTAAATTATTGAATTGCTCTTATATAGCGCTTGTCCATCGTTTGACGCCTGACTGGGCACACGTTTGAAACCGATTGAATAAAATTATTAGTTTGAGCATAATTATCTCGACTGAACATGTTTCACGATATCACACGTTATGTCATGAAAATAATCACACACAATCATCAACATACCACAACTGAACACCTTTTGGTGGTTTGCCATCTTGTAAAGATTCGAATGGGGAACCATCAACATGGACAAAGGGTCGGGCCACACGCTGGAAGGTATTGTCATCAGCGACTCCGTGAAGTTTTTCATCCGCGCCTTGAGTAGCAACAACACAGTGAAGAACGTGAAGACCGTTGGGGCCTGGATCTTCAACAACGACGGCATCGCAATAGGGGAGGATGCAAGAGTGGAGGACTCTTTCTTCCACGCCAATGACGACGCTATCAAGGTTTTTTATTATTTTAATTTTATTTTATTTTCTTGTTATTATTTTTGTTATTTTACTTTATTTTATTTTTATTTTTTTTAAATTTTAAAATCTATTTTATTTTATTTTATTTTTTGTTTATTTTAGAATTTGTTTAATTTCATTTTATTTAGTTTATTTTGGTTTTAGTTTAGTTTAGTTACCCCTTGGGGTCATGAGCAATCTTGCCACTGTAGATTGTTCAAACCTATAAAGGGAAAAGTGAAAGCCACAGTTGAAAACCTGTCTTTCCTTTATAGGCAAGACAGATTCACTGCGGCAACAGTACCCCCGTTGGAGTGCCGGGGGTTTTCAGTATAAATAGTATCCCCACTTTATGGAAATTTAGTGCTTTAAATTCCCACTGTCGCTGTCTTCCTCATTTACTCTTTCCTATTCCTGCTCTGTCCTTCACTCTGCTATACTATCTTCTTCTTCGCTAGATCAATGACCTACCTTTTTTCTTGAAAACTCTTCCTGGACAAGACTCCTTGTTTGTGTATGAGGTCTGTTGGATCAGCTTGGGAGTGTTGGACGCTTTCTGCCGGGTGGTCACTAGGGCTTCCTATGATTGTACTATTTAGCACTATAGGCATTTTATATGTATGCGTTTTGTTGATGATTTATAATGATGTTTGTATTCTATTTTGTTTTTGTAACCGGGGGTTCGCGTAGTTGAGGTCAACCCTCAGCCGTCCCTCGCGTGGGATGTCTTTATTGTAAAGTGACTGGCCGGTGGAGGGCATTCAATTTTCCCACTAGGGTTGTTTCAACAGATCTTTTATGCGGATCGGGGGTTGTCCGGTCCTGATTTGGCTCGGAAGAGTCCGCTGGACCTAAAGCAACAATAAATCAATCAATCAATCAGTTTAGTTTAGTTTAATTTTATGTTTTCTAGTTTATTGTGTTATATGTTACATTGTTGTTTTAAAATAATATTTTTAATGTTAATATTTCTTTTTCTATTTTATAATAATTTTAAATTGTTTTTAATTTAATTTGAATTTAATTTTGCTTTCTTTTCTTTTATTTTATTTTATTATCTGGATTAAAGAGAATACAAAGTGAAGGATTGTTTTTGTTTCATCCAATGTTATTTAAGACGATATCAAGGCCTGCTGATTAATTTATTTATTTAGTTTTTAATAGTTGTATTTTATCAAATTTTTGTGTCGCTTGTAATTTGAAAAAAAAACAAATTTTTTTCTCTTTCCTTTTACTTTTATTTTTCGTATTTGGTAACCTTACAACAATTATTTTTCTCCGGAAAGTCGCCGTGTAATTGTTCCAGCTGTACAAAAGCGGGATGCAAGTCCACAAATGCGTAGTGTGGCAGGCACAGAACGGAGCCGTCTTTCAAACGGGATGGTGGGTTAACAGAACATTGCACAACGTTGTGGTGAGCTTTACGTTGGACTGATGATTACGACGACGACGACAATGATGATAATGATGATGATGATGATAATAATGATGATGAAATAGAAGATGATGGCGACGACGACGATGACAAAGAAGAAGAAGAAGAAGAAGAAGAAGAAGAAGAAGAAGAAGAAGAAGAAGAAGAAGATGATGATGATGATGATGATGATGATGATGATGATGATGATGATGATGATGATGATGTATAAGAAGAAGAAGATGATGATGATGAGGAAGAGGAGATTGGTGATGATAAGGATGACGATGGTGTTGATGATGATGATGATGATGATGATGATGATGATGATGATGATGATGATGATGATGATGATGATGAAGATGATGATGCTGATGATGATGATGTATAAGAAGAAGAAGAAGAAGAAGAAGAAGAAGAAGAAGAAGAAGAAGAAGAAGAAGAAGAAGAAGAGAACGGTGATGATAAGGATGACGATGGTGTTGATGATGATGATGATGATGATGATGATGAGGAGGAGGAGGAGGAGGAGGAGGAGGATGTTTATGATGACGATGTTGCCAAAGGAGTAGGAAGAACAATCTTTCAGACGGGAAGACGGGAAGACGACGATGATGATGATGATGATGATGATGATGATGATGATGATGATGATGATGATGATGATGATGATGATGATGATGACAGCGACAACGACGACGACATTTTGCTTGCTTGCCCACAGGTGAGCGACATTGACGTTATCCATACAGACTGGTGTACGTTCCAGAGGGGGAGGAATTGCCGCTCCTCAGACAACCGCGCCGTCTTCAACAACGCCGGCAACACCAATCGCCGCCATACCATCGACATCGGCAACGTCGTCTTCAGAAACATCCGAGTCGAGGGGTCGTGCCCTCGCATCATATATTGGAAGGTATGGCAGAAGGATTTGCCAGAGGGGCCGGGTAGCTCAGTTGGTAAGAGCGTCTTGCTAGTAACCGAAAGGTCGCTGGTTCGAATCCCGGATTGGTCAACGTGTGATCATATTATTTTCCCCTTTACCAACAACTGGCCCGCTGGTGTCAGTATAAATCGGTCCAGTAGTCACCTATATGCGAAAGTGTCGTGTGACTATAATCTACAAACAACAAACAACAAGGATTTGCCTTTGCTGGTGCCGTTATCGCATTTGTCGTCGACGTCAGCATTGTCGATAATGTCTTCCATCATCAACACCGTCATCATCAGTGGCGGCACCAGCGTTGTTGCTAGTCATCGTCGTCGTTGTCATCATCAACATTGTCGTCGCATTTGGAATATTTCATGCCATTATCATTGCTCACGATGATGATGATGACGACAACGTCTACGACCATAATGATGATGATGAAGATGATGATGATGATGATGATGATGATGATGATGATGATGATGATGATGATGATGATGATGATGATGATGATGATGACAAAGACGACGACCATGATGGCGGTGATCTTTGCCATCATCATCATCATCATCATCATCATCATCATCATCATCATCATCATCATCATCATCATCATCATCATTATCTTCATCTCCACCACCCCCTACACCACTACCATTCTCAACATCGTGCAATCTTCATCATCGTCGCGTTTTTGATTGTCATGGTCATTGTCATGCCTCTTATCATCATCGTCCTAAGTCGGGTTCACCTCCTTTCCTAAACCTCACTTCCCACCCGCAGCCCAAGTGTTAACATCACCAACATTAGTGTGGGGTTCCTGAAATGCCAACTCACCCAAAATTAATAGTGATTTTCTGCAATTTTTTTTTTAAAATTTTCATTTTCAGATGCGTGAAGGCGCCACAGGCTTGGCGACCAACGTGCACTTCATCAATTGGGACGTGGAGTCGCAACCTGCGAACGACAGCCTCCACAATGCCATTGCCGGAACCCGAAACACCGGCCACGTGACCAACTGGCAGTTCAACAACTTCCGGATCGGAGGTCAGTGCGTGGAGAAACCGGGTCATTTTGACTTTCAGATCGACCAGCAAACCACCAGTGGCATTAATTTCACCTGCCCCGGTCCTGTTGGAAAATGAACGTTTGAATAATTCAAGATAATAATAATAATAATAATAATAATAATAATAATAATAATAATAATAATAATAATAATAAAATACAATTATTTTTAAAAAATAATTAAATAAAAAAATAATTAAATAAAATTTACTTAACTAGCTAACTTACTAACTAATTAAATAAATAGTTTGACATGACTAACTAACTAAATAAATTTGACTAAGAGGCAATATATAAAGAAATGTATACTTAGTTTTTGTTGTTTAATCATGCATCTACTACCTTACTACCTCACTCTCCCTCTTTATCGAAATTATAAAAACAAATATGTACAAGTATACTATTGGCAACATAATGGACACGTTTGTATGTGCAAGCTGGAACGCGCAAAAGCAACAACCCCATCTTAAAAATGAAATACAACCATCAGAAATGCATATACCTATATTATACACAACAACTCGGTCCTATTCCACGATCTAATTAATGAAAGCGTTTAATGTGCAAACTGGCACGCGCAGAACCGACAACTCCATCTTGATAATCAAAAGAGAGAGAGAGAGAGAGAGAGAGAGAGAGAGAGAGAGAGAGAGAGAGAGAGAGAGAGAGAGAGAGGGGGTGGGGGGGTAAAGTACGTTATAAGGGAGAGAATCACTTATTGCATTACGATTGCTGTAAATACGATTGTTACCAACATTTGTCCTCCCTTTCCAAATACCACATATACCACAAATGAAACAAAGATACAGGTACAGACTTGCCTCAATCCTAAAATTCTCATTCACGCCAAGAGATGACAACGTATTTCATTTTGTCAGGCAGTCAGGGGAGGATTGTTGTGGTGTTGGTGGAGAAGTGGAGTGACCAGGGGTCTTCCCCCCCCCAAAAAAAAAATAAAAAAATTTTAAATGGTGTTCTGTCTCTTGGTGTGACTTGGCGCGATGTCTGCCACAAAATCATCCAAAGCCTATGGATGCATGCGGTTGAAAGATGTATTACACTGTGGAATTACGTCACGAATTTGTTTTTAAAAAAGAAAGAAAGAAAGAAAGATTCTGCGTGTAGTTCTTGAAATAGTGGCAGCCCCTCATACTCATATTGAGCCGCACATTGCCGCCTCCAATATTTGAGCGTATATACATAAAATAGAAATAAATTTACAATAATGATTAACATATTATCTTCCAGAAGCGGTTTACAATGCATATCATAAAGTTACTTGATTTTCAGCCTCAGGGCGATGGAGGGGGAAGAGATGGGGAAGGGGAATAGATGGGGAGGGGGAAGAGATTGGGAGGGGGAAGGGGAAGGAATGAGGGAGGAGTAGAGGGAGAGAGGGGTAGGGCAAAGCCCTAAGTCCTGAGCCCCTGGACACCACCGGGATCTGGATCCTGGCCACAATTTGGACCTCCCCCCTTCTCCTCCCTCTACTTCCCCACCTTACCATTGATCCGCCCAAGTACATTATGAATGTGTGTGTGTGTGTGTAGGCGTGTGTGTGTGTAGGCGTGTGTGTGTGTGCGTGTGTGCGTGTGTGTGTGTGTGTTTCTGATATTTGCGAAATTTGACTCTTAAGGTGTTTTCCGCTATGAGTGTTTGTTATTCGTCTGGCCCCTCCGTTTGAATTTGAAGTGGACACAAAAGGTAGGAAAGGCGTGGTTTTTTTTGGGGGGGTGGGGGTGGGAGTGGGGGGGGGGGTCAGTCGTAAACCTGACGTTGACGAGTGGTGGATCTTCTATGTATAGTATGTAATTGAGGCGAAGCCTACGGACTTCACAGCCTGTGCTTCAACTAACTCTCCGTCAATGACGTCACAGTCTTCGGGTGTTTTCCGCTGTGAATTTGGTGTAACTCCAGCGACTGCCAGAAAAAATCGGCACTGCAGCTTGTCTTGGTTTTGATTTTAAAATATATATATATATATATATATATATATATATATATATATATATATATATATATATATATATATATATATATATATATATATATATATATATATATATATATATATATATATATATATATATATATATATATATATATACACACACACACACGCTTATCAGAGATATTTCAAATCAATAATGTGGACTAATAGTGACAAACTCTTCTATGATCACACTACGGCATCTAATGTAGAGGTTAGAAAATAATTGTGGCATCAGACTCAGTGTCACTGTAACTTGTAAAAAAAAAAAGTACCTGTTTCAAATTAAGCTTGCAAAATACTAACGCGTCTTCCCTCTCTCTCCTCTACCACCGGTAGCTGAGAAAGAAAGAGGTAAAGACTTTAAAACCTGAAATGTAACTTGACGATGCTAACACATGATTGCGCTCCCCTCTCTCTTTCCTCCACCACCACCACCATCATCACCAGCCACGTCCGAACCCACCAACGCAAGTTCCGATCTGTGTGCAGTGGGCAAAGCTGGAAATGTTGTTTAGTCATTATCATGTCAACAAGGTATACAACCAACGAACTCTCCCGTCTTTTGTAAAATGGCAGTTAAATAATACTTGCTGGCCAGCTACACCCAAGCACTAAAAAGGGTAATGCGTGTGCGCACACCACACACACACACACATGTAGGCCTATGCATGCGTGTATGCTCACACAGACAGAAAAACGGACATACATACATACACACACACACACACACACACGCACACTCATACATACACACATAGACACACGCACATACACCCTCAGTGGCGTGCACACAAGCACGCCATAACATAATATGCTTAGCATGCATGCACACACACGCACGCATACATGCGAGCGCGCACGTCTCTTCACGCAAACACTTCGTCATCATCATAATGTCATCGTCATCACGACCACCACCTCCATCATCATCATCATCATCATCATCATCAGCAGCAGCAGCAGCAGCATCACGACCACCATCATCGGCCTCACAGCACCATCTCTACCACCGCACATCACCATCCACAACACAACCACCAACGTGTTGCCAAGGCTGTTGCTGGTGATGAAATGGAAATGAACTGACGGACAACCAGCAATAAACATTCAGTTTTGCTATTATATACTTTTGTCACAGTTGGAAGTGCACTTGACTGTGATAATGGTGCCACTCCGACATTTAAAGTAATTATATATAACATTCACAGTGTTCCAGGCATACGGCGTAGCTTCATAGTGTCAGAGATCTACCAAGACTAAGACTGAGAACTCTATTTTCGTCTATTAATAATACTTATTACTTCACATACATTTAAAAAAAAAACATATGCTGTATGTATGCGTATGCCTCAACAGGATGGGATCAACGTCGCTTTTCGGGCATGCTGCTCTGTCTGACTTTCAGCAAGTATAGAAGTCCATCTGTGTCCGAACCTAGTGGGAGCCTCGTTTACTGTTGAGAGAAAAACCTGCTATATCCAGATGAAAGGGATTATCCGAGGACCTGTGCAACATTACATTGCGACGATTGTTAAAGCAAATAATCCGGATGGGCGACCCTCAGCTTCCGCTGTTCTGCCTCTGGACCCTTAATCACACAAAGTGGGCAGTTACAGACGCACACAGACATACGCAAAACACACTCACTCACACACACACACACACTCACACACCCACCCACACACACACGCACGCCCATATTTAAAACAACATAATAAATGGCATTAATGTAGAATTTCAACCATGTATATATCTTGGAACTTATTTTTAATGTGCTCTAAAAGATGTTTTCTAAAGGATGTGTGTTTAGTGACTGCACTGCTGAGAACTTCTCCAAAGTTATTCCATAAAGAGAAACTTAAATATGACAGACTGGTTTTAAACAGATTAATTCTTTGAAATGAGATCGTGAGTTTGTTTGAAAATCTGGCAGTTTTCCTAAGAAAAAAAGAAGAAAGACAAGGGGAATTGCGGGGGGGTGGGGAGGTGGGAGGGGGGGAGCGGCGGGTGCATTACCAGGAAGGATCTTGTAAACGAAAATTCCTTTATTAAATATTAATATTTTGGCAAGATTTAGTATATTGATCTGTTCGTAATCATTCGGAGATATTTTATTTTTAAGACTAACCATTTTAATTGCACGTTTATGAATCCTAACTAAAGGCTTCATGGCGCTGTCACTAACAGTACTCCAAATAATTGAAGAATAATCAACGAATGGTTGAATATGTCCCGAATAGAATAGTTTACGAGAATGCAAATTAAAAATGTTTAATGCTTGATAATTGATAAGTCCTTCTTGAAAATAGTTTTATTAACATTTAAAATATGTCTTAAACAAGACAAATTATTCCCTAAAGTCACACCCAGAAGTTTATGAAATTCTACTTCTTCAACTATTTTGTTGCGAAGTTTTAAGGGAGGGGGTGTCATAGAGGAACTATGCCTTTTTTTGTCTTGTTGTAATTATCATGGATTTAATTTTGTCTGGATTAGGTGTCATGTGATTAAATTCAGTCCATTTCTGTAGTTCATTTACCCCTTTTTGCAAAGAGGAGGCTAGATTACTCTGTTCCGTATTACTGGAGTGTAATGTGGTGTCATCTGCAAAAAGTTCACACGAAGTAGAAATATGAGGGAGCCAATCCATTTAAATAGACAGAAAATAATAAAGACCCTAAAACTGATCATTGAGGTACTCCAAAAGTAACAGCCCGAAACTTTGAGTTTTGGTTTTGTATAAAAACGCACTGCTCTCTGTCAGAAATGAAAGATTTTAGAAGATCAAGGGATTTAAAGCTAATATCATAATGATGATAATGCTGAGGGACGACGACGACGATGATGAAGAGGATGATGATGATGACGACGACGACAATGATGATGATGATGATGGTCCAGACGACGCCGCGGTTTCGGATACTCCGTGTTTGACCTGGTTCGCATGCATTTGTTATTACGCCCCTCCCATAACGACATGCGGGGATGTGACAACAAGGGTGAGCTGTAGGGTTTGCTGGACTTCACGCCGGTATTTCCTTAGTGTTTCTCAGTCCGTTTTCTAAATAAGATGCAAAATTGTGTGAGAAACAGATTTTATTTTCGCATGAACGTAAGTCTATAACTAACTTATCTGAAAGAACTGCTTTTGTGACTCCAAATGTATGATGGTCACTGCTTGTGTTTTGTAGACCTATATTTGTTATAGACCTGTTTCTTATTTTGTTGTCGTACCGCCTTTTTGCTATCTCTGTCACATCAGCATCATCATCATTATTATCATCATAGGTGCATCATCATCATCGTCATCATCATCATCACCTTTTTGCTGTTTCCATCAAATCATCATCATTATCATCATCATCATCATCATCATCTTCACCATTATCAGCATCATCATTACCATCATCATTATCAGCATCATCTTCGTCGTCGTTGTTCTCCATATTTTCTCAGTCCGTTGTTCGATAAAGGATGCAACATTGTGTACAACTAAAAGACTTGATTGGCAATGCCTCCGCACTTTTATTCCAAGCGCTGTATAAATAGGATGCCACATTATATTCAAAGACTAAACTAACGGTATTTCTCTGCCATTTCTCAGCCAGCTATCCGAATAGGATGCAACATTATGTTAACAGACGTAACTAGCGGTATTTCTCGACCTTTTCTGAGCCAGATGTACGAATAGGATGCAACAGCAGTATTCTGTGAAAGACTCGACCGACAAGATTTCTGCACATTTTCTTAACCCGTTGTTTCGCTAGGATTTCTAGAATTGGGCATGGGCTTTGAGGGTTTTTTGTCTTCTCGTCATTCAGGTTGCCCTCTCCGCGGCAACGTCAAGAACAGCGTCACCCCGGAGAGGGAGGAGGGGAAAACAATTCCTATATAGTGCATGCTGGATATATTGGTGTTTCTGCATCATCGTTATGTGAAAGATTTTATTGACGACATCTTTTCGCTATTTTATCAGGCCCGTTGAATGAATAGGATACACCAGGAAGACAAGCAACAACCGCAGAAAGAGAGAAAACCCACGGAGTGCCTAGTCGCGAACAATGTCGAACACACAGTTCGAATATTTTAACACATATAAACTTACCAGATTAACAGATCTCTATAAATGTACATGTATTTCGCTTTTTAAAGAAAGAAATTAAAAAAAAAAACAACTAGGAAAATAAAAGCGCTTTTGCCATCAGTTGCAAAACTGGATTGACGATTCTTCTCCAGTTTTTCAGACCGATGATTGTATAGAATGCAAACCTATGTGAAAAACGTGATTGAACAAACTGGCATTCATCAGCGTTGGAGGAGTTTAACCTTGAGAATTAACGTCATTTTATCTTTTACGATAATATGCTACTGTTAACTAACAACAAGCAGGTGAGTAAATTCTTCAATATGTGAAACATTAATTTGAAGGAAAGATTGTTAAATCAACACTGGCCGGATAAACACATACACAAAATGAATTACTGTAAATACTCTGTTATCACGGAAGATTTCCCATTGAAATTGACAGTATCATACTGCCATGGTATTTTGATATTTAAAATAATGTGCTTTTTTCCACTAGAATACTTTTCTCCACACCGTCTATAGGAAGACCACTGTGGATTGAGTAGAAACTATTACAGAAAGACCCTCACTTTAACCGTCGAAGTTAGTGTTTTAGTATCTGCTGCCTCCGTACTTTTTACCGGTTTCTTTTATCGTTTTCATTTGCCCTAATGTTGGCTATTATGAGTGTGGTACGCATTAAATGTTTAGTATGTGCCTCGTGGCGAAATGTATTCTTCGTGACTTGTATTTCAACTAGCAATAAAGAATAGTTAGTCATTGTTTATAGGGGCCAGCGGCCTGCAAAGAACCGAATCAGGACCGCCACTGGGTTGAAAGATGACTCACCCCCGATCCTCATAACAGGCAATAAAGAAACGCAATCGGAATCGCAACCTGAAGTTAGTTAGTTATTCATTGCTTACAGAGTCCAGTGGACTGCGAAGAGACGAATCAGGACCACAAAATCAAGACCACAATTTCGCTGAAAGAGGACTCGCCCCTGATCCGCATAAAAGATCTGCCGAAACAATGGTAACACTGAAGGCACTCCACCATCCGGTCACTTTACAATAAAGACATCCCACGCAGGGGACGCTGAGGCTATACTCTAATTTATCGAACCCCCGTTTACAAAAACAAAATAGAATATAAACATTATAAAATATCAACAAAACACATACATATAAAATGCCTACATTGCCAAATAATAACATCATAGGAAGCCCCAGTGACCATCTGGCAGAAAGCGTCCAATATTCCCAAGCTGATCCAACAGACCTCACACACAAATGAGGAGTTTTGTCCCGGAAGAATTTTCAAGAAAAAAAGGTAGGTGACTGGTCTAGCGAAGAAGAAGATAGTATAGTAGATTGACAGAACAGAGTATGAATGAGAAAGAACAAAGGAGAAAGACAGCGACAGTGGGAATTTAAAGCACTAAATTTCCAGAAACTGGGGATACTATTTATACTGAAACCCCTTGGAACCTGAAGTAGGCCTAAATGACAGTGTGGCTATTGTCCATGTTGATGTGGAATCTTCATTGTGAACTCAAAGTTCGTTTTGTACAAAGGTTAACTGGTCTTAGCCATACATTGTGTATATGTACATGTTGTTGACCTAGACCCTATATGCCTTTGTGATTGAACCCTTCAGCTTTTGTAGGGCTTGTTGGCATTTCCCTACATTTCACGGGCACGAATGTTGTAAGGATTCTGTTATAGCCCTGGCAAGTGATGGATAAATCCATCACCATAAATGGTTTGTGAGCGGAGCGAACATCTGGAAAGTTTTTAATATGTTAAACAAAATTCCCAATACATGGACAGTTTATATAATTATCACACAACACTTGCGTTAGAGGCTAGAACAATTTTACTTCACAAACCAAAGTTTCATCAATTTTCGCGAGTTAGGCTGGAAACTTTACACATTCCTTGAAAGCAAAGGAAAGTTTGAAGAAAATTGGACTTTGTAAGTGTAGTTGGGCCCCCAGCTGAAACAATTGCTCAAATTGGTATCGTATCCTATCCTATCCTATACCGTAACTCTGAGGTCGTTGGGGCACCACAGATGATCGTGTAACCAGTATACTCCATCTTTCTCTGTCCTCAGCAACCCTGATGGCTTCGCTCAATGAGCAAATTGGTAAACCAACATAATTATTATTTGGTGTGCAGTTAGAAGACATCCAGAGAATGTAAATTCCAGGATGGGCCAAGCAATTTTTGTTCTGTGGTAAATTGATTGCTAGGCAATGGAGTGCCTAGTCGCGAACAATGTCAAACACACAGTTCGAATATTTTAACACATATAAACTAAAATATAAGACTGAATAACATAGTAACCCCATATTAGTGGGTTGTTGATGTCTTTTTAACGTCTTTAGGTGAAGAAAAAATAAGTAATTGGTGGAAAATTTAGCCAAAAATCGTATCTGGAACCTTCGGGTTAGGCTACATTAGGCTATCTCGTTGATGTACACAACAAGACCAGTGTTTACGACAAGGTGAACGATGCCTGAAAACACATGTTCACGAAGAAAGGACACATGCTGGAAAACATCCCACCCACCGAAGCTTTTCTTGAACACGAAAAAAGCGACTCTGCAGGCACTCATCTGGAAGAAAGCTCTCATTCCGTAGCCAGAGATTCCAGATCCTGCAAACTGGGGTTGGGAAGAAGTTGATGGAACTTATTCGCCTGTTTGGACATCATTCCTAGATGCATCCAAAAATATATGCTCTGAACTAGTAAAATGCAGCTGCAAGAAAGGTTGTAGAAAAGGTTGGTGTAACAAGGCCACAGCGCGCGTGTGTCCCCTGCACTGCTGTTTGCTTCTGTGATCGCAAATGCCAGCGTGACTGAAAGACTGAACTCAGGAACCGGTTATGTGAGTACATCGCCATGTACATAGAAGAAACCATGTCTACAGGTTTCTGTTTCAAATCTGGGTAAACAAATCGTAGAAATATAGCTTCATTGTACTGTATTTGTGAATAGGAGAAAGTATGTTTTATATCAGTATATAATGTCGTAGTGTCATCTGCCTTTACTTTAAACTAAAGCAGAATCATAAACCAAGTCTAAAAAGATAGCCACCAGCAAGGATATATTTGTTCATTTGCATAATTTCAATAATCAATGTGCAAGCTTGCGATTGTTACTAGATGGTACCATTCTAGAAAAGAAAACAGATTCATTTGCATATAATTACAAACCATCAATAGCCAATGTGTTTATTGTCCTGATGTCAGAAACATGGTAAATGGTACATAAATGTTAATACAAAGGTAAAATAAACTCTTATTTAAAAGAACTAGCGTTTTCAATGTTCACCTTCTGCGAAAGTGCGTTTTGAATATATGCTTATTAAACAGGTCATATTTTTATTCATAGACCATTTAGAAGGTGTCCCTCCCTGGCATTTGGAAATGTCTTCTTAATTGTATGAATTATCATGTTGGTATACCAAACAGAAAAATTTAGCCCCTATTCTGCAGTTAATCCTAGCGCTAGTGAGAGGATTCCGGTCAAAACTTGCACGCTAGGCAGGCCGTTGTTCGAATACCATGCAGCATTGTGCGGGTGAGTTCTATTACCACCACGCCCACTCCCA
>CM072511.1:63904517-63992017 GCA_036898135.1 Oncomelania hupensis | reverse complement strand
ATTTGTTGATTTAGTCACCACATCAAATTATGCAGATTAACAACTGAAGTGCAGGCGTGAGAACTCTGCACCTGTTAGGGTCTAGCACTTTTGTTTGTTTTCTTAATTTGATCCACGCACTAAGCAGACTTAACCGCTGTATCTGTAGTGTGATTGCAACCTAAGAACTTGCTGCAGCCGTATTTCTGCACCTTTCTTAAGCTGTTGTTCGAAAACGAAAGTTCCTAATTTGGCTCCCGCGCACGGTTGTATCAGCATCGATACCCTAAACCACAGGCGCATGTATCAGGACTCGAGAGCGCCTATGCCTGTGACGCGTCTCCCTTTGGTTATCTATAATACCAAAGGGAGACGCGTCACAGGCATAGGCGCACGCGTGTCCTGATACAAGCGCCTGTGCCCTAAACTGTAGGCTCAACTCTCACTGTTTTTACATTCTGTTGCAGATTTTTTTGGGGTTGGATTACAGTTATCTTGTGCTGGTTTGCTCTGTTGTTAGCTCTGTCACAAGAGGCTAGTTTGGACACTGCAGTAAGGCTTCATACCTCTAAAAGTTCATCCTTCTTTGGCCTTTGTAACTTAAATTCGATGCCTAGAGGAGGACAAAAGTTAGGTTTGTTCTAAGTATGTGTTGAGAAAATTTTCGCAAGTTATACCGTGACATAATCCAGCTGACCTATATCTAGGGCTTAGCACAGGCATTTCGCGATGACGTGAGTGAATCAGCAGCATCTACCAGGCAACTGCGGAGGTACCCGGCTTCAGCCCACGCAAGGGAGCTAAGGCTTATGGGATATAGCGGATTTTAGCTTGCCACACCGTTAAGGTAGGAGTCTTTGTTTAAACCACACCCGAGAGGGACGGACACTCTGAAAGTTCTCTCTCAAAGACTACGCAGGTGACGGGTGAAATCCATTCATCCCAGTATAACCGTAGCCTGACATTGTCAAAAAGACGAGCAGGCTTGGTCCGCGGCAGGAGATAGACACCACTGAGAGTCAACCCAGAAACTTGAGCAGAGAGCACTGAGCTCCGACAGCTCAGTAGACAACAAACGAGGTGAGGAGAAAGCAGCACCGCACCTCGACGTTCCAGTTAAGTGCCGTAGAATAAGTGCACGAACACTGATTTATAGCGACTGTGCGGTAGTCCACTCTTCCGGAAAAAGAACATTAGGCCAAAAAGAACAAAAAGCCCAGGGATGACACAGTAACAAGTATGACATACAGTAGCAGAATAGGTCCATCAAAGATCTAATAATTTTCCGAACTACTCGAAGTGAATTTTGGACTGTTAAGTTAATCGTAGTTATATTACTTCTTGGACATTTAAGTTAATGCAGCGCTTAGATAATTGGGTATAGAGTAGAGGAAATAAATGTGTGATACTTAATGTTAACAAGTGGCTGGACAACCTATGATTCATAGCCGTGCGAGAGCTAGTGTGTCAGTGAATCTTTTACACTTTTCTCCCTATCTCTGTAACCCCATCCTCACACAGACCTGACTGAAAATATACAAGTATTAAGATTAGTCATAGGGCGATCTAACTAGCCGATCGCCGCCGACGAAAGACGAGTGGGTAATAACATTCCATTGTGCAGAGCCCAGCGACAATAAAACCCACCGCCTCAAGTTCCCGTTTTTACCTTTTTCATTTGGATTTCTAGATAAGTCTTGATATACTTTCAAAATAGCCTGGAATCAGAACGAGCCAAATGTAAGTCTGTGCTTCCGTCCGTCTGTCGGTTTGTTGATCGTAACTGTAGATTATAGTCACACGACACCGAAGCGTATAGGCGACTACTGGTCACATTATTCTGACACCAGCGAACCAGTTGATGGTAAGGGAAAAATAATATGGTCACACATTGGCCAATCCGGGATTCGAACCAGGTACCTTTCGGTTACTAGTAAGACGCTCTACCAACTCAGCTACCCGGCCCCTCGATTGTCGATCGGTCAGTTGGACGCCATAATTATATTTCAAGAACCACTGAATGGATTGTGACCAAACCTCATAGGAACATTACCTAGGTTAGTGACCTGCCTCGCCTGCCACCAAATTTACTCTACCGCAAAGGTCAGGGTCAATGGAGTCATTATTTTTGTTGCTTAACTCGTTTTACTCAATATTACAAAAAAGGCTGATGCGATTTTGATGAGTTTTGGTATACAAGTACTTCAAACCAAGGCCATCCTTCAGTAGTAGTGCTGTCTGTCGGTTGACCTGTCCGCCGGTCCGCCGCTACGAATTTCACTTGTTAGTTCAAAACACACTATGTGCCTTTTTTCAAGAATAGCTGAACCGAAATTTATCCTTTTTAACTTTGCAAAAACTTTAACTGCCGCTAGACGTAAAAGAAAAGAACAGAACAGAAAATAACAGAGAAGAAAATAAAAGAAGGGGAAATAACATATCACACTAGTTACCTGAACATATTTCGGAGATGTTACAATCCGATTAGCGAAAGATTAACAATTTGGGTACAGGCTGGCCAAGGATTATATAGTCTTACTATATAATCTAAGGGCTGGCATAGACCGAACATAGGCCTTTAGCGTTATTTAAGTTTGTGATATAATAAGTGTGTAGTGGTTGATTGATGAATGTAACGAGAACTGTCGTTTGAAATTTTAAACCTATTAAACCTATCCCCAAGATCGAGAAGACTGTGAACAGGTTGCGGCTTATTGATTGCTTTACTGGTTGATTCATTCATTTATTGATCTTTATGTTTCCTTTTTTTTAATCTTCAGTCCTTCTTTGCTTTGATCTTTCTTTCGGTGCTTCTCTCTCTCTCTCTCTCTCTCTCTCTCTCTCTCTCTCTCTCTCTCTCTCTCTCTCTCTCTCTCTCTCTCTCTCTCTCTCTCTCTCTCTCTCTCATGGGGTTTGGCCCTTTTTTAAAAATAAATATTCATATTCTCTCTCTCTCTCTCTCTCTCTCTCTCTCTCTCTCTCTCTCTCTCTCTCTCTCTCTCTCTCTCTCTCTCTCTCTCTCTCTCTCTTCTGTTGTTCATTATTAAAGTGTCAAAGTGTCTCTCTTTCTTCTCTCTCTCTCCTCTCTCTCTCGTATCTTCTTTCGTTGTCCCCCCCCCTCTCTCTCTCTCTCTCTCTCTCTCTCTCTTTCTCTCTCTCCTCACCCTATCCCTCTCTCTGATTCGTTCTTTCTTCTTTTTTTTCTTTTTTTTTTTTTTTTCCATTTTCTTTCTCTTCTTTGCTTGACTATTGATGTCAGCGACCTCATCAATAACTTTCGGAGTGCCGCTATAAATTACCATAGTATTATGTGGCCTAGGTCTGCTAAGTTAGGTACGCGCACGCAACACACACACACACACACACACACACACACACACACGCACACACACACACTCACACCCACCCACACACACACACACACACAACCTTCTCTTAGAAAACGAATGAGGATTCTTCCGAGAGAGAAAATAAATCTTTTTAAATATTTATAGTTATTACTATAAAATAAAACATTATTTGCTGCCTTATAATTATGATGATGATGTTGTTGTTGTTGATGATGATGATGATGATGATGATGATGATAATGTTCTTGATGATGATGATGATAATAATGATGATGATGATGATGATGATGATGGTGATGATAACGACGATGATGTTTAGGGTTTTAACAGTTTGTATCCAATCTAATTTACGTTAGCAAGCGCAATGTTGTTGACAGCAGTATGTAACTAAAACTATCAATCAACCAATTATTTGGCACCTACTATTATAAAACTTCAAACCGTCTTACCTTTATTAGTCAGCTAGTCGACGAGATTTTATGTGTATTGCCGTGTTATGCAACATTGTCCTTGTAGAAAGTGGTTTGGTGGTTTTCAGTGAATGTTGGGCGTATTTGTGTGTTTGATTCTGTAAATCGTAAAGGCCTATTTCACTTATAAAAAAGAAATTAAAAAAATAACATCAATTTCCGGTTTGTGCATATGTCGTGGAGCGGAATTTGTAAGTATTTGTGTGTGTGCCTTTGATTTCAGTTCATGTGTGTCAGAATGTTAACGTTTAGTACATGTATAAATGCGTGAGAACTTTGAACTGATCTGTCAATTAATGGAAATCGCGCTATATAAAAATAATTTATTTGTTTGGATGATGATGATGATGATGATGAGGATGATGATGATGATGACGACGACGATCATCGTGATGATGATGATGATGATGAATAAATATATTATTTAGCAAGGAGGCAAGAAATATAAATAATATATTATTATTATTAGGCCCTATTATTATTATTATTATTATTATTATTATTATTATTATTATTATTATTATTATTATTATT
The DNA here is from genome assembly GCA_036898135.1 of Oncomelania hupensis. Taxonomy (NCBI): domain Eukaryota; kingdom Metazoa; phylum Mollusca; class Gastropoda; order Littorinimorpha; family Pomatiopsidae; genus Oncomelania; species Oncomelania hupensis. The sequence continues at coordinate 63,987,684 of CM072511.1, read as the reverse complement.
ATTATTATTATTATTATTATTATTATTATTATTACTTTTGCTTTTGTTTCTGTGTCTTGTTGGCATGACGAATATAGCTCCAAAATATGAGTTCTATTATTTTGTCTTCTTGTTTTGTTTTGTTTTTGTATGATTCTTTGGTGTGGTCCAAACGAGTTTTTAAAAACAGTTTAATCATACATTTGTTTCTCATTATTTTTTGCAAAATGTGAATGCTTCATAGTTGTTTTCTATTTGATTCCACACCTTACAATACGAAGCCACGCCGTTCATCGCGCCTGCAGTGAGGCGGATTATGAAGTGTATGATTTGCGCGCAATCTGTGTATGACAGTCTGCATGCTGAATGTGGCCTTCGTCTGCATGTCCCGTGGTGTTACCTGGAATACTACAGTCGACTTCACCGTTTAAACTATCGTTGCCGTTGTCCCGAACGTTTGTAAAAATCGCATGAAGCTGTCAGGCATGTCTCGTTCCCAGTCAACGACGTTAATGAGATTCACTTTCACCAAGTCACCTCAACAGAACCTTTTAATATTCACAATGAAAGTTGCACTATTGGAAACAAAATTAAGCTTAAAACAACAAAACAACAAAAAAAAAATACATCTGTCGATAGTATAGATATTAGTTTTAATAAATAAATTCCGTAGTTTGTGTGCCTATTAATAATAGTGTGGTTTCTGATCTACATTTTATTGGGATAACTGATTCACTGCTTTTCCCAAATAAATTCCAAACTCTCTCTCTCTCTCTCTCTCTCTCTCTCTCTCTCTCTCTCTCTCTCTCTCTCTCTCTCTCTCTCTCTCTCTCTCTCTCTCTCTCTCTCTCTCTCTCTGTGTTTGCGACAATGACTTGACACGAACAGCAACATTTTCTTTCATGGTAATTATTTGCCAACCGACACAAAACGCATACATATTCAAAGTAGAGAGAAAAAAGTGCAATACTGACATTAATAGGAAATTAATTCACACATGAATAATTATCAAAAATGATTGCATGTATGTGTGTGAGTTTGTGTGTTTGGGTGTGTTTGTGCGTGTGTTGGTGTGTGTATGTGTTCGTGCATGTTGTTGAGAAGCCAAATATATATTAAATCTTTTTTTTTAAAAGTGATGCTGATATAAGGCGATTGCTATGACAGATGCAAACACTCATCCTCCACCACCACACAATCACCCTTTTCCTCCTCTTCCTCCTCCTCCTCCTCCTCCTCCTCCTCCTCCTCATCATCATCATCATCGTCATCACCTTCAGTGATTCAGAGTTTTAGGACTCTTAACGAGGATTACTGATGTTGGCGTTTACAACCCAATCCCCCGCAAACCTTGTCGCGCTCTTATCCCTCCCCTACCTCCCCCCCCCCCCTTTACCTCTGCATGCCGGCACACCTATATTAACTGCGAGGGGAGTATTATATAATAGTAAACGGTAACACCGCACGGAAATGTGAACTGAACATTGGGAGACTCCGAGCCAGGAAGACAACGTTCTACCTCTTAAGAGGAAAGAGCTGACAGGGAGTTATACAGTAACTACTTGAGTAGGCCTATCTGTCTCCTGACGACGTCGCTAATATGCATTTTCAATATTGGGAGAACCAGTTTTCCAAATGTACCAAATGAAATAAAAGTTGTGGTTTGAAAGACAATAAAAGAGGGTGTCAGCCTTTACAAAAAGCAGCGCCCTTAACAAATCAGCAATGAAGTGAGAAGAATGTTGCTTTAACCGGCCTTTTTTGGAGAAACAAATTCTTTTGAGTAGCTTATTAATCACTTATGATCACTACCAGTAGGCAGGAAAACAATGTAACCTTTAAAACGGCAGTTATGAGGTACTTGTGATTACTGATAAGTAGGTTACTTGCTTCCGTGCCATTAGGACGATCGGTTCCTCTTGCAGCTCCACATACAAACGGTCTGTTTTGTTTCGTTTTAGTAGGCTGACATGCCCGTTGTGTAGACTAATTGTGTGTGACTGGTAATCAACATTTAGGTACATTTCCATGTGTAATGTTTGCTATTTTAAATTGACGTGGAAACAACAACAACAACAACAATAACAACACATCTCTGTGTTTGTTCTGTGTTGCTTTCTCGAACAGCTACTAAAATAGTATTTTAACAGGCAGATTCCCCCCCCCTCCCACCCCCTCTTTTGAGGGGCTAAAATGCCCTCGGACTATAAGCCGTTATCCTCTTGAAAGTATTTGTGTTTAAACGGCCCCAATTCGAAGGTTTTGTTTACTTTTAAACGAAAACGGATTTACCCTAAAGTTCGCATTGTTATTACAATTAAACGGTGATGATGTGGGCTTTTGTTGCTAGAACCAAATGCTTATTAAGTTCGACTTTTCCATTTTAGTTCTGATAGGGAGCATTTTCCCATATTTTTACGGTACGTCAATGCTGACCTTATTTCTGAATGACCTATGAGGCTTGAAGAGTGAGTCTTTGGTGTCTGAGGGTAGGGCAGAGTCTATTTTATCAACCTAAAAAAATGGAAAAAAAATTTAAAAATTACTTACGAAGCAATTTTTTGCTTTCTTACTGGCTTTGATAGATGCTATGTTTAGTTAAAGAATGTATGTTGACTAATCTTTGCAGGCAAAAAAACTATAGAATTTATTCATTTAAAAATGTAACTATTCTTTGTACAGATTTTGTTTTTGTAAGCTTATTTTTTCTGTGGGGCAACACTCACTGTGAATGTTAGAAGGATCTGTCGAGAAGGTGTGGTCAAAGTGGGTCCCTTTAATTTTCAATGTCATAACTGTGCGCCATTTGTAAAATGTCATCTTTCCATTAGACCTATAATTTATACCATTTGTTTGATGTCCACTTCGCTGCACGAATATTCAAATAAAGCATCGGAGAGCTAAGATCGTTTGTTTATGAGCCAGGCGTAATGATAATATTGAGTGAAATATCAATAGGATGTGCACCACACGCACATAAGTAACATCTGAGTAAGATATGGCAGCTGTGAATGTAAGTTGTACGCTATCGTAGTTGATATACTTGTGGTGGTGGTCGAGTAACACAGTGAATGTCACTAAAGGTGTGTGGTTTGTTTGATTTCGGTGAAATCCTAGGAGACTGGATTAAGAAAAGAAACAAATAATGATAGCTGTATGATATTGTGAAGTCAATAAAGAGCTACTAGGTTTTATTATTTGTGTTCTAGGGATAGCATTTTCCCGTTGCTATGGCGACGCTGATGCGGCTTATCCGTGGCTGCAGGGTGTGGTTGGTGATTACGCTAGTGATGGTGACGCAGACCATCGTCATCTTACACCAGCAGCTGCTCATTGCCAACATGGGTAAGTGGTCGTTACACTAGCGACGACGACGAGTAGTAGCAAGTTTTATTTTTATAAATTATGTTAGTAGTAGTAGTAGTAGTAGTAGTAGTAGTAGTAGTAGTAGTAGTAGTAGTAGTAGTAGTAGTAGTAGTAGTAGTAGTAGTAGTAGTAAGTTGGGGGCGAAACAGGCCAGGAAGCCTATCTAAACGTCCCTTCTCCTTAAACTTTACACTGGGTCTATATGCATGCAATTTACATAAAACAGTTTATTTTTCAAAATAATCAAATATTGTCTCTGAATTTTTTTTAATGCGTTCAATTAGATTTAAAAACAAACAAACTATTTATGCTTTGTGCTATTTTTATTATTAGTTATGGAACATTCCAATATGAAGAAACTCTGTGAAGAACGATTTTCTCACATTAGTGTTACGGTGCTGTTTAAAACTCTTATACCTTCTTCTTGATTTTATCAAAGTGCGGTGTTAAGAATAGCTCTGACCAATTCAGTTCAACAATTGTGGTTTTTAAAAAAAAAATTATACACCTGAATAAAATCATCTGTTACTCTTCGATCATAAAGAGAATCACAGTCTATATCCAGACGGAAAACTCCCGTTATTTTGCATTGCCTTTGACAAGAGTTGCGTCCCTTGAAAATGGGTTGCTTAGAGGTCATGCAGAGTGTGCAAAGAGAACATAGAATAACATTCTCTCAGTATCTTTGTTGCACGCCTTTGTACATTTTCTAGCATTATTGATTGTGTTTTCTGAGCATAGGACACTAAATAACATTATCGTATTTTAAATGAGGGTGTACCTTGCCTTATTCCCCGTGGGGGTGCCGGGGGTTTCAGTATAAATAGTATCCCCATTTTGTGGAAATTTAGTGCTTTAAATTCCCACTGTCGCTGTTTTTCTCCTTTGTTCTTTCTCATTCCTGCTCTGTTCTATCAATCTACTATACTACCTTCTTCTTCGCTAGACCAGTCACCTACCTTTTTTCTTGAAAACTCTTCCGGGACAAAACTCCTCATTTGTGTGTGAGGTCTGTTGGATCAGCTTGGAAATATTGGACGCTTTCTGCCAGGTGGTCACTTGGGCTTCCTATGTTATTATTTAACAATGTAGGCATTTTATATGTGTGTGTTTTATTGATATTTTATAATGATGTTTATATTCTATTTTGTTTTTGTAAACGGGAGTTCGATAAATTAAGAGTAAGCCTAAAGCCTCAGCGTTCCATGCGTGGGATGTCTTTATTGTTAAGTGACCGGCTGGTAGAGTGCCTTCGGTGTTATCACTAGGATTGTTTCGGCAGATCTTTTATGCGGATCAGGGGCGAGTCCTCTTTCAGCAAAGTTGTGGTCTTGATTTTGTGGTACTGATTCGGCTATACTGGTCGTGATTTGGCTCGGAAGAGTCCGCTGGACCTAAAGCAATAATCATGTAATGTAACCTTGCCTTATAGACTCTAATTCACGTGTTATTTTATATGGTATCACTTTTTTTTCTTTTAGTAAATCTGTCTCGTATTTGTGATGATTGTTATGGCTGTGATATCGATATAGCAGCAGGCGTGTGTGTGTGATGGGGATGTGTGCTCGATTTACTTTAAAAACAAATATTAAATCAAATTTTGATTTGTTACTGTATACTGTTGCCTCTATGTGTTACGTTTGAGACGCGCACGATAGATCCGATGGTTTTGTTTTGCAAGGCATGCAATAATAGAGTGTATTCACCTTTGATTTTGTTACGTTGAAACGCGAACGAAAGTATGCCGGAAGCGTGTACGATAGATCTAATCGTTTCGATTTGCAAAGTATTCAATAATAGAGTTTATTTACCTTTGATTTGAGTTTGCATTGTTGTTAGGAAAGGCTTTGTATAACGTTGATAATTTCCGTTAGTCGATATTGTTGTAGAATCTTCTGGATCGGCTTATTTACTATCGATCGAAGATTCGGGATAATTGTAGAAATTTGAAGGAACGATCCGGAAGGAGAAGAAATGTGTAATGACGTAAGTCAGTGATGACGATCTTTTATTCGATTGGTGGCAGTGCGTCATTTCTACATTGTTCGAAATTCTTCCGGAAGAGAGAGAGGTTATTTAATCGTGTGCCGAGTTATTGTTGAGAGAGTAAAGTTGTTGATAGTGATTTGGAAAGTTGCTGTGAAAGTTGTTGAGTTGAATTGAGAATTGTATGCAGTTGTTGATGTGTGCTGAATAAAAGTGGAAAACTTCATACGTCGACTTTGTGACTTGTATGCTGTTTGGACGGGCTGTGTGAATAAACGAATCTGAGTTACACAACTATCAGGAATTCAAGCATCGGGGCTGAATCAGATACTGATAGAAAACACCAACATCAAACTGAGTGTAACAGATTTGATTTTGCGTTGTAGTTGGAAGAAGCTTTGTATAATGTTGATACTTTTTGTTGGTCGATATTATTGGAGAATGTTCTAGGATTGCTTAGCTTGTAGATAAATCTAGTGGTAGCTATGAGATTCTTCTAACCTAAATAAATTTATATGACGTAAGACAGTGCATAGTTCTGATGACGAATTTTATTCTGATTGGCTATAATTGCATCACGCTGGAATGTTGGAACGTTCTCTATATTATAGAAAAACTATAATTATAGAGGTTGCACTGTGTCTGAAAAAAAAGTGGAAAAAGCGATTGAGCGATCTTGTATGCAGTTGATGTACACTGAATAAAGTTGGAAAGCTTCATACGACACTCCTGCCTTGTTGCTGAGTGAACAGGTTGCGTAGATAAACGAATCTGAGTTACACTTATCAGGATTCAAGCATCGCGGCTGAATCAACTACTGATAAAAAACAACAACAACAACAACAACAACAACAACAACAACAACAGTGTAACACTATGTCTATAACCTGTCTGCTGTAAAACATCTTTTACTGGTACACACATAAAAAAGAAAAGTCAGAGCTGATGATGATGCTTATGATGATGGCGATGATAATGATGACGATCATGATGACGACGACGACGATGATGATGATGATGATGATGATGATGATGATGATGATCTTTTCTTTCGGTTGAGCAGACACAACGAGAACGTTGATAAATAAGTTGTCATTTCGGAGATTGTGGTGATGACGACAACGACGACGACGATGATGATAGTGGTGATGATAATAATGATGATGGTGGCTATAAACAACGATATTAAATAACATAAAAAGTGTAAAATACATCGCAGATGACGCACTAATTCCTGGTGAGGTGTATATGAGTTGACGCGGAGGGATTGTGAGCGGGGGTGGGGGTAGAGAAGGGGGAGCTGAGTTGGGTGGTGAGAGTGTGGGAGGTGTCTACAGTGACGCCGACAACGATGATGGTGTTAATGTTTCTACGTGCTACAGATTTAGCTTTTGTTTGTTGCAGAAGCATCGAGCGTAGAATATGAGGTACGTGTCAGACATCATCCTCATCGTATTTTTCGTCGTCGTCATCATCATTATCATCATCGTTGTCGTTTACTTCGTCATCATCATCATCATCAACAACAATAGCAGCAGCAGCAGCAGCAGCAGCTATTTTTGACCCTAATTAATTTTATGTTGTGCTTAAGTGTACCAATATAACTTATCAGTCCTAGATTCTGGACTAACGTTTTTCTCAAACTTCTCCGTCTCAAGTGTACCGTTTTCTCTTCCAATAGGTTCGAATCCTGTTGTGGACAAAATACAAAGTGACCATTTTTGGAGGTCCATCTTAACAGTATGATTGCTCTGGGAGTTCAGAGTTGATTTGGGTCCTTACCCCTATTTCTTGGGATGGTCATCCCTGTCTGCCATATCGCAAATGGTGGACGTGGGCGTTAAACTTCAATGTTCATTCTCTTCCAGTTCTGAATAAGCTAAGATATTATAGTCTCTAGGCCTAATACAGCGGACTGCTTGCATATTCCTACGTTACTTGTCATTTACACACGTATGCGTTCGCCCTTGAATACAAAAGAAAAAGTAGGTTTCATAGCAAACAAAATCTATATACTGTAGCCTATTATAACTGTACGACGCAACTCTTATTATTTAGATCCCACTGCGAGCGCCGTTGTTGACATATTTAGCGCATATGGAGGCACTGTGGTCTAATGGTAGTGCTTCGGCTTGCGGATCGGAAGGTCCCGGGTTCGAGCCCTGGCCGGGCCATTGTGTTGTGTCCCTGGGAAAGACACTTTACTCCTGTTTTCCTACTCCTTCGGATGAGAGTATAAACCGAGGTCTAGTCTGTATCGCATACATTCCATCATAACGGACTTTAAAGATCCTGACGCTCATGTCCTAGACGGGTGAGTGCCGGTGACAAGAAAACACCCAGCATGCACCTAGGTCCTTCTCCCCCATCCCTGGCTGCCCAGGATTGTGCTCAGTTGTCCGGGCGTCAGACCATGCGCCCAAAGGCTGCGGGTGGGCGTCTCGGGCGCCTTGAGTTAGATCCTGTATCGGCCAGCGCTTTGAGCAGCTCTTGAGCTGGAAAAGCGCTATATAAGAACGATTAAATAAATAAAAAAATAAATAAATAAATATGATAAATGAATACGCTCGGAGTACAAACTTATAGTAACTTCGCATGTTTGTACAGAAAGTGACCCGCAGTAGACTACCAATTATTTTAGTAAGGTTTATGGTAAAATGAAATTCCCAAAAATTCAACTCATTCTTAGCGCTCATGCAATTTTATAAGACGTTAAATCTTGTTTTTCAAAATTTCCAAGTTCGTGGTGACCGATTCAATTATAAATAAATCGATGAAGAACATTCTGTTTATCTCGTTAATCGAAATAAGCTTAATAAGTTTAGTCAACATTGTATTTTTTGCCTATGTATAGTTTGCCTTATTATTCTAGCATTTAATTTTCAGGACCCATTGAAATGGCACCCCATAACCAACGGTTCTACGGAGGGTGAGCCCAAACTTTTATTTGCTGCGTACTACGGTGTGGATCAAGCAGACGGTGAACATTGGAAAGCAGAATTCGACATACACGGTGGGCACAAACTCGGCACAAAGGACGAACTCCAAGCAAAAGACAATGTCGCCATTTCCAACAGAAAAATGAGCTCGATAAACATCGTCAACCAGAGTCAAGAACTTTCTAGAGCTGGCACTGCCGACAAAGGAGAGAAATCAGTCAGTGAAAGCCACAATCTGACTACAGCAATACATTCCAATACCCCAATAGACCAAGACGGCCAAAGCACCCTCGGTAATAATACTGGTGATACAAAAGACAACGACCTACGTTTGCAGAATGAAAACAACACTGCTATGAACATCCGTCTTTATAGTGATGCCAGGGATGGAAAAAGCACAATCCACGCTCCCACCAACGCCACAAAGAATAATGTTAACTACAAAACCACCCCTACTTCTAGCATCATCATCATCAACAACAATAATAATAGCGGAGCAGTCTACGACAATATTACAATATCGATACAAAGCCAGAGAGAAAGACAAGAGCGAATGGCGGAGGTGTGTCTTCGCCATAAGCAGGAATTGAAGGGACAAATGAACAACGTCTACATCTACCAAGGACGTGATGGGAATGGCTTTTTGCAACGTCCAGTAGCCTACTGCAGCATGCACAAGGTTAGTGACTACGACGACGACGATGATAAGGAGCAGGAGGGGGAAGTGGAGGCAAAGTTCAGTAACCTACTGCAGTATGCACCAAGTTAGTGGCAATGACAATGATGAAGTTGTCGATGATGATGATTACGATCATGACGAAACTTCCAAGGGTCAACAACAGCATGCACAAGATTGGTGATGACTACGACGACGATAATGACGATAATGATGACGACGAGGATGATGATAATGATGATGGTAATAGTAATAATGGTAATTGTGGTGGTGGTAGTGGTGGCGGTGGTGGTGTTAGAAATGATTGGTAGTGAAGAAGATGACGATCACAAAAATAGATTATTGTGCGATCAGGTGACTGGTGCAGAAGGTGGTGGCAGAGGGTTTGGAATATAAATATTATATTGACCAGAGGCTGGACAAGACGATCACTATAGGGCAACGACAGCGTGATGATGACGCAGACATGATTCTGGTGGTGACGGTGAGATTGCTGGTTAGATGCTGACGACGTCCGAAGATTATGGAAGCACTGGATTTTTAGTTTATTCTGTAACGGACCTATTATAATTTATCTTTTTTTTTTTTTATGTGTTATTAGTATTCACTGTTAAGAGTATTTATTAATTTTAAATCGTTATTATATAGCGTTTTTTCCAGTTTAAGAGTTGGTCAAGCTCAAGCCGCCCGAGGCTATTGTCGATAACTCTCGTGTCACCGACAAACCATACACAATCTGTCACAGGTGGCGTCAACGTACTGGCTGCGTGTCTATCGGTGGTTGTATAACGACACTGTCAATGGCCACGTGCCCAGCCCCCTCGACATTCCCAAATACGAAGTCCACCTTGCGCCATTAAAAAGTCTCCAGGTACTCGTTTTCTTTTTCAGCTTTTGTACAAGACAGGCTCAATCATTTCCCCAATTTCCAAACATAATAGTGTCTAGCTCTGCATGTGACATTTATAAGACACCATTTTTTTTCTTTTTGCTCAGGGGTATTTAGTCCTAGCGTTACTATCACAAACCATATAGATCTAATGCTATGCACTTAAAAAAATATATATATATATACTATAGACTATCAAAATTATTCTATAACAGGCGTAAAAAGCCTGTAATTTTTTATTTATATGTACCGCTTTTTTCACAATACAATACTATGACCTAATATTTTAATATCATAGAAATTCATTAAGATTAATTTGTTCAGTTTTAATGAGAGGGAGATGGAGGGAGAGAGAGAGAGAGAGAGAGAGAGAGAGAGAGAGAGAGAGAGAGAGAGAGAGAGAGATTATCAGATGCACAGTTGCAGAATGCAGGCCTACTTCGTACTTTCAGATACACTTTGATACATTGATTTGTCGCAGGATGAATGCTGGAGTACGTGGTTTCTACCTGTTGTATTGTTTTCTTGCTTGATAAACCGGCACACTGCTTGTGTTATTCTCTTGAGTAGTAATAATTTTGATTTGGTACTCCCGCAAAACACATTACATTACTGTTGCAGATGCATGATTTAACGACTGCAGACCAACGAATCCGAAAGCTGGTTAACGACAGTTTTCGCTTCCTTTTCACTCGGGAGCCTTTCTCGCGTCTGTGGTCGGTCTACCTGGACAAGTTCCTGCTCCCAGACAACTACTTCTGGGGATTCTATGCACCAAAGATCAAGGTGTCGGTCCATGGCGCTCTATGGCAAAGGAACTTCACCACCACCAAACAGTCCCAAACTACTATTTCCATGTTATTTGGAGATGAGCAGTTGTGGATGCCGAACATTAACAGTTCACTGCAAGGTGAAGTCATAAGCCCAGGTGCATCACGGAATATTCTTAGCACTGGAACAGGAGTGAATCACCTGCAACAGCTCAGCGGGAAAATAAACTTGGATATACCTAGTGCACAAAGGCAGGTGACGAGTGCACCAGCTATACCAAACCCTACACCGCAGTTAAATGCTATACCTTTTCAAAGTCGAGAAAATCCTCGTAGACCTGCTCTGAAGTTAACACGGAAACATCAGCCCATCTGCCTGACCGTGACTTTCCAGGAGTTTCTCCAGTACATTGTTAACACGGCCGCTGGTCCGGGGGGTACGATGGCGCTGGACGACCACTTCCGGCCCGTGCACTGCGGCTGTGACCCCTGCCAGTATCTGCCGCACTTTATCGGCAAGGTGGAGACGATGAGAGAAGACAACGAGGAGGTGTTAAGACAACTGCACCTGGAGCATCTAACCAACAACACGAGTAGTTCTCACGTTGAGCAAGAGGTGCAGATGTTGATCGACTTCAACTTTCACTTGGTTGCCGACAAAAAGCTTCAAAGGCAAGTGATGGGTAAATGCTGGCATGAAAAATATTGGGGTGAAAAAAAAACAAAGAGGACATTTAGTAGAGATTGGGAAAGGAGGGCATGGACGACTTGAAGCGCCTAACCCTCTAGGGGGATACCTGGGTTTTAAAACACAGATGCAAAAATGGTGTAATCTGATGTAATGTTGGCAAGTAATAAGTTAATAATTACAGTACTCTTCAGTCCACTCTAGGAGTGTGTTTTGACACAGCACTGACTCTTTACCCTTCTTGGTGAATTATGCAAGGATTATATGCTTAGTTGTGTTTCATTTGCACGATTTTATTATTTTTCCCAAAAAATCATCTGGAAATACTCTGACATAGTTAGGAATCAGACCGAGATAAACGTCTGTCAGTTTGCCCGTCTGTCGCACGACATAATTATCTCAAGAACCACTAGACATATTCTATTCAAACTGCATAACTATGAACATTACATGATAACTGTCCAACTTCCCGTGTATTTGCTCTATTCCACAAGGCAAGCCTTTCCCACAGGAAACAAACAAAACAACAACAAATCTCCAAAATGGCTGATCAGATTTCGAATATTTTTGGTATACACGTACTTCAACTCACGGCAAATCTTTCCGTGGACCTTTGCTCTTTCTCAAAGTCAATGTCTCAGAGGCCATTTTATAAATACATTTAGCGTTATTCTTAACATTGACCTAACAGATTTTGATTATATTTTTGCTTCCAGACAGGTCAGTTGGTGGCCATGTTTTAATTTTGCTTCTTTAATTGTTTTTTATTTTGTGGTTTGTTTTTTTAAAAATAAATAATTTATTTGCTCTGCGACATTTGTATTTTTTGACCGATGCTTTTGAATAATAATCTCCCGCAGCATGCTAAAGTCCGTGATATTCAAAAAGTTTCAAACACCCAGTTCAGTTTTCATAGACTTTCAAGGGCCTTGAAAATCTTTTGTATTTTTTCCAATCTTTCACATTTCAATGACCGTGACAAAAAGGCGAGTTCACTTACATCAGTGTGGTATGTGTACCCTACGGAAATGGTACTTATCCCAAACACTGGGGCAAGCTCACCCCCATGGTGAACGTACCGCAAATCAAGGAAGATTTGCCCCAACACAGGGTAACCGACTTTGACCTACAGTTATTTAACCTGCCGTTTTACAACAAAGCTCCTGGTTAGCTCAACTTTACAAACGTTGTTTACGATGGTATAAACTAGTTTTATTCATTGTTTTGAACATGTAACATAAAACTTTTTTTCTATGAGCAATGGTATTACGTAACGATTGTAACGTGCACGATAGTTCAGAATTTTTTGTTTTGCAAAGCGTGCAATAATAGTTGTACATGTACCTTTGATTTGATTCTGCCATGTTGCTAGAAAAAGATTTGTAGAATGTTGATAGTTGAAGTATAGTTGAGAACTTTCTGGAATTGTTTATTATTGATCGAATGTTCCAGTTTTTTCTGGTAATCGTGTACATTCTAAAACATTTGTACGACAGTGCGTAATTCCGGTGACGAGTTTTATTTTGATTGGATGTTAATGCGTCATTCTGGAATGTTTGAGGTTTCTTAGGTTTGTAGAGAGACTACATAAGTAATGCACTGTCTGCTTGCGAGTGGGTTTTCATCCAGAACTCTTTGGAAGAGCGTATGAGTCTGGCACCGGCTTGACAGGAGATACGGCTGTGGCCTATCCCACTGTATCCATATTATTTCCTCCCGTGAATTTCCAAAACTTGTAATTAAACTTTTGCTTTTATTATTATAATTAAATATATATATATATTTTTTTTAAGTTTAAATACCTTAAATACATCATGATCAAATAATCCAATGTTTGTGCATAATCTGGTTCAAATATAAAGCCATTTCACTGCAAATTTTAACGATTTTGGTAAGGTCTAAAATTAACTTGGCTTTCAAGATCAACAAGAAAACGAATACAATTAAATTAAAGATCAATCTATGATCCCTACAAAGTAGTTTGGACAAAGTTTAGGGTCGAGGATACTTCAAAGTACCCATATGAACCGACTTTGGCCAACTCCAATGACCTCGACCAAACTTCCATGGTTGGTGTGTCTCGTTGGGAGACTCATGCATCAAGCAATCATCTAGTCCACTTTCAATAACTTGGGAGAAGTTTGAAATTCTTTGAAAAATGTGTGTGTTTTTTTACTAACATTTGTTGACCCCGTGACCTTAACATGAGGTCAATCAATTACTGATTCAAGCTCTTAAGGCTATGTACTCCCCTACCAAGTTGCGATATAACAAAATAGGTTCCGAGTAATTAACCACATTGAAGTTTTGCATGGACGAACAGAGAGATATTTTGGGGATATCATGTTTGGACTATTTGGGCCTCTCAACCACATTTGAAAAATTTTAATTTTGGGGCGAGTACATAAGACTCACACTGCCATGCATGGAGTCAAAATATCAAATCTCCGCTACATTTAATACAACAGCTGTGGAAAGGTGGTATCTGGTGGTCTCGTCTTAGTGCATGGTACGGTTTACTCGATAAAATTTACACAATGCACACAATTTTCTTGATGTCAAATGCTTTTAACTTTACTGAAAGACAACAGGTATGGGGATTGTGTTAAACTAGTCATAATGCAAGTGTGAATGTGTATCATACAAAGTTAAGTTAAAAGCATCTGACAGTGACAAGACAGAAAAGAGCAGAAATAACGTCTAGCAACGCATTATATCCTACTGTCAGTCATAAGGGGAGGGGTACACGATGCATGTGTTTGCCCAAAAATGATTGCACGATGCATGTGTTTGCCCAAAGATGTTTACTTTGTACATAATGATCATGTTACAGGGCCTGTGTATCTGACCAAGACTTGGAAAGGAGAATCATCCACACATTCGTCTACAACGGTTACATCGACATGCTACAAGGCAAAGAGCTAGAAAAATTTGTTCCTCTTGGACGCATCCGTTTAAAAGATTCCATTCTAAACGCGTACAAGAATTCGGCCAGGACATCCTTTGATGTGAAACAGCAAAGAGAACGTTACAAAGAAGACGCTTATGCTCAAATACCACTACACTTGCGTTATTCCATACAAAAAATATTTCAATGGGATTTTGAACTATTTGGTTATGATCCATATCCAAAATACATTTTCAACAGATAGTATCAGGTTATAATTCATTTGTTCTTGATTTTAAAATCAGCATGATATATTAATGGCAAAGTATTACATAAATTTAAGCTTTAATCCTATAACTCGCCCATATTCTGTCGTTTGTCTTATACCTTAACTGTTCATGAATTACAGCATTTGAAAGCTACTTGATTTTTTTTTTATACAATTTTTATTGTTTGCTATGTTTATTTTGGTGTGATTGCAATTCACACAAAAATGCTACTTTACACACTAAAATAAGTGAAATTCCACACTCAAATAAATGCTTATCGCAAACTTCAACATTTAATGCATTAGTTTTTCAATACTTTGTAAGAAAAATACTTTACATTCTTCATACACTTTTCATATTACAAAAAAAAGTTTAAAAAAGGCACAATTCAACACACAAGTATATGCTTCTCCCATGTTTTAATGCACCCAGATTCAATTCAGCAGACAGTATTTTTAAAATGTCTAGACCTTGTTAAAGGCAGCAATGTCTACAGATTGAACAAAGTCTTCAAACTTGGTAATCTCCTCTTCAAGGAAGTCTGTGCCCACCTGAAAAATCAGAAATAAGCATCTAGTAAAAATAATAAAACGCTTTCAATGTAGCACTATTCTCCAATAAATGATCTCAAAACGCGTGTTCAGAACCCTAAACATTTTTTTTAAAGTACAAGCTAAAATTAGTAAAAACTAGTACAAGTGAACAGATTAAAGAAATTTTTAAAAATATTGCTTGGAAAATTACTAAATAGTCGACACAATTACAAAACAAAATTCGAACAATAGAAACCTTCTGAGCAGTCATCAGATTACTACTGAAAGTTACATAAATACACACTGAAGATCACATAATTTAAACACATAAAGAGATCAAACCAGCAAACTATTATTTGCAGCCAAAGACTATATTTTGTGTTTTTTTCTGTATGGACACATCAGTACCTTGAATTATATAATGTATGGGGAGGAACAAAGAGCAGCCCAGTGAACTAGAGCAGCTTCCAAAAATCCCCAATTACTACTACAAGTAACACAAACACACACTGAAGATCACATAATTTAAATACATAAAGAGATCAAACCAGCAAAATATTATTTGCAACAAGACTATATTTCATGTTTTGTCTGTAAAAGAGTACATCAGTACCCTGAACTATTAGTATATAATGTACGGGGAGGAACGAAGAGCTGCCCAGTGATCTAGAGCAGCTCCCAGATATCCCCAATTACTGTAGGATCCACCATTTTGATGACACGGCACGGAAGCTAACCAGCCAAGCATCACTTCACATGGCAATCCTGGAATTATCACTACACTTCACATAGCTATCAAAAACTAATCTTACACATTACAAATGTCGACTACTATATGCTACACTCCACTCACAAAGTTCACTACATCTCAACCTCTGTAGTGTAACGCAAAGTTGATCAAACCAGCACCAGAATTACAGTTGACATTTGCTTTATTAATACAAGACTAATCAGACTAAGACTACTGGCTACAAAAAGTGAGGAAAACATACCTTGTCATCTTCTACAACACAGGTGATCTGAAGCTTTTGGATTCCATACCCAACAGGTACCAGCTTGGCTGAAACAGAAAACACAAACGCTATTTTTCAACAGGCATAAATGATATTAGCACTCTACAATGTCAAATAAATTATTTGAAAAACAGTGCTAACAAAATTAGGTATGCATAAAGTCCTTGGATGTACAAATGTTATGTGGTTGGCATGAATGATCATTGCTGTAGTACAAGGTAATGTGGTGCAAGTGTAAAAAAGGTAGGACATTGTGTGTGGTGTGTATCACGTGTTTTCAGGCATATCTATGTATACAACTTTGTAACAGAAAATGTGTATAAAAATTATGAAATTGTGTGTGTGTGTGTGTGTGTAGGCCTGTATGAAAATTTAACCTTTAACAAAATGGGCTGGGTGCATGCATTTATGAAAACTGTTTCCTCCGGTTTATAATCTAGTAACTTCCATAAACAATACTTACAGACGCCCCAAACAAGGCCATCTGTTTGAACACTACGGACACATTTCTCCAGTTCCTTCATGTCTGTCTCATCATCCCAAGGCTTCACGTCCAAGATGATGTTACTCTTGGCAATAAGTGCTGGCTCTGCAAACAATCAGATCAGTCAACATAGATTTTGGAAGCTTTGACCAGATTTTTTAGCAACAGACTTTTTGTCTACTTGTAACACATGGTGCACAAAGTGTACTGAACTGCATCAGGGGTGAGATTTAACCCAGGAGACTAACTAGCCCGCCGGGCTAGCTAGTAAGTAAAGTGAGGTAGCCCGCATGGTTTTTAGGCAGCCCGACAATCGCGTATTTACGGCAATGTGTACAGTGCATTAGACCAACTTCTTTATCGAAAATGAGCCAAGATCGATCTTCACCATCTGAACGTTTCAGCCATGCAGTCTGAAAATTTCGTTTTCTCTTCGATTCATACTCTTTGTCACGCTCTTTCTTCTCCGAACTAGATTTCGCCTTCTTTGGCGGGGGTTCGTTGACCCCAGAAATAAAGTTCCACATTTTCGGATCAACAACCGTCCCCTTAACAATACACGTAATTTGTAGCGAGTGTCTTTTTCACAAACAAAGCAGACGGCGCGCTTGGCGCGAAAGGGAAGTAGGCAAAGGGAAATAACGCTCGCGTATGCTTTATACTCGTAGCAGACGAACAGTGACCTAAAAACGCTCTCGCTTCGGACCGAGCTTCTAGAAGTCTGCAAGTAGTATGATATCATTTTTTTTAGGTCGCCAGGCGGGCTGGCTCAATTATAAAGTGAGGTCGCCCGAGCCGGTTTTAAGTCGCCTCGGGCGACCGCTAAATCTCACTCCTGTGCATATAAAATTGCATGTTTCCTACGCAAATAATATTACAAAGCATAAAACAAAAGGACAAATGAAGAGTTCAAACCAATGTTTTGCAGAAAACGGCAAATATACTTTCTTTCGTGTAAGCAACACATTATATATGTTCAGATTACAACGTATGCTTGAGTTCGGCACCAGTAATTTTCATCTGCACCTGGAAAAGCCTTTTTATAGGGGTCGTTCTCTGGAAACATGCTGAAAGTGTGACATAGATGTAAAAAAAAAAAACTTTTGAAGAGAAAGTTGTTACATGCACAATATTTAAGTATATATTTGTCCTTTCTCCCTTTATAATTTTTTTTTAAAATTGTTCTTTTAGTTACCGAGTACCAACACCTTAAAGGTATAGGTAGAAGCATATGGACGGATGCAACATAGTAACCAAAGGAACTGCTAAAAGGTGTCCAAAACTCCTAGTTATGTAAATTTTAAAATCATTTTATAAAAAAGTATCTATTTCAAGAAGATAACATTTTAAAAAATACATTAACAAGAATTTTAGTGCTTCTGAGAAGTCATAAAATAAATACATTTTCCGAAGGCCGATCGCAACTAAGTAACTATCGGCTGTGGCTACTTCGTTGCGTCCGACCTACTTTTTAAAACTAACCCTCTCCCGACAATCACAAATAATAAATATTCACATCAATAATATTCTTAAAACTGGAAACATTATAATAATTGTAAAAATAAAGATTAAAGTTTGATTCTTTTACTTTGGTAATCAGAATATTGACGGACGCAACTTCGTGTGGATTCAAAGCAACGAAAACACTTTTTCAAATTTTGACGATACCGCGCATCAATACAGCATCTAATTATAACAAAATAGAATCCGCTACTTCCGTGACTATTTTTATACCTAAAATATAGTTCCATTTATTTTTAAACCTAAGTTATTCTATTTTAAAGGTGGACGGACGCAACTCAAGATATTAGTAACGAAGGATACCAGCAATCAAAGAACACCAAATTCTATTCATAATTGGGGTCTATCAAGATTACTTATCTTTTAATAACAAAAAAATAGTGCAGTGCTAAAAATAGAAAGCATTCATTCTCGATTATTTTGAACAACTTTAGTGAGAGGAGGCTGTCGGTGTCTGTGATATGTGAAGTAACGAAGCGTTGCGTCCGTCCAACTAGTTTTGGTGACGCAATAGATTATCAAGTGGCACCTCGACATGACGCTGAAGCGTGTATCGGCAAACCTTAATAAGCATTTTCAAAGTTTGTACCACTTTCAGCCATAAAACTGAGCGAGATAAACAAATAATCTGATAAAAAAAATTCTGACCGTCAGCATGTCACAAAATGGCGCTGTGGAATTTCATAAATTTTAGCAGAAAAACACAAATTAAAGAGAATGACTTTAGTTTTCAATGGAAATCCTTTTAAATAATATAACATTAATATATACTCAACACAATAACAACAAAACAGACACAGATAATTGGTTTCGTATATATTTTATTTGTTCTCAAAGTGAAGTACCCCCCAAGGGCAGGTTTTTGGAGACTAACCCATAGACGTATGGCCTTTAGCAGCTTCTTCAAACTTTTCATATAATTTTGATGATGTGCGCTTTTGCAGTTGTAGTGACCGCCGTGTGCAACGGTGAAGTTGATTTAGCACAGAGTGCATCTTGTGCTCTGGCCCTTTCGTAGATTTAGTCAGGCAAGGCCTCTTTTCATTGTAGGCTTTCAAAAAGCTTTTTTTTCTGGCCTGCTGTTTAGCGTTCATCTTAATTCAAATCAGGAGAATGGTCTGCATCACAGTTTTGCTTAATTTTTCGTGCTATAACACAGCACTGAGCAAAATGGAGGAAACCGAAACACAAGTGCGACGAAATTACAATATTTGTTCATGCGCCACCTCAGTAAGGGAAGCACTTACACTGGGCGTCTTTTAATAAAATTAATCTGAATTAAAACAAATTAATAAATCTTTTTAAAAATAAAAACTTCACCATATTTTTAGCAGGCTGACAAGACGACCGTACACCACCGCTAAATTGCGTTCGAATACGGCGAACGTACGGCAGGCAAGTCTGATATATATATTTATGTGCATGTGCTGAGATTTTTGACACTTTATTTTTCCTTTCTTAATCAGGAAATTCTGGGCCACCTCTCCTTGGAAAGGAGTAGCCACAGCCTGAGGCGTGCCCAAACCTGATCTACCTATTGGTTGTGGTTGTTTGTTTGTTTCTGGATTTTTTTTTTTTGGGGGGGGGGGGGGGGGATGGGGAAGTGGTTGAAATTTTGCTGGGGGAGCAAACTGGAGTACCTGGAGAAAACCCCTGAGAAATGGTCTGAGTCAAAAGTAAAAAATATTCGGAAAAACATAATGCCCAGAGACATGATTGATCCCACGCCTGTCAGGTGCCATTGGTTTTTAGCCTGTGGACAAGGCAAGTTTGTTCCGCCTTAGACCAAGTGGCCACAACTCTCTCTCTCTCTCGATATAGATCCATTATATTGAAGAAAGATTAAAAATGTATTCAAAAACTAAGAAAACATGTTTCAACCATGAATACATTGAAGATAATAAAGGACGGATCACAGAGAAGCTAAACAACCAGAACTATTAATATACGTACTGGACTAGTGACCAAGCCAATGTCAGTTGTCCATCACAATTCTCACTAACAACACTCGCACAAAAGAAACTGAAATTTGTCCGCAAGTGATGAGAGACAATCCACAAGTCAGTGACACTTGTCAAAAGTATGATCACCAGCTATGAAAACAGGGGCCGAGAAAACCGGATTTGTTGTGCAAGCTTTCAGATGTTTATATGTTTACTCACATTTGGCAAATGGACCAGTCCTTTCAGCACATTACTAGTACTTTCCAGACAATTTGTTCGCAGAAACAAAAGCAAACTCAAACCTACTTTTGGACTTCTTCTCAGAGTAAGCCTTGAGCCGCTCCTCCCTGAGCTTGTCAGCTCTCTCCTTCTCCTCCTCATCCTCAGAGCCGAAGAGGTCAAAGTCATCATCATCATCATCACCACCACCAGCAGCTGCAGCCGTAGCTGAGCCACCATAACTGTCCAGGGCTTTCTTCACGCCTGGCAAACTGTTAATAAATATTAAACTGATAGTGATGACATGCCATATAATATTTACCTGGAAAATAACTGGGAGTGGGAGCAATATGATAACAACAGCTGAAAGGCACTAATTTACAACGTTAAAAAGAAATGTATACCCTATCCCTAAAAATGTCTGAAAAGTTTGGAAGAAGAGGCACAACATTTAAAAAAATAGTTTCCTGCTAAACAAAAGACAACTTACGCATTCTGGTCCAGTGATTTGATGTGGTTGTACCATCTAAGGGCATGGGCAAAACTGGCCTTGGGTGCTCCACTTAGTGCATGAAACACCACACTGTCTGCCTGGGATGCTGTGTATCTGCCCAGAGCAAAAAGTTGGTGATTAGATGGCACCGCAAGTCTCTAGATCATATATAATTTAACTTTTAAGTGCACAATCACTCTCATAAAGAATAATTCATAAGGCAAAGTTACAAGACCTCATCAAGTAGAAAAGCACACATAGCTCAAACTTAAACAGAGAAGCTAATGTTTGCCTCTCACTAATTTCTCTGATAATTTCTCTAAATTCACAAGCCTACCCTCCACAGATTGCATCATATGCATGTTTGCTTGAAGTAGTATGTCACTGCATTCCCGTCCCGCACTAAAAAAGGGGAGACTTCAGGCAGTTCAGCGGTCGTACTTGCCTGCTTCACGGCTGCTGAGACTTGTGAGATACTTGATACTAAGTGCCTGTTCATCGGTCTGAGTTCAGATCCAAAACTTAGTAATAGTGGTATAAATAATAGTTTTTAATTTTAAAAAAAAAGGGGGGGTGGGGGGGGGGGGGGGGGGGGGGAGGGGCCTTAACAACACTTTCTGGCATGATGTTACAAGTGTTTACAATTCAATGAATTAAAACGTTAATGCGGATGTTCAGTCTACATTGTCCTTTTGCAAGCTTCAAGTAGTTTCCTCTAGTATCCCTGCCGCTGGCGAGCTGGAAGCAAGGTCTGTCAGAGTCGGACAAGCCTTGGATGTACTTGTAGGTTTTCAATCATATCACCTTGTTTTTGTTGGTGTTCCAAGTTTGGAAGCTTTAGTATTTCAGAGAAGAGAGGAGCTTGGTGGCTCAGTGCTGAACATCTTCTATATCCGCACAGAGTCTTGTGATGTGACTGCCACACAGATTGATTCTACTCCAGAATGGGGCGGACTAGGCTTATAAAGAGCTGAACATAATGGATCTTCTGTCAGGTAGTCGAAAGCTCGCCTTGTGATGCCCATTATAAGCTGTAGCTGTAATCTTGCCTAAGTGGCCTTTAAAGCTGAGGTTCTTGTTGATGTAGACTCCCAGGTCTTTGTTCACCTCACTCT
Source organism: Oncomelania hupensis (assembly GCA_036898135.1). Lineage (NCBI taxonomy): Eukaryota > Metazoa > Mollusca > Gastropoda > Littorinimorpha > Pomatiopsidae > Oncomelania > Oncomelania hupensis. Next base: position 63,965,914 of record CM072511.1, on the reverse strand, counting down.
CTTGCGGTTTAATACAATATTCTTCGCCATCTCTGGTACATCTCTTACAGTACTCTGCTTCTGACTTCTTAAAGCCTACTTATGGACGTAGGATTTCTCTGGGTGAAATCGAAGTAACCAACAGTCAGACCAAGCTTGCAGTTTGTCCAGGTCTTCCTGCAGCTCGATGGTAGTTTGTTCAGTGTCACTGCGAGTAAACAGTTTTGTGTCATTAGCAAAGAGTTTCACAGGGCTAGTACATAGGCAAGGCAAGTCATTTATGTACAGGACAAAAAGCTGTGAACCCAGATCGCTACCCTAGGCTATGGGATGCCAGATGTGACGTCTGCTTCAGATGATTGAGCACCATTGACAATGATGTCCAATGAAGTCTGTTGGCCTAATTTGACGATCTTGCAATGTATACCAAAATTGGGTCCTAAATACCAAAATCCGGCAAAACCAGGCCCTATTTACAAATAAATCAGAGAGAAATAAGTAAATAAGTATGACTGATAATAGTAATACATAGATGCATTGATTTGATGTAAAGTAGTAGTGTAGATTAACGATAAACGTTATCATAATCAATGTGAATAGTTTGTGAAAAATATTTTTTAATGGATTTCCTCAGGATTTTTCCTAGTTCCAAGACTGCCAACCTCAAATTCAAAATAAAATTAAAAGTCTGTTCCACAAGTCAAATGTATCAACGTGTAGACCGCTTTCTCTCTTTTCATAAAATGCCACAAAAACAAACTATGTAAATATTGTACCCATGATCAGGTAGTGGAGGACCAATAAAATTTTGTTTGTGTCTGTCCGCTGCAGAAAAGACTTAACAAAATAAAAAAAGAAAAAAAAAAGCTTGAAAATGCTCAAAAAAGGAAGTGATATCTAGTCGATAGCTATTTTGAATTCTAAACACACAATACTCACTAAACTCAGTTTTAATTAATTTCGGAAAGTCCTTTTCACCCCCCACACCCCTCCCCCCGGCTTCGGTATTTCGCAAGACCCCTAAACCAACTGGGAACCTTCCCCTTGGCCTTGATCAGTTGATGCCGTGTGCTGCTACCTTGGACAAAAGACTTCGGTGGGGGTCAGAATTGAACGCCTTCATTAAGTCTGTCACTCTGTGTAAATGATGTCCACTCAGCCTCCGGAATCGATAGGCCTAATCTTTGTCCAGCTCTCCATCAGTCCATGAACAGTGTCGTTCAATCACGATCTCCCCCGAAAAAAACCCCCATGCTGCTGCTTGTTGATCAAGTCATTTTCCTGTAGATGCTCTGTGATGCGCTCCCTCACAATATACTCCATTACTCTGCAGAGGATGCAGTTTAAGCTAACTAGTAAATGGTCTAGTATAGTTGCTGGTTCAGGCGACTGCCTTTTTTTTAAGATTTGCGTTACCGCCGCCTTCCTCCACTCTGGCGGAACCTGTCCATATGAAAGCGATTGTTGAAATTGGGGTGCAATAATCAGGGGGTTGAGAGGACTGTTACGCGGCGAGCCTCAAGTATCCTGTGTGGTTGCTAAGTTCAAAGTTGGCTACGCGGTATCATTAGCTGTCCCTGTCATTGTCACTCGCCGACTCGGCGTGTTTCATGTGCATCGTACGTAGCACGCTGTCAACATTTTTTTTTTTAAAGTCTTGTTTAGTAAACTTACCCTTCAATATAACTGCGGTCAGCAAGGTAATCATTCAGGGCTGTAAGACCGCTATCAGCTTTCAAGTTTCCGAATCCCATTTCGAATTTTGGAGAGAAATTTCGGGCAGTCTGTAAATGCAAAACGTGTTCCCCCGGCTAAGTTTATGAAAGAGGAAGTGCGTCACAAACATTTTCAAAAGTAAGAACTGCCTTGGAGTAATTTGTAGAAATTATAAACTTTTCTTATTTTTACTAGTACCAAATACTGGTTTCTCTTTCTTTAAATACACTATAATACGTGCTTACTTATATTGTTTTTATAATCATTATGGTTGGTTTTATTTTCTTCCTTTCGTGAGCTTCCATAAACCGGAAGTTACGGTCTGCAAGGTTTTCGTAAACTTAGAAGGTCGGACGAAAGAGGTGAGTCAAAAGTATTTATTTTGTTGTTGATTTCGCCCTTGTTACATAACCAGCATTTCATGCAACCTTCTTGATTTCCATGATTTTGTTTTGCTCATTGAGTGTTCATCCAAAATATTTTTGTTGTGACAACGTATCCGGCCCAGGCACTTTCCAGCAGTTGAAATAGATAGGTTGAAATGACGATCAAGAGGGGCCGGGTAACTCAGTTGGTCTTGCTAGTAAACGAAAGGTCGCTGGTTCGAATCCCGGATTGGTCAACGTGTGATCATATTATTTTCCCCTTTACCAACAACTGGCCCGCTGGTGTCAGTATAAATCGGTCCAGTAGTCACCTATATGCGAAAGTGTCGTGTGACTATAATCTACAAACAACAACAACGATCATTGCATCTGTCGGCTGCGATATCTCAGTCAGCATTGCACATGATGTGGGAACGAGAGTTATTAACAAGTACTTTATTGTTGCGTTTCTAATATATTCTTTGCACAGGTACAAGCAAAGGCTGTAAACTTAAACATGTAACTGTCTTTCTGCTCAACCACACATGTCATAAGCTGTGAACTTTTGGAGTCTCTTCTTTCGTCTTTATAAACTCGTAGGCCTCTGCAATTATATATTGTACAGGGTCTACCACTCACCAACTTCAATATCAGCGACTGATCCCCCCCCCCCCCCCCCCCCCCCCAAAAAAAAAAAAAAAAAAAAAAAAAAAAAACCACACAAACAAACAAACAACACCTTTCCTATCTTTTGTGTTCACTTCAAGTTCAAACACAAACGAAGGGTGCCGACGAATTACAAACAGTCATACTCATAGCAACACATTCATTTCACTTCAAACGATGTCAGCTCTAATTCACTGTGAATTTGTTTCAAAGCGAAGCCACAAAGCTGGTCTGACATCTGCACCCCAACGAATTTAATGGACTGGCTCACTTCAAATTTATCCTACGCATTCAATTCATTGGTTGAAATACATGCTACCTGTAAAGTGTAATGGAATAAGTTTCTAAAGTTGTGATTGGAAGTTACTGGTTTTTGGGATGATAGTTTGTTATAGAGTAGTCTTCCCTTCATTAGGCCTAATAGTGACCAATGAGAGTGTGCAAGTCAGTTGGTAAGTATCTGGCGTGACAAGAAATGTGGTGTCAAAATTCGGACCAGCATTTGTGACAGCGTTTTGGAACAAATTCGCAGTGAATTTGGGACTGACATCGTTTGAATGCTACCAATATGCTGCTGCGAGTGTTTGTGATTTGTCGGCACCCTCTGTTTGAGTTTGAAATGGACACAAAAGGTAAGACAGGCGTTATTTGGGGATCATTCGCTGCAAAGGAAGTGGGTGAGTGGTAGACCTTGTATAGTATGAGGCCTACAAGTCAGTTTACAAAGACAAAAGAAGAGACTTTAGAGTCTGTGATGTAACCTCAATAGTCAGTATAACGACCATGATCAACACACAAATGTGGGTATTGGAAGAAGGAGAAAACAACAAGAACTTGTTTTGTTTGGGGCCAATACACTATTGTCAACAATCTCGAACATCTCTCCCTCTTGCCCTCTCCATCTATGATCTTTTGTTATTGGTGTATTTTCTTTTCAATTCATCACTGATACAATTCTATAACATAAATGTAAGACATTCCACTCATCGAGTTAAGTTGTGAGAACACTGGAAAGTTGTGGATTACTTAGGCAATATATTGGTTTGTGTGGTTTTCCAGTCAGACCAAGTGAGCAAGATGCTGCGGCTCTGGCCCCTGCGACAGACTGTTTCAGCTGCAGGAACAAGGTTCCTTCCAGGTATGTTCTTTATTTGTGCACCAAGAATTCAGTACACGTATTTTACATGCAATTGTGTTACTGAATGTTAAGATTTTTCATTTGATTACAGATTATCTAAATGTAATGTGAAGTATAAGAAGGGTTGCAAAATAAAGAATATAAAAATACATTAAAAGGGTGGCCAGCTTTAAACAAAAATGATATGCCAAATCCAAGCCCTTCCATTATTCATTGAACTGGTAGATGCTTTTACACTTTATTAATTTGTACTGCGATTGTTGTTTGTACTTTGCAGTAAACCGTAAATCCACAGCTGCAAATCCAGCGGCACAACTGGTTGAGGTCTTTGTAAATGACAAGCAAGTCTATGTTGAACCTGGAACTACTGTTCTGCAGGTGAGTGAGTGAGATATATATTGCCATTTTCTCAGTGCACTTCAAGAAAATCAGCTTTATTTTCACGTAGCAAGTCAATGTCGTGTTGTATTTCCTGAGGTTTCAATAGACAATTTATATATTTGCCATTGCTTTTAGGATGTATTGAATAATATGCTATTTGTAATGCCGTAGGTTTCGTGGATAGTTACAGTATCATGGTTTGCTTGACGAAATAATTCTCAGTTCATGCTAAAACTTTGGAGTACCATTTGAAATTCTAGCAGCTTTTCTTTTGTTTCGCTGGTTGTTTGTAATATACTGCTGGAGTGCTGCTTCCATTTTCCCCATATTTGTTAGCATAGTTTACTTCTAAAGGGAAAAAAAAAATCTTAACAAATCTTTAGGATTCACAGAATTAACTCTGTACTTTTCATTTTAAAATTTTCAATTGTACTTTTGTAACATTAATTGCTAATAATTTTTAAGAGTGAAATGAACTCAACGCTAATTCAGATTTTTTTTTTCTCCCTTCCAGGCGTGTGCTGCAGCAGGTGTAGAAATTCCACGTTTTTGTTATCATGAGAGGCTGTCCATTGCTGGCAACTGCCGCATGTGTTTGGTGGAGGTGGAGAAATCACCAAAGGTTAATATTGATCAATATTTGCATATGATTTTCTTGCATTATAGATTATCCTCTTCTTCTTCTTCTAAAAGCAGTGTATTTCTGGGACTTTATTTGAAGAATTTGAAGAAAATCACCCCACTTTTATTATTTCTTACCTTGCACGCATATTCCTCACTTGGATGTGATGCTGCTCTGCATCTGCCATGCTTTCGCTGAGAAGGCAGCCTGAATTTCACCCACAAGGGTGACAAATGTTGTCCCCAATCCAAAAATTTTCAATCTATAAATTAAAGTCAAGAGCTTGTAAAAATAATAACCAAATAATATTTGTCCCCCATTGGATTCTGTTATGTTTTAGAAATCAAGAGTGTGTTGCATGACTGATAGAAATTGTTGATACCAGTGTTGTTGTTCTTATTCTTTAAAATTCTGCAGTAATTCTGCATCAATTAAGAAAGCTTATTTCTGCCCCATCATCTTGTATTGTCTATACCTAAAATTCAAACAAAACATGGTCAGTCAGGACCAGTGCTAATACATTTCGTAATATCCACCATAACATGAAACAGACGGGAATAAATGTATGGCTACATATAAATTTATGCAATAACTAAAGGCAATAAAACATAGAGCTGTGCACTTTTTTTTATGTGGGTTTGGACTTTAAAAAATACAAAAGGCTTTTGCACCTTCCATTAATACTATGGTTGCATAAGTATTGCCTCACTGCGTTTGGAAAAGATCCAGAAAAGTAAAACTTGAGCATGAATATTTTCTGATGTTAACCCTTAGCCTGCTGACATGTTTTTCCTGCTCTGTGCTAAAGAAAATTTTGACTAACGATTAAAAACACACAGGCCTTATTATATATGCCATTGTTGCTAAACTATTACACCTAGATATATAAAAGTATATATCAAATGAAAGGAAATTGAATAAAGATTCCAAAGAACAGACACCAAAAACTAAGATTGTTGGTTAATACAATTATGGGATGGAAAGTTAGGGGCATGAGCAAACAAATTCACTCTCACTCAACTGCACACCCATTCTTGAAGTCATACGCAAAGAATTGCAAAATAGAAATAAGATTTATTGCCAAAAATTATGTGAACCAAAATGGACTGTAATCAAAGCCTGATAAATACAGAAATAGTCTGTGTAAAAGGCAAATAATATTATTATAGATCTAGTAAAAATAATAAAGTTTTTTTTCACCTACCATCGTCTGCTAAAGATTGTAGGCGGCGATCTTCTTCTTCGTCCGAATCGTAATCACTCCCTCCAGCCTCCGTCAAATAAACATCATCACCCGCATCAAAATCTTTATCCCCACTATCATCATCAAAGTTTTCTTCCTGAAACATTTGCGGCACCTCTTCTGCCGTGTATGTTCTGCGTGCCATAATGGCGACGAACGAGGCAGAAAATTTCGCCAGCAACAAGTGCTTCGACGCGTGCTTTTTGTTTGAAAATTACCTCTAAACCAAAAGATTTTTCTTTCCAAAACATTACAGTTGAAGGGAAACAACCTTTGTTTCATAATCATGACCAAGGATTTATTTTATAAACGCTTTTACCTCCCTTATACTATCGCTCGTACAATGTACGTAGACATCACATTACACTTGCGCTAAACACTACGTACTACGTACGATGACAGCGCAGCGTAAAGGTTAAGTGTGTGCAATTTACTACATAGTATGAGACGGTGTTAGTTTGTTTGGATTCAACCAGACTGTGTTGCCGATTTTCTGAAATTGATAATTGTGTGCCAAGAACGCGAATTCTGCAGGCTGTTGCCGAAATAGTGAAAAGTCTTTTCAATGTTGACAAATTCATAAAATAAGCAACCAATGTCATGAAAACAGATGTTGATTTCATGACATCAATGTTTTTGCTGATTTCATGAAGTCGACAACAATGAACAGATCAGGCACCAAGTGAATACTTGTAACTACACGAACAGAATATCATCCATTACGTAATTGTTATGTCAAACATTGTATCAATGCTTTTACAACATCGTTCATTATTGCCAATATTGTAAAATCTGCAAAAATGTTGATTCCATAAAATTGACATCCTTTTTTCTTGGAATCAGTTGCCTATTTCGTGAATTTTGTCAGCTTTGAAAATCCTTTTAACTTTTTGGGCAACAGCCTGCTGAATTTACATTCTCAGGAAGAGGTTGCCAATTTCACAAAATTGCCAACTCAGATGCTGATTTCATGAATTCAGCAATTTCACTATTTCATTACGACATATGTGAAGATTTTATTTTTTCAAGTTGTTGGGAACTGTTTGAATAGCATATCTTTGAATTTAGCAGATATTGTATTTTTTTACATTAAAAAAACACACACTTATATTCATTACTGTTAGCATTATTTGAAATTTTATGCAGACTTAAATTCTGTTTGTAGTTTATTAATTATTTTTATGCTTGGTTATTTTTTCTAGCCTATTGCATCATGCGCCATGCCTGTGATGAAGGGAATGAGGGTGAAAACAGACTCGCTAGTGACAAAAAAAGCCAGAGAGGGTGTAATGGAATTCCTGCTCAGCAACCACCCTTTGGACTGTCCTATCTGTGATCAGGGTGGAGAGTGTGATTTGCAGGTACGCTTGCTTATTTAGTTCATTTGAAATATTACCACCAAATGAAAGGGTCAGCATGGAATTGAGTGCAATACAAGTGGAAAGCAAATTGAGTTCAAATAGGGGAATTGATACAGAATCAAATTTGGTTAACTTATATGCTGTACCTAAATAGTTGTTAAGTTTTACCACATATTCTTTGAAATGTTTAAATGTCTTATGTACATTGCCCGTCCCTACTGCTAATGTGTGAGTATTTAAAGTATTTTTTTATAAATCTCTTTCATAAATAAATACTAAACACAATCTGCTTGTTAGTGTTCACAATCTGCTTGCGAGTGTTCACAGTCATGACATATACTATGTCATGAGGTGGGAGTTAGGGGGTGTTTTTAGGGTGGGCAAGATAACAAGGGTTCTGAAAGCCTGGGATATTTCTACAGGCCTACTAGTGCCTCGGAAAACGTTATTTGCCCATGGCATTTTTCACTAGCCCCTTAAAAAAATTAAATGTTGTTAAAAAATTAGCAGAAAACAATTAAAAATTCAGAGAGTTCGGGGCTTGTAATTTTCTGAGGTTCAGCAAATTTCTGTTGCGGAAAAATATTGACACAGAGAACAGTATGGTTTTCTGCTGAACAAAAAAGTTTGACAATGATTTTCCTCCAATGAAAAAGTATTTTGTGTGAGTCTTCAAGTCAAACAGAAACACGGAACTGTGTATGCATATGTCTGAATCGTAGTCGGTAAAATGAATGCAAGATGCATTCTTCAGCGTGGCTATGCAGTTAATGATAAAGGCATAACAAATACCTGAGTTTGGATGGAAAAAGTAATGGGTGATGAACGACTAGGACAATATTTGAGGAAGATCTCAAGGCATGGAATGCTGTTGTACAGTGTGCTAATTGGAAATCAAATACCGTTTCAAGATTTTGGTTATGCATCAGAAGGTATAACGATCGATTTTAAAGCTAAATTTGGACTTTATTGGTGAATAGTGACTGTCACCTGAGCATCTCTGTGTGTCCAGTTGGACGTTGGAGAGAGAGGGGGAGGAGGGTGAAGTCATTCCCTTGCACCCTCTACCAGCACCTAGGCGGCCTCTGGACCCCATACAGTTTTCTCTAGTTTACTCCAGACCATCACAAGCCCTGAATTATTGAAAATAGAACTGGTAGAGGGACTGGATGGCAGCAAAAAATGATCGCCAGTTGGGTGGGTCAGGTACAAGGTTTACGTTGCCTGAGAGGATTTTTACTTACATTTGGTGACAGGCAGCACCCCTGATATACCACTAAAGAATTATTTTTTAACATTTCATTTTATTTTACAGCCAGTGATATAAAATGCTCCTTGCTAATAGTATTTGATTTTGTTTAGGACCAGTCCATGAATTTTGGCAGTGATAGAAGCCGCTTTACTGACATGGACTACACTGGCAAAAGGTTAGTTGGTAGATTATTTATTTTTCTTCTTCTCTTTCTCCTTCATCTTCTTCTTATCATTCCTCCAGAATATCATCATCCACCCACACATTGTCTCTGGCCCTCCTTTCCTCCTCCCTCTCTCTGTCTCTCTCTGTCTCTCTCTCTCTTACTACCTCCCTCCCTCCTTATATAATGTTAGGTCTTTGTCTGTGTATCGGGTTATCTAATTCAGAATTATTTATAGATATCCAATTTGGGTGTGTTTCTCCTGACTTGGCTGAAATGTCCCTTGTAAAATGACATTGTTTTTCATTCTATTCCTTTCCAGAGCTGTAGAAGACAAGAATATAGGTCCTCTTGTCAAGACGATCATGACGAGGTGCATTCACTGCACTCGCTGTATCAGGTATGTGCACATTTGAGTCTCATCAAACATACATGATATTACCTTTTGGTGGTGGTATTAATGAATAAATAATAAGGGTAAATAATAAGGCATTGTTATAAATGTACAAACAGTTCAGTGTGAATACGATATAGTGTTGAGAGAACTTTAAATGCAGGCGCTGCATTTAGGGTGTTGGTTATATTGTGTCATAATAGTTATGGAGAAAAGGTTCTGTCCCATGACCATCGTAAATTGGACAGCTTTGGCTCTAGCAGTATGCTACACAAGATCCCAGTACATTTGTTTGTTTGTTTATTTAGTTTTGGAAAGTGTGTTTATACACATTCTGTAAAAAACCTTTTTCTAATTCATTAGCATGTTGTGAGTTACGTTAAAGCTCATAAGTGTGGGTATAAGCTTGCAGGTTTTTTTTACTCCCATGGTAGAAATGAAAGTCTTTGTTCTCACTTTTGTAAATCTGTGCAAGGTAAATCTTAAATTTTCCCAAAATTACATATAATAAATAAATAAAATGTTAATTCGTCTGCCGTCTGGACGTGCAAATCTTGCAAGTGGATTAATATCTCAGAATCTTTTTTAACTGTCACAACCAAACTTGGCATGCATGAGACCTCATAAATAATCAGTGAATGAATGACTTCACTTTAAGGTCAAGGTCATAAGGTCAACAAATGTTAGTCACAAAATGAACATGTTTCACTAAATTTCACTTTTTTTCCCTAAGTTATTAACCCAATGCCACTGGGGCCTGTTTGAGCTTCCCCTTATTTAGTTCTCAACGTATGGGAAAGAACTCTGCAAATTGCGCATTCCATGCTTAGCGAAAAAAACAATTAAAAATACAAAAAGAGGATTTACACCTGTTTTAATGTGATAAAAAATACCACCAATTGTTCAATTTTTACACTTTGTGTTTAAAATTTGTGAAGTTGGTACAGAAAATGCACACAAAAAATACAAAGACAACAATTTCATGTTTTCACATACTGTATGTGGGGATTAAACTAATTTTTTTAGGGCTACTGTTCAGCACAGAGTTGGCGAAACAAGTTGTTATTAAAAGCACAAAGTATGCTGATCTTAACTGAAATAAAATTACCAAAATGGAAGAAAAACATGAGGAAGAAACAGTGTAATAAAAATGTAACTGAAGAAACTTGAGGAAAACTTGAGGAAAATCGGTTGTGTCCACTTGTTTTGTATAAGGCTGTTCTATAGTATCATGTTACAGTATTAAAATGTTATTATTTGCTTTTTGTGTGTGTAGATTTGCAAGTGAAGTAGCAGGTGTAGAGGACCTAGGTACGACAGGGCGAGGCAATGAGATGCAGGTGGGGACCTACGTGGAGAAGATGCTGAAGTCAGAGCTTTCTGGTAATGTGATTGACCTTTGCCCTGTGGGAGCTCTGACCTCCAAGCCCTATGCCTTCACTGCCAGGCCGTGGGAGACAAGGTTAGTTAAACTAAACTGTTTCAAGTTATTAAACTGTAGTACATACACTTATACTCACAATTTTGAGGCCAAAATAAAGTGTGAAATGAGAACAACTGCCACAATTCGAGGGAGAATATGGGATTCCAATCAGCGCAGTGCCAATTACTTGGCACACGCTACTTTCAGTTTGACTATTGATCTGTTAGAACATCAACCCTTTACTAGTGCTCGACCTCTAGTATGCACTTGCAGATTGCCTATGGCGGATTGTGTGACTAAAAGATATTATTTTCAGTGTTTCTATGGGGTGAATACGGTGACAAGCACAATGATGACTAGCAGTGTAACCCACTTATTATTTGTTGTTGTTAGGATCAAGATAGTTACTTCAATTAACCTAGTCTGTAGAGTACAGAACCCATGTAATGAAAAACAATACATGTCTTTGATAAGATACTACACTACGTTGAGTGCACTCTTCTATCTTCTTTTCCTTTCAGTAACATAGTCAGTTGACGGATATTATTGCTGACAGGCACTGGTTGTTACGTTTTAGGGACACACCAACTGAGTTGACAGTCAAAATATGAATTTGGTACCTGCTTGTGTATTGTGTGTAGAAAAATTGAGAGCATCGATGTGATGGATGCCTTGGGTAGCAACATCGTGGTCAGCATGAGGACTAACGAGGTTATGAGGATCTTGCCTAGGATGAATAACGATATCAATGAGGAATGGATCTCGGACAAAACGCGCTTTGCCTATGATGGCCTGAAGCGTCAGCGTCTGACAACGCCCTTTGTGAAGAACTCCAAAGGAGAGCTGGTGCAGGCAGACTGGGAGAAAGCCTTTGTCACCATCGTTAACAAGGTAAAATGTGTGAGGAAAAAAGCCACAATCCATGGACCTGAATTTGAAACATTATTTTCGCTTGCTCCCTAAAAAGAAGCAACTGTAATTTGTATTCAGCATAATTATCAAGGTGTAATTTCATTGAAGTGAAGTTTTAAAAGTTCGCTTGTATTGAGGTACCTGATTTTTTTAAAGCTTGATTCGGGAAACCTTTATTTTGGAGGGGGAAACTAGTAAATCAAGACTCTAGTTCAGGTCTATGCATTTTCAGTTTAAAGAATGTTCAAGATAACTGGACTTTAAGAGGTGCAGAAAATCACAAATTGTTATTTCCTTGTCCGTATTAGATAAATTGTCCAAAAAAAACCAAGAAATTAATTTGGGGCATTCTCTAATTTATTAATTTATTTATTAACTTTCAAAACTGTTATGTTCTTTTTACTACTTTGTGCTGCTCCTTTCATAATTATAAAACTCACAAAATAACCAATTTATTCGCCAAATGACAATAGCAAGCATTGCACAAAAAACGTGCCCTGATTGTTACAAAACCGTGGGTTTGGTTAAAGTTCCCCCAGAAGTATTTTGAAGTTACTGATTTTCAAAGGAAAACAAAATTACAGCACTTGGAGTTTATTCCATATTACCTTCAAATTATTTTAAATTTGCCAGTTCTTAGTATAATGTCTCTTACACTTCGGTGGTGAAAGTGGTGTGAAAACGTTGTTATTATTTTACAGTTGAAGGGAGTGGATGGCAGTAAGATGGCTGCTGTGGTTGGAGGTCATGTGGATGCAGAAGCCCTGACGGCATTAAAAGACCTGATGAACAGGCTGGGCTCCGAGACACTCTGCACTGAGGAGGGCTTCCCCATGGAAGGATCAGGGTGAGAAATATTATTGTGTCATTGGTAAAGGAGTGGAGTCGTAAGTAATGGTGGTGTTGTTAAAGCTGTTGGTGTGGATAGCTAAACTGTGTGAGACTTCTAATTCTTTGAGCAATACGTCAGATCTAAGGAAACTGACCACACTATTTTTGGAACTTTCTGCATTCTGAATGTAAATATTTTATAACTAGAGAACACATTTTACGCTTTCTGATCTCCCACAGGATATGCTTTGCCTGCAGGACCCCGCTACAACTAGAAATACGCGTTGCATGAAATTGAGAGAATTTCTGTGTGCAATGAACAAATAAGCTAATGATATGATTTTTTATAAATTTCAATATATATATAAAGATATAAACAAATAAAATATTAATTGGATTCTTAGAAGTAAAATTCTTGTGTTAAGAAATGAAAAAGAACGTTTCAGCCAGTGCTTATGTTAGTGCAGTAATGGAATGTTATTCAATTTTTATGTCTGCGAGTACAAGCTAAATGGAATAAACAGACAGTTGATTTTTCACCATAAATGTTTTTGTAGCTCTGACTTCCGATCAAACTATCTGATGAACACAACCATCGCTGGAGTAGAGGATGCTGATTTGGTGCTGTTTGTGGGCACCAACCCTCGATACGAAGCCCCCGTCTTTAACGCCAGAGTGCGAAAATGGTAAGAACTTTTTTCTTTTGAAACTCAGAAGTTGGAGTAAAATAAATTTCCCCTCCCTCTGTTGCTGGTATATCTTAAATGTTAATCTCCTTTTATATGTTATTTCTTTTTTTATTTCATACCAGTTAAAATAATAATAATAAGGGTATTAATAACTATATTGTTATTAGGTTTATCCTGCTCTGAAGGTGAGTGTTGTGTAACAACTTCTTTATGTTTGTTTCAATTAAAATTGTTATCCCAATCCTCCAGCTAATTGTTATTATTTTCCATTATAAAATATTGTTTAGTTTCTCGCTTTCCCCTCTATGGCCTTGCATCATAATAATTGATAATTATACTTTGTTCCAGCTGGGTCCATAATGAATTGAAAGTGGCCATGGTCGGAACTCCAGTCAACCTTTCTTACGATTACGAGGTAAGTTTTACTAGGAGTATTAATATTTTGATGTTAAAAAGGAAAAACAACACAACCACATTGAAGTTTAGCTAAGTAAAATTGGAATAAAATGTAACAATAAAATAAAATTATATAAAATAAATATACTAAAATAAATTAAGAGAAAATATGTCTTCAGGTTTAGAGTGTAGAGCCCAGGGCATATGCAGAGGTGCCAACCAGTACGGATTGACCGTATTTAATTCCGGCGAAGTGAATTAAATACGGAAATACGGTAGCTTTAATAAAAATACGGAGGAGAAGTTGCCGATCGTTTATCCGTTTACCAGGCGTAGCGGCCGAAGGTCTAAACAGGCAAAACACCAAAAAGCGTCCGTATCAACCACTGGTTATATTCCCGCGTTGTTTGAAAGATTGCGAGGCTTCCGGCAATTGACTTCCGGTTTATTCTGTTGTGAAAACAATCGACTGCATGTACACAAGGTTTCTCTTTGATGCGTTCGTTTTTTCAATTAAAAAAAAAATTGTGTGAGTGTCTAAATTGGATGGTTTGGATTCTTCAACTGATAAAGGAGAGTTTACAGGCTTCCATTTATCAGACATTAAAGTGAGAGAAATAGACTTTAAGTCGGAGGAAGAGATCGGTACTGACATTAGTGTCAGTAGCATGCCAGATGGGCAGGGAAGTAAAGAAGAGGAGGAGGCTTGTTTGGACTTTTTAAAACTTTTTTTTGTAAACACATGGAGTAATAAAAAACAAGACATAACAAGAGAAGCATAAAAAGGTAGATAATCAAAAAAGAATTTATTTCTGTTCATTTTGCATTTTATTTCATTGAAATTTATGCACTAATACCTAAGAGTAAGATGTGGTATTTTTACTAACGTACCCCGAAATATCTCTAAATTATAAAATGTCTTGCCTGTTTAGAGCTAAAAATAGACTGACGTGTTCCCAGTAAAGGGTTATCTTTGCCAGTGGTGCTTCTGTACCGGTTTCTGGTCTCGTAATAGTTCTCCTGCACTCACTGAACGTTCAACAAGCTGATTTTTATGGTGATTTTATAGTAAAACAAGTGTGATGTTCAACAAGCTGATTTTCATTGTAATTTTAGAGAACTGAACATAGCCTGCTGTTTTAGAGGGAAGCCTGTCGTTATCTTAAAGTGTCATTGGCTGGGTTTTGCGAGAAAAAAAATACTGACAAGTGTTAAAAAATACTGACAAACAGGTCCGGAAATACTGACAAGAAAATTAGGGGGTTGGCATCTCTGCATACGCAATACAATACAGTGCACTTTACCTTTTAATTGGAGAATGAAGTTATATCATATATGATGGTCCAGAGGGGAAGGGGGGCAGGGAAGGGGGGGGGATGGTCTGGTAGCTTAATTGATAGTGAGCTGGTTTCCCACACCAGCTCAATTCCTATGTGAGTAGCACTGTTTAGTGCCTCTACATTTTGCTTGCTGCGGGCTATTTAAAGCTTGCCTGCACACTCCCTTCCAGTGAAAGGAAAGGAAAGGAAGCATTGGCGAAGCTATTTATAGCTAGCCTGGCTGACCTAACCTCAAAATCTAAAAAGCTTTGGTTGAGTCACTGTGAATTCCTATTCTGAAGGTCGAGGGTTCGAAACCCGCATGGGACGCACTTACGTGACTTGGGTCCAAGACTTTTCAGGACACCAAGAGTTTTCTCAGTGTATTTAAGTTTTCTCCGGGTACTCTGGTTTCCTCCCTTCCATTCAATAATGGTACTGGAGGCAGTCAATCGAAAATTTCAAAATAAAAATTTATTTTTATTCAGACTTCCTTAATAACGATCTCTTCAGGTCACCACGCTTTGAGTTTGTTTGAAGAAAAAGCACGTAGTAGCATACTGTATTATTATTATTTCTGTAGTATATGGTAGGACAGATTTCTGACAATTTCTTCTCTAAGGAAGATTTGCTTTGTATTATATCGTATTGTATTAGGTATAAAAGATTTCAATTTTGCTTTGGTTGAAGGCCACGTTTATTTTCTAACGATTTGTGGTTTTTCTGTGCAGAATCTTGGCGAATCGGCATCGGTGCTAGAGCAATTGAGCAGTGGGAAACATCCATTTAGCAAGGTATGTTTTCTTAGTGCAGATGTTTTAGGAAATTGTGCTTTCGAAATTTTTGTGTGTGGTGGTTTTTGTTGATTTTGAAAAACGGTGCAAGAATAAAGCCTTTGTTGAGTCATTGTGCTTCAGTGTTCACAGAAAATAAAATAAAAGCTAAAACCACAAATTCATGGACATGACTTTGAGGTGTGTATTGGCTAGGGATCCATTTGGATTTATAATTGCATTGAATTCTGTTCTCTTTGAACCCCTTTTTGTGTTAACATGTGCCAGTAGCAATCGGTTTCTTCAAATTTATCAGTTTTCCAGTTTGTGTTAACAGACATTGGAGGCAGCTAAGAAGCCAATGATAGTGGTGGGCAACAGCTGCCTGCAGGGCAGCGACAGTGGAGCTATTCTCGCTGCCGCTTCTGCCATTGCCAACAAGCTGCAGGCCAAGGCAGGCAGTGATTGGAGAGTTCTTAACATCTTGCAGAGGGTGAGGAATTCTCTGTATGTGAAGGGTCTTGTGTATAGTTACAGTCATAAAATAATTAAATACTAAAACAATTTACCATCATTTTTTTTAAAAAGGGTTTGGGAGTTGAAGGGTTGTTTGTGGAGGAGGGGGTGGGTGTAGAAGATAGATTGTCTTTGTTTCTGCCGTCTTCAGATTACAGCACTACTTTGTTCCAAAGTATTTTATAATATCAATTCAGATACTTAGTCCTCTTCTTAAGCCTGAAATGGAGGTTGGAAAAGCTACTTCTGTGGCGTAAAAGACACCACGTAAGCAGTTTTTGATTGTTCCCAAAATGGAAATGAAAGGGATTACGCAACTTTCTAATTGCTGATTCTAAGACCTAGTGCGCTAATACAATTATGGGCAGGTGGCAATGCTGGACCTGGTGTAACCACTTTCGAAGTCTGACTATACAACAATTAGATTTGTTGGTCCTTTTATAATTCCCGCTTCTTGATTTGCCAAAGTCTTGCTTTTCAACGTCGTGTTTGCAAATCAGGTGGCTAGCCAAGTGGCAGCGCTGGATCTGGGTTACACAGCAGGCGTAGATGCCGTGAAAGCCAGCAAGCCAGAAGTGCTGTTCCTGCTGGGAGCCGACGAGGGCAAAGTCCACCGATCTGACCTCGCCTCTAAGTCTTTTGTCATTTACCAGGGTAAGGTGTGCATGTTCATTTTGTGGTGAGTTTTGTGGGTGGCTTATCTGTCTTGGATAGCTTAGAGAATTGGGGGTGTTGGGGAAGGAGGGCAGGGTGAGAGAATGGAGCTCAATGACTAGTTTTTCAATTTTTATGTTGGATTTGGAGAAGACAAAAAGAAGACAAGAGCATTGTTGAATAACTGATGTATAAGAGTAGTAACCTGGCTGTGCTACTACGTAAAATCCTTTTCAAATTTAGAAGTGTAGTAAATACTGTTGTTTTACAGTGTGATCTTTTTCTTTCTGGCTTTATTTAGTTATGTTATTTACATATGAAAGCATTTTATGGGTTTGATCAAAGAGGTTAAAACAGAAAGAGAGAGAACTTGTTAATAGCGATTACTAAAGAAACCAAGGCGAGCAGCAGCGAGTCCCGTCCCTTGGTTGTAGGAGTATATCATCAGACACGCTTCGTAACCATGTGTTGATTTTAAAATTATGATTGTTGTGCTAGAACAGAACAGAATAACCAAAGACTAAATATACTGAAATTGAAGCTGGCTACAACAGGCAATATTTCTACGTTTTGCATGCAAGTAATTCTCTACATAACTCTTATCATGATCAAGCGTATAAAAAGAAAAAGCTTTATTGGTCAATATGCTCATGAAATATTTATATCTTTATTGGTCAATATGCTCATGAAATATTTATATTTATAATTTCCAATGTTATTTACTTGAAAATGAAGAATATTTGTGCATTCCCCCATATTTAAACCCACAACTCATACACACACATTACATACACTCACAAATAAGCGTTGATGGAGGAAGGGAGAAAAGGAATGGAAAATAAGGAAAAAAATATTTGTTTCAATGAATTTCAAATCCCATAGATATTTATTATATACTGAAAGAAATGTATCCAATAATTACATAACATCTGGAACATTGAACTGCATTGCATTAAAATAGTAATTGATAAAAGTGTATCCTTTTTTGAACAGATTAGTCTTTAGGAGACTCCAAAAATTATATTGGTAGTTGTGGATCCACTGCTTACATCTATCTGTGAAGCAAATGCATAGAAATCAAAAGACATTTTTTAATTCTAGTTTTTTTTTTTTCTTCTTTCAATTTTTTGTTTACATAACTTTTTCATACAAATACAAATGAAAAATAAAAACGAGCATGGGTTTCAAAACAAAGCTCATGCATAGTTCATACACATGCATAGTATATACATGTATCTTAAATATGAGATTTAAAAATAGATCTATCGTATAACGAAGTAGGAAACAATATCATCAGATACTCCAGGAATCTGCCTATGCATACAGCACACACTAACATTCACATCATGAATACCACCAAAACACATATATTCACTCACCTTTTGCCATCTTTGGTTAAACAGAAAAACACTTTTCCTTTGCAGGGTGACTTCTTGCGGAAATTCTTGCACCCGAAGGCTGTGCAATGGGTTCTTCCTTGTTTGCTTCCTTTTTCTTCTTTTGGCCATGAGCCATTTTGGGATTATAGACATGCAAAGAGAAGGGGCATAACTCTTTTTTTGCTTCCTCTGATCTAAGTTTGGAACCCACATCTTTCCTTCCCATCTTTTTTTTTATTTAATTTTCCAGTTGGCAAGTGGAAACATTGAAGAAAACCAGAGAGGAATAAAAGAAATACATATATTTTTTTATATTTCAAACTACAAAATTAATGCACTTTTCAGCTGGATTTTATTGTTTTAGTCGCATCTTTATTTTTTGTCATCGTTTATATTATATCTCCTGTTTTGTAGTCTTCTTCTGTTTAAAATGCAAGGCCTGATCCTGAGCAATATTTGACATGTAACACACAGAGTTCATATTTATATTTTAACTTTTCTGTGTTGTGCTTCTAAAGGTCACCATGGTGATGCCGGTGCCCAGATGGCGGACGTGATTCTTCCTGGAGCAGCGTACACAGAGAAAGATGCCACGTACGTCAACACAGAAGGTCGTGCTCAGTTGACGAGACAGGCAGTCACACCCCCTGGCATGGCACGAAATGACTGGAAAATTCTGCGTGCTCTTTCTGAGGCATGTGTTTTTCGCTTTGTGTGCTTTTACTTTTACCACTCCTTAGGCAAAGGAAAGTTTTTCTAGTAAGAGTTTGAGGTAAGTGTTTCTCATTGTGTGCTGTTACTTTTGCGGGTCTGAATGTGCACGAAAATTTTTCTCCTGGGTTCAACTGCAAAGACCATAAAATGTTGTAAACCATTTTTTATTTCTTATAGTATTTGTCAACAAACTTACTTTTAAATACAAAACAAACGAACAGCAACAACAAAATCCCCCAAAAACAGCAAAAATTAAAAAGATGCATGTCAGATCAACAACAACAACAAAGTTTGTATGACCAGAAGGATTAACTGAATCTGATGAAGAAGTGGTAGAAATAGGAAAGATGATCAAGGGGAACCTTGGGAAAGGAAAAACAAACAAGAAATATAATACTTGAGCAAAAAACAAAAAGATCCATGAAAAAAAAAAGAATGAAAACAGCTTGGTGTGATGTAAACAGAGAACAAACTAAGAAACGTGTAACAGTTATTTTTTGGTAAGAATTGAAGTTAGACTGGTAAGATTATTTAGAGAATAAACTTTGAACCTATAAATAGAGAGATAGTGACTGTCATTCTTCAATGTTTTCTTGTTCGTACCTCCTCATTGATCTTAGCACTTTGATCTATATTGAATTTTATGAAAGTAACAAGATTGTGGTTATTACTATTTTAGACAGGGGTGTTGAAATGCAGAAATTTTCACTCACCAACAGGGCTAGCGACTCGGGCATCGTTAACTCACCTGCAGCGTTTGTCAGTAGCCGAGAAACAACTTTCACCCCAACATACCAGAAAACAGTTTGCGATGTGGTGAATCAAAACAGTCATTGATATTAGAATGGGTGGAGGGACAGGACAGCAGCAAAAATTAGTAGTAGTATTTGTTTGTTTATTTATTCTTTTTATTGCAGCTTCTTGGGGAGACCCTGCCCTATGACAAGCTGCAGGAAGTGCGACAGAGGATGGGAGAGATCTCGCCCAATCTGGTCCGAGTCGGAGCTGTGGAGGAGGCTAATTTTTTTAAGCAGGCTGTGGATGCAGCTCAGGTATGACAGACAATGCATTTTTTTGTCCAGGTGGAAAGGGAGTGGGGCTGGACAGGTGGGATAGGGGTGGACGTTCTGCTAAACCAAGAATTTCTGAACTGCAGACTGAAGGACATTCCAAGAAATCAAATTTTACTTGACATAATATTAAATACCATGTCTGTCAATGACTGGGCAGCATGGGTTCACAGCGGTTCTACTGAAGCTTTTCAGATTTTGAGGTTGGATCAGCCAGGCTAGTTATAAAAATTCACTTTGTGTGTGTGTGTGTGTGTGGGGGGGGGGGGGGTAATAGGTTTTAACCTCATTGATTTTTATTGTCATAGTTCTCATTTCTTGCGTGTACCCTAAGCTTGCTACGATAGCTGGGAGTGAGTGGTGTAGTATAAGTGTTCACACCATTATTGTTGTTAAACTGTCTGCAGCATTTGTCAAACGAACTGCACTGAATTTAATGAAACTCATTTGTTTCTTCTATCTTTTTTTGCAGTTGACGAAAGCAACCTTGGGCAACGAATCACTGTCACCACCACAGAAAGAACTGCAGGACTTCTACATGACGGACGCCGTCAGCCGAGCCTCCCCTACCATGGCCAAATGTGTACAGGCCGCCAAAGAGGCCAAGGGCAGCAAGTACTGACCTTTGACCTGACCTATAAACTGTGAACTTGACCCTCATGGCAGTGTTTGTGTAGTGTAAGGAGAGAGGTAGAGTAACCATTTGAGACACAGGCTTCGTTCAAATCACGCTGAATCTGTGTGTAGTTTTATCTTATCGCCTGATACTCGCCGCGTCCCATTTTCTACCACAGGAGCATTTTCCAGACTTTCAGATGTACCTGCAGTGTGGTAACAATACAATACTATATAATAATTTTGTGCTACAGGAGTACTTATATACAGTTTTCAAACGTCTGAATTATCAAAATAATTGGTTTTTCATGTTAAATAAAGTTGAAGAAGCTGTTTGTAACAGCAGGTCCATGCAAGATTTTTGGAAGAAAAATTATGGTATATGAGCAGAGATGTCTATTTGAAAAATAACATTTGAAATAGATTTTCTTAGTGCAGCATTTTTTTTCAAAGAGTTATTTTCATTTGGGCTTTGACTTATTTGCAGTCTTGCGTTTTTCTCCAAACCCGTCACAGATTTAGTGTGAATGACATAGTACTGAATAACTGTTTGTGGATGTACAGAACGTTTGAATATTATTTAAAAGCGGATTGTTACCAATATGTACCTTGAAGTTTGCCTAGG
Organism: Oncomelania hupensis; assembly: GCA_036898135.1. NCBI lineage: Eukaryota > Metazoa > Mollusca > Gastropoda > Littorinimorpha > Pomatiopsidae > Oncomelania > Oncomelania hupensis. The sequence continues at coordinate 63,944,718 of CM072511.1, read as the reverse complement.
TACCATTGGCCTATGAGCTTGAATCTGTGAGGTGATAGATACTCTCTTGACAGAAAAAAGAAATATTGAAGAGATTTCTGTGGAAGGTCTAGCGATGAAATGAGGTAAATCAGTTGTATCTTTTTGAACATTGTGATCAGTTGTTTGTGAATGTTTGGTGTCAAATAAAATGTTGACAATTTTTTTCCCTTTGTATGTATTTCTTTACAATGGGTCTGATTGCTGAAAAATTTAAACATTTATTCATTGCATTCAATCAGCACATTTAGCTTTGCTGTACGTCCTATTAGGAAGAAAACATTTCATTATTCTATAACTTTGAATGAATGCTGACACTTACATTTTGAGCTTATAAAGTGCAAATTCCTGTAATAGGGATCTCTTCAGATTGCAGCACTTCGAGTTCGACTGAAGAAAAAAATATGTGATAGCATCCTGTATTATTATTAATATTATTAGTATTATTATTATTAATGAAATAAAATCTCACCATTTCAATGTTTTGAGTACAGAGTGGGAAAATTAATCAAAATGAGTGTCATTGGTGATCACTGTAAAGCGCAGTGTGTTCTGACATAGCCTCGGGTATTTATCAATATATTGTGTATTATTATGTTTACTATTGCTATTATTAGCCCAGGGTGAGGAAGTAGCATAGTGGCTTTGGCACACGCTAAAAACGTTTAATTAAGCCATATTAGGCTTGGCTAGTACTTGAAAGGATGACTGTCCTTGGCCAGTAACAACCAAACAACACACGCAAAATAAAACAAGCACACAACCCATCCACACTCCACACAGCTGTGAATGGACACTTGGCTCTGTTTAGAACTGGGGAAGGTAAGGAGAGGAGATAAGCACCGCCCTCATGCTGGCTCAGAGAAAAAAGAGGTCCTAAATGCCTCTCTCACAAATGATTGAAAGATTGCAGGAACACCTTTACATTTTTATAATTAGCCCTGAAGGGGTCTTCCAATGAATACTACCCCTTGGGGTCATGAGCAATCTTGCCACTGTAGATTGTTCTAACCTATAAAGGGAAAAGTGAAAGCCCCAGTTGAAAACCTGTCTTGCCTTTGTAGGCATGACAGATTCACTGCGGCAACAGTACCCCCGTTGGAGTGCCGGGGGTTTCAGTATAAATAGTATCCCCACTTTATGGAAATTTAGTGCTTTAAATTCCCACTGTTGCTATCTTCCTCATTTACTCTTTCCCATTCCTGCTCTGTCCTATCACTCTGCTATACTAACTTCTTCTTCGCTAGATCAATGACCTACCTTTTTTCTTGAAAACTCTTCCTGGACAAGACTCCTTGTTTGTGTATGAGGTCTGTTGGATCAGCTTGGGAGTGTTGGATGCTTTCTGCTGGGTGGTCACTAGGGCTTCCTATGATGTTAGTATTTAGCAATGTAGGCATTTTATATGTATGTGTTTTGTTGATAATTTATAATGATGTTTGTATTCTATTTTGTTTTTGTAACCGGGGGTTCGCGTAGTTGAGGTAAACCCTCAGCCGCCCCCTGCGTGGGATGTCTTTATTGTAAAGTGACTGGCCGGTGGAGGGCATTCAATTTTCCCACTAGGGTTGTTTCAGCAGATCTTTTATGCGGATCGGGGGTTTTCCGGTCCTGATTTGGCTCGGAAGAGTCCGCTGGACCTAAAGCAACAATAAATCAATCAATCAATCATTCCAATGAATACAACGTGCAAATTCAGGTCTCTCAGGTGCACAGGCATTATTGCTGATATAATTCAAGGCAGTACTAACTATTGTTCCTAGGGTCTTGGCTAAAGTTGAAACAGTTCAAATAACGTGATCGCCAGTTTCTGTATTTTGGAATTTGGCCAAGTTAGTCCTTGAGTCTTCTAGGTGACTAGAACAGCTCCAAATTGCCTGCACACACCAGTTTCCAAATTTATAATCAAACACACTAGAAGTAACATGACTTACCATATTATTGGTAAATAATTAAATACTATAAAGAGAAATACTGAATTTTTATTAAGCTACCTCATGGTAATAAACTGATCCATTTATTTTTGTAGGTAAAAGTATAAAACGATCAAAAATGAAGCAATGCTACCATTTTTTCTTCAGCATGTGTGTTGTGGTACAATCGTTTCGGAAGTGTTAAATATATATATATATATGAGAGAGAGAGAGAGAGAGTGAACCCTGTGTGTTCGGGCACTGAATAGAGTAGACCCAATGTTTCCAGGCGTATCGTAAGAGGCGACTAACAGGGGTGATGTCAGCACGGCATCACTGGGCGAAAGTCTTCTACACAGAAGTCACCGGCCAGGACGTAGGAAACTCATTTTATATATATGTGTGTGCGTGCGTGCGTGTGTGTGGGTGGTTGTGTGTGTGTGTGTGTGTGTGTTATCGATGGTAAACAAAAACAATCTCGTGTATTTATTACTGGAACAGACGCCGCTGGTGAATGTCACGATCAACTATTTCGGTAAAAGACGTCCTCAGGAGTTTAAACCCCCACTAAGTATGCAACACTAGCGTGGATCTTGGCGATATACAGGGTGTTCCAAAAGTCTTGGGCACATTTGAAGTCCCCATATCTCAATTACTATGAATGGTAGTAAGATAAAAGTTGTGTCATTTTAAAGCTAATTACATTAGGTTTTTTGTAAAGGTGTTGATTTTTTTTATTTCTTTTCAGACCCATTAATGGCGTTCACTCAACCAGAAAATGCTGGGACGCGTTTGGCAAGAATTTGACTATCGGCTTGATGTGTGTCGTGTGACCAATGGTGCTCACATTGAACATCTTTGAACATTTCATGTAAAAAATTGAGATTACAAGCTTTCTGAATTTACCAGATGCGTTTTTATATTCTTAATAGTTTCGGAAATATTCAATGTCAAAATGTGCCCAAGACTTTTGGAACACCCTGTATAATGCCCACCCCCCCACCCCCACTTACCCTCCTTTCATAAGACTTTAACTGCTTTGTATGATCTGGTCCTACTTAACAATATATAATGCTCTTTACTCTCCTATCATAAGATCTTAACTGCTTGGTATGATCTTGTCCTTTTCCTTCTTGGATTAAGCAGCCGCAATCTGGATGGTGCTGTAGTCAGACCTAGATTGCACACCTAGATTCACTTCATTCATCCTGAGTTTCGAAACTTGATCTAGTTTAGATTTGGGATATTATTTGTCATCCATGCAGGCGAAATTGGACAGCCGAATAGTCTACAACGTAATAGGCTACCTGCATTTTTTTTTTAATTTTCATAATCTGACACTCACTTTTCTTGCAAGTGAGCGTCAGGATCTTTAAAGTCGGTTTGGTGGAATGCATGCGTGCGCAGACTATAGAACTCAGATATATAATAGGGTTGAGAGCATAAAGACAGTGTCATATCTATCAAACCTATACTAGAGCTGAGAATGTCAATTGTATAGAAGGCTACAATAGGGCTGAGCGGTATAGATAAAGACAGTGTCATATTATCAAGCCTACACTAGAGCTGATATTTTCAAGAATCTAGAAGGCTACAATAGTACTGAGATTGACGACCGTAAAGACAGTATCACATTAGTGTCAGTTTCATAAGGGCTGAGAATGTCCGCGATCTAGTTCAGGTGGAGTCTCGGTAGTCTCTTATAATCTGAATAAAGTCGTAAAGGGCGGTGAAGGAGTAGATTTGGATCCTATCCTATCCTATCCTGTCCCATAACCCGAAGGTCGTAGGGGCACCACAGATGATCGTTTAACCAGCATACTCCATCTTTCTCTGTCCTCAGCAGCCCTCATGGCTTCGCTCAGTGTCAAACCAGTCCATTCTCGAATGTTGTCCTCCCACCTCTTTTTCGGTCTCCCCCTTCTTCTACCTCCTTGCACTGTGCCTTGCAGAATGGTCTTTGCAAGGCCTGATGATCTGGTGACGTGGCCATACCATCGGAGTTTCCGTTTCTTCACCACTGTGAGCAGGTCATCGTGTTGTCCAATGGCTTGTGTGATGGTCTGTCGGACTTCGTCGTTGGTGATGTGTTGGGTATAGGAAATGCACAGAAGTCTTCTGTAGCACCTCATCTCCATGCTTTGTATTCTTCGTTGGAGATCTGCTGTGAGATTTGGATACCCCGCTATATATCAGTATATAATGAAAGTGCAGTCTATCACATTGGGGTGAGGGGAGGGGGGGAAGGTGCGACCACAGCCGCGTTTTACAACAGTATTCCCTTTTAACCTCTAAGAAATGTCGTCCTCGCCGGTTGCCTCCTCTCGTACGGACATGGTGAGAGACCAGATCTGGTTAGTTAGTTAGTTATATAGATTAACGTCCCCGGACACATAAGCGTATAGGGGACGACCAGATCTGGTTGTTGTTGTTTGTAGATTATAGTCACACGACACTTTCGCATATAGGTGACTACTGGACCGATTTATACCGACACCAGCGGGCCAGTTGTTGGTAAAGGGGAAAATAATATGATCACACGTTGACCAATCCGGGATTCGAACCAGCGACCTTTCGGTTACTAGCAAGACGCTCTTACCAACTGAGCTACCCGGCCCCACCCGGATCTGGTTCGTTTCGTTTCGTTTATTAGATTAACGTCCCTAGAAACCGAAGCTTATAAGGGACAGGTCGGATCTGGTCTGGTTTTTATGCCTTTTATAGAACCATGACCCTTGTTAAATTTGTTCTTAACATAAACTTAATAGGACGTAAAGCTTCGCTTAGCGCATAGTCTTGGCAATGGTTCAAATAACACGGCTCAATAGTCTTTATTTGATCTGGTTTTTTTTTTTGGGTGGGGGGGTGGGGGGGGGGGAAATGTGGCCAAGTAGTGTCGCTCGCGTTCTAAGACACATAATAAACATTTACAAAATACACATTCATTATTATCACACAACACAAGCATACTACATAAAACTTATGTCCACACAAGCTGATCACAAATCGCACGCACTCTCTCGCAAGATAGGGTGATAAAGAAGGGGAGAAGGGGGGGGGGAATGGTATTGAGTATTTAAATTGTCATTATTGCAAAAAATAATCACTATTATTACTATATATTACAAATCATTCTATTACGTTCTAAAGCAATCCATTATTATTTTCATAAACCTAGCCAATTTCAGCAGAATAGTCTTATTTTTCGTTGAAAATAAATTAGAAAATTTAATAGCATTGGGTCGCACACAGAAAAACTTTTTAAGCAGTTCTTTTCGATCATCGTCGAAATGTGGACATATAAAAAATAAAATGAAATTCATCTCCTAACTCATTAAAAGTACATTTATTACAGATTCTGTCACATTTCTGGATTCCAAGAAACCGTCCCCTTTGCACTGGTAGCTTATGGTTTAAGGTTCTAAATTTTATGACAACAGCAGCTAGGCTGGCGGGCAAAACTGTCAAATATTCTTCAAATTCAAAATTTTCTTTAAACATTCTATAATTATAATATAAATCATTTGTGGTAATTTCTGAGTGCCAGTTTTGTACGTGTTGATCCTGCAGCCTTTTCTTTATCTCTTCTGTAAACTCTTCGGCAGAAAAATTCGAGCCTTGAGACTGATCATACCAAACATTTTCTAACCCTAGTTTTTCAAGAGAATTCCTGACACAGTCTAAATAATCATGTTTGTACAAGTTTAGTTCGTACAGCTTCAGCAGATACCTGTAAACCACACAAGATAATTTAGTACTATTTCTGTCAAAAGCAAGCTTATACCAAAAATTTAACATAGGGCATTTTGCTAAGATATCTATAGGGAACTGACCTACTTCTCCTAAAACCATACATGTCGGCGTACTTTTACCAAGCTTTAAGATAAACTTATAAAAACGTAGTTGCAATTTGTTTACCAGGTCAGTCATCTGAGGACACCATACTTCCGAACCATACAATAATATAGGTACAACAGTTTTATCAAAGAGTTCAATTTGCATGTCAATAGGTAAAGCCAATTTTCTAACTTTGCGGAGTAAAGCAAGCATCGCCTTGGTGGCTAGGTCATATAGGTTTTTCTGAGCTGGCTTAAAGCTTCCATTGTAATTGATTTTTATTCCCAGATATTGAAAATCGTACGTAACCTCAATTGGCTCACCATTGTACATGTATGAAAATTAGGACATTTCTTACTTTACCTCTGGAAGAAATCCAGATCAGTGATCTGTAGAGACTTGATCTATTGTGGATTTGGAATATTCTATGTCACCCTGTTACGTTGAAACGCGAACGAAAGTATGCCGGAAGCGTGTACGATAGATCTAATCGTTTCAATTTGCAAAGTATTCAATAATAGAGTTTATTTACCTTTGATTTGAGTTTGCATTGTTGTTAGGAGAGGCTTTGTATAACGTTGATAATTTGCGTTAGTCGATATTATTTGAGAATCTTCTGGATATGCGTGTTTACTCTTGATAGAAACTTCCCGATACATGTCGAAGCAAGAGGTCGTTCTGGAAGATATAAAAATATGTATTGACGTAAGTCAGTGATGACGATCTTTTATTCGATTGGTGGCAGTACGTCATTTCTACCATGTACCCAATTGTTCCAGAAAAGAGAGAGGTTATTTAATCGTGTGCCGAATTGTTGTTGGGAAAAAAAAAGTTGTTGATAGTGAAGCTGGAGAGTTGCTGTGAAAGTTGTTGAGTTGAATTGAGAATTGTATGCAGTTGTTGATGTGTGCTGAATAAAAGTGGAAAACTTCATACGTCGACTTTGTGACTTGTACGCTGTTTGGACGGGCTGTGTGAATAAACGAATCTGAGTTACACCCTATCAGGAATTCAAGCATCGGGGCTGAATCAGATACTGATAGAAAACACCAACATCAAACAGAGTGTAACATTTTGGGGGTCAAGCCGCGATTCACGCCATAGCCAAGGGTTCAACTGCTACAACAAGCGAGTCAACGTTACGAGAGGCAGTCATCGAGGGTAGCCGCCAACGAGTTGCGTCGAGAGGGGCCAACATACTGGGACTACATCACCGATAGGTTCGGGTTGACTGCAAAGGCGTGTAGTCGCTGAAGAGTTGCTTCGTGAGCGAACAACAGATCAGGACTACGTGGTTGCCGTAAGACTACGTCGAGGGACAGTCTCGGAGCTACATCGCCAGTGTTACAGCGAGCGTCGAGCGGACGTCGCGTCTACTTCAGCACAGGAGCGTATACATCAACACCAGCGTGGTGCAGCGTCGCATACGACGAGGACAGCGGGGCCTGCGTCAGCGAAGGCGACTAGTGACAAGCATCAGCGCTACTGCAGAAAGCGTGCTGTTCTAGAACAGTCTAGAAGGGTGCAGCACAGTCAAGAACTTTCTAGAAAAAGAACTTTCCAGAAAAGAACTTTCCAGAATAGAACTTTCCAGAAGCATCAAGATGGCTGACTTCTGGCAGAAAGGGGTTGAACTGAATCTAAAAGGCAAGCAGCTGACGGAGTACGTCAAGTCTCAGGAGAGAATACGAGAAAGAGAATTAGAAGAGCAGCGTCGCCGTGAAGAACGAGAATTAGAAGAGCAGCGTCGCCGTGAAGAACGAGAATTAGAAGAGCAGCGTCGCCGTGAAGAAAGAGAATTAGAATTGAAGCGTCTGGAAATTGAACAGCAGCGGCAAGAAAGAGAAGAGCAGCGTAAAGAAAGAGAAGACGAGCGCAGGCGTGAGGAAAGAGAAGCTGATCGGCAGTTCCAACTAGAGTTGGCGCGCATCCAGCAACAGCAGCATGCGCCACAAGTTATCAGTGACAACACGGCTCCAAAATTGCCAGCTTTCGTCGACGGGAAGGACCAGATTGACTGTTATCTGGCGAGATTCGAAAGGTTCGCTGAAAGCTCTAACTGGCAACCTCAAGACTGGGCAATTCGACTGAGTGCACTTCTGACGGGGCAAGCTCTCGAAGTTTACACCAGACTGTCGAACGATGACGCCAAAAACTACGACGTCTTGAAAGAGGCCCTGTTGCAGTGCTATAACTTTACAGAGAAGGGCTACCGTAAACGCTTCCGTGAATGCCGGCCTAAGTCAGACGAGACGCCAAAGCAGTTTGTGGAGCGCCTGTCGTCATATCTACACAAGTGGGTGGAGTTATCAGGCGAAAGGAAGTCTTACGACAGTCTCCATGACCTGATCGTGAAGGAACAATTTCTCAATGCCTGTCACAAGGACCTAGCGACCCACTTAGAAGAACAAAAGCTGCAGACGCTTAAAGATGTGACTGAGGCTGCTGAAAGATATCTCATCGCTCATGGGAAAACCCTGGGGCCACCCAGCGCGACGAAACATTTTCAGAAGACTGGAAACCATGTGAACCAGATCCAGGGAAGCCAGACGAGCCAGAGACAGACAGACTCCACGCCTCCTCCCAGGGAAGGGCATTCAAGGGGCTGTTTCACCTGCAACGCTACAGACCACAGAGCGGCTAACTGTCCTCAAAACAAAAGTAGCGGACAGCGGAGCAGTACGGACAACGCAGCGGCGGGCAACCGGCAGAGGCGGTTCTCCAATCAACGGCAAACCAGTAGATCTGACCATCAAGTGTGCGGCGGGAGCGTCATTCTTCCGAGTGAGACCAAGCGCACAGCTACTCCTGCCGACGTGCAAGAGTGCATGACCGATGGCCAACTTCTCCTTGCCAACGGAAAATCCATCCCCGTCGTCGCCAGCGCAGCTGTGACCGTCCAGAACATGCCTGTTTCAAAGGGACGCGTCGGAAATCATGAAGTGACTGTTTTAAGAGACTCTGGCTGCAGTGGGGTCATCGTCAGAGAAGACCTAATCGCTAAAGAACAGTTCACTGGCGATTCAAAATGGACACTTATGGCCGACAGCAAATGTGTGAGAGCGCCAGTTGCGAAGATTCATGTCAACACCCCTTTCTACATAGGCGAAGTCGAAGCGGTTTGCCTGAAGAAGCCGCTGTATGATTTGATGATCGGGAACATCGACGGCGCGAGACGACCCGACGACCCCGATCCAGAGTGGAGTCCTGCCTCAATCCAACGCGTCGAAGTTGTGGAGGAGGATCCATTGCCGTTTCCCGATGGAGACCTTACAGAGCTGCTACGGGACAATGTGGTTACTCCGGCTCAGCCCTGCCGACCAGAGATCGTCGGTGCTGTTACTACCAGGGCCCAGGCCAAGAGAGACAAGACGTCTACGCCACTGAAGGTCGCCGACAACTCTAAAGCTGCCATCGTGGACAGAGATAAGCTGATCCAGCTCCAGGAAGCTGATAGTACTTTAAACAAGTACAGGAACCGCCAAGACCACGTGACCAAAGGCAGTGGCACGGTCTATTTTGAGGTGAAGGCCAAGATCCTGTACAGAATCTTCCAGCACCCGAGGGTCAACGGAGGTAAACCACTGCGTCAAGTCTTGGTACCGTTACCCCTAAGGCGCCAGGTGATGGAAGTAGCGCATGACTCAATTATGGGAGGTCACCTAGGCATCAAGAAGACGTCGGACAGAATCCAGGCGGTGTTCTACTGGCCAGGACTTCATGCGGACGTCAGCCGTTTCTGCCGATCATGTGACATTTGCCAGAAGACCATACCTCGAGGAAGGGTCCCGAAAGTGCCTATGCAGAGAATGCCTCTGATCGACCGACCTTTCAAGAGGGTGGCCTTAGACTTAATCGGCGAAATAAGACCTCCGAGTGAAGAAGGTCATCGATGGGTACTGACTTTAGTGGACTATGCGACTCGGTACCCAGAAGCAGTGCCACTGAAGAAGATTGACACTGAAACTGTAGCAGAGGCACTGGTGGACATGTTCAGTAGACTTGGAGTGCCTGAAGAAATTCTGACAGACCTCGGGACGCAGTTCGTCTCTGACTGCATGAAGGAGGACAACAGACTGCTGAGCATCCGGCATTTGACTACGACACCCTACCATCCGATGTGCAACGGGCTTGTCGAAAAGTTCAATGCTACGCTGAAGTCCACCCTGAAGAAACTGTGCAGCGAGCAGCCCAGACAATGGCATCGCTACATCAACGCCTTACTTTTCGCCTACAGAGAAGTACCGCAGGAGTCCACCGGCTTTTCTCCGTTCGAGCTGCTGTACGGAAGAACCATCCGAGGGCCGATGCACATCCTAAAAGAACTGTGGACGAAAGAAGTAGACACCCCAGAGGTGAAGAACAGCTACCAGTACGTGTTTGAGCTACGGGAGAAGCTGGAGCAGACTCTCGAGATAGCCAGAGAAAACCTGAAGAAGTCCCAAGACTGTGGAAAGCACTACTATGATCGTAGGGCTGTGAACAGGAAGTTCAAACCTGGCAACAAAGTGCTGGTGCTGCTACCTACTGATCACAATAAGTTGCTGATGCAGTGGAAAGGCCCGTACGAAGTGGAGACCGTGGTGGGGGATCAACGACTACAAGGTGAAGGTCGGCCAGCATTCCAAGATATACCACGCCAACCTCCTCAAGCTGTACGTGGAAAGGCCATCAGAGACTGTGCATGTGGCAACAGCAGCTGAGATCGACAACAGCTTTGATAGCGAGGAACTGTTGGAACTTGGAGACTTCCACAGCAAAGAAGGCATCGATGATGTTAAGCTAGGACCAAGCTTGACGGAAGGTCAAAAGATGGAGCTCAAGGATCTTATGGGCGAGTTTCCCCACAACTTCAGCGATGTCCCAGGCTCTACGACTTTGGTCGAACATGAAGTCCACACCCAGACCTGGAAGGAGCATCTGCAGACCATGAGGGAGCTGTTCCACCGTCCCGCAGAAGCCAACCTGACCGTGAGCCCCAGCGAATGTATTCTGGGAGCTGACATCGTCGACTGCGTCGGACATCCGACGGGAGAGGAAGACAACGGAGGATGCACTGACTCCAGGAAAGCCCACGAGATCACTGTCTTTGACCCTGGGCCGATGACGACCGCAACTGACGAGGGCGTCGTTTCCTTGCGGTTGAAAGAACATTGACTGTGTGGAGAACATTGGCAATATCTAAACAGACTTGCAGATGAGAAACATTGACCTTGTGTGAATGATCTGTGAACATTGACAGTATCCAGAAAGACTTGCAGATGAGAAACTTTGAATCTGTGTGAATGAACTGAGAACATTGACAGTGTTCGGACAGACTGAAGTAAGTTTTAATTCTGTACTTTGTCTGTGCATTACGTTTCAACGTTGTTGAAAGAAATTAGGTAAATTTCTTCTTGAGTGGGGGGTTATGTTACGTTGAAACGCGAACGAAAGTATGCCGGAAGCGTGTACGATAGATCTAATAGTTTCAATTTGCAAAGTATTCAATAATAGAGTTTATTTACCTTTGATTTGAGTTTGCATTGTTGTTAGGAGAGGCTTTGTATAACGTTGATAATTTGCGTTAGTCGATATTATTTGAGAATCTTCTGGATATGCGTGTTTACTCTTGATAGAAACTTCCCGATACATGTCGAAGCAAGAGGTCGTTCTGGAAGATATAAAAATATGTATTGACGTAAGTCAGTGATGACGATCTTTTATTCGATTGGTGGCAGTACGTCATTTCTACCATGTACCCAATTGTTCCAGAAAAGAGAGAGGTTATTTAATCGTGTGCCGAATTGTTGTTGGGAAAAAAAAAAGTTGTTGATAGTGAAGCTGGAGAGTTGCTGTGAAAGTTGTTGAGTTGAATTGAGAATTGTATGCAGTTGTTGATGTGTGCTGAATAAAAGTGGAAAACTTCATACGTCGACTTTGTGACTTGTACGCTGTTTGGACGGGCTGTGTGAATAAACGAATCTGAGTTACACCCTATCAGGAATTCAAGCATCGGGGCTGAATCAGATACTGATAGAAAACACCAACATCAAACAGAGTGTAACACACCCATACAGGCAAACTTCGGGCTGCCTTCTGTCACGAACTTCTCCTTGCATGTTAAAAAATAATTAACTTTATTCTCAGATGATTCCTACAAACTTGATATTAGTTTGTAAACAGTTTTTAATGTTCCAATTTCACGTATACACGCATTCATCAAAACGCCTTTCTTATACAATGACACAAGTTGAGACAGAGAAATAAACTTGAAACACTGAAGACATAAAATACAGTGGGAACAGGAACACCAATATATGTTTTGCTAATTTTATGGTTCTCTTCTTTCTCACTCAAGATAGTAGAATAATAATTAAAACGGAATTCAAGAAAACTATATACAAGAAAACTATAAATACTAGAGTAATAAAATAAGAAATAGCTGAACTATAATATGATTTTATCTCTCTCTGAAACAATCTCGGTCCCGGTCTGACAGACGATTACATCTATCAAATTATGAAAATATTCTATGCATTTACAAAATTAGTTTCAATATTATATTTCAGGACTTGCAAAGACCATCCTGCAAAACACAGTGCAAGGAGGTAGAAGAAGAGGGAGACCGAAAAAGAGGTGGGAGGACAACTTTGGAGATTGGACTGGTTTGACACTGAGCGAAGCCATTAGGGTTGCTGAGGACAGAGAAAGATGGAGTACGCTGGTTAAACGATCATCTTTGGTGCCCCAACGACCCCCGAGGTACCGGATAGGATAGGGTTATATTTCCAACAAGTAAATAAAAAATATAAATATTCAAATTACCATGTCTGTCATGAACAGAATCCAGAATCACCACAGTGAAAAACAGAAGTAGCCTACACAGTAAGAATATTTCCTAGTGACACAAAATAGCATTCACTCTTTTTTTCACAATCTATCTTTCATTCCACCAATTCTCTATCCTAGCCCTATTTCATCCATCCAACCGCAGACGCTCTCAGATGCATATGTTACGTTACGTGAATAGATTAGAGTCCTCAACACATAGCGTATAGGGGACTTTGGGTTAAGATTTCATTTGTAATTTAAGAATTCAATAAGAGCCCCTATAGCTCAGGGTAGGTTTAAAAATCCTATCAGGACCACATAAAAATATAAAAGACCTATGGCTAGATCGTGACTAATAAAATGGGAAGTTAAAGGATGGATAAGTTTTCTGCCATTATACGCGGTAACACAACACCTTCCCTCCCCCACCCCCCACCCCCCAAAAAAAACTTTTTTGGTGTGAACTACGGGGTGTGACTATTACAATGGGAAGTTGGCGGGATGACAGCCAGGCGTCAGAAAGGACCAAGTCCTTTCCGAGCGGTACCGTTGATCAATGTCCTACTGGGCCAGGCCCAAGGAGGACTCGGAAATCAAACGGTCCGACACTATACGGATATAAAAACGAATACGCGGGAACCAACTCCCTGGATAAAATCAAGTGAAACTATACTGACATATGCCTAAGCAAGAGGGGGACCAGGTCGTCCTCTGGCGGCTATATAAATAATGTCCCTGTGGACCAGGTCCACCGGGATTGTACTGTGATAAATTAGCGAGGTGGTAAATGGGCACCAGAGAGGACCAGGTCACCCTCACCCCCCTCCCTCTTCCCGTGCATCACCGATAAACGATGTCCAACTGGGCCAGGCCTGGGGTGGACTTGTGGGTCGGACAATCCGACACTGGTGCAAGTAACAAACGAATACTCGGGAGCAGCTCCCTGGCTAAAATCGTATAGATGATGTCGGCATAAAACTAAGCAAGAGTCGTCCAGGTCGTCCTGACGGCTTTTTTATGGATGTCCCTCTGGACCAAGTCCAGACGGGATTATGTAATGAGGTTTGGTGAAATAGTAAGTGGGCCCCGGAGGGATCGTTGGCCAGAGTCCGTCTGGGCCAGGCCAGGGATGGACTTGAGGATCAAACGGTCCAACACTGAACAATTTTAAAAACAAGTAGACGGGACCAACTCCCTGAATGAATCATGTAAAAGGTATTAGTAAAATATAACAAGAGGAGGACCAGGTCGTCCCCTTGACAGCTATGTACATGAGTCTCTCTGGACCAGGTCCAGACGGGCTTAGTTCTAAGAGGTGCGTGTCCGAGGGGACCATCGATGAGGGCACGAGGTCGTACACGGGTCAAGTCCCACATGATTGTATGGACGTTACTTAATATTTGCATTGATGGGAGGGAGGGAGGGAGGGGACCAGGTCCTCTTCGTGCGGTCGCTACACCGTTGTCCATCCAGGCCAGGCACAGGATGGATCCGACTCTCGGTACTTGCACCTCGGCTTAGGAGGGGCATCGGTGAAACCGAGTTCAGCCCAAGGGACCATACCCTACGGTTAAGTTTAGCAAAGGTGCTTGCTGTACCTCGTGGGGACCAGGTCACTCTCTCCACAGCCGTAGCATCCCGTAACCCAAACGGTGTGCCCAAACCGGCGCGCACCGCGTGGGGACCAGGTCACCCACCACGGAGCCGCCAGCACGGGCTAGGGAAACGCACAGGCCATCCCTCCCCCACGGGCGTACGTGATCCGAGGGGGAGAGAGGGGGGGCATCTAATGGGAAAAACTGGGAGGGGGGGGGGTGAGCCGAAGTAGGCGCCAAGGTACCATGGGCCAGGTGGAAGGGTCCTGCCATGTCCAGCTGCCACCCAGCATACCGCTTACAAAGTAGAGGATCGGCCAAGAGAAAATAGCAATGAGTCTAGAGGTGTGCCGCCACCCTGGATCTATAGATACACCCGGCGGTCACAAAAAGAAGTCCGAGGTCGTATGAGAGGGAATAGGCCACTAGGTCTGCTACCGTGCCGCCCAACTGCGCATCTCGACAAGCGGCCCTGACCACGGAGAAGTCGTCCTCCAAGGCCGAGCAGCCGAAAATACAATGATCAAAACTAATGGTGACCCCACACGTGCAATATCTTGTGAGATAGGAGTAGAAAGAGTGTCCCGAGCAAAGGCGGAGGGCGACAGTCTTCAGATGGGGCGGGCAGGCCGAGAACAGCGGGGCAGGGTATTGCCCTTGAAGCAGGGCAAGTTCCCACCTATCCGCACACCAGGAGGTATAGTCCTCGTCCCACCTGCGTAGCAACTTGCTCATAATGCTAGAGTGGACCTCAAGAGAAGAAGGAGGGATGAGCAGAGAGGCACTAGAAAGGCCGGCAGAACCGGCGGCAGCCGCAAGGTCCGCCCTTTCGTGTCCCCGGAGTCCCACGTGCGAGGGGATCCAGTAGAAGTGAACAACTGTTCCACGCCCGGCAAGGATGAAGACAGAATCCAGTATGGAATGAATCAGTCCAGGGCGGGACCGACAATACGAGCCGCTAAAACAGTGCAGTGACTAAAACAGTGACTCCTGGAGTCAGTAAAGACCGAAACCTGAGAGTCGCAGGGCAGGTCACCCCTGAGCAGGCCATTCAGGGCCTCTCTAATAGCGATCAGTTCGCAGGTGAGTACATAAGTCCCCGGCGGAAGACCCCCTGAGGTGATGTCTCCGCCGTCCACGTAAACACCGTAGCCCGCGGCGCCATCCGAGAGCACTGATCCGTCCGTGAAGATGCGGACGGTGTCCGAGAGAGAATCAATTAGCTCGCGGGCGACCACTGTCAAAATAGGGAGATCGCTAGTACGCGATAAGAGGCCGTCTCCCGCAATGGTGATCAGCGGGAGGGGTTCCCATGGGGGCCGGGAAGGAGGGACAGACTCCACTCTAACTCCACGCGAAAATGGTTCCCCCAATGAGATGGAAACAGACTCGGCAATGCCGACCTTGGAGCGGAAGGTAATGGGCCACATAAACAGAGGCCTGAGCTCTTCGGAGTTGGAATTTGCCACCTGTCCGGCTCTAACGATATATGAGGCACAGGCCTGAGTAAAGGTATACTTGAGTGGAAGAAGCCCGGCAAGTCGATACACCAAGAGAGAGAGAGGGCAGTCCGAAGGTCCCTGCACTATAGTCTCTCTAGATTGGTGACAAGGTGCACGGGCAAATCATACATGAGTTCTGAACTGAACAGGAGGCGGGAGCGGACCAAAAGAGACCACCAGCGACACCAGTGTCTTGGGGTCGCGGCCCTAGGACTCACGGCGAACCGCGAGGATAAGGGAGATGGCTCTGGAGGCGCTTGAGCAGTTACGCCCTACATGCGCACCGTACCTTCCATTTTGTTGGAGAATGAACCCCAAGTAAAGGACTCTCTTAGATGCTCCGACGGGGGCGCCGGCCACCCGCACAGAAATAGTGTCGAAAATGGGATTCCAGTAGGAGTGGAAGGGCACAAAGACGGTCTTAGCGGGGGCCAGGAATAGGCCAAAATCTTTCAAGGCGTCTGAAATTGCGTTAATGTCCGTCTGAAAGGTGTCCGGAAGATATAGTGCTGGGGACGCACAGAGCGGCTACTGGACGTTCTCCACAAAGCGATGTCGTCAGCGTACATTGTAACTACAGACGCATGGGAGGGTGGTGGGAGGCAGAGCCCCACCCCAGACAGAGCTATGGAGAAAAGAAGTGGGAAAATGACGGAGCCCTGGGGGACTCCCATGGATAAAGAGCTCATCTGGGAGAGGGTGCCGTTCCAACGGAAACGAATTTTGCGATCACGGAGGAATTCGGCGACAAAGGCCCTAGTGTGCAAATCCACCCCCAATGCTCTGAGCCAACAGAGAAGTCCAGCGTGCCACACAGAGTCAAATGCTCTGGAAACATCCAAGAAGCAGGCAAGAACTGTCCTGCGTTGCTGAATGGCCCTTCTAACGTGTTCGTTGAGCTTCACAAGGTGGTCCGTTATACTCCCGCCCCGTCGAAATCCCGCTTGAAAGGTGGGGACTACGTCATTGTGGAAACAAAAGAGTTCTAGGCGCACTTTGACCAAGCGCTCATAGACTTTGCATGTGTGAGAAGTCAAAGAGATAGGACGGTAGTTCTCTATAAGGTTTCGGGGCTTTTCCTGTTTTAGCACAGGCACAACGGTGGCCTCGCGCCAAGAATCCGGTATCGTCCCGGTTGCATAGCAAGAGTTGAAATGGATAGCAAAAGGCACTTGAAAGAGACTGGAGCCTTCAATAGCATGAGGTAGTTCGGACCCGCATTCTTCTTGGTTGGGCAGGACCTTAATGTCCGAGCAAGTTTACACAGAGTAAACGGGCGGACGGGAGGCTCTGGGAGTGGTTCCGGTGCGAGGGTGGACTCAAAGGCAGTCCGCCGCGCTCTCTCCTCTGGCGACAGACGGGATCCGTCACCGGCGGAAACAAATTCGGAGAGGAAGGCATTGGCGGCGCAACGCGGAGGTAAATCCCCTACCGACGCCCTCGTCCACCGGGCCGAGATAGGTTGCGGCCAACCCCAGGCGGACGTAAGTGAGAGACAAATCTTGTTTGTCTCGTCGGTAGTGTAGATGGGTGGAATGTGAAAGCCTGGAATAACTGGCAGGTCATGACTTTTACAGTTTAGAGATTGGAGACATAATACATGACTCCGCTCAATTTCCCCGGAGAGGAGGGGCAAGGAATCCCTCAGGGTACCCCGAAACCTGCAATTGTATTGAAATATCTGCAGCGTGCTCATGATGAGAAGGAGCAGGCGCAGGAACGAAGCTGAGCAAACTTGTGGGAAGAGGCTATTGTTGTACCACATTGTGGGTTAGATGTGAACAAATTACTTTTAAGATGGCAAACAATGTGGAGTAGATAATGCGGTTTGGAGCCAGCTCCTGAAGGAGCGCAATCAGACCCGCCAGGAGGGGGACCTCGCAATCCGCCAGCTGCATGAGCAGTCCAGGTGAAACCTGAATCTGACTGGTCGAGGTCTGCGGTGCCTGTGCCCCGAAGGAGTTTGGGGCTACAGAGGCGGCAGAGGCTCTTGAGGCCGCAGGCCGCCGAACTCCCGGCGCCTGGGCTAGTTCCACGCGCCCGGGAAGGGATCTGGGCCGGAAAAGTATCAGAAGACGGTAGATCCGAGGGAGGAGGTACTCTCGCGCCCACCGGGGGTCTAGCGGAGTCCGTAGGCAGCGCACCCCGGTCGCGCCTAACCGAACAGTCACGGAAACGTGGGGTATGATTATTGCAGCGCCCCGTGGGAGGGGCATGTGCGGGAGCGGGGGGAAAACCGCCATCTTCGCCAGCGCCGGCCCTAGCCTGACTGACAGCAGAGATAGGTTGATCCCGGCAAGCGATACGCCCTGCGGCAAACGTCGACTTCTGGGCAGCCGCCCCAAGCGGCGGAATGGGCCCGGTTGCAGTTCACGCATAAGCGCACTCTGGATTTACAGTCTTTGGTTGGGTGGTCTTTATCACAAGGCGCACATCGGTTGTCCCTCCGACGGCACTGGGACCTTACGTGGCCCAATAGCTGACATTTGATGCACCTCATGGCTGTTGCCACCAAGGGGTCGGCCCAGAAACGGGTACGATCCAGAGTGACTTCGGTTGGCAGCGAACTGGATAGAAGATCAAAGCCAAGAAATAGAGAACAGTCTGAACAAGAACAACAGCAAGAAGGCCTACCAGACTGTGAAGCGGCTGACAAAAGTTAAACAGCCCAAAGTCTCCACGATCCAAAGCAAGTCTGGCATGGCTTACAGAAGAACAAGAAGTTTTGGACAGATGGACAGAGTACTGCTCTGACCTTTACAACCACACACCAAATGGAGACCCATCAATTCTAGCATGTCCCGAGAACAGAGAAGAAGCAGAAATCCTCCCAATTCTCCGGGAAGAAGTTGAGGCAGAAGTGCAATCGTTGAAGAAAGGGAAGTCAGCGGGAGTGGACAACATACCCGCAGAACTGCTTCAAGCAGGAGGAGAAGCTATGATTGGTGCCCTCACCATTATCTGTAAAAGATCTGGCAGTGTGGGGAGTGGCCTACACCATGGACCCAGTCGCTTGTCATCACTCTTCCCAAAAAAGATAACCTTCAGGAGTGTGAAAATTATCGCACCATCAGCCTCATCAGCCATCCCAGCAAGGTCCTCCTGAAAATAATACTCAACAGGTTGAAACCCCAAGCTGAACAAATTATAGCTGAAGAACAAGCAGGAATCAGGGCAGGGCGAAGTACCACTGAACAGATTTTCAACATCAGAATAATCTGTGAGAAATACCTACAGCACCAACATCTATATCATGTGTTCATAGACTTCAAGAACGCGTTTGACCGAGTCTGGCTTGCAGCTCTATGGGCAACAATGAAAGTGTACAACATCAGCCCTAAAATTATTGAAGTCATCAAAAGCCTGTATGACAAGGCTATCAGTGCAGTCCTCCATAACAGCGCCATCGGGAACTGGTTCAGAACAACAATCGGTGTGCGTCAAGGATGCCTACTCTCTCCAACACTCTTCAACATCTTACTAGAGCGCATCATTTCAAATGCCCTTGCAGATCACGAAGGCACAGTCAGCATAGGGGGTAGAGCAATCTCCAATCTTCGTTTTGCGGATGACATTGATGGATTGGCTGGAGAGGAACAAGAACTTGAACAGCTGATACAGAGGCTTGACACCACCTCCAGAGCTTATGGAATGGAAATAAGTGCAGAGAAGACCAAAATGATGACCAATAACACCAATGGCATCAACACGGACATCAAAGTCCAAGGCCAATCCCTCTACACAGTGCATAGCTTCAAATATTTAGGAGCCATTGTATCAGACAATGGGTCCCGACAGGAAGTCCTCTCTAGGATCGCACAAACAACTGCTGCCCTGACAATGTTGAAGCCCATTTGGAAAGACAGGACCATCAGTCTACATTCCAAAGTAAGACTGCTGCGCTCCCTTGTCATCTCAATCTTCCTATATGCTTGCGAAACATGGACCCTCATAGCAGATCTCCAACGAAGAAAACATTACATTACATTACATGGTTATTGCTTTAGGTCCAGCGGACTCTTCCGAGCCAAATCAAGACCGGACAACCCCTGATCCGCATAAAAGATCTGCTGAAAGAACCCTAGTGGTAAAACTGAAAGCTCTCCACCAGCCAGTCACTTTACAATAAAGACATCCCACGCAAGGGACGCTGAGGCTGTACTCTAATTTATCGAACCCCCGTTTACAAAAACAAAATAGAATACAAACATCAATATAAATTTTCAACAAAACACATACATATAAAATGCTAAAAAATAACATCATAGGAAGCCCTCGTGACCACCTGGCAGAAAGCGTCCAATATTCCCAAACTGATCCAAAAGACCTCATACCCAAATAAGGAGTCTTGTCCTGGAAGAGTTTTCAAGAAAAAAGGTAGATGACTGGTCTAGCGAAGAAGAAGATAGTATAACAGATTGATAGAACAGAGCAGGAATGAGAAAGAGCAAATGAGAAAGACAGCGACAGTGGGAATTTAAAGCACTAAATTTCCAGAAAGTGGGGATACTATTTATACTGAAACCCCCGGCACCCCAACGGGGGTACGAAGAAAACAAAGCATGGAGATGAGGTGCTACAGAAGACTTCTGGGCATTTCCTATACCCAACACATTACCAACGACGAAGTCCGACAGACCATCACACAAGCCATTGGACAAAACGATGACCTGCTCACAGTGGTGAAGAAACGGAAACTCCGTTGGTGTGGCCACGTCACCAGATCATCAGGCCTTGCAAAGACCATTCTGCAAGGCACAGTGCAAGGAGGTAGAAGAAGAGGGAGACCGAAAAAGAGGTGGGAGGACAACATTCGAGAATGGACTGGTTTGACACTGAGCGAAGCCATCAGGGTTGCTGAGGACAGAGAAAGATGGAGTATGCTGGTTAAACGTTCATCTGTGGTGCCCCTACGATTTCCGAGTTACGAGACAGGATAGGATAGGAGGATAGTTTGGTTTATAACAGGATTGAGAGCATAAAGTTAGTGTCATATCTATTAAGCTTATATTAGAGCTGGGAGTGTCAAGAATCTAGAAGACTACAATAGTACAGAGAATAAAGACTGTGAAGACACTGTCATATTTACCAAGCCTACAATGAGGGCTGAGAATTTCAGCGATATAGTTCAGGTAAAGCCTCGGCAGTTTCTTATAAACAGAATAAAGTCGTAAATTGTAAAGGGCGGTAAAACCAGAAGTAGATTTGGATACCCCGCTATTTATCATGTATTGTAATGCTTTGAATAATTATAATTAGCCTGTGAAAGGTCTGTCATGACAGTGACGCATAATGCTTTGTGCGAAATTCAATATCTTACGAGTGCCAGGCAGTTCAGTTCAGTTCCGGTAGATTAACGTCCCCGGACACATCAGCGTATAGGGGACTAAGCATGTGCCAGGCTTTTTTTTTCTCGCATTATTTAGATTAACGTCCCCGGACACAGAGCGTATAGGGGACAAGCCGTGCCAGGCAGTATAAATATAGTCTTTGGTATAATAATGAAAATGCTGTCTATCACAGTCTTGGCAATGGTTCAAATAACACGGATCAATAGTCTTTATTTGGTCTTTTTTTTTTTTTTTAAATTTTAATTTGGTCAAGTAGTGTTGAGTTTGATGGGTGACTGGAACAGTTGAAGATCACGACTCAACGGTAATTTGTCAAAATTTCAATCGAAACTCCCTTACAATAACGTGAAAAATAAAGAAATAAATTGATTGATTGATTGATTGTTGCTTTAGGTCCAGCGGACTCTTCCGAGCCAAATCAGGACCGGGAGAAATAAATAAATACATAAAAACAGTATGGCAATAATATTTTAAAATAACAAGATGGCAAGCCATTCAAATGTATTTCCTGTTAATGTGGGGTGCGTGTGTGTGCATGTGTGTGTGTGTGTATGTATGTGTGTTACACTCGATGTTGTTTTTTTTCTCTATCAGTATTTGATTCAGCCCCGATGCTTGAAATCCTGATAGGTGTAACTCTGATTCGTTTATCCACGCAGTCTGCTCACTCAGCAACAAGGCAAAGTCTTCGTATGTAGTTTTCCAACATTATTCAGCATACATCAACACTGCATACAATCGCTTTTTCCACTCTCAACTTTTTACTTTCCACTCCTTCATTTTGAAACAGTGCGGCACTTATATAGTCTCTACATACTCCAGAACAAACGAGAATAACCCTGCATAAAACACCACAACCAATCAGAATTAATTTCATCATCACTGTCTCACGTCAAACAACCCTATTTGGAATGGAAGCTTCCATGGTTACCACTAGAACTATCCATACGCTTCGATCGATAGTAAACAACTGACTCGAGAAAATTCTCAAATAATATCGACCAACTAAAAACACCAACGTTATACAAAGCCTCTTCTAATAACAACGCAAAATCAAATCAAAGATAAATACACTCTATTACTGCATGCGTTGCAAAATAAAATGAACAGATCTATCGCGCGCGTCACACACGCAAGCCTATTATCGTGCGTGTTTCACACGTAAGCCTACCATCGCACGCGTCTCCAACGTAACATAACCCCCCATTCAAGAAGAAATTTACTTAATTTCTTTCAACAACGTTGAGACTCAACGAACAAAGTCCAAAATTAAAACTTATTTCAGTCTGTTTGGATACTGTCAATGTTCACCCAAACACAGAGTCAATGTTTTTTCACCCGCCAGGATACGATACCCTCGTCCGTTACGGTTGTCATCGGCCCAGGGTCAAAGACAGTGATCTTGTGGGCTCTCCTGGAGTCAGTGCACCCTCCGTTGTCTCCTTCTTCCATCGAACGTGCGATGAAGTCGACGTTGTCAGCCCCCAGAATGCACTTGCTGGGTCTCACGGTCAGGTTGGCTTCTGCGAGTCGGTGAAACAGCTCTCTCAAGGTCTGCAGATGCTCCTTCCAGGTCTGGGTGCGGACTAGCAGGTCGTCCCATTAACACACGACGTTGTCCATCCTATTGAGCATCTTCTTCATCCCTCTCTTCAGGTTAGCTCCACTGTTGGCCATGCCAAAGGGCATCCTTAGGCACTCGTACGTCCCATCAGGAGTTATAAAAGCAGTCTTTGGTATGTCCTGTTGACGCACGGGGACTTGCCAATAACCATTGCTGAGGTCAATCTTTGAAAAGATTTTACTCCCCGATAATTGGCGGAAGAGGTCTGCTGCAGTAGGCATCGGCTCGGGGTCGAAGACGGTGATCTTATTAACTTTTCTGTAGTCGATGCATACTCTGTTGCTCCCGTCCTTCTTCTTCACAACCACGCCAGAGGATGCATAGGGGGAACTGGACTCCCTGATGATGCCCATCTTCAGCATCTCATCGATGTCTTTTTTCAAGGATTCGCGGGCTTTGAAAGGGATCGGGAAGGGTTTGGATCGAACGGGAATATTTGAAGTGAGGTGGACTTCATGTTCGACCAAAGTCGTAGAGCCTGGGACATCGCTGAAGTTACGGGGAAACTCGCCCATAAGGTCCTTGAGCTCCATCTTTTGACCTTCCGTCGAGCTTGGTCCTAGCTTAACATCATCGATGCCTTCTTTGCTATGGAAATCTCCCAGTTCCAACAGTTCCTCGCTGTCAAAGCTGTCGTCGATCTCAGCTGCTGTTGCTGCGAGTACAGTCTCTGATGGCCTTTCCACGTACAGCTTAAGGAGGTTGGCGTGGTATATCTTGGAATGCTGGCCGACCTTCACCTTGTAATCGTTGATTCCCACCACGGTCTCCACTTCGTACGGGCCTTTCCACTGCATCAGCAACTTATTGTGATCGGTAGGTAGCAGCACCAGCACTTTGTTGCCAGGTTTGAACTTCCTGTTCACAGCCCTACGATCATAGTAGTGCTTTCCACAGTCCTGGGATTTCTTCAGATTTTCTCTGGCTATCTCGAGAGTCTGCTCCAGCTTCTCCCGTAGCTCAAACACGTACTGGTAGCTGTTCTTCACCTCTGGGGTGTCTACTTCCTTCGTCCACAGTTCTTTTAGGATGTGCATCGGCCCTCTGATGGTTCTTCCGTACAGCAGCTCGAACGGAGAAAAGCCGGTGGACTCCTGCGGTACTTCTCTGTAGGCGAAAAGTAAAGCGTTGATGTAGCGATGCCATTGTCTGGGCTGCTCGCTGCACAGTTTCTTCAGGGTGGACTTCAGCGTAGCATTGAACTTTTCGACGAGCCCGTTGCACATTGGATGGTGGGGTGTCGTAGTCAAATGCCGGATGCTCAGCAGTCTGTTGACCTCCTTCATATGCAGTCAGAGACGAACTGCGTCCCAAGGTCTGTCAGAATTTCTTCAGGCACTCCGAGTCTACTGAACATGTCCACCAGTGCCTCTGCAACAGTTTCAGTGTCAATCTTCTTCAAAGGCACTGCTTCTGGGTACCGAGTCGCATAGTCCACTAAGGTTAGTACCCACCGGTGACCTTCTTCACTCGGAGGTTTTATTTCGCCGATTAGGTCTAAGGCCACCCTCTTGAAAGGTCGGTCGATCAAAGGCATCCTCTGCATAGGCACTTTCGGGACCCTTCCTCGAGGTATGGTCTTCTGGCAAATGTCACATGATCGGCAGAAACGGCTGACGTCCGCATGAAGTCCTGGCCAGTAGAACACCGCCTGGATTCTATCCGACGTCTTCTTGATACCCAGGTGACCTCCCATGATTGAGTCATGCGCTACTTCTATCACCTGGCGCCTTAGAGGTAACGGTACCAATACTTGACGTAGTGGTTTCCCTCCGTTGACCCTCGGGTGCTGGAAGATTCGGTACAGGATCTTGGCCTTCACCTCAAAATAGACCGTACCACTGCCTTTGTTCACGTGGTCTTGGCGGTTCCTGTACTTGTTTAAAGTACTATCAGCTTCCTGGAGCTGGATCAGATTGTCTCTGTCCACGATGGCAGCTTTGGAGTTGTCGGCGACCTTCAGTGGCGTAGAGGTCTTGTCTCTCTTGGCTTGGGCCCTGGTAGTAACAGCACCGACGATCTCTGGTCGGCAGGGCTGAGCCGGAGTAGTCACATTATCCCGTAGCAGCTCTGTAAGGTCTCCATCGGGAAATGGCAATGGATCCTCCTCCACAACTTCGACGCGTTGGGTTGAGGCAGGATTCCACTCTGGATCGGGGTCGTCGGGTCGTCTCGCGCCGTCGATGTTCCCGATCATCAAATCGTATAGCGGCTTCTTCAGGCAAACCGCTTCTACTTCGCCTATGTAGAAAGGGGTGCTGACTGGAATCTTCGCAACTGGCGCTTTAACACATTTGCTGTCGGCCATGAGTGTCCATTTTGAATCGCCATTGAACTGTTCTTTAGCGATTAGGTCTTCTCTGACGATGACCCCACTGCAGCCAGAGTCTCTTAGAACAATCACTTCATGATTTCCGACGCGTCCCTTGGAAACAGGCATGTTCTGGACGGTCATAGCTGCGCTGGCGACGACGGGGATGGATTTTCCGTTGGCAAGGAGAAGTTGGCCATCGGTCATGCACTCTTGCACGTCCGCAGGAGTAGCTGTGCGCTCGGTCTCACTCGGAAGAATGACGCTCCCGCCGCACACTTGATGGTCAGATCTACTGGTTTGCCGTTGATTGGAGAACCGCCTCTGTCGGTTGCCCGCTGCTGCATTGTCCGTACTGCCCCGCTGTCCGCTACTTTTGTTTTGAGGACAGTTAGCCGCTCTGTGGTCTGTAGCGTTGCAGGTGAAACAGCCTCTTGAATGCCCTTCCCTGGGAGGAGGCGTGGAGTCCGTCTGTCTCTGGCTCGTCTGGCTCCCCTGGATCTGGTTCCCATGGTTTCCAGTCTTCTGAAATAGTTTCGTCGCCTTGGGTGGCCCCAGCGTTTTCCCGTGAGCGAGGAGATATCTTTCAGCAACCTCGGTCACATCATTAAGCGTCTGCAGCTTCTGTAATTCTAAGTGGGTCGCCAGGTCCTTGTGACAGGCATTGAGGAATTGCTCCTTCACGATCAGGTCATGGAGACTATCGTAAGACTTCCCTTTGCCTGATAGTTCCACCCACTTGTGTAAGTATGACGACAGGCGCTCCACAAATTGCTTTGGTGTCTCATCTGACAAAGGCCGGCATTTACGGAAGCGTTTACGGTAGCCCTTCTCTGTGAAGCTGTAGCAATGCAATAGGGCCTCTTTCAAGACGTCGTAGTTTTTGGCGTCATCGTTCGACAGTCTGGTGTAAACTTCCAGTGCTTGCCCCGTCAGAAGTGCACTTAGTCGAATCGCCCAGTCTCGAGGTTGCCAGTTGGAGCTTTCAGCGAACCTTTCGAATCTCGCCAGATAACTGTCGATCTGGTCCTTCCCGTCGACGAACGCTGGCAATTTTGGAGCCATGTGGTCGCTAATGACTTGTGGCGCATGCTAATTGTTTTGGATACGCGCCAACTCTAGCTGGTACTGACGCTCAGCCTCTAATCGTCTCTCGTCCATCTCGTCATGCCGACGCTGGTCCTCTCTTTCTTCTCCGCGTCGCTGCTCCTCTATTTCTCTTTCTTCACGACGTCGTTGCTCTTCTTTTTCTTGCCGCTGCTGTTCAATTTCCAGACGCTTCCGTTCTAATTCTATTTCTTCTCGGCGACGCTGTTCTTCTTTTTCTTGCCGCTGCTGTTCAATTTCTCTTTCTTCACGCCGACGTTGTTCTTCTAATTCTCTTTCTTCGCATCGTCGCTGTTCTTCTCTTTCTTCACGCAATATTCTCTCCTGGAATTTGACGTACTCCGTCAGCTGTTTGCCTTTGAGATTCAGTTCAACCCCTTTCTGCCAGAAGTCAGCCATCTTGATGCTTTTCTGGAAAGTTCTTTACTGGAAAGTTCTTGACTGTGCTGTACCTTTCTAGACTGTTCAAGAACAGCACGCTTTCTGCAGTAGCGCTGATGCTTGTCACTAGTCGGCTTCGCTGACGCAGGCCCCGCTTTCCTCGTCGTATGCGACGCTGCACCACGCTGGTGTTGATGTATACGCTCCTGTACTGGAGTAGACGGGCCGTCCGCTCGTCGCTCTCTCTAATACTGGCGATGCAGCTCCGAGACTGTCCCTCGACGTAGTCTTGCGGCAGCCACGTAGTCCCGATCTGTTGTTCGCTCACGAAGCAACTCTTCGGCGACTACACGCCCTTGCAGTCAACCCGAATATATTGGGGATGTAGTCCCAGTATGTTGGCCCCTCCCGACGCAACTCCTTGGCGGCTATCCTCGATGACTGCCTCTCGTAACGTTGACTCGCTTGTTGTAGCAGTTGAACCCTTGGCTATGGCGTGAATCCCGGCTTGGCCCCCAAAATGTTACACTCGATGTTGTTTTTTTCTCTATCAGTATTTGATTCAGCCCCGATGCTTGAAATGCTGATAGGTGTAACTCTGATTCGTTTATCCACGCAGCCTGCTCACTCAGCAACAAGGCAAAGTCTTCGTATGTAGTTTTCCAACTTTATTCAGCATACGTCAACACTGCATACAATCGCTTTTTCCACTCTCAACTTTTTACTTTCCACTCCTTCATTTTGAAACAGAGCGGCACTTATATAGTCTCTACATACTCCAGAACAAACGAGAATAACCCTGCATAAAACACCACAACCAATCAGAATTAATTTCCTCATCACTGTCTCACGTCATACAACCCTATTTGGAATGGAAGCTTCCATGGTTACCACTAGAACTATCCATATGCTTCGATCGATAGTAAACAACTGACTCGAGAAAATTCTCAAATAATATCGACCAACTGAAAACACTAACGTTATACAAAGCCTCTTCTAATAACAACGCAAAATCAAATCAAAGATAAATACACTCTATTACTGCATGCGTTGCAAAATAAAATGAACAGATCTATCGCGCGCGTCACAGACGCAAGCCTATTATCGTGCGTGTTTCACACGTAAGCCTACCATCGCACGCGTCTCCAACGTAACAATGTGTATGTGCGTGCGCGCACGCACAGGAGTGTTTTATCTCTTCATAATTTTATTATACTACTACGATTGCAGAAAAGAAAGAGAGGTGGATGTTTGGGAGTGGGGTGGGGAGTACCATCTTGTCAACAGTCCGTGACACTCGGAGACAATATAGGGACTGGCCAAATCTGTAGCGCGAGTACTGTTTGTTGATTTGACCCAACTAGGCAACGAGGAATTTACTTCCTAGTTGTGCGATTGTAGGATTGTTTCTTGTCAAAATGTTGTAGACATTTAGAATTGTCCCTACCCAGAAGTCGTATTTTGTGCTCTCTGTATTGCAATCCTAAACATTGATTTTTATTTTTAGTTTGAGTATGCTTTAGCTTGAGTGTGTTTTGTGAACTTAAAAAAAAACAACTATCCCAAAGTTATTAGTTTGAGTATGCTTTAGTTTGAGTGTGCTTTGTGAACTTAAAAAAAAACGTTCCCAAATTATTGCTTTGGTATGTTATGGAACCCATTACAGTCATATTAGAATCAACTGTGCTTTTTTATGTCTGAAAAGAAAGTTAGGGCTCTTTTGATGAGAATTCAAGACTGAGTTTCATAATTAATACAAGATATAACTTATAGACTTAAATATGAATAAGAAAGGGAAGATTGAATCAAAGGTACAGAGAGGAAATATCACTGATGAACAGAGGAATGTCTTAACAAAGAAGACGTCATTCCTTATTGAAGAAATAGGAGATTGCAAAGCTCTTGTTGATGAATTATTCTCTCGTTCTGTGCTCAGTGATGATGATAAGAAAACTATTTTAGGCAAAAAAGGTCAAAAGGAAAAAGTAAGAAAATTATTGGACATTTTGTGCAATCGCACTCCACGCGGCTTCGAACAGTTTCGTGAGGCTTTGTTAAAAGTAGGGTATGTGCATGCTCACAAAGAGATACAAGATGCTCTTATGAAGCAGAATCCGAGTAGAACAAAGGGGGGCCAAGAGGAATGTCTCGGTTCAACAGATGTTTCAATGAGTTTGCGAGAGCAGGTGGGCGACCATGAAAAACGCATAACGGTCCTGGAAAAACCGGCTGAAGAAATGAAGGAAACAATTAGGAAACTGACTGATGAGTTATCTGAAGCGCACCAGAAACTGGCCGCACTGCAAAAGCAGTATGATGAGAAGGTGGCACAGCTGGATGGAAAGATTAAAGATCTTGACGCTGCAAAGAAACAAATTGATCAGCAAAAGGAACAAATTTCACTTCTTCAAGGAGAGCTGGACGAGTGGAAAAAGAGAACAAAGATGCTTGAGAACAAAAATAAAAAGTTTGAGGGAGAAATTGACACGCTGAAAACACAACAAAAAAAACTAGAGAAACAAAGAGCGGCTGATAAAGAAGAAATGGATAAAAAGTTGTCTGATATAACAAAAATGGTCTCGGCATCCACAATAAATCCAGAATCCGAGCCAAAGAAGTCCGAAAAACAGAAAGATGTTTATTACTCACCGTCATAGTTTGCTTTGATGCAGTATATGATGAGGAGGTAGACACTGTATCGATCCGAAAATTTAGCAGACCTTGGGCTGGAAAAGCGCAATACAACAACAATTTAAATATGAAAAAAGAGGTCGAGATTTGTGAATGAATCATAAATAAACTGAATAATAATTGGCTAAATAAAAGAATAACAGTACTAACACAGGAGGAAAGAGGTTTGCATGCTCTCCATTTACTCAGTCATACCTTTAAGATCATGAAACTTTGTTCTGTAGGGCAGGTATGCAGACAGTTTTGTTTGCCTCACAATTTCAGTTTACATTTAATTTACTCGATCGTTGCTGCCCACATTACTGATTAGTGTATCTAGTCAACCATCACGGCATCAGACATATTTTCTATCTGGTCAGACGTGTTTCAGTTAGGTGCAGCTAATTTTCAATTTTAAGAAAAAGACATGGGTCAGAAGAAATAAAGGGCGAGTGTGCTCTTATTTTCCTCACGGACTGTATAGTCTGTGTTTTCTTTCATTGCTGAGAAGATATCAGTACTAACCTACTAAGCAACAGTTTTGGATTCCAAATAGTCCACAAAAGGTGAACACGAGAATACAAAATTAATAGTTAAAATCACAAGTATATCAACTAACAAGTTAGTATCTCCCTTCTATGTCTCTGTCGACGTGCGCGTACAACCGGTTGCTTCCCTTTACATGCTTTGCGCTCCATAGATCGTCGTCGGCCTAAAATAATGTTTTAGAAACTTCAAAACCCAGGGGAATTATGGGTAGGGAAATCTTTTTCTGAAATGACGTCGGCAGGACTCTTCGCGATTGGTACATGGCACACGAGACACACGCACAATGGCGTCACAAGAAGATTGGTTAGATCTGAATTCGTCTAATTTGACCTCGCATGCTGCTGGAAAACAATGTAATTTGAATTTGCTTTCAAAAATCAAAAGAGAGCGAGACCACAACAAAGTACAACGAGCCAAGGCGACGCAAACACTCAAGGCCGACAGAACAAAAAGCACACAAACTACAAAAGGTAAGTACCCGTGACCATACACAATAAAGTAGGCCTAACCACCATTGCAAAATAGGATTGATCATCACCATGATTGAATTTTTCCACCCCACCTTCCAATCGGTACGGAATCGAACATATGCTCAAATCATCATATCTTTGACAGAACTTTCATGTGCATTATACAGTGTGATGCAAGTGATAAATGAACCATCACATAGAAGCGATCTGAGCAGCTGACTCAATGACAATGGCGAACAATCGTTCACTGAGACTCACGATCGCCTGCACTGTGTGCATGTTTCTATAAATCCATCGTGTTCTCCTTCGATAATTGAACAAAGCCTTTGTTCACTACCAGAAATATGCAGTTCTTCTCCCAACTTTCGTTTAATTTCAGCCAGCACATCTTCGCGAGAAATGGCGACCATGACTTCAAACGTAGCTAGTTATCAGTTACTTCCCTTGAACAGATTTCCCAGAATTCTCTATTCTATTTTTAGATTTGGGATACCCTCGTCTCAGCTTGTGGCTAAAACCAAGGGCAACGGGACCACCGCACGTCGACTTGGGACAATACGAGATACTAACTTGTTAGTTGATATACTTGTGTTAAAATATATTGCAATGGAACCTACCTGAAAAAACAATTATACAGAAAAGGGAAGGCTATCGTATAGGGTATCATCCTATCCTATCTTATCCCGTAACTCGAAATTGTTGGGGCACCACAGATGATCGCTAAACCAGTATACTCCCTCTTTCTCTGTCCTCAGCAACCCTCATGGCATCGTTCAGTGTCAAGCCAGTCCATTCTCGAAAGTTGTCCTCCCACCTATTTTTCTTTCTTCCTCTTCTTCTGCCTCCTTGCACCGTACCTTGCAGGATGGTCTTTGCAAGGCCTGATGTTCTGATGACGTGGCCATACCATCCGAGTTTTCGTTTCTTCACCACTGTGAGCATGTCATTAAGTTGTCCAATGGCTTGTGTGATGGCTGTCGGACTTCGTCATTGGTGATGTGCTGAGTATAGGAAATGTCCAGAAGTCTTCAGCAGCACCTCATCTCCATGCTTTGTATTCTTCGTTGTAGATCTGCTGTGAGGGTCCATGTTTCGCATAAAAAGATGGAGATGACAAGGGAGCGCAGCAGCCTTACTTTGATCGCATATACGCTGGTAGTAAAAAAAAAAAAGGTTTTAGTTATTAAATTTGGAAAGCGTAGTTGTCCACAGTTGGGAGCTGACCGCAAATGGGAATACCTAAACTATGTTTCGAACTTTATGCATAGGCTATATACACATACTGAAATCAGCCAACAAACTGAACAAGAAACCTCAAACAACATCTAAACATAAATATAAAGGCTGTAAAAACGGGTTATCAAAAAGATAACCGTTAGGTATTACTAAAGACAAATGTCAGCAGCTTTTGAAGTGTTATCCAACTATCGAATCCTCCAGAACAAGAATTCGTATGGAAACAAGTCGTGTCATAACGTCATAGATAATGGTACAGGACGCAGCCAATATAAAAAATTCAAAAATAAAAATTCGATTTTCTTTCCGTCTTCCAATAGCGATCTCCCTGCCTTTACACCACCTGTTTGAGTGATAGATGTGTATTTGGTGTGTTTGAGGATGGATGAGACAGGTGAGCGTGTATGTTGGTATAGATCGCCGGGCTTTGAGCCTGATTGATTTGGGGAAAGGCGCGTATAAAGCATCCTGTGTTATTATAGATAACCACCGATCATTGCTACTCTCTGCTATCAAGGATTTTTACATTTTACATAATTTTTAAAAATGTAAAATCCTTGCTATTATCCACGACAATCGCAGTGGTCCCCTGCCCATCACTTCCCCACGAAGCACTGCAATGGCAGTTTTCAACTCAAACGTTTTTAAATTTTTTAATTTTTTTTATTTGTTATTATTATTATTATTATTATTATTATTATTATTATTATTATTATTATTATTATTATTATTATTATTATTATTATTATTATTATTATCCTATCCTATCCTGTCTCGTAACTCGGAGGTCGTAGGGGCATCACAGATGATCGTTTAACCAGCATACTCCATCTTTCCCTGTCCTCAGCAACCCTGATGGCTTCGCTCAGTGTCAAACCAGTCCATTCTCGAATGTTGTCCTCCCACCTCTTTTTCGGTCTCCCTCTTCTTCTACCTCCTTTCACTGTGCCTTGCAGAATGGTCTTTGCAAGGCCTGATGATCTGGTGACGTGGCCATACCACCGGAGTTTCCGTTTCTTCACCACTGTGAGCAGGTCATCGTGTTGTCCAATGGCTTGTGTGATGGTCTATCGGACTTCGTCGTTGGTGATGTGTTGGGTATAGGAAATGCCCAGAAGTCTTCTATAGCACCTCATCTCCATGCTTTGTATTCTTCGTTGTAGATCTGCTGTGAGGGTCCATGCTTCGCAAGCATAGAGGAAGATGGAGATGACAAGGGAGCGCAGCAGTCTTACTTTGGAATGTAGACTGATGGTCCTGTCTTTCCAAATGGGCTTCAACCTTGTCAGGGCAGCAGTTGTTTGTGCGATCCTGGAGAGGACTTCCTGTCGGGACCCATTGTCTGATACAATGGCTCCTAAATATTTGAAGCTATGCACTGTGTTGAGGAATTGGCCTTGACTTTGATGTCCGTGTTGATGCCATTGGTGTTGTTGGTCATCATTTTGGTCTTCTCTGCACTTATTTCCATTCTATAAGCTGTGGAGGTGGTGTCAAGCCTCAGTACCAGCTGTTCAAGTTCTTGTTCCTCTCCAGCTAATCCATCAATGTCATCCGCAAAACGAAGATTGGAGATTGCTCTACCCCCTATGCTGACTGTGCCTTCGTGATCTGCAATGGCATCTGACATGATGCGCTCTGTCATTTTCATGTTCTTTTGTGGAGTACTTTCTTTTTTAAATGAATTTTTTTACTAACTTCTGTAGTACAAATGGCCACGAATCCAGAATTCAAAATAAACGTTTCAACACAGAGAGACAGAAAATTACGTTTCTGCCCAGATACTCCTGAGAATCACACAGTTTCGTTCGTCCGAGATAGACCTACGTAGTTCGTGTATTTCCAGGCTTAGTCGCGATTCAGAACGAGCCAAATGTCGGTCGGTCGGTTGGACGTCATATTTCAAGAACCGTGCATGCACTAAATGGATTTTGACCAGACTTCAAAAGAGCATTACATAGGTTAATGACTTGCCTCCAGTGCCATCGACATGCATCGTGTGTGCCTTATCACAAAGGTCAGGGTCACTGGGATCATTTTGTTGCTAAACACGTTTTGCTCAATATCTCAAACACGGCTGAAGCGATTTTATTGAGGTTTAGCGAACAGGTACTTTAAATCAAGGGCCATCCTTCAGCAGCAGATCGGTTATAGATCAGTTAATCAGTCGGTCGGTCTGTCGCTCCGAATGATACTTTTAAAAAAACTAGATTTTTAGTATTTTTACTTTCTCAAGGTTAAGGTCATTGTGCTTCACCATCTTCTAAGCACGTTTTGCGTTTTATATAAAAATTAGCCATTTTGATTTTTTCCCTTGCAGATAGTTTAGAGAGTGCGTTCTGTTCCTCTTTCTTCGTTAGCATAAAGCCGAGTCACACAACACCATCCAGAAAATTAACACTTGGAAATGTTTATTTTTCGGCTTTGTGTGTGAGTGTCTGGAAATACATTAGAATGGCTTGCCATCCTGTCATTATATCAGGCTGCTAACATCAAAGAAATTCTTTTCGAAGTAGATGATTCCTCAATATTAAG
Organism: Oncomelania hupensis; assembly: GCA_036898135.1. Taxonomy (NCBI): domain Eukaryota; kingdom Metazoa; phylum Mollusca; class Gastropoda; order Littorinimorpha; family Pomatiopsidae; genus Oncomelania; species Oncomelania hupensis. The sequence goes on along the minus strand of CM072511.1, from coordinate 63,910,806 downwards.
TAGCTAGACTTTCTTGAACGTCTTCATTCAAGCCCGAGACTACAGAGGAACGTCCCTATCCCACGTCCCTGGGATGGTTATTCATGTCTGCCATTGTCCGCCAATGGTGGGTGAAGACGTGAAACTTCTGATGTTCAATCCTTTAATGCTATCCAAGTAAGCTTACTAATTGCGTTCCCATACACGTACTAACCTGGCTCGAAGTTACTTAACGAACCAATTGTATCTTTAGCTGTTGCCTAAACCACTGCGACACCAAATTACTTACCATCGCTTTTGGTGATCAACGGTTAGTTTTCACATATTTCAATACATACTGGGACAATTATTTCATATTTACCTAAGATAATACATTCCTTTCTTCATTTTCATTCTTGTTTATTTGTATTTCCAGACTTAATCGGGAATCAAAATGAGCCAAATGTCGGTACGTCCGTCCTTCGGTCCGTTGGAAGCCTTACTTGAAGAACCATTGAACGGATTTTGACTTAACTTCATTGGAACATTATCTAGTTTAGAGGCCTGCATACAGTGCATTCATATTTGTTCAAGGTCGAGGTCACTGGAGTCGTGTTGTTGCTAAACTCGTTTTGCTTAATATCGCAAAACCCGTTTAAAGGTAAGACTACTTCAAATCATGGGCCATCCTTCAGTAGCAGACCGGTGGTCGGTCAGTCCATCGCTCTGAATATCACTGCTTTGCTCAAAACATACTTTTTGCCTTCTCTCAAGAATAACTTAAACGAAAGTCATCATTTCTTCTTTGTGGATACTTTATCTTCTTCTGAGCATTTTGGACTAATCGTATTTGTACTTTCTTAAAGGTTAAGGTCATTGCGCTTCATCATTTTATATCTGCGTTTTGTGCTGTATTTTAAAATTATCTTAACCCATTTGATTACTTTTATTCTTTTAATTTAATTGTAATTTTTTAAAAAAATCTTTTATATTTTTCCGATAGAGACCTATAATTGCATGTTTCCCCCTTTGCTTCGCTGTGATAAAGCCGAGTCACAACATCAAGAAAATTAACACTTTTGAAAATGCTTATTTTTCAGACATGTGTGTGTGTGTGTGTGTGTGTGTGTGTGTGTGTGTGTGTATGTGTGTGTGTCTAGAAATACATTTGAATGACTTGCCATCTTGTTTTCCTTTTTGAATACAATTGTTTTTCTTCTTCTAAAACACGTGAATGTTTATATTTTGTGCATGTTTGCGCCCGTTTCGTCTTCGTATAATTCTGTTTCATTGTAATAGGCTTATAATTATATTATTTTGTCTTAAATAGTGTACTTAACGCCCCTTATTCAGTTATTGATTTTGTTTGCTTGTATGGACGGCGTTCCAAAGGCAAATAATTTGTGTTTGTGTCGGACAGTAAAGTGTATTGTATTGTATTGCATTGTAATGCGTTGTATTCTATTTTTTTTATTTTGTATTGCATTGTATTGTATATTATTGCATTATATGTATCCGTATTTATTCATAATTTTTTTAACATGATTTTTTTTAAAAGAATAATTAGTAGTAGGTTCCATAATTGCCATACTATTAAATTATAATATTATTTAGTTTAAATGTGTTATTATGATATATTCTTGTGGGTTATTTCTTACGTTCTCTATGATATTCAATATTTGTTATTTATTTATCACAAATAATTCTAAATGTGTACTTTTATTCTGCTTCATTTCTTATATGAGTATTTTTTTCACTTCTTCCTTGATGTTTAATTTGTAGTGATTATATATTTTATAACTGAGAATGTGTTGTTCCATCTAGCGGATATCCAGCGAATGTCTGACCAGTTTTTACTTTTATGTGATTTTATATTGTTTCCGTTGTTTTAGAAGACCCTCACATCCCTCTCTCTTCCCTCCCCCCTCCCCACCCCACTAATTACAAGTCTTACGACTGATTTCATATATTGTGTTTAACTGTTTCTCATCTTAGAACGTTTTTTGGGTATGCCTCAGTAGTCTCAGTTTCTCTTTGTACATTCCGTTATTATTTTTATTCCTTTCTATCCCCCCTAACCCCTCCTCCCCATCAGCCTTACCTTCTTGTTCTGACCGTGGTGCGCCTCTAGACATCTTATATTAATCCTGTCTGTAGTCGTCTATTTGTCAAGTTGAGCATGCTACGACTGTGTGTGTGTTTGTGTGTGGGTGTGTGTGTGGGTGTGTACGTGTGTGAGTGTGTGCGTGTGTTATTTTGTGTGGTTGTTTTTTTTTAAAACTGATAGCAAATATTTATATAATATATATGTTGAAAATCAATTGTTTGCTGAGATAACAACATTGTATACAGTGTACATAAAATATTATATGCGTGTATCAATGAATCATACTCGTCATTATTTATTTTCAGTTTTATCCTGCTATTACAAATTAATTTTTTTTTAATTTTTATATGCAGATGGACACTGCACGAAAAATCTCCTTGTAAATGTTTATGGGGACAATAATGGATTCCATATTCTGTATTCTGATATAGATCTGCATCATCTTCGTGAACAGTAGTTGTTAATCTGTGATGTTTTACTTTAAAAGCTGTATTATTTACCAATGCAGTCTACGTTTTCTTTAATCTGTATGCAAAAATATTGCTTCAAAACTGAAGTCTTCTTCTTGAGATAACAGAATTGATTTAAGTGTACATAACGTATTGTAGGCAAGTATCACTGGTCATTATTTATATTTTATATAAATCTTTATCGTTTTCGTTTAATGTCAATTTTGTGCTACGATATCAAATTTTAGATTTCTTATTTTTTGGGGAAAATGTGATTTATCTTGCGAAGATAAAGTAGGTTTTATGTGTAAATAAAATAGTTCATCGTGTATCATTGAATCATAATTATGTTTTATATATATCTATGTCGACTTCGTTTAAATTGTCCATTTTTGCGGTTTTTTAATTTTTTTGTGTTTGTTTGTTTTAACTGATGGCAATTCTGTATTCCCAGGTTATTTCGTTTTACTGAGATGACGGTATTGTTTTAAGTGTACATGCAATACAATTGTACAAGCATATATCATTTTATTTCATAAACGGATTTTATATATATATATATATATATATATATATATATATATATATATATATATATATATATATATATATATATATATATATATATATATATATATATATATATATATATATATATATATATATATATATCACTATTGTCTTCATTCCATTGTAAATTTGTATCAAACTATGTTGTTTTTTAATTTAATTTTTATAACTGATATCAAAATATTTAGTTTGACAAGCGAACGTGTCTTGCTGAGATAATAGTTTTGTATTAAGTGTAGCAAATTCATATTTTGACAATAGAATTTACCTTCATGTACAAGTACATGTTTTATTATTATTATTATTATTATTATTATTATTATTATTATTATTATTATTATTATTATTATTATTATTATTATTATTATTATTATTATTATTATTATTATTATTATTACTATCATTATTTTTTTTCTTGTCCAATGGCTTGTGTGATGGTCAATCGGATTTCGTCGTGAGTGATGTGCTGGGTATATGAAATTGTCATTGAGAACGCTGAGTAATTTGTTCCTTTGCTACTTATACATTAGTATAATCGCGTTGTAATGCATTATATGTCTGCATCTATATTATTGTTGCGAATATAGGTTTAAGTGTGTAATATTAATTAAATGCGTTTTTTGTTGTATGTCAATACCTGTATCTCAAAATGTCAATACGTTTTCGAGTCTACGTATTTTGTTTTCAAACATTTATACTGTGATTGTTTGTTTTATTTAGAGTAATTTCTCTATAGGCATTTTTAACAATATTGATAACTCATCCTTATTTAGCGCGATTTCCCATTAAATGAGCTCAAAGTGCATATTAGAAAACCGAAGGAAACGAACAGAGAAAAAAGTAACAGTAAAAATCCAGTTAACGAAAGTCCTTTGAAGAAGAAGCAAGTGTTATTATTGAAATAAATCAATAGTTTATTCCAAATATTATTCATGTTCTCCTTCTTCAAAGTTAAGCTTATTATACAGTAATAATGATGGCTTGACTGCAGTTATGATATTAAATTAGATAAAGGTCAAGGTATAGGTCGTCCTGTTTGCCCTGACATAAACTTGGCACATTGCCTTCAATAAATAATTGTGTTATATTTATAATTGAAGGCAACAAAAAACAAATGGCAAGAGTGGGAGAGGGGACATAATCGTGTCGCCAGCTGTTCTTAACACAGCCTACTAGCGCCAAAACCTGATAATTACAAATATCATGAGATAATTACATTAATGGAATAATTACAATTATCAAGGATAATTTCAATTATCATTGAAAAATTAGAAATATCTTCGCGTGATCATGTTTTATTTTCAGCTTTGGCTCTAGCAGTCCGCCTGGAAATGTGTCAAAACGGAAATTTGTAATTATTACATAATAATTAAAATTTTCACTTCATATTTACAACTTTAACGTAATCATGCTTAATTATGACTTTAGGCGGCTTACTAGAGCCAAAACGTGCATTTACATATATCAGTGATACTAGTAATTAACATGTGTTCTGTGTAATTCACGTTATGACGGCCTACTAGCGCCAAGACCTGATAATTACACATATCGTGTGATAATTACAAATATCAACGATTGTAATTACTTGAAAATTACAATATTACGTGTTAATACTTACAATTAACACGTAAAAAGTGTAATTATCAAGTGAAAATTACAATTTTCGGTTTTTTGCCCATTTCCAGACGGATTGCTAGAGCCAAAACTGAAAACTAAACATGATCACGCGAAGATTATTTGTAATTTTTCAATGATAATTATAATTATCCCTTGATAACTGTAATTTTCCTAAGATATTTGTAATGATGTTGTATTGATGTTGTATTTGCTAATGCAAATGACATTTATTACGACGCGATCGCGATGCAGAGTTCACGAGTTCGATCCTAGGGATTGTTTTAATTTTGTTTAAATTTTAATTTTAATTTTGTTTTAAAAGCTACAATTTGTTTTAACCTGTTGATGGAAAATATAATGAATGGTTTGACGTCGTGTGGTGTTTTTCTCTTTAATTTTAAATGTATGTACACCTTTTTGATTAATTTTGACTTGTGTGTTGTATTTAAGCTACAGAGTTGTGATTAGCAGTATTGTGTGTTGTACACTGCTCTATTGTACAGCGTGGTTGTACGTTGTTTAAAGTGGAAGGCATAGATAAGTGCTTTGACTAAGCATTTGCTTACATGCTGAAATGCTTTCTTCAACTTACATCAATAAACCTACTATGAAAACAAACTTGGTATTATACCTCACGATAGCAACGTCTACTCCCTCCACGACACTTCCAAGAACCTCTTCGCCGCTACTTTCAACTCCTTCTACATTTATTTTCAACAAAATCGAGAAAATTAAAAGTCTTCGTTTTTTCAATCTTCAAGAGAGTTCTTACAAGCGGAGCTACTAGAATTGCACTTCTGAGATCAACAACGTCTTCTCGTCATAGTTTGAGCGGAAATTATAGAAGACTCTGCAACGACAGCGACACAGCGACATCAGCATTATCATCAACAATAACAACAACGTTAGAAGAGATTCAGTTATGAACAGCGAAACAAAGACAACGAGCACGTCAAACACCACTTCTAATAACAACGGCAACATCAACTCTACCAACACCAGCAGCACCTACAACAACAACCAAAGCAACAACGACCAAGGAGGTGCAGCTATGGCCACCATCACAAAATGCAACAACGCCGTGTTCCCCATCACCACCACCGCCAACAGCAGCATCAACACCAAGTCCATCATCAGCTCTACAACCGGCGGTGCTTCCAGCAGTAACCAAACTCTCACTACTATAGTTGACAATGACGATGTTGTCCAGAAGGAATCTGCGTCTTGGCAGGAACCTTGGTCTGGTGTACGCAGTAAGCTATGTGGCTGGTGGAATGTTCGGTGTGGGGATCTTCGTGTCTCCCCAGCTTGTGCTTATCAACACAGGTATGTAACTGTTGACTTTGCATTACATGTTGCATTAGGTCTTATCTATATTTTTTTCTTCGGTCGAACTACACATTTGCGTGAAATCGTGCTTTGTTGATGTTTTCTTTCTCGCCCACGCTTCAAATTTGCGTTAAATGTTGTCTACATTTTTGTCGCCAATACAATATTGCGTTAAATTGTGTTCCGGTTTTTTATTTTATTTTTTGTTTTGTTATTGTAAAAAATTATTGTCCTTATTTTTATTTATTTATTTATTTTT
>CM072511.1:63704517-63899517 GCA_036898135.1 Oncomelania hupensis | reverse complement strand
TGAGCAGCTTTTTGAACTGGTAGGCTAAATTTGTTACAGACACACGATCACTTTTTTCAAGAAGACAGTTCTCTTTAATGACGATAACGAGGAGTGGTCTACAAGATTTCTTCGAGAAGGACAATAATAATCATAATGATGATGATGACGACGATGACAACGACGATGACACGACCACGACAATGATGATGATGTTGATGATGATGATGCTTCTGACGGTCCGAAATATGTAAGGAATGATAGAGTTTTGTATCGCTCTGATATCTAGGCAATATTGCCAGACCAACTGTAATCATGGTTATTAAAACTATTGACTCTGTATGACACACTATTCATTTCTCTGTTCAATTTTTTTTCCAGGCTTGCTCGTGTCACTCAATCGCAAGTTGCTGCTGTGTCCAAGACAGAGTAATGCATTATCATGAACACTATCTGTTTATTGATGCAGCTCACAGCAGCTTGCTACAGAGTATTTATTCAACCTCATGTTTGATTGTGCAGCAGTGTGAGTTTATGTACCCATTTGTTTGTACGGTATCGTAAATTATTTAAGGTATCTGAGATTGCCCAATTGTCGGTTCAGTTCAGTTCTTTTATATATATTCCACTCATTTTATTACTTTAGATTTAGGCATTCACTCATATTCTTGTTGTATCAATTTTTATTCATCAGATTAACATAAGTTGTACTGATGTAACATATACAATTTACAAAATCTACCATGCGCACATCATATATGTCACGTCCCAACTGTCTAAACAGTGGTTCGACAATGCGTGCACTTCCACACGAGAATAACCCAACACCTAAATATAATCTAAAAGACAAAACCAGAAGTTGACGATACAATTTCTTTATTTCACTCACTCATTCACACTCAAAAGTTAGCTCCCCTTTTCCCCTTCCCAACCCTCAACCCACTAATATAACCCTGAACTGTACATAAAACAATTAATCACTCAAAATAACAATGATAATCTAAATCAAAAACTGAAAATAAATAGTTGTGTACAGAATATACAAAAGATTTATAATAATTATGTTTGTTTCAGCTTACTATGAACAAGGTATTACAAGCAAGTAATTGAATTTATTCTTTATATATGTATCCTTGTTCCACTTAAAGTTTAATAGCTGATAACAATTCTTTCCAGACCAAATGGTCTGGTAAATATGTATGATGAGGGCTCTTTAGCCCAATTTTATTGTCCTTAACGCTCATGAAATAGGACGTTAAGCATCGTTTTTCGTTCGTTCCACTACATAGAACAATAAAGAAAGCTTATTTTTTATACAAAAGAAAATTTGTAGAAAAAATGTTCAAACTAATAACTAATACTGTCTGGCGAAATAATTCCCTCAAACAAAATATACATCACAACAAGTTAGTTAGTAAGTTAGTTAGTTAGTTAGTTAAAATAGATTAACGTCCCCGGACACATAAGCGTATAGGGGACGATTGTACAGTTTTCACAACAAGGAAGGAAAAACGATGCTTAACGTCCTATTGCATGAGCGTTAAGGACGATCACCACGTCGCCACCCTGACAACAATGACCATCATCATCATATCAAAAATGAGATCCAACGGATCTAACAAGTTAGTTAGTTTTATAGATTAACGTCCCGAACGAACGAAAAACGATGCTAAACGTCCTATTGCATGAGCGTTAAGGACGATCACCACGTCGCCACCCTGACAACAATGACCATCATCATCATATCAAAAATGAGATCCAACGGTTCTTCTGTCAAAATTTAACGTCCCCGGACACTACACAAGTATACTAATATCCCAAGCAAAAGCGAAGCTTTACGTCCTATATTTTAATAAAGTTAAGGACAATAAAATTGGGCTGTAAGGCCCTCATCATACATATTGGTCAGACTAAGTCTGGCCTTCTGACTAATATCCCCGGACACTACACAAGTATACTAATAATCTCAAAGTCAAGTGGTTATTCCTCAACTCTATTTTAATATACTTCAATCTGCTGTAATTTACAAGTTTTCATATATAAATAAATATTTCTTTTACACAAATGTCTTTTGATTGTTATATTAAATTGTTGTGTAAATGCTGGGTGTGTGTGTGTGTTATTTGAGAAAATATAAAACGTTTACATAATAAACAAGAAACTCTCTCCTGGCGACACAAATGACCTTCCCGAAACTAAATATTGAAAAGTGGAAGGATGTTGTCGTCCGAGTTCCTCACATCCCATCACCCAGAAATGGACACGGTTCAGACAGCAGTGGAACTGTTTTTGGTACATCTGCAGCCCACATACAAAATACATAACCATAAAACAACCATATTACATTAAATTGCACAATCCTCTGTCTAACAGTAAGATTGTCTACCTTACACCGCACGCATTCTTAACATTCTTCCTGTCATTTCCTGTGTCATTACACACACGCAGCTTCATTCTCCTCCCTGTCGTTCTTCGCTATATGACAGCAAATTCTTCCACGCTAACCTACATGTGTTTAATTTATAATTTATTTTAGAAAAATCCTTCTTACTCTCTCTTCTCTCTCTCTGGTATTTATGCAACAAATAAAACGTATGAAACATAAAATTGAACCAAAGAAAATATAATCATTTATCCGTCCACACTAACATCCACTACCCAGCCCCCGAACGATATGGCCAACTGAGAAATTGAAACAGGTGACTTACGATACCAGTGGTAACTCCTCCGACCTGATGAAGACACAGACAAACATACGACGACACAGACACTCAGGCACGGCAAGACAGTCAAGATGAGTCAGGCACATGAATGGCACAGGTGATGTCACAGGACACTCGACATTGTACGCAAACAATTCAAGTTTCGTCGTAAACATACAGCTGACGTTTAAATCGACTTAGGCTTATAAAGTTCAATTCAGCACTCCCACAGCGCTACTTTACAGTCCTCCTCTCTCACCTAACCTTTCTCGTTGACAATCTGCAAAGAACTTTTTCTTAGAGACTGCCACTATTTGACACCTTGAAAATCACATCCACTGTTCTTTTCTTTACACCGGGTTTGCCTACAACTCTGATGTGAAAAAGCTCTCCTCCTACCAAAAATAGGTAGTGCACGGAGTTTTATATGGCTATCTAAGAATGTTCCCTAAAATCTAAGAATAGACTTATTTTAATTACTAGTGGTTTTGTACCCTGGCAAGCCAGGGTACACAGGTTGCTGTTTAAAATGTAGACAGAGAGACAACTGTTGTCTGCAAGTTTCATTTGGACGATGATACCTCCCCATATCCCCCTTGATACCTCCCCATACCCCCCCCTGATATCTCCCCGTCCCTTCCCCATGATGCCTCACCATACCCCCTTGATACCTCCCCGAACCCACTTGATAACTCACCATACCCCCTTGATACCTTCCGTACCCCCCTTGTAACCTACCTGTACCCTCCTTGATACTTCCCAGTTGATCGTTTCGCAGGTATGGATGAAAGGAATCGACCATCACCATACCCCCTTATATATACCCGTATCCCCGTTATGCCTACCCATGCCCCTTTAAACCTACCCGTAGCCCCCTTTAACCTACACGTACCACCCCATCCCGATCCTTGGTAATAATAATAATAATAATAATAATAATAATAATAATAATAATAATAATAATATTGAATATAGAATAATACAAATAGAAATCATAAAAAACACCAAGGTTTTAAAAGAAAATTTGATATAAGATATAATAATAATAATAATAATAATAATAATAATAATAATAATAATAATAATAATAATAATAATAATAATAATAATTTATTATTATTATTATTATTAGTTTATAAATAATAATAATAATAATAATAATAATAATAATAATAATAATAATAATAATAATAATAATAAATTAAAGGTAAAAAGCCTAAATGAAAAAGAAAAATATCCATATTGTAGTGTTAAAAAAAAACATTAAAAAAATATGCCCGCCTGAGATTTGAACTTGGGTCGCCCTGCACGGTAGGCGAAAGTTTTACTAAGTAAGCTACCAAGGCTTCGTAGAAAAACCTTCAATTTTTTGGTCTATATGGGAAAATATGCTGAAACCTCAATTTGATTTTCAATGGAAGCGCGCAGAATGAGGCTATTGCACTTTGTGGACACTTTGTTTATTTATTTATCTCAGAAACGGTTAAACGTTCGGTAAGGAAATGTCAGCTATAACGATTTCGCTGGTTTTGAGCGTACAGCAGGCCGATCCGCGGGGCCCAGCACCTGCCCAGATCAGCGTCCATACCGGACAAACTTTATAGTAGAGGCGAAGAAGGACTTCCGGCTAAGCAATTTATATATATAGATAACTCACTTCTAGAACCATCCGCGATTCGAGCACGTCTTCCACGCATAGTAAATCACATGGCAGCGATCAATCTTCTCATAAATATAGCCAACTAATGTAATCCACACTAGTACGTTCTAGCACGGAGCATGACCCACTCGCTAGGCCTACTTTTATTAATTATAAACTTAATTAATTTATTTCAATTCTCTTCCCCTCCTACGGTAACTTTTTATTTCTATGTACAGGCCGATGAATAAACTATATACATAGGCACACGACTGCAAACTGCGTAGCGTGACAATATATATTTTTTAAATTAATTAATTAATTAATCAAACCATAGAAATAACCATACTACTGACATACATACAGGGATGTCGTTTGGGTCGGATCTTCGGCTTTTAGCCGAAATTTTTATAAAAAAGCCGATAAACTGTCCGTCATGTCGGCTCGCCGAGCCGAAGTTTTCACGGGTGAATCGGCTCGGGTTTGTCCATTTTTGCGATATTCCTGTGCTGTACGCTTGCAGTTTAGGTGAGGATTCGATAATTACAAAGGTTAAACCCAGTTAACAGTATTGTGGTCTGTCAAGGGACAGTCTAAACTTTTTATTGTTTTTGTGTGTCTAACATTTCAGAAAATAAAATTTCTTTTGAATGTTCTTATTCTACTCTTAAAATCATGTTTTATTACAAAGATAAGCATCCACAGAACATCTTTAATATATGGAGGTGGACGTTAACGTAGTGAATCTAGTAAAAAAAAACTTATGAGACTGCTTTGGAAGAGAGAGCCGAAACTTTCTGTAAAAAGCCGAAAGTTTCACGGCTGTTTCGGCCAAATCGCCGAATAAAAAATTTCCTAACAACATCCCTGTACATATACACTTTTAACAACATAAATTCCCTTGTAACAATTAGTTCACATCAAGAAACAAACAAAAGAAAAAAAACTAACTTTCAACTTCACCTGTGAAGAACGAAGTACTTATAAATATTATTTTTCGTCTTACAGAAAGTTGAAGTTTTGCGTCTTACAGAAAGTTGAAGTCTTACAAAAAGTTGAAGTTGGATACACATACACACACGCGCGCACACCCACGCACACACACGCACACACACACCCACACACGCACACACATGCACACACACACACACACACACACACACACACTACTCAGGGGGCGGATCAAGAGGAGAGGGGGGGGAAGGGAAGGGATCCAAGGGTACAAAAAATTGTGTTCTGTCGCTTGGTATCACTTGACGCAATGTCTACCACAAAGATCCCTAAGCTTATGGATGTTTGCGGTCGAAAGATGACTTTTATTACTACGGCATAGATAGGTCTCTTGGCGTTGCTTCCACTTCTGTTTACCAGTGCAAAGTGTACTAGCGTGGTTTTTTTTTTTCAAATAAAGTGGCAACGGGCAGGAAGCTAAAGGCAATGTAGAAGCGACCGCCTCTTAAATCTGCCGATGCAGCGGGCATTAAGAAAGAAACTGAAGTCTTTCTTCTCACCACAGCCAATGGGCGGTAACTATAATAGTTATTATTATTATTATTATTATTATTATTATTATTATTATTATTATTATTATTATTATTATTATTATTATTATTATTATTATATCCCTGGTTCGCTTCCCTCCCCAATGCGCAGCCATGGGTGGATCATGAGCTAACTGCAAAATCCCCCCTATCAATGCTTTGGGACTACCATTTGTGTCACCTGGTTACCTCTCTTGGAATGTACCCTGTACAGTACCCCCTTCTTCCTACGGAACTCTGCCGAAGCCCTCCCTGACGCTATAGCCCCAACTGTCTGTGCCAACGTTCTCGCCTTTGCGAGCGTCTCATCGGCATCTTGCATCCCGATAAGCTCGGGTGTGCTAACTGACACTCCAACGGTGCTTCCCTCTTCTTCTCGGTTTCCTCCTGCGCCCAGGTCTGCACTGCTGCAGCCATCGCGCACTCACCCCCAAATAGAGAAACTGGACTCTTCTCCCCACTAGCAAACGTTACCAAATTGCCCAGGATCACATCAGGCCCGTTCTCGAACACCAGTAACTCCACCTTCCCCCTGACCAGTGCACAATCTACCTCCATCCAAGCTGTAGGTAAAAGGCCCGCGTTCGCCCGATTTGCCAAGCAAATCTCCACAGCCCGGCCCGTCAAATCCGCTGGTTTGACTAACCTGCCCGCGACTGCCCCTGTCTCTGGCCCCGTATTTCTCAACACCCGAACGTCCTGCCCGTTTGCACTACCCTGGCCCCATGGATTATACGGCCTGATCGCACACACGCTAGTCTGAGGTGCAGTCTCAGTGGGGATGGTGTGACATACCGTAATATGACTCACTGACTGAGGGTTGACCTTGCAATCTTTGATCACATGCTTCTCTGACCCACATCGGTAACAACGACGCACCCCACCTCCCCATTCTGTCCTCCTTACCTTCTGATTCTGACTCCCCCTGGTTATTAGGCTGCTGATTAGCTTCCGGTCGTCTGGGAAAACTTCGTCGTTGACTGGGTAGTACGGGTGCCGGTGCTGACGCCGCTCGCTTCGCGTCTACCACTCGTTGCGCAAACTCTGCTGCTTCATCGCTCGTCTCAGGTAGATGCTGTCTCACAAAGATCTCTAACTCGGTGGACATGATAGAGAAGAGCTGTTCCCCGATGAAAGTATCCAATACCTGTGTTACGTCGGTGATGTCTTTCCCTGCCAGTGAGAACCACTTCTTCACTAACGACGCTAGCCTAACCACTAGCTGTGGAAATGTCTCTGCTGCTTCCTTCTTGGCTTCCCGAAACTGTCTCCAGTAGTAGTCGGCATCTTTCCTGAACCGTTTCAACAGAGCGTTCCTCACTGCGTCAAAGTCCTGCGCTTGTTCAGGCGTCAGGCGAAGGTAGGTGTCTCGGGCCTCCCATTGCAACAAAGGCGCTAGCCTAACAGCCCATACCTCCCTTCTTCAGCCCTGAATCTCGGCTACTCGCTCGAACATCTGTAGGTATGCCTCTACGTCTTCCCTCTCTTCTAAGGGTTTAAGCTTGACGGGATAATTCGCCCCTCTCTCTCTCTCTCTCTCTCTCTCTCTCTCTCTCTCTCTCTCTCTCCCTCTCTCTCTCTCTCTCTCTCTCTCTCTCTCTCTCTCTCTCTCTCTCTCTCTCTCTCTCTCTCTCTCTGCGCTCAGCTCTGTCTTCGTCCCTAGCTCTACGTTCTTCCTCTATCCTCAACTCTAACAGTCTTCTTTCTGCTTCTCTAGCCTCTCTTTCCGCTTCGAGCCTAAGCTCCATCCGACGACGGTCTTCTTCCCGTTCTCTTCCTCTTTGGCTACTCTCTCGGCTGCCTCCCTCCTCATTCTCTCTCTCTTCTCCTCCTCCCTCTCTCTTCTCTCTTCTTCTCTAGCTACCCTCTCCGCCTCTAATCTAAGCTCCAAGAGCTTGCGGTCGTCTTCCCTCCTCATCTCACCCATGATGTACTGCGCCAACGCCCCATCTCTAAAGCCTAGACTTTCCCCTATCTGCCTAAATCGTTCACTATCACTGAGTTCAACTCTGACCCTGCCCTCTGAACTGGGAGATTTGGCATACATTTTAGGCAAAGTCAAGTGGGTACTCACTGCGGAAGAAACCCCCAGTAAACCCGTCACCGAACCGTCGTCGCTCAGTTGCTGCTCGTCCTGCTCCTCCTCCCTGGGAGCATCCCACGTGGCCATGGGGAGACAAAAATGAAGAGAAGAATTAGCACACAAACAACAAAGAACATTTAACTGATACGAACACCTAACTGAATGAATACGCAACACAACAGTCACAGGAGCCGAGGAATCGTTCACCGTCGTACCCTTAAAGGCGAACTGGTGAACCCAGCAACCCAATTCCCCATTAATGCCCTACACTCTGAGTGTAATCCCTAGTGCAAAACACCCCACACTCCCGCCAACCGCCCGCTGTGTACCCTTTCAACACACAACAACACAAGCACACAACATACACATCTGGCGCTACCCTAACAAATAAAAAATGAGTCTATTCCACTTCTGACACCAAAATGTCACGTCACCCGAGTGGGTTCCATGATCATTCAGCTCAAACAGCGAGTGAAGAGATAAAACTCAAACAAAAAAAAACTAATACAAATGCCAGAAGTACAGTCACACTCTTTTATTCAACAACAAATACACAGGATACTGGAAAATCTAAACCACCCTCAACCCCTATCCGGACCCACAACCCAACAATTAACAAACAATTACCTTGCTTGTCTAATTTGTAACCCCTAGAAACTGTACATGAAGGCCCACACAACAATATGTAGCGATAGCAACAATCAAATAAACTGCAAATAAATACGATCACCAGCTGAGGAATTAAGCCAGCAAAACTTAAAAAATCGATTATATTAATTAACTGGCTTTATAAATCAATGTTCACTGTTTGTAGCTTTATTATCTTATAGCTAATCTGAAAAAAATGTAGCAGTCAACACACAGATAATTAAAGTATCTTGCACTAAACATAGATTAGAAGTTGAAAATATGTTTTATGTCAGTGAAATGCAAATGTGTGTGTGTGTATGACTGTGGCGATGTAGAGTGTAGCCTGTAGACCCCAAAGGTATGCTCCCGGTCGTCTGAAATGCAGCGACGAGTCCCGGCGGTGATGGAGGGCAACACCCCAGAGCGGCGCCAACAACAAAAAGGAGGACGTGGCAGTGGTGGCAGCGACGTCCGACATAGTCCACACCTCACAGCAGCAAAGGCAGAAGTCTCAGAGGAAGAAGTGGCAGTGTAGTAGTAACATAGGCAGTAATGGTAGAAGTAATAGGTAGTAGCATATGAAGTAGTAGTGTGTGAAGTAGTAGTGTATGAAGCAGTAGTGTAGGCCCAATCTGGTCAACAAATAAATTATCTTACTAATCTTCCCTCATAATAAGATAAACACTACATAAGAAAATAACTTCTTCTGCCGTCCGCCATCTTGACCTGTTTATATATGCATTTCAACAATTCAATTCAATTCTAATTATTTATATTTTCCTCATAAACATGATTGTTCATACAAATATACATCATAATTATAATTACACTTCCAGGCAAACAATCCTGATTCGTCTTCATTCTCACCTTCATCACCCCTCTCCATGATATAGTACATTGTCTCCCCTCATTCACAATTATCCCTCTCTAGCATGCTATAGTACAACGTCACCCTTCCCTCATATTCATCACCCCTCTCTCTCTCATTTTAACATATAATATATGCTTCATCATTACCCCTTGACCCCATTTTGGCAACAAAATCAACAACATTATTTCTTCTACATATTTAAACAAGGAAATCATATAAAAATCATATAAAAATACTATTTAGCAAAAAATCTCCCTTTCCCCCTCATTCAACATCATTCATTCACGTACGCAAGCTCAGAGTGCATAGCCACTAAGGAATTGAAATACTGGGTACACATTCACCTTTAAGTTCTCGGCCTGTGAATTACAGATACACAAGACCACACCACACCACAACACAATAGTTATCCGCTGAGAGTAGATAGTTCGTCATTGCGCTATGCTATGCTCCTGGAACATCTCAGTACCGGCGAGGTCACTGAGCCTTGGGAGGTCCCTAAACAAAGGGCACACACCCTTAAAATAAGACACTACACTTATTTCTTCAAGAATAATTGGCAGTCATAATAATAAATTATTAATCTTTCCACTACAGTACTTTGGTCATTCTTGTCCTGACGTAGGAGCAAGACCTTGGGTGGTTCGAAACATACGACACACTACCCTTATGAAACAGACTTTACTTTTATCCTGAGATAACACAGTCACAAGTCACATTCCATCCAAAAACTGTCTGCTAGCAATAGCTCCCAACTTGACTCTGCAAGGCCAACCTTTTCCTAGTTCACAGTACAAGGCATCGAGTTTCGTTCAGTCCCCAATTCTTCTAGCTATGCGTTATGCGTTAACCACGTGAAAACCACCATACATACCTAGCATACATACGCAATAAAACAGAGCTGTGCACTTTTTTATGTGGGTTTGGACTTTAAAAAATACAAAAGGCTTTTGCACCTTCCATTACTACTATGATTGCATAAGTATTGCCTCACTGCGTTTGGAAAAGATCCAGAAAAGTAAAACTTGAGCATGAATATTTTCTGATGTCAAGTGTGTGCAATTTACTTCATAGTATGAGACGGTGTTAGTTTGTTTGGATTCAACCAGACTGTGTTGCCGATTTCCTGAAATTGATAATTGTGTGCCAAGAACGCGATTTCTGCAGGCTGTTGCCGAAATAGTGAAAAGTCTTTTAAATGTTGACAAATTCATGAAATAAGCAACCAGTGTCATGAAAACAGATGTTGATTTCATGAAATCAATGTTTTTGTCGATTTCATTAGGTCGACAACAATGAACAGATCAAGCACCATGTGAATACTTGTAACTACACGAACAGAATACCATCCATTACGTAACTGTTATGTCAAACATTGTATCAATAATTTTACAACATCGTTCATTGTTGCCGACATTGTAAAATCTGCAAAAACGTCGATTCCATAAAATCGACATCCTTTTTTCTTGGAATCGGTTGCCTATTTCGTGAATTTTGTCAGCTTTGAAAATCCTTTTAACTTTTTGGGCAACAGCCTGCCGAATTTACATTCTCAGCAAGAGGTTGCCAATTTCACAAAATTGCCAACTCAGGTGCTGATTTCATGAATTCGGCAATTTCACTATTTCATTACGACATATGTGAAGATTTTATTTTTTCAAGTTGTTGCGAACTGTTTGAGTAGCAGATCTTTGAATTTAGCAGATATTGTATTTTTTTAGGCATTTAAAACAAAAAAACACTTATATTCATTACTGTTACTGTTAGCATTATTTGAAATTTTTTTGCAGACTTAAATTCTGTTTGTAGTTTATTAATTATTTTTATGCTTGGTTATTTTTTCTAGCCTATTGCATCATGCGCCATGCCCGTGATGAAGGGAATGAGGGTGAAAACAGACTCGCTAGTGACAAAAAAAGCCAGAGAGGGTGTAATGGAGTTCCTGCTCAGCAACCACCCTTTGGACTGTCCTATCTGTGATCAGGGTGGAGAGTGTGATTTGCAGGTACGTTTGCTTATTTAGTTCATTTGAAATATTACCACCAAATGAAAGGGTCAGCATGGAATTGAGTGCAATACAAGTGGAAAGCAAATTGAATTCAAATAGTGGAATTGATACAGAATCAAATTTGGTTAACTTATATGCTGTACCTAAATAGTTAAGTTTTACCACATATTCTTTGAAATATTTAAATGTCTTATGTACATTGCCCGTCCATACTGCTAATGTGTGAGTATTTAAAGTATTTTTTTTATAAATCTCTTTCATAAATAAATACTAAACACGATCTGCTTGTGAGTGTTCACAATCTGCTTGCGAGTGTTCACAGTCATGACATATACTATGTCATGAGGTGGGAGTTAGGGGGTGTTTTTAGGGTGGGCAAGATTACAAGGGTTCTGAAAGCCTGGGATATTTCTGCAGGCCTACTAGTGCCTCGGGAAAAGTTATTTGCCCATGGCATTTCTCACTAGCCCCTTAAAAAAATTAAATGTTGTAAAAAAAATTAGCAGAAAACAATTAACAATTCAGTGAAACTCAGGGTTCGGGGCTTGTAATTTTCTGAGGTTCAGCAAATTTCTGTTGCGGAAAAATATTGACACAGAGAACAGTATGGTTTTCTGCTGAACAAAAAAGTTGGACAATGATTTTCCTCCAATGAAAAAGTATTTTGTGTGAGTCCTCAAGTCAAACAGAAACACGGAACTGTGTATACGTATGTCTGAATCGTAGTCGGTAAAATGAATGCAAGATGCATTCTTCAGCGTGGCTATGCAGTTAATGATAAAGGCATAAAAAAATACATGGGTTTGGATGGAAAAAGTAATGGGTGATGAACGACTAGGACAATATTTGAGGAAGATCTCAAGAAATGGAACGCTTTTGTACAATGTGCTAATTGGAAATCAAATACCGTTTCAAGATTTTGGTTATGCATCAGAATGTATAACGATTTTAAAACTAAATTTGGACTTTATTGGTGAATAGTGACTGTCACCTGAGCATCACTGTGTGTCCAGTTGGACGTTGGAGAGAGAGGGGGAGGAGGGTGAAGTCATTCCCTTGCACCCTCTACCAGCACCTAGGCGGCCTCTGGACCCCATACAGTTTTCTCTAGTTTACTCCAGACCATCACAAGCTCTGAATTATTGAAAATAGAACTGGTAGAGGGACTGGATGGCAGCAAAAAATGATCGCCAGTTGGGTGAGTCAGGTACAAGGTTTACGTTGCCTGAGAGGATTTTTACTTACATTTGGTGATAGGCAGCACCCCTGATATACCACTAAAGAATTATTTTTTAACATTTCATTTTATTTTACAGCCAGTTATATAAAATGCTCCCTGTTACTAGTATTTGATTTTGTTTAGGACCAGTCCATGAATTTTGGCAGTGATAGAAGCCGCTTTACTGACATGGACTACACTGGCAAAAGGTTAGTCGGTAGATTATTTATTTTTCTTCTTCTCTTTCTCCTTTATCTTATTCTTATCATTCCTCCAGAATATCATCATCCACCCACACATTGTCTCTAGCCCTCCTTTCCTCACTCTCCCTCTCTCTGTCTTTCTCTCTCTCTCTTACTACCTCCCTCCCTCCTTCTATAATGTTAGGTCTTTGTGTATCGGGTTATCTAATTCAGAATTATTTATAGATATCCAATTTGGATGTGTTTTTCCTGACTTGGCTGAAATGTCCCTTGTAATATGACATTGTTTTTCATTCTATTCCTTTCCAGAGCTGTAGAAGACAAGAATATGGGTCCTCTTGTCAAGACGATCATGACGAGGTGCATTCACTGCACTCGATGTATCAGGTATGTGCACATTTGAGTCTCATTAAACATACATATTACCACCTTTTGGTGGTGGTATTAATGAATAAATAATAAGGGTACTTATATTGCATTGTTATAAATTGAACAGTTTTAAACTGAACAGTTCAGTGTGAATACTATATAGTGTTGAGAGAACTTTAAATGCAGGCACTGCATTTAGGGTGTTGGTTATATTGTGTCATAATAATTATGGAGAAAAAGTTCTGTTCCATGACCATCGTAAATTGGACAGCTTTGGCTCTAGCAGTATGCTACACAAGATCCCAGTACATTTGTTTGATTGTTTATTTAGTTTTGGAAAGTGTGTTTATACACATTCTGTGAGAAACCTTTTTCTATTTCATTAGCATGTTGTGAGTTACGTTAAAGCTCATAGGTATGGGTATAAGCTTGGAGGTTTTTTTAACTCACATGGTAGCAATGAAAGTCTTTGTTCTCACTTTTGTAAATCTGTGCAAGATAAACCCTAAATGGTCCCAAAATTACATATAATAAATAAATAAAATGTTAATTCGTCTGCCATCTGGACGTGCAAATCTTGCAAGTGGATTAATATCTCAGAATATTTTTTAACTGTCACAACCAAACTTGGTATGCATGAGACCTCATAAATAATCAGTGAATGAATGGCTTCACTTCAAGGTCAAGGTCATAAGGTCAACAAATGTTAGTCACAAAATCAACATGTTTCACTAAATTTCAATTTTTTTCCCTAAGTTATTAACCCAATGCCACTGGGGCCTGTTTGAGCTTCCCCTTATTTAGTTCTCAACGTATGGGAAAGAACTCTGCAAATTGCGCATTCCATGCTTAGCGAAAAAAAACAATTAAAAATACAAAAAGAGGATTTACACCTGTTTTAATGTGATGAAAAATACCACCAATTGTTCAATTTTCACACATTGTGTTTAAAATTTGTGAAGTTGGTACAGAAAATGCACACAAAAAATACAAAGACAACAATTTCATGTTTTCACGTACTGTATGTGGGGATTAAACTCATTTTTTAAGGGCTACTGTTCAGCACAGAGTTGGCGAAACAAGTTGTTATTAAAAGCACAAAGTATGCTGATCTTAACTGAAATAAAATTACCAAAATGGAAGAAAAACATGAAGAAACAGTGTAATAAAAATGTAACTGAAGAAACTTGAGGAAAACTTGAGGAAAATCTGTTGTGTCCACTTGTTTTGTATAAGGGTGTTCTATAGTATTATGTTACAGTATTAAAATGTTATTTGCTTTTTGTGTGTGTAGATTTGCAAGTGAAGTAGCAGGTGTAGAGGACCTAGGTACGACAGGGCGAGGCAATGAGATGCAGGTGGGGACCTACGTGGAGAAGATGCTGAAGTCAGAGCTTTCTGGTAATGTGATTGACCTTTGCCCTGTGGGAGCTCTGACCTCCAAGCCCTATGCCTTCACTGCCAGGCCGTGGGAGACAAGGTTAGTTAAACTAAACTGTTTCAAGTTATTAAACTGTAGTACATACACTTATACTCACAATTTTGAGGCCAAAATAAAGTGTGAAATGAGAACAACTGCCACAATTCGAGGGAGAATATGGGATTCCAATCAGCGCAGTGCCACTTACTTGGCACACGCTACTTTCAGTTTGACTATTGATCTGTTAGAACATCAACCCTTTACTAGTGCTTGACCTCTAGTATGCACTTGCAGATTGCCTATGGCGGATTGTGTGACTAAAAGACTTGATATTTTCAGTGTTTCTATGGGGTGAATACGGTGACAAGCACAATGATGACTAGCAGTGTAACCCACTTATTATTTGTTGTTGTTAGGATCAAGATAGTTACTTCAATTAACCTAGTCTGTAGAGTACAGAACCCATGTAATGAAAAACAATACATGTCTTTGATAAGATACTACTCTACGTTGAGTGCACTCTTCTATCTTCTTTTCCTTTCAGTATCATAGTCAGTTGATGGATATTATTGCTGACAGACACTGGTTGTTACGTTTTAGGGACACACCAACTGAGTTGACAGTCAAAATATGAATTTGGTACCTGCTTGTGTATTGTGTGTAGAAAAATTGAGAGCATCGATGTGATGGATGCCTTGGGTAGCAACATCGTGGTCAGCATGAGGACTAACGAGGTTATGAGGATCTTGCCTAGGATGAATAACGATATCAATGAGGAATGGATCTCGGACAAAACGCGCTTTGCCTATGATGGCCTGAAGCGTCAGCGTCTGACAACGCCCTTTGTGAAGAACTCCAAAGGAGAGCTGGTGCAGGCAGACTGGGAGAAAGCCTTTGTCACCATCGTCAACAAGGTAAAATGTTTAAGAGCAAAAGCCACAATCCATGGACCTGAATTTGAAACATGATTTTTTTGCTTGCTCCCTAAAAAGAAGCAACTCTAATTTGTATTCACCATAATTATCAAGGTGTAATTTCATTGAAGTGAAGTTTAAAAAGTTCGCTTGTATTGAGGTACCTGATTTTTTTTAAAGCTTGATTGGGGAAACCTTTATTTTGGAGGGGGAAACTAGTGAATCAAGACTCTAGTTCAGGTCTATGCATTTTCAGTTTAAAGAATGTTCAAGATAATTGGGCTTTAAGAGGTACAGAAAATCACAAATTATATCCTTGTCCGTATTAGATAAATTGTCAATTGAAATTGAAACCAAGAAATAAATTTGGGGCATTCTCTAATATATTTATTTATTTATTAGACTTTTAAAAAATGTTATGTTCCTTTCAGTACTTTGTGCTGCTCCTTTCATAATTATAAAACACACAAAATAACCATTTTATTCGCCAAATGACAACAGCAAGCATTGCACAAGAAACTTGCCTTGATTGTTTGTTACAAAACTGGGTTTGGTTAAAGTTCCCCAAGAAGTATTTTGATTTTACTGATTTTCACAGGAAAACAAAATTACAGCACTTGGAGTTTATCCCATATTACCTTCAAATTATTTTAAATTTGCTAGTTCTTAGTATAATGCCTCTTACACTTTAGTGGTGAAAGTGGTGTGAAAACGTTATTATTTTACAGTTGAAGGGAGTGGACGGCAGTAAGATGGCTGCTGTGGTTGGAGGTCATGTGGATGCAGAAGCCCTGACGGCACTAAAAGACTTGATGAACAGGCTGGGCTCCGAGACACTCTGCACTGAGGAGGGCTTCCCCATGGAAGGATCAGGGTGAGAAATATTATTGTGTAATTGGTAAAGGAGTGGAGTCGTAAGTAATGGTGTTGTTGTTAAAGATGTTCGTGTGGACAGCTAAACTGTGTGAGACTTCTAATTCTTTAAGCAATATGTCAGATCTAAGGAAACTGACCACACTATTGTTGGAACTTTCTGCATCCTGAATGTAAATATTTTATAACTAGAGAACACTTTCGCAGCTTTCTGATCTCCCACAGGATTTGCTTTGCCTGCAGGACCCCACAACTAGAAAAACGTGTTGCATGAAATTGAGAGAATTTCTGTGTGCAATGAACAAATAAGCTAATGATATGATTTTTAGAAATTTCAATATATATATATAAAGATATAAACAAATAAAATATTAATGAGATTTGTTCAATTAGATAGTACGCTCGAGTTATGTCCCTTGCATGGAGGCCCGCATGGGCTTGCTATAATAATATAATAATAATAATAATAATTTTATTTATAAAGCGCACATTTCAGACAACATTTCTGCTCAAAGCGCATAAAACATAAAAAACACACAATGCACATAAACATCACAATAGACAACCGTAATGAATAATCACAAATAACAATGAATTGGATAACAATTTAAAATACTCTGAGGTTTAAAAATAATAGGAATAAATACAATCAAATGTGACAGATAATGAACACACGCACACACACGCACGCACACACACACACATGCACAAATAAGCAGGAAGGTAAAAGCAAGCATCAAACTATGACTGTGTGTGTATTGTTTAGCACTGATAATTATGTTATTAGGCTTGGGGCCAGTGGAACATATATCATATTATATGTGAGCATGTGACAGTGTGTTTTATTATTCTTTTATTTGTTTAACCCCATCGCTGCGGATGTCAAAAGGGTTTGACAGCAATGGCCTCATCCAGTCATACGCGCAGCGAAGGGTTTAATGTTGTTGTAGTTGTACACACTGGACATTAATAATTAGTTACCAGTCCCCGATACCTTTTGTTTTCTTCTTTCTTCTGCGTTCTCCCCGTACCAAGGAGGTATACATATGTGACCCTTTTCGATTTCCCACCATTTAGGTAGCCACATTCCGATGTTCGGAGAAAGTGTGTGCATGGTACGCATGTAGGTGTAGCCGGCGCTCACCCGTCTAGGACATGAGCGTCAGGACCTTTATAGACCGTATATGATGGAATGCATGCGATACAGACTAGACCTCGGTTTATACACTCATCCGAAGGAGTAGGAAATTAGAGTAAAGTGTCTTTCTTAGGGACACAGCACAACGACGCGGCCGGGGCTCCAACCACTGACCTCTCGATCCGTCTTTTGTTTTCATAGCCTATGTAGCTTTTTAAATGGATAAATTACTAATTCATCTAGTTGAAATCATGTTCTCATTGTAATTGACTATCATTTGCGCATGCTCATTGACCCTTGATTTATTACTTCAGCTGGTTCATACTGAGGACACTGCACATAAGTGAAAGAAAAGTACTTTTGGTCAGGTTTTCTATTCTTCATTGCTTTCAAATTTATATTTATGTTAAACATTTTTTGTGGAATAAATAATTGTTTTGCCTTGATACGGTTGGATGTATTCAACATATGTGTGCAAATGTGTGAGTATGTGCTTGCAAATGTGACAGTATGTGTGTGCAAGAAGAGTACGAGTGCGTGCTTATTTGTTATGCTGACAAAAATGTTATTGACATGAATACTTTGACAGCCAGTTCAAAGAACATACAATTATAAACAAACAAGATCTATACAAATTGAGAAAACAGGTAAAAACACAGAAACACTTCTTTTCTCTTACAACTTCTTTATTTTGTCTTTAGATCTATTGCATTTTTTCATGTTACGCCACTTTTGTTTGAAGGATCACATAAAATCACTTCGCGCACAACTGAGATTGCCACTGAAAATTTTACAAAACAGCAAAAAGGTAATATTATCACAAACATTGCTTAGTGCGCATGCTCAAAATTATGAAGATAAGGGATTATTTTGCTGGTATTCGTGAATGTGAGACTTAACATTATTTCAAACCCCGGGCAGGCAATCCTTACAACAGTGGACTTCAATCGGTCGCATTGTCAACATAAGTCAAACATCACATTTTTGAAATATTTTATACACATAGCAAAACTGTGGATGAACACATACAATCACTCCGCGCATAAATGTGACCATGCCATTTGCATAGTTCACACAAAAATACATGTAGACTACAATGGGCCGCCATGTCAATGTGACTTATTAATTCAAATTGATCACATTTCTAGATAGCAAAACTGAAAGAAGTCATGTACTCAATCGCATAATTGATTGTGCCATTGAAAATTTTACACAGCGAAACAAAAAAGTCAAACAATGTTATCACAAACATTGACTAGTGCACATGCAACAGTAACAATTTGATCAAGGCTGCACATTTCTTGACCTTCAAGCTTCACAAGACGTTCTATTGGAACGACACCTGATAACAGGGTATATTTCCCACACAACGAACCAATCACTCGTTCAACATGAATACGGCGTGTTGCAAGAACTCTGGTTGATTCAATTTCTCGTGCCGACATCTGACTTTTGCCACGTGTAAAGGCTGGGATTTTGACTTCAGCCCCTTGCCTTGCCACAAGTTCTGAAATATCAAACCCTCTGTCAGCTAACACAAGATCATTTGGCAGCAAGTTATCCAGGAACCCACTTTAATATGTTTATCAGACGTTCGCCCACTCCATCCTTTTGAAATGAAAGATATATGACCTTGGGGGGTTATTGAAATCAAATACTTCACTGTATTATTATGTTTATAATTTGACCATGTGGCTGCACAGGCAGGCGGACTGGAGAATCTTTCTACAAACACTTCAAAGCAATCGATTATTGGGATTACACCCCTCCATGGCCCTTTTACAAACTGTGCAGGCAGACTTTTCCTCACTGCATATCGGTCTGGCCAGAACACAAGAGGTGAGAGCCTTGCATAGAGTACCCCAAGTGTCTGTTGGAATACTCTCCCAACAGTGACCCTGCCCACACCAAAGATGAAGGCCAGATGCTGCAAAGGTGTGTTCAACCTCATATGCATCAGAGTCAGAAGTAGACATTGAAAAGGATCCAGGGTTCTTCGTGTTCTGATTATCACATGGGGGAGCACGAAATCACAGATTGTTTTTAACGTCAAAAATGTTGATAGTCCTGTAAAATACTTCACTGTTTCATCACAGTCTTGCAAAGAAGATGGGGACATCTTCCTGTCTTCTAGCTGTTCTTTCAGAGCTTTGTTTTCTTGCGTCAGTCTGTTCAGCTCCTCTCGAAGAGACCTCTCCTCCTCCACTGTCAGGCTACTAAAGGCTTCTTCAGTCTGACTGAAGCTGCCACCTCCATCACTTTCAGGTAATGGTGGTGGCCCACTCAACCCAAGCTGTGTCTCCTCATCGTCAGGTTCTGGTTCCACAACTACTGTCTGCTCATACACAGAAGCTGTAGATCCTTTTGAAGCTGTCCTTTGCTGCTGTCGTTGCCATCTGGCAGGATTGATGGCACCACTGGCATTGCTATGTCCTAGCTTGAGCGTGGACTTCCAAGCAGGGTGGCTGACATCATAGAGGTAGGCAGGCTTTCCTGAAAACAGAATAAACATAGATATTTTATTTTAATTATTATTAATTTAAACAAAAAAATCTCTTGGATACAACATATAGGATGTATACAATGTGAATGTTAGCTCCAAATCAATCGAGAGTTTTAAGTCGGTCTTGGCCTCTGCCTGTGGTCATGAGGTATCAAGTGCACACCTACTCTGTTGCAAACTGCCGTACCAACGGAAGTTCTCATGCAACAACATATTTAAAATTCACCAGAACGAAAAACAACATAATGCAAACCACCGAATGCTTAAAAATGCACACATGTAAAACTTGTCTTGCACTACACATAGCACAATTTCTAGGAAAACAAACTTGTGCATACTTCATTACTTGCAATTTTGCACAGGGTATACTTATTATGTTCTGTGCAATGCCACTACGTTGAAACTTGTAAACATTGTATTAATTCATTTCTACGCGATACAACGTAATATAATTTTTGTTTGAAATTTTAAAACCCCTACCTGCTCACAAAGCAAAAAGTTGCAAACATGTACTAAGTTATAGTTTTAGCACAGGGCAAGGAGTCTAGCAGACGAATCCGTGTATATACTAGTACCCGCTATATAAAAATCCGTTATTATTATTATTATAGAGACTGAAGTGAGTGTCCCCCAATCCCTGTGGTTTTAGCTATCATCAGTTAATTTTCTTCAGGCAGATTTTTTTTTTTTTTTTTTAAACGAAACACTCTCATCTGAATGTTTTGCTTCTAAACAAAAAGAGTACAGTGTAAGTGCATGCTGCTTAAAATACACCAAGCAGCATTCACTCATGTCTTAAAATACATAAATAAATACATAAATCATGCACGGACTAGTCAATTTTCCTCACCTCCAACAAAATGGTCGGCGCAAACTTCCACACGTGATGTCGTCTCGAAAGTGACTCTCTTCAGTTTCAGCTGCGCAATCCACTCTCGTCTGCGTTTTTCGGTTAATTTCTGTGTTACCTGATCTTTTCTGCTGGTTGTAGGAACAGCAGGGAGCGAAAACAAGCTTCGTTGGTTTTGAGAATTGCTGCAGTCTTTCACACAACACTTTCGTACCATTTCAAACAATGAAAATCATAGCAGAAGCTAGGGAAGTGACGCGACGTAAGCCTCCATCAAAGGGAAGTAATTTTACGTGCTGTGACGTCAATCGAACAAATCTCATTGGATTCTTAGAAGTAAAATTCTTGTGTTAAGAAATGAAAAAGAACGTTTCAGCCAGTGCTTATGTTAGTGCAGTGATGGAATGTTATTCAGTTTTTATGTCTGTGAGTACAAGCTAAATGGAATAAACAGACAGTTGATTTTTCACCATAAATGTTTTTGTAGCTCTGACTTCCGATCAAACTATCTGATGAACACAACCATCGCTGGAGTAGAGGATGCTGATTTGGTGCTGTTTGTGGGCACCAACCCTCGATACGAAGCCCCCGTCTTTAACGCCAGAGTGCGAAAATGGTAAGAACTTTTTTCTTTTGAAACTCAGAAGTTGGAGTAAAACAAATTTCCCCTCCCTCTGTTGCTGGTATATCTTAAATGTTAATCTCCTTTTATATGTTATTTCTTTTTTTATTTGATACCAGTTAAAATAATAATAATAAGGGTATTAATAACAATATATATTGTTATTAGGTTTATCCTGCTCTGAAGGTGAGTGTTGTGTAACAACTTCTTTATGTTTGTTTCAATTAAAATTGTTATCCCAATCCTCCAGCTAATTGTTATTATTTTCCATTATAAAATATTGTTTAGTTTCTCGCTTTTCCCTCTATGGCCTTGCATCATAATACAGTGGAACCTCCGGTATACGACCGTCCAAAATCTGAGAAAAAAAGGGTCTTATAATAGAGGTGGTCTTATACCGGAAACAAGGGGTGGGGTAAAGGGGAGGGGGGTCAGGCTTGGAGGGGTATGTAGTCATAATTTTCACACTCACCAGCATGTATTCTCTGACAAAGGAAACTGTAAAACATGTTTCATTTTTAGCTTTGTCTTTTATTCACAACTTCAAAAATAGAAAACAGTCGAACCACTGCCAGACGCCTTCATCCAAGTCTGTCAGGGCAGAAGCTCTCAGTTTCGATGTTTCCCTTTTCGCCACTTTCTCCACTCTCCCATCGTAGTTTCACAGATTCATTATCCTTTATGATGAGCTGAATTTGGGTCTTCCCAACGTCTAAACTTCTTGCAATAAACAAACAACTCTCCCCATTTTCACTTCTTTCAATCACTTTCATTCTCTCTGCCAAACTCAAAACGTTCCTCTTGCTCGACGCCATTTTGACAGCCAGTGTAGGCGAGTAATGTCCCTTATTTGCGAACCGGAAATAGCAGACAACAGCAGGCGTACACTAACATGAGAGAAAAAACGAAAGGTACAGACAGCAAATTAACTGATATCTCTTTTAAATTGCCCTAAGACGGTCGTATAAAGGGCTTAAGACACGGTCGCTGGTCGCATAAACGAGATTGTCGCATACCAGAGGTCATTTATTATTGGAAGTGAATCCGTCAGAAGTTTTCAGGTCACATAACGGAGGGAGTCGTATACCAGAGAGCCGGATACCAGAGGTTCCACTGTAATTGATAATTATACTTTTTTCCAGCTGGGTCCATAATGAATTGAAAGTGGCCATGGTCGGAACTCCAGTCAACCTTTCTTATGATTACGAGGTAAGTTTTACTAGGAGTATAAATATTTTGATGCTAAAAGGGAAAAAACAACACAACAACCTTGAAGTTCAGCTAAGTAAAATTGGAATAAAATTTAACAATAAAATAAAATTATATAAAATAACTATACTAAAATAAACGAAGAGAAAATATGTCTTCAGGTTTATAGTGTAGAGCCCAGGGCATATGCAATACAATACAGTGCACTTTACCTTTTAATTGGAGAATGAAGTTATATCATATATGATGGTCCAGAGGGGAGGGGAGGGGGGGAGGTGGTCTGGTAGCTTAATTGATAGTGAGCTGGTTTCCCACACCAGCTCAATTCCTATGTGAGTAGCACTGTTTTGTGCCTCTACATTTTGCTTGCTGCGGGCTATTTAAAGCTTGCCTGCACACTCCCTTCCAGTGAAAGGAAAGGAAAGGAAGCATTGGCGAAGCTATTTATAGCTAGCCTGGCTGACCTAACCTCAAAATCTAAAAAGCTTTGGTTGAGTCATTGTGAATTCCTATTCCGAAGGTCGAGGGTTCGAAACCTGCATGGGACGCACTTACGTGACTTGGGTCCAAGACTTTTCAGGACAGCAAGAGTTTTCTCAGTGTATTCAAGTTTTCTCCGGGTACTCCGGTTTCCTCCCTTCCATTCAATAATGGTACTGGAGGCAGTCAATCGAAAATTTCAAAATTAAAATATATTTTTATTCAGACTTCCTTAATAACGATCTCTTCAGGTCACCACGCTTTGAGTTCGTTTGAAGAAAAAGCACGTAGTGGCATACTGTATTATTATTATTTCTGTATTATGTGGTAGGACAGATTTCTGACAATGTCTTCTCTAAGGAAGATTTGCTTTGTATTATATCGTATTGTATTAGGTATAAAAGATTTCACTTTTGCTTTGGTTGAAGGCCACGTTTATTTTCTAACGATTTGTGGTTTTTCTGTGCAGAATCTTGGCGAATCGGCATCGGTGCTGGAGCAATTGAGCAGTGGGAAACATCCATTTAGCAAGGTATGTTTTCTTAGTGCAGATGTTTTAGGAAATTGTGCTTTCGAAATTTTTGTGTGTGGTGGTTTTTGTTGATTTTGAAAAACGGTGCCAGAATAAAGCCTTTGTTGAGTCATTGTGCTTCAGTGTTCACAGAAAATAAAATAAAAGCTAAAACCACAAATTCATGGAAATGACTTTGAGGTGTGTATTGGCTAGGGATCCATTTGGATTTATAATTCATGGTTCGTACGCTCCTTGAACCTCCTTGAATCTCCTTGAATTTTCGATGTCTTGTTCAAGGGCCCTTGAATCTCCTTGAAAAATGCCAAATTGGCTGGGCTCCTTGAAAACTCCTTGAAATTTCAACCAGTGTATCTATCCATTGCTTGACCTAGAGATTTTATTGTCAAGTGTTTAAAAAAGGCCATTGAAAAATAAAAATTTATAAAACAAAAATTATATTATTTGTGTTGTCAACTGTTCGACGATCGTAACTTTTGTCGTCTGCTAATGATAAGGGAAGGAACCACCACTGGAAATTGTTGATGTCCTTGCTGTCGCGCATGCGCAATTGTTGGTTTCGTACATCCTTCGTTCTAACGCGCGATGTACAAAAAGTACGAAAACAGTGAAAAGGACAGCGAAACCGCGCGTGTTTGTTTACTGAATGGGTAAAAATGCCTGGAGGCGATTGTGTGTTGAATCTTTTGTGGTTATCGAAATCTGAATATGCAGGGTGGCTGCTTGAAAAGAAAGGGAACAAGCAAACGTGTTTCTGCCGCGTCTGCTAAAAAATTATCGACGTGAAAGTGATGTGTTACTGTTAGACCAGCTGTTCAGCACACTCATGAAAGCAAAAAAGGACTATCAAGATCTTTGGGCTGTTGTGAGGCAGTTGTTACTTTTGTCCCATGGGCAAGCAACTGTCGAGAGAAGATTCTCAACCAACTAAGAGATCAGCACTGAAAATCTCTCCTAGCAATCCTTGGTTGCTCGCCGACAAGTGCTGAACGGTATCAGGAAAATTGGTGGAATCGACAAGGTGGACATCACCAAGGATCTGCTATTATCAGCATCTTCTGCTAGGAGAAAGTACCACAACTACCTTGATCAACAAAAGAAAGACCAGGAACAGGCACAAGCTGCAAAGAAGAGGAAGGCACAGGAAGACTCTGTTGCTGATGTAAGAGAGAAAAAAGAAGAATGGAGAAGGATGCTCAGCACCTGACTCAAAAGGCAGACAAGCTTGCTGAACAAGAGGGTGCGCTGAGACTCTTGACTCAGTCAAATGCTCTGAGGAGCAAATCCAAGGAAATAAAGATCCAGCTGGAGATTTCCTGTCAGATTGATGAAGAAATAGAAAAACTGAAATATTATAACTGAAAACTCATTCATCTGTATGAAGTGAATTATATATTAGCTGGTGGTGGTACCTCTTTCTGACTTTTTACAGTTCTCTAACTTGTGTCTAAGGACAACATGCTTCACAATTATTGTTTAAATGGGTATAGACTCCGTAATCTGCATCATCATTATAACTGCAACTTTATAGACATGCAATATTTATAGGTGTAGATTTCATAATCAATATCAACTTCAGTATCACCATCAGATTCATGACTGCAAACAATTTATGGATATCACTGGGTTAGAGATTTTATCCTTTATTTTGACTACTTATCAATTCTTATGTGCGTTTACAATTTTTTTAAAACTCCTTGAATTTTTGGAAAAACTCCTTGAAATCTCCTTGAAAACTCCTTGAATTTTTTACAACAATTTGAGTATGAACCATGTAATTGCATTGAATTCTGTTCTCTTTGAACCCCTTTTTGTGTTAACATGTGCCAGTAGCAATTGGTTTCTTCAAATTTATCAGTTTTCCAGTTTGTGTTAACAGACATTGGAGGCAGCTAAGAAGCCAATGATAGTTGTGGGCAACAGCTGCCTGCAGGGCAGCGACAGTGGAGCTATTCTCGCTGCCGCTTCTGCCATTGCCAACAAGCTGCAGGCCAAGGCAGGCAATGATTGGAGAGTTCTTAACATCTTGCAAAGGGTGAGGAATTCTCTGTATGTGAAGGGTCTTGTGTATAGTTACAGTCATAAAATAATTAAATACTAACACAATTTACCATCATTTTTTTTAAAGGGTTTGGGAGTTGAGGGGTTGTTTGTGGAGGAGGGGGTGGGTGTAGAAGATAGATTGTCTTTGTTTCTGCCAAATTCAGATTACAGCACTACTTTGTTACAAAGTATTTCATAATATCAATTCAGATACTTAGTCCTCTTCTTAAGCCTGAAATGGAGGTTGGAAAAGCTACTTCTGTGCCGTAAAAGACACCACCACGTAAGCAGTTCTTGATTGTTCCCAAAATGGAAATGAAAGGGATTACGCAACTTTCTAATTGCTGATTCTAAGACCTAGTGCGCTAATACAATGATGGGCAGGTGGCAATGCTGGACCTGGTGTAACCACTTTCGAAGCCTGACTATACAACAATTAGATTTGTTGGTCCTTTTATAATTCCCGCTTCTTGATTTGCCAAAGTCTTGCTTTTCAATGTCGTGTTTGCAAATCAGGTGGCTAGCCAAGTGGCAGCGCTGGATCTGGGTTACACAGCAGGCGTAGATGCCGTGAAAGCCAGCAAGCCAGAAGTGCTGTTCCTGCTGGGAGCTGACGAAGGCAAAGTCCACCGATCTGACCTCGCCTCTAAGTCTTTTGTCATTTACCAGGGTAAGGTGTGCATGTTCATTTTGTGGTGAGTTTTGTGGGTGGCTTATCTGTCTTGGATAGCTTAGAGAATTGGGGGTGTTGGGGAAGGAGGGCAGGGTGAGAGAATGGAGCTCAATGACTAGTTTTTCAATTTTTATGTTGGATTTGGAGAAGAGAAAAAGAAGACAAGAGCATTGCTGAATAACTGATGTATAAGAGTAGTAACCTGGCTGTGCTACTACGTAAAATCCTTTTCAAATTTAGAAGTGTAATAAATACTGTTGTTTTACAGTGTGATCTTTTTCTTTCTGGCTTTATTTAGTTATGTTATTTACATACGAAAGCATTTTATGGGTTTGATCAAAGAGGTTAAAACAGAAAGAGAGAGAACTTGTTAATAGCGATTACTAAAGAAACCGAGGCGAGTTCCGTCCCTTGGTCGTAGGAATATATCATCAGACGCGCTTCGTAACCATGTGTTGATTTTAAAATTATGATTGTTGTTTAATCATGCTAGAACAGAACAGAATAACCAAAGACTAAATATACTGAAATTGAAGCTGGCTACAACAGGCAATATTTCTACGTTTTGCATGCAAGTAATTCTCTACATAACTCTTATCATGATCAAGCGTATAAAAAGAAAAAGCTTTGTTGGTCAATATGCTCATGAAATATTTATATTTATAATTTCCATTGTTATTTACTTGAAAATGAAGAATATTTGTGCATTCCCCATATTTAAACCCACAACTCATACACACACATTACATACACTCACAAATAAGCGTTGATGGAGGAAGGGAGAAAAGGAATGGAAAATAAGGAAAAAATTATTTGTTTTCAATGAATGTTAAATCCCATAGATATTTATTATATACTGAAAGCAATACATTCAATTATTACATAACATTTGAAACATTGAACTGCATTGCATTAAAATAGTAATTGATAAAAGTGTATCCTTTTTTGAACAGATTAGTCTTTAGGAGACTCCACAAATTATATTGGTAGTTGTGGATCCACTGCTTACATCTATCTGTGAAGAGAATGAATAGAAATCAAAAGACATTTTTTAATTCTTGTTTTTTTTTCTTCTTTCAATTTTTTGTTTACATAACTTTTTCATACATATACCATAGACCAGGAATATTCTTCCTTTCTCTCTGCATATACAAACGAAAAATAAAAACGAGCATGGGTTTCAAGACAAAGCTCATGCATAGTTCATACACATGCATAGTACATACACATATCTTAAATACGAGATTTAAAAATAAATCTATCGTATAACGAAGTAGTAAACAATATCATCAGATACTCCAGGAATCTGCCTATGCATACAGCACACACTAACATTCACATCACGAATACCACCAAAACACATATATTCACTCACCTTTTAACCATCTTTGGTTAAACAGAAAAACACTTTTCCTTTGCAGGGTGACTTCTTGCGGAAATTCTTGCATCCCAAGGCTGTGCAATGGGTTCTTCCTTGTTTGCTTCTTTTTCCTTCTTTTGGCCATGAGCCATTTTGGGATTATAGACATGCAAAGAGAAGGGGCATAACTCTTTTTTGCTTCCTCTGATCTAAATTTGGGACCCACATCTTTCCTTCCCATAATCTTTGGTTTGATTTAATTTTCCAGTTGGCAAGTGGAAACATTGAAAAAAACCAGAGAGGAATAAAAGAAATATATATATTTTTTAAAATTTCAAACAACAAAATTAATGCACTTTCAGCTGGATTTTATTGTTTTAGCCGCATCTTTATTTTCTGTCATCGTTTATATTATATCTCCTGTTTTGTAGTCTTCTTCTATTTAAAATGCAAGGCCTGATCCTGAGCAATATTTGACATGTAACACACAGAGTTCATATTTATATTTAACTTTTCTGTGTTGTGCTGCTAAAGGTCACCATGGTGATGCCGGTGCCCAGATGGCGGACGTGATTCTTCCTGGAGCGGCGTACACAGAGAAAGATGCCACATACGTCAACACAGAAGGTCGTGCTCAGTTGACGAGACAGGCAGTCACACCCCCTGGCATGGCACGAAATGACTGGAAAATTCTGCGTGCTCTTTCTGAGGCATGTGTTTTTCGCTTTGTGTGCTTTTACTTTTACCACTCCTTAGGCAAAGGAAAGTTTTCCTAGTAAGAGTTTGAGGTAAGTGTTTCTCATTGTGTGCTGTTACTTTTGCGGGTCCGAATGTGCACGCAAATTTTTCTCCTGGGTACGACCGCAAAGACCATAAAATGTTGTAAACCATTTCTTATAGTATTTGTCAACAAACTTACTTTTAAATACAAAACAAACGAACAGCAACAACAAAATCCCCAAAAGACAGCAAAAATTAAAAAGATGCATGTCAGATCAACAAAAACAACAAAGTTTGTATGACCAGAAGGATTAACTGAATCTGTGGAAGAAGTGGTAGAAATAGGAAAGATGATCAAGGGGAACCTTGGGAAAGGAAAAACAAACAAGAAATATAATACTTGAGCAAAAAAAAAAAAAAAGATCCATGAAAAAAAAAAGAATGAAAACAGCTTGGTGTGATGTAAACAGAGAACAAAGAAACGTGTAACAGTTATTTTTTGGTAAGAATTGAAGTTAGACTGGTAAGATTATTTAGAGAATAAACTTTGAACCTATAAATAGAGAGATAGTGACTGTCATTCTTCAATGTTTTCTTGTTCGTACCTCCTCATTGATCTTAGCACTTTGATCTATATTGAATTTTATGAAAGTAACAAGATTGTGGTTATTACTATTTTAGACAGGGGTGTTGAAATGCAGAAATTTTCACTCACCAACAGGGCTAGCGACTCGGGCATCGTTAACTCACCTGCAGCGTTTGTCAGTAGCCGAGAAACAACTTTCACCCCAACATACCAGAAAACAGTTTGCGATGTGGTGAATCAAAACAGTCATTGATATTAGAATGGGTGGAGGGACAGGACAGCAGCAAAAATTAGTAGTAGTATTTGTTTGTTTATTTATTCTTTTTATTGCAGCTTCTTGGGGAGACACTGCCCTATGACAAGCTGCAGGAAGTGCGACAGAGGATGGGAGAGATCTCGCCCAATCTGGTCCGAGTCGGAGCTGTGGAGGAGGCTAATTTTTTCAAGCAGGCTGTCGATGCAGCTCAGGTATGCCAGACAATGCATTTTTTTTGTCCAGGTGGAAAGGGAGTGGGGGTGGACAGGTGGGATAGGGGTGGACGTTCTGCTAAACCAAGAATTTCTGAACTGCAGACTGAAGGACATTCCAAGAAATCAAATTTTACTTGACATAACATTAAATACCATGTCTGTCAATGGCTGGGCAGCATGGGTTCACAGCGGTTCTACTGAAGCTTTTCAGATTTTGAGGTTGGATCAGCCAGGCTAGTTATAAATAGCTTCGCTGATGCTTCCTTTCTCTGGGATGGGAGTGCCGGCAAGCTATAAATAGCCTGCAGCATGCGAGACGCGTAGGCACTGAACAGTGCTGCTTGCATAGGAATTGAAAATGACATTAATTGTAAAACTTGTTTTCTCGTTGATAGTAGGTTAGATTTAAAAAAATCACTTTATGTGTGTTGGGGGTGATAGGTTTTAACCTCATTGATTTGTTTTGTCATCGTATTCATTTCTTGCGTGTGTACCCTAAGCTTGCTACGATAGCTGGGAGTGAGTGTAACAGTTTGACAACAATAATGGTGTGAACACTCACACTACACCATGCAGCATTTGTCAATCGAACTGCACTGAATTTAATGAAACTCATTTGTTTCTTCTATCTTTTTTTGCAGTTGACGAAAGCAACCTTGGGCAATGAATCACTGTCACCACCACAGAAAGAACTGCAGGACTTCTACATGACGGACGCTGTCAGCCGAGCCTCCCCTACCATGGCCAAATGTGTACAGGCCGCCAAAGAGGCCAAGGGCAGCAAGTACTGACCTTTGACCTGACCTATGAACTGTGAACTTGACCCTCATGGCAGTGTTTGTGTAGTGTAAGGAGAGAGGTAGAGTAACCATCACGCTGAATCTGTGTGTAGTTTTATCTTATCGCCTGATACTCGCCGCGTCCCATTTTCTACCACAGGAGCATTTTCCAGACGTTCAGATGTACCTGCAGTGTGGTAACAATACAATACTATATAATACTTTTGTGCTACAGGAGACTCAGTACTTATATACAGTTTTTAAACGTCTGAATTATCAAAATAATTGGTTTTTCATGTTAAACAAAGTTGAAGAAGCTGTTTGTAACAGCAGGTCCATGCAAGATTTCTGGAAGAAAAATTATGGTATATGAGCAGATGTCTATTTGAAAAATAACATTTGAAATAGAATTTCTTAGTGCAGCAATTTTTTTTCAAAGAGTTATTTTCATTTGGGCTTTGACTTATTTGCAGTCTTGCGTTTTTCTTCAAACCCGTCACAGATTTAGTGTGAATGACATAGTACTGAATAACTGTTTGTGGATGTACAGAACGTTTGAATATTATTTAAAAGCGGATTTTACCAATATGTACCTTAAAGTTTGCCTAGGTACCATTGGCCTATGAGCTTGAATCTGTGAGGTGATAGATACACTCTTGACAGAAACAGAATTATTGAAGAGATTTCTGTGGAAGGTCTAGCGATGAAATGAGGTAAATCAGTTGTATCTTTTTGAACATTGTGATCAGTTGTTTGTGAATGTTTGGTGTCAAATAAAATGTTGACAATTTTTTTCCCTTTGTGTGTATTTCTTTACAATGGGTCTGATTGCTGAAAAATTTAAACATTCATTCATTGCATTCAATCAGCACATTTAGCTTTGCTGTACGTCCTATTAGGAAGAAAACATTTCATTATTCTATAACTTTGAATGAATGCTGACACTTACATTTTGAGCTTATAAAGTGCAAATTCCTGTAATAGGGATCTCTTCAGATTGCAGCACTTCGAGTTCGACTGAAGAAAAAATATGTGATAGCATCCTGTATTATTATTAATATTATTATTATTATTATTATTAATGAAATAAAATCTCACTATTTCAATGTTTTGAGTACAGAGTGGGAAAATTAATCAAAATGAGTGTCATTGGTGATCACTGTAAAGCGCAGTGTGTTCTGACATAGCCTCGGATATTTATCAATATATTGTGTATTATTATGTTTACTATTGCTATTATTAGCCCAGGGTGAGGAAGTAGCATAGTGGCTTTGGCACACGCTAAAAACGTTTAATTAAGCCATATTAGGCTTGGCTAGTACTTGAAAGGATGACTGTCCTTGGCCAGTAACAACCAAACAACACACGCAAAATAAAACAAGCACACAACCCATCCCCACTCCACACAGCTGTGAATGGACACTTGGCTCTGTTTAGAGCTGGGGAAGGTAAGGAGAGGAGATAAGCACCGCCCTCATGCTGGCTCAGAGAAAAAAGAGGTCCTAAATGCCTCTCTCACAAATGACCGAAAGATTGCGGGAACACCTTTACATTTTTATAATTAGCCCTGAAGGGGTCTTCCAATGAATACCACCACTTGGGGTCATGAGCAATCTTGCCACTGTAG
Source organism: Oncomelania hupensis (assembly GCA_036898135.1). Lineage (NCBI taxonomy): Eukaryota > Metazoa > Mollusca > Gastropoda > Littorinimorpha > Pomatiopsidae > Oncomelania > Oncomelania hupensis. The sequence goes on along the minus strand of CM072511.1, from coordinate 63,867,473 downwards.
ATTGTTCTAACCTATAAAGGGAAAAGTGAAAGCCCCAGTTGAAAACCTGTCTTGCCTTTGTAGGCATGACAGATTCACTGCGGCAACAGTACCCCCGTTGGAGTGCCGGGGGTTTCAGTATAAATAGTATCCCCACTTTATGGAAATTTAGTGCTTTAAATTCCCACTGTTGCTATCTTCCTCATTTACTCTTTCCCATTCCTGCTCTGTCCTATCACTGTGCTATACTATCTTCTTCTTCACTAGATCAATGACCTACCTTTTTTCTTGAAAACTCTTCATGGACAAGACTCCTTGTTTGTGTATGAGGTCTGTTGGATCAGCTTGGGAGTGTTGGACGCTTTCTGCTGGGTGGTCACTAGGGCTTCCTATGATGTTAGTATTTAGCAATGTAGGCATTTTATATGTATGTGTTTTGTTGATAATTTATAATGATGTTTGTATTCTATTTTGTTTTTGTAACCGGGGGTTCGCGTAGTTGAGGTAAACCCTCAGCCGTCCCCTGCGTGGGATGTCTTTATTGTAAAGTGACTGGCCGGTGGAGGGCATTCAATTTTCCCACTAGGGTTGTTTCAGCAGATCTTTTATGCGGATTGGGGGTTGTCCGGTCCTGATTTGGCTCGGAAGAGTCCGCTGCATGGACCTAAAGCAACAATAAATCAATCAATCAATCATTCCAATGAATACAACGTGCAAATTCCGGTCTCTCAGGTGCACAGGCATTATTGCTGATATAATTCAAGGCAGTACTAACTATTGTTCCTAGGGTCTTGGTTAAAGTTGAAACAGTTCAAATAACGTGATCGCCAGTTTCTGTATTTTGGAATTTGGCCAAGTTAGTCCTTGAGTCTTCTAGGTGACTAGAACAGGTCCAAATTGCCTGCACACACCAGTTTCCAAAATTATAATCAAACACACTAGAAGTAACATGACTTACCATATTATTGGTAAATAAATAAATACTATAAAGAGAAATACTGAATTTTTATTAAGCTACCTCATGGTAATAAACTGATCCATTTATTTTTGTAGGTAAAAGTATAAAACGATCAAAAATGAAGCAATGCTACCCTTTTTTCTTCAGCATGTGTGTTGTGGTACAATCGTTTCGGAAGTGTAAAATATATATCTCTATCTATCTATCTATCTATCTATCTATCTATCTATCTATCTATCTATCTATCTATCTATCTATCTATCTATCTATCTATCTATCTATCTATCTATCTATCTATCTATCTATCTATCTATCTATCTATCTATCTATCTATCTATATATATATATATATATATATATATATATATATATATATATATATATATATATATATATATATATACATATATGAGAGAGAGAGAGAGAGAGAGAGAGAGAGAGAGAGAGAGAGAGAGAGAGAGAGAGAGAGTGAACCCTGTGTGTTCGGGCACTGAATAGAGTAGACCCAATGTTTCCAGGCGTATCGTAAGAGGCGACTAACAGGGGTGATGTCGGCACGGCATCACTGGGCGAAAGTCTTCTACACAGAAGTCACCGGCCAGGACGTAGGAAACTCATGTTATATATACGTGTGTGCGTGCGTGCGTGTGTGTGTGTGTGGGGGTGGTTGTGTGTGTGGGTGGTTGTGTGTGTGTGTGTGTGTGTGTGTGTGTGATATCGATGGTAAACAAAAACTATCTCGTGTATTTATTACTGGAACAGACGCCGCTGGTGAATGTCACGATCAACTATTTCGGTAAAAGACGTCCTCAGGAGTTTAAACCCCCACTAAGTATGCAACACTAGCGTGGATCTTGGCGATATATAATGCCCCCTCCCCCCCCCCCCGCCCCCACTTACCCTCCTTTCATAAGACTTTAACTGCTTTGTATTATCTGGTCCTACTTAACAATATATAATGCTCTTTACTCTCCTATCATAAGATCTTAACTGCTTGGTATGATCTTGTCCTTTTCCTTCTTGGATTAAGCAGCCGCAATCTGGATGGTGCTGTAGTCAGACCTAGATTGCACACCTAGATTCACTTCATTCATCCTGAGTTTCGAAACTTGATCTAGTTTAGATTTGGGATATTATTTGTCATCCATGCAGGCGAAATTGGACAGCCGAATAGTCTACAACGTAATAGGCTACCTGCATTTTTTTTTTTAATTTTCATAATCTGACACTCACTTTTCTTGCAAGTGAGCGTCAGGATCTTTAAAGTCGGTTTGGTGGAATGCATGCGTGCGCAGACTATAGAACTCAGATATATAATAGGGTTGAGAGCATAAAGACAGTGTCATATCTATCAAACCTATACTAGAGCTGAGAACGTCAATTGTATAGAAGGCTACAATAGAGCTGAGCGGTATAGATAAAGACAGTGTCATATTATCAAGCCTACACTAGAGCTGGTATTTTCAAGAATCTAGAAGGCTACAATAGTACTGAGATTGACGACTGTAAAGTCAGTATCACATTAGTGTCAGTTTCATAAGGGCTGAGAATGTCCGCGATCTAGTTCAGGTGGAGTCTTGGTAGTCTCTTATAATCTGAATAAAGTCGTAAAGGGCGGTGCAGGAGTAGATTTGGATACCCCGCTATATATCAGTATATAATGAAAGTGCAGTCTATCGCATTGGGGTGAGGGGAAGGGGGGGGGAGGTGCGACCACGACCGCGTTTTTTTTTTGTTTTTTTTTTTTTTAATCAGTTTATAGTCCCCTCTCTTCCCGATAAGGATTTTCAGAGAGGAGAGTATTCCCTTTTAACCTCTAAAAAATGTCGTCCTTGCCGGTTGCCTCTTCTCGTACGGACATGGTGAGAGACCAGATCTGGTTAGTTAGTTATAGTTATATAGATTAACGTCCCCGGACACATAAGCGTATAGGGGACGACCAGATCTGGTTGTTGTTGTTTGTAGATTATAGTCACACGACACTTTCGCATATAGGTGACTACTGGACCGATTTATACCGACACCAGCGGGCCAGTTGTTGGTAAAGGGGAAAATAATATGATCACACGTTGACCAATCCGGGATTCGAACCAGCGACCTCTCGGTTACTAGCAAGACGCTCTTACCAACTGAGCTACCCGGCCCCACCCGGATCTGGTTTGGTTTGGTTTGGTTGGGTACATTAACGTCCCCGGACACGTTGTGTATAGGGGACAAGGGATCTGGTCTGGTTTTTATGCCTTTTATAGAACCATGTGACCCTTGTTAAATTTGTTCTTAACATAAACTTAATAGGACGTAAAGCTTCGCTTAGCGCATAGTCTTGGCAATGGTTCAAATAACACGGCTCAATAGTCTTTATTTGATCTGGGTTTTTTTTTTGGGTGGGGGGGTGGGGGGGGGGGAAATGTGGCCAAGTAGTGTCGCTCGCGTTCTAAGACACATAATAAACATTTACAAAATACACATTCATTATTATCACACAACACAAGCATACTACATAAAACTTATGTCCACACAAGCTGATCACAAATCGCACGCACTCTCTCGCAAGATAGGGTGATAAAGAAGGGGAGAAGGGGGGGGAATGGTATTGAGTATTTAAATTGTCATTATTGCAAAAAATAATCACTATTATTACTATATATTACAAATCATTCTATTACGTTCTGAAGCAGTCCATTATTATTTTCATAAACCTAGCCAATTTCAGCAGAATAGTCTTATTTTTCGTTGAAAATAAATTAGAAAATTTAATAGCATTGGGTCGCACACAGAAACACTTTTTAAGCAGTTCTTTTCGATCATCGTCGAAATGTGGACATATAAAAAATAAAATGAAATTCATCTCCTAACTCATTAAAAGTACATTTATTACAGATTCTGTCACATTTCTGGATTCCAAGAAACCGTCCCCTTTGCACTGGTAGCTTATGGTTTAAGGTTCTAAATTTTATGACAACAGCAGCTAGGCTGGCGGGCAAAACTGTCAAATATTCTTCAAATTCAAAATTTTCTTTAAACATTCTATAATTATAATATAAATCATTTGTGGTAATTTCTGAGTGCCAGTTTTGTACGTGTTGATCCTGCAGCCTTTTCTTTATCTCTTCTGTAAACTCTTCGGCAGAAAAATTCGAGCCTTGAGACTGATCATACCAAACATTTTCTAACCCTAGTTTTTCAAGAGAATTCCTGACACAGTCTAAATAATCATGTTTGTACAAGTTTAGTTCGTACAGCTTCAGCAGATACCTGTAAACCACACAAGATAATTTAGTACTATTTCTGTCAAAAGCAAGCTTATACCAAAAATTTAACATAGGGCATTTTGCTAAGATATCTATAGGGAACTGACCTACTTCTCCTAAAACCATACATTTCGGCGTACTTTTACAAAGCTTTAAGATAAACTTATAAAAACGTAGTTGCAATTTGTTTACCAGGTCAGTCATCTGAGGACACCATACTTCCGAACCATACAATAATATAGGTACAACAGTTTTATCAAAGAGTTAAATTTGCATGTCAATAGGTAAAGCCAATTTTCTAACTTTGCGGAGTAAAGCAAGCATCGCCTTGGTGGCTAGGTCATATAGGTTTTTCTGAGCTGGCTTAAAGCTTCCATTGTAATTGATTTTTATTCCCAGATATTGAAAATCGTACGTAACCTCAATTGGCTCACCATTGTACATGTATGAAAATTAGGACATTTCTTACTTTACCTCTGGAAGAAATCCAGATCAGTGATCTGTAGAGACTTGATCTATTGTGGATTTGGAATATTCTATGTCACCCATACAGGCAAACTTCGGGCTGCCTTCTGTCACGAACTTCTCCTTGCATGTTAAAAAATAATTAACTTTATTCTCAGATGATTCCTACAAACTTGATATTAGTTTGTAAACAGTTTTTAATGTTCCAATTTCACGTATACACGCATTCATCAAAACGCCTTTCTTATACAATGACACAAGTTGAGACAGAGAAATAAACTTGAAACACTGAAGACATAAAATACAGTGGGAACAGGAACACCAATATATGTTTTGCTAATTTTATGGTTCTCTTCTTTCTCACTCAAGATAGTAGAATAATAATTAAAACGGAATTCAAGAAAACTATATACAAGAAAACTATAAATACTAGAGTAATAAAATAAGAAATAGCTGAACTATAATATGATTTTATCTCTCTCTGAAACAATCTCGGTCCCGGTCTGACAGACGATTACATTTATCAAATTATGAAAATATTCTATGCATTTACAAAATTAGTTTCAATATTATATTTCAGGACTTGCAAAGACCATCCTGCAAAACACAGAGCAAGGAGGTAGAAGAAGAGGGAGACCGAAAAAGAGGTGGGAGGACAACTTTGGAGATTGGACTGGTTTGACACTGAGCGAAGCCATTAGGGTTGCTGAGGACAGAGAAAGATGGAGTACGCTGGTTAAACGATCATCTTTGGTGCCCCAACGACCCCCGAGGTACCGGATAGGATAGGGTTATATTTCCAACAAGTAAATAAAAAATATAAATATTCAAATTACCATGTCTGTCATGAACAGAATCCAGAATCACCACAGTGAAAAACAGAAGTAGCCTACACAGTAAGAATATTTCCTAGTGACACAAAATAGCATTCACTCTTTTTTTCACAATCTATCTTTCATTCCACCAATTCTCTATCCTAGCCCTATTTCATCCATCCAACCGCAGACGCTCTCAGATTCATATGTTACGTTACGTGAATAGATTAGAGTCCTCAACACATAGCGTATAGGGGACTTTGGGTTAAGATTTCATTTGTAATTTAAGAATTCAATAAGAGCCCCTATAGCTCAGGGTAGGTTTAAAAATCCTATCAGGACCACATAAAAATATAAAAGACCTATGGCTAGATCGTGACTAATAAAATGGGAAGTTAAAGGATGGATAAGTTTTCTGCCATTATACGCGGTAACACAACACCTTCCCTCCCCCACCCCCCACCCCCCAAAAAAAAACTTTTTTGGTGTGAACTACGGGGTGTGACTATTACAATGGGAAGTTGGCGAGATGACAGCCAGGCGTCAGAAAGGACCAAGTCCTTTCCGAGCGGTACCGTTGATCAATGTCCTACTGGGCCAGGCCCAAGGAGGACTCGGAAATCAAACGGTCCGACACTATACGGATATAAAAACGAATACGCGGGAACCAACTCCCTGGATAAAATCAAGTGAAACTATACTGACATATGCCTAAGCAAGAGGGGGACCAGGTCGTCCTCTGGCGGCTATATAAATAATGTCCCTGTGGACCAGGTCCACCGGGATTGTACTGTGATAAATTAGCGAGGTGGTAAATGGGCACCAGAGAGGACCAGGTCACCCTCACCCCCCTCTCTCTTCCCGTGCATCACCGATAAACGATGTCCAACTGGGCCAGGCCTGGGGTTGACTTGTGGGTCGGACAATCCGACACTGGTGCAAGTAACAAACGAATACTCGGGAGCAGCTCCCTGGCTAAAATCGTATAGATGATGTCGGCATACAACTAAACAAGAGTCGTCCAGGTCGTTCCTCCTGACGGCTTTTTTATGGATGTCCCTCTGGACCAAGTCCAGACGGGATTATGTAATGAGGTTTGGTGAAATAGTAAGTGGGCCCCGGAGGGATCGTTGGCCAGAGTCCGTCTGGGCCAGGCCCGGGATGGACTTGAGAATCAAACGGTCCAACACTGAACAATTTTAAAAACAAGTAGACGGGACCAACTCCCTGAAAGAATAATGTAAAAGGTATTAGTAAAATATAACAAGAGGAGGACCAGGTCGTCCCCTTGACAGCTATGTACATGAGTCTCTCTGGACCAGGTTCAGACGGGCTTAGTTCTAAGAGGTGCGTGTCCGAGGGGACCATCGATGAGGGCACGAGGTCGTACGCGGGTCAAGTCCCACATGATTGTATGGACGTTCCTTAATATTTGCATTGATGGGAGGGAGGGAGGGAGGGGACCAGGTCCTCTTCGTGCGGTCGCTACACCGTTGTCACAGGATGGACCCGACTCTCGGTACTTGCACCTCGGCTTAGGAGGGGCATCGGTGAAACCGAGTTCAGCCCAAGGGACCATACCCTACGGTTAAGTTTAGCAAAGGTGCTTGCTGTACCTCGTGGGGACCAGGTCACCCTCTCCACAACCGTAGCATCCCGTAACCCAAACGGTGTGCCCAAACCGGCGCGCACCGCGTGGGTACCAGGTCACCCACCACGGAGCCGCCAGCACGGGCTAGGGAAACGCACAGGCCATCCCTCCCCCACGGGCGTACGTGATCCGAGGGGGAGAGAGGGGGGGGCATCTAATGGGAAAAACTGGGAGGGGGGGGGGGGGGTGAGCCGAAGTAGGCGCCAAGGTACCATGGGCCAGTTGGAAGGGTCCTGCCATGTCCAGCTGCCACCCAGCATACCGCTTACAAAGTAGAGGATCGGCCAAGAGAAAATAGCAATGAGTCTAGAGGTGTGCCGCCACCCTGGATCTATAGATACACCCGGCGGTCACAAAAAGAAGTCCGAGGTCGTATGAGAGGGAATAGGCCACTAGGTCTGCTACCGTGCCGCCCAACTGCGCATCTCGACAAGCGGCCCTGACCACGGAGAAGTCGTCCTCCAAGGCCGAGCAGCCGAAAATACATTGATCAAAACTAATGGTGACCCCACAGGTGCAATATCTTGTGAGATAGGAGTAGAAAGAGTGTCCCGAGCAAAGGCGAAGGGCGATAGTCTTCAGATGGGGCGGGCAGGCCGAGAACAGCGGGGCAGGGTATTGCCCTTGAAGCAGGGCAAGTTCCCACCTATCCGCACACCAGGAGGTGTAGTCCTCGTCCCATCTGCGTAGCAACTTGCTCATAATGCTAGAGTGGACCTCAAGAGAAGAAGGAGGGATGAGCAGAGAGGCACTAGAAAGGCCGGCAGAACCGGCGGCAGCCGCACGGTCCGCCCTTTCGTTTCCCCGGAGTCCCACGTGCGAGGGGATCCAGTAAAAGTGAACCACTGTTCCACGCCCGGCAAGGATGAAGGCAGAATCCAGTATGGCGGGAGCGACAATACGAGCCGCTAAAACAGTGCAGTGGCTAAAACAGTGACTCCTGGAGTCAGTAAAGACCGAGACCTGAGAGTCGCAGGGCAGGTCACCCCTGAGCAGGCCATTCAGGGCCTCTCTAATAGCGATCAGTTCGCAGGTGAGTACAGAAGTCCCCGGCGGAAGACCCCCCCGAGGTGGTGTCTCCGCCGTCCACGTAAACACCATAGCCCGCGGCGCCATCCGAGAGCACTGATCCGTCCATGAAGATGCGGACGGTGTCCGAGAGAGAATCAATTAGCTCGCGGGCGACCACTGTCAAAATAGGGAGATCGCTAGTACGCGATAAGAGGCCGTCTCCCGCAATGGTGATCAGCGGGAGGGGTTCCCATGGGGGCCGGGAAGGAGGGACAGACTCCACTCTAACTCCACGCGAAAATGGTTCCCCCAATGAGATGGAAACAGACTCGGCAATGCCGACCTTGGAGCGGGAGGTAATGGGCCACATAAACTGAGGCCTGAGCTCTTCGGAGGTGGAATTTGCCACCTGTCTGGCTCTAACGATATATGAGGCACAGGCCTGAGTAAAGGTATACTTGAGTTGAAGAAGCCCGGCAAGTCGATACACCAAGAGAGAGAGAGAGAGAGAGAGAGAGAGAGAGAGAGAGAGAGAGAGAGAGAGAGAGAGAGAGAGAGAGAGGGGGGGGGGGGTGAAGTTATTCACAACTTTCCGGCACCTCTCATAAAAACTCGTGGGTATCGCCATTATAAATCAAAACGAGGTTAGAGTGAAAGCAAGTTCCGGTCTGGCTTGTTTTGCTTTTCTCAAAGCTTGATGCATGACTTTTAAATATGGCAAATAGCCGAAAACGACGATTGTTAGAGCCAGAAAACGAGTGGGATAAGTATAAAAACGGTGGAGGAAGTACATGCTCAGTGAAAGGATGCAAAAACAATCGTGGAGGCCTGTATTTGTGGCGACTTCGGAGGTGTGTTGATCACTACCCAATGGTTCATGGAGAGTGCGTGTGTCAGGAGCCCTAAACTGCACACCCCTTCAAATAGTGACCAGATAAGAGAATGGCTGTCAAAACTAAATTTAAAACGTCCACCGAAGACAATTTTTGTCTGTTCCTTTCATTTTACTAACCGAGAGCTTACCATTCGAAATCCATCTCCCCAGCTGTTTCTTGGTTACGACAGCAAAGTGAAGATCGGCAGAAAGCCACCACGAAAACGCCAGTCGTCAGATGGAAGAGCTAGCGATACAACGATTAAAGAACGATCATCGACAGAAAGTGAAATAGGACCTGAAGACTCTTGTAGTTTTCCATAGCTTCGCCGTCGCAACCTTCACAAAACACGAAGTAGTTGACTATGTGAGGGTACGATACTGGTGGCCAGTGACACATGTTGTCTTCCCACTGTAGACTTGACTCTGTCATAACTGGGACTTCAAATCCATCAGGCATTCTCTGCAACACTTTCTCTTTTATGCTGCCACCAACGCTTTCTCATGTGATTCGACATATTCTTGAATATTTGGAAATAACTCACTCAAAACACTCGGATAAACAATACGCGGAGAAAGAAACCGGAAGTATGTTTCACGGTAACGGAAAGAGTTACCCCTCTTACATGGGGGATTCCCGTTGGTGCATAGGATAGCAGAAAAGTGTGAATAGTCTCTCTAGATTGGTGACAAGGTGCACGGGCAAATCATACATGAGTTCTGAACTGAACAGGAGGCGGAAGCGGACCAAAAGAGACCACCAGCGACACCAGTGCCACCCGCACAGAAATAGTGTCGAAAATTGGATTCCAGTAGGAGTGGAAGGGCACAAAGACGGTCTTAGAGGGGGCCAGGAATAGGCCCAAATCTTTCAAGGCGTCTGAAATTGCGTTAATGTCCGTCTGAAAGGTGTCCAGGTTCCTGCGGAAGATATAGTGCTGGGAACGCACAGAGCGGCTACTGGACGTTCTCCACAAAGCGATGTCGTCAGCGTACATTGTAACTACAGACGCATGGGAGGGGGGTGGGAGGCAGAGTCCCACCCCCGACAGAGCTATGGAGAAAAGAAGTGGGGAAATGACGGAGCCCTGGGGGACTCCCATGGATAAAGAGCTCATCTGGGAGAGGGTGCCGTTCCAACGGAAACGAATTTTGCGATCACGGAGGAATTCGGCGACAAAGGCCCTAGTGTGCAAATCCACCCCCAATGCTCTGAGCCAACAGAGAAGTCCAGCGTGCCACACAGAATCAAAAGCTCTGGAAACATCGAAGAAGCAGGCAAGAACTGTCCTGCGTTGCTGAATGGCCCTTCTAACGTGTTCGTTGAGCTTCACAAGGTGGTCCGTTATACTCCCGCCCCGTGGAAATCCCGCTTGAAAGGTGGGGACTACGTCATTGTGGGAACAAAAGAGTTCTAGGCGCACTTTGACCAAGCGCTCATAGACTTTGCATGTGTGAGAAGTCAAAGAGATAGGACGGTAGTTCTCTATAAGGTTTCGGGGCTTCCCCTGTTTTAGCACAGGCACAACGGTGGCCTCGCGCCAAGAATCCGGTATCGTCCCGGTTGCATAGCAAGAGTTGAAATGGATAGCAAAAGGCACTTGAAAGAGACTGGAGCCTTCAATAGCATGAGGTAGTTCGGACCCGCATTCTTCTTGGTTGGGCAGGACCTTAATGTCCGAGCCATTTTACACAGAGTAAACGGGCGGACGGGAGGCTCTGGGAGTGGTTCCGGGGCGAGGGTGGACTCAAAGGCAGTCCGCCGCGCTCTCTCCTCTGGCGACAGACGGGATCCGTCACCGGCGGAAACAAATTCGGAGAGGAAGGCATTGGCGGCGCAACGCGGAGGTAAATCCCCCACCGTCGCCCTCGTCCACCGGGCCAAGATCGGTTGCGGCCAACCCCAGGCGGACGTAAGTGAGAGACAAAGATCTTGTTTGTCTCGTCGGTAGTGTAGATGGGTGGAAAGTGAAAGCCTGGAATAACTGGCAGGTCCTGACTTTTACAGTTTAGAGATTGGAGACATAATACATGACTCCGCTCAATTTCCCCGGAAAGGAGGGGCAAGGAATCCCTCAGGGTACCCCAAAACCTGCAATTGTATTGAAATATCTGCAGCGTGCTCATGATGAGAAGGAGCAGGCGCAGGAACGAAGCTGAGCAAACTTGTGGGAAGAGGCTATTGTTGTGCCACATTGTGGGTTAGATGTGAACAAATTGCTTTTAAGATGGCAAACAATGTGGAAAAGATAATGCGGTTTGGAGCCAGCTCCTGAGGGAGCGCATTCAGACCCGCCAGGAGGGGGACCTCGCAATCCGCCAGCTGCAGCCCCGAAGGAGTTTGGGGCTACAGAGGCGGCAGAGGCTCTTGGGGCCGCAGGCCGCCGAACTCCCGGCGCCTTGGCTAGTTCCACGCGCCCGGGAAGGGATCTGGGCCGGAAAAGTATCAGAAGACGGTAGATCCGAGGGAGGAGGGACTCCGCTAGACCCCCGGGGGTCTAGCGGAGTCCGTAGGCAGCGCACCCCGGTCGCGCCTAACCGAACAGTCACGGAAACGTGGGGTATGATTATTGCAGCGCCCCGTGGGTGGGGCATGTGCGGGAGCGGGGGGCAAACCGCCATCTTCGCCAGCGCCGGCCCTAGCCTGATTGACAGCAGAAATAGGTTGATCCCGGCAAGCGATACGCCCTGCGGCAAACGTCGACTCCTGGGCAGCCGCCCCAAGCGGCGGAATGGGCCCGGCTGCAGTTCACGCATAAGCGCACTCTGGATTTACAGTCTTTGGTTGGGTGGTCTTTCTCACAAGGCGCACATCGGTTGTCCCTCCGACGGCACTGGGGCCTTACGTGGCCCAATAGCTGACATTTGGTGCACCTCATGGCTGTTGCCACAAAGGGGTCGGCCCAGAAACGGGTACGATCCAGAGTGACTTCGGTTGGCAGCGAACTGGATAGAAGATCAATGCCAGGAAATAGAGAACAGTCTGAACAAGAACAACAGCGAGGAGGCCTACCAGACTGTGAAGCGGATGACAAGTGTTAAACAGCCCAAAGTCTCCACGATCCAAAGCAAGTCTGGCATGGCTTACAGAAGAACAAGAAGTTTTGGACAGATGGACAGAGTACTGCTCTGACCTTTACAACCACACACCAAATGGAGACCCATCAGTTCTAGCATGTCCCGAGAACAGAGAAGAAGAAGAAATCCTCCCAATTCTCCGGGAAGAAGTTGAGACAGAAGTGCAATCGCTGAAGAAAGGGAAGTCAGCGGAAGTGGACAACATACCCGCGGAACTGCTTCAAGCAGGAGGAGAAGCTATGATTGATGCCCTCAACATTATCTGTAACAAGATCTGGCAGTGTGGGGAGTGGCCTACACCATGGACCCAGTCGCTTGTCACCACTCTTCCCAAAAAAGATAACCTTCAGGAGTGTGAAAATTATCGCACCATCAGCCTCATCAGCCATCCCAGCAAGGTCCTCCTGAAAATAATACTCAACAGGTTGAAACCCCAAGCTGAACAAATCATAGCTGAAGAACAAGCAGAATTCAGGGCAGGGCGAAGTAGAACTGAACAGATTTTCAACATCAGAATAATATGTGAGAAATAACTACAGCACCAACAACATCTATATCATGTGTTCATAGACTTCAAGAAGGCATTTGACCGAGTCTGGCTTGCAGCTCTATGGGCAACAATGAAAGTGTACAACATCAGCCCTAAAATTATTGAAGTCATCAAAAGCCTGTATGACAAGGCTATCAGTGCAGTCCTCCATAACAGCGCCATCGGGAACTGGTTCAGAACAACAATCGGTGTGCGTCAAGGATGCCTACTCTCTCCAACACTCTTCAACATCTTCCTAGAGCGCATCATGTCAGATGCCCTTGCAGATCACGAAGGCACAGTCAGCATAGGGGGTAGAGCAATCTCCAATCTTCGTTTTGCGGATGACATTGATGGATTGGCTGGAGAGGAACAAGAACTTGAACAGCTGATACAGAAGCTTGACACCACCTCCAGAGCTTATGGAATGGAAATAGGTGCAGAGAAGACCAAAATGATGACCAATAACACCAATGGCATCAACACGGACATCAAAGTCCAAGGCCAATCCCTCTACACAGTGCATAGCTTCAAATATTTAGGAGCCATTGTATCAGACAATGGGTCCCGACAGGAAGTCCTCTCCAGGATCGCACAAACAACTGCTGCCCTGACAATGTTGAAGCCCATTTGGAAAGACAGGACCATCAGTCTACATTCCAAAGTAAGACTGCTGCGCTCCCTTGTCATCTCAATCTTCCTATATGCTTGCGAAACATGGACCCTCACAGCAGATCTCCAACGAAGAAAACATTACATTACATTACATGGTTATTGCTTTAGGTCCAGCGGACTCTTCCGAGCCAAATCAAGACCGGACAAACCCTGATCCGCATAAAAGATCTGCTGAAACAACCCTAGTGGTAAAACTGAAAGCTCTCCACCAGCCAGTCACTTTACAATAAAGACATCCCACGCAAGGGACGCTGAGGCTGTACTCTAATTTATCAAACCCCCGTTTACAAAAACAAAATAGAATACAAACATCATTATAAAGTATCAACAAAACACATACATATAAAATGCTAAAAAAATAACATCATAGGAAGCCCTAGTGACCACCTGGCAGAAAGCGTCCAATATTCCCAAGCTGATCCAACAGACCTCATACACAAATAAGGAGTCTTGTCCTGGAAGAGTTTTCAAGAAAAAAGGTAGATGACTGGTCTAGCGAAGAAGAAGATAGTATAACAGATTGATAGAACAGAGCAAGAATGAGAAAGAGCAAATGAGAAAGACAGCGACAGTGGGAATTTAAAGCACTAAATTTCCAGAAAGTGGGGATACTATTTATACTGAAAACCCCGGCACCCCAACGGGGGTACGAAGAAAACAAAGCATGGAGATGAGGTGCTACAGAAGACTTCTGGGCATTTCCTATACCCAACACATTACCAACGACGAAGTCCGACAGACCATCACACAAGCCATTGGACAAAACGATGACCTGCTCACAGTGGTGAAGAAACGGAAACTCCGTTGGTATGGCCACGTCACCAGATCATCAGGCCTTGCAAAGACCATTCTGCAAGGCACAGTGCAAGGAGGTAGAAGAAGAGGGAGACCGAAAAAGAGGCGGGAGGACAACATTCGAGAATGGACTGGTTTGACACTGAGCGAAGCCATCAGGGTTGCTGAGGACAGAGAAAGATGGAGTATGCTGGTTAAACGTTCATCTGTGGTGCCCCTACGATTTCCGAGTTACGAGACAGGATAGGATAGGAGGATAGTCTGGTTTATAACAGGATTGAGAGCATAAAGATAGTGTCATATCTATTAAGCTTATACTAGAGCTGGGAGTGTCAAGAATCTAGAAGACTACAATAGTACAGAGAATAAAGACTGTGAAGACAGTGTCATATTTACCAAGCCTACAATGAGGGCTGAGAATTTCAGCGATATAGTTCTGCCGTGAACTGACAAAACCGAGCAAGTCCACAAAACCTACTTTCGAGAAAATCGACGTTTTGTGTTGCGCTATATTACGCGATCGTTTCTGGAAGTTTAAGGGCATATTATAATGCAATTCCTCGATTTAAGAGTGCATACCTTGAATGTTAAAGAAATGTTTCATAGATTTGATGTTTTAAGACTATTTGTGGACTTGCTTTGTTTTGTCAGATTATTCTTGAGATAGATCTTTGTTGAAAACATGACAAAACCAAGCAAGTCACCCGCTTGGTTTTGTCAGTTTATTATTGAATTAAATCCTTGTTAAAAAAATTCACAAAACCAAGTAAGTCAAATCCGCTTGGTTTTGTCAGTTTATTATTAAGTAAATCCTTGTTTTCAAAATTCATCAAACCAAGTAAGTCTCATAGGCCGTTTCGTTTCTTTGTTAAAAAGTCTGACGAGATAAGTCACATAAGTTGGGTTTTGTAAGATGTGGGTGCGGCAGTTACAGTGAGTGTATATGTGTGCATGTTTATTGTTTTTAGCCATTCTTCACTTAATATTCCTGGGTTGGTATGCAGGAGTCATGGTTTTTTTTGCTCTCCCTTCAAAATAATATTAGATGCAGCCAATTTAATTTGAAAAATACAAAACTATTTTCCTTTCAGTTTCCTATTGTAGCGATCTTCCTGCCTTTACACCATGTTTGTCTGTTATTTTGTTACCCTTGTTGTGTGTCTGTAATATATTTGTTGCTGTTTGTTTGTGGGTTCGGGCACTGAATAGAATAGGCCCAACGTTTCCCGGCGTGTCGTAAGAGGCGACTAACAGGGGTAATGTTAGCACGGCATCACTGGGCGAAAGTCTTCTACACAGAAGTCACCGGCCAGGGCGAGGAACCTCACGTTGCTACAGGTTCAACGACCACGTGCTCGAGGCCAAGGCGAGCCACACTGTTTTCGTGGATTTCGGCTGTGCCCAACAGCCTGGAGAGGGTTGGGCACCGCCAGGTCCTTTTTTGCCCAAGACACACTACATGCATGATGACACTATCCACTAATTCCATACCGGATAGGTCGTCGCCCGGCTCAAGGACCGCGCCTTCCGTTGGCCACCAGGACGGAGGTGTTAAGTATGCTACTGATGGACAATTTAGCAAGATCCGCACGAGAAACAACATCGTCATAGGAACCTGGAATGTCAGGACCCTAACTGCGGAAGGAAAATTAGAAGAACTGGCCCACGAGTTGGACCGCTATCGATGGAACGTTCTAGGCATTAGCGAACTGCGCTGGAAAGGCCTAGGTGAAACAACAACAGACAAAGGCCACAAGCTCTATTTCAGCGGTAGAGATGACAGGCACGAACACGGCGTTGGATTCTTGGTCCACAAGAACATTCTAGCCACTGTCATGGGTTGCCGCCCAGTAGACTCATTACCATCCGCCTGAGAGCAGCCCCTTTCAACATCACCATCATCCAGACCTATGCCCCAACATCAGACTATGACGACAGCGAAGTGGAGGATTTTTATGAAAATCTACAGGCGGTCCTTGACCAAGTGCCGAAGAAGGACATAGTCATAGTGCAAGGCGACTGGAATGCCAAGGTTGGCCAAGATGCGCACCACAACTGGGGAGACATATGTGCATGTGGACCCCACTGCAACAACGAGACAAATGACAGGGGTTTGAGATTCTTGGAGTTTGCCAGATACAACAATCTGGTACTGGCAAACACGCTTGGTCTCCACAAAAACTCCAGACGATGGACATGGCACAGTCCCAGGGGGGAGCATCACAACCAAATAGACTACATCATGGTCAAGAAACGCTTCAGATCAAGCATCAACATTGGCAGGACACGCACTTTTCCAGGAGCAGACATCGGAAGTGACCACGATCTCTTGATGATGTCTTTCCGGCTCCACTTGAAGAGAGTAAATACTGCACTAGACTGAAGTTCGACCTGGACAAACTGCAAGACCCGGAGGTGGCAGAACTATTTCAGGCCACAATTGAAGGGAAATTTGCACCACTGCTCATTTTGGGGGCTGGTGAAGTAGATGTCAACACCATGACCACCACCTTCAACTCAGCTGTGACAGATGCCGCCACTGAGATCCTTGGCAAGCACCGACCAAAGAAGAAGCCGTGGATCACACCTGAACTTTTGGATCTGTGTGATAAACGAAGAGAGATTAAAAAAAAAGAAAGAAAAAGAACACCTCACAGGGAGCTGATGTCTACCGAAAAATCAACAATGACATCCGAAAAGGCATGCGCACAGCAAAGGGATAACTGGATAGAAGATCAATGCCAGGAAATAGAGAACAGTCTGAACAAGAACAACAGCAAGAAGGCCTACCAGACTGTAAAGCGGCTGACAAGTTTCAAACAGCCCAAAGTCTCCACGATCCAAAGCAAGTCTGGCATATGCCTTACAGAAGAACAAGAAGTCTTGGACAGATGGACAGAGTACTGCTCTGACCTTTACAACCATACACCAAATGGAGACCCATCAGTTCTAGCATGTCCCGAGAACAGAGAAGAAGAAATCCTCCAAATTCTCCGGGAAGAAGTTGAGGCAGCAGTGCAATCGCTAAAGAAAGGGAAGTCAGCGGGAGTGGACAACATACCCGCGGAACTGCTACAAGCAGGAGGAGAAGCGATGATTGATGCCCTCACCATTATCTGTAACAAGATCTGGCAGAGTGGAGAGTGGCCTATACCATGGGCCCAGTCGCTTGTCATCACTCTTCCCAAAAAAGGTAACCTTCAGGAGTGTGAAAATTACCGCACCGTCAGCCTCATCATCCATCCCAGCAAAGTCCTCCTGAAAATATTACTCAACAGGTTGAAACCCCAAGCTGAACAAATCATAGCTGAAGAACAAGCAGGATTCAGGGCAGGGCGAAGTACCACTGAACAGATTTTCAACCTCAGAATAATCTGTGAGAAATACCTACAGCACCAACAACATCTATATCATGTGTTCATAGACTTCAAGAAAACGTTTGACCGAGTCTGGCATGCAACTCTATGGGCAACAATGAAAGCGTACAACATCAGACCTAAAATTATTGAAGTCATCAAAAACCTGTATGACAAGGCTACCAGTGCAGTCCTCCACAACAGCGCCATCGGGAACTGGTTCAGAACAACAATCGGTGTGCGTCAAGGATGCCTACTCTCTCCAACACCCTTCAACATCTTCCTAGAGCGCATCATGTCAGATGCTCTTGCAGATCACGAAGGCACAGTCAGCATAGGGGGTAGAGCAATCTCCAATCTTCGTTTTGCGGATGACATTGATGGATTGGCTGGAGAGGAACAAGAACTTGAACAGCTGGTACAGAGGCTTGACACCACCTCCAAAGCTTGTGGAATTGAAATAAGTGCAGAGAAGACCGAAATGATGACCAACAACACCAATGGCATCAACACGGACATCAAAGTCCAAGGCCAATCCCTCAACACAGTGCACAGCTTCAAATATTTAGGAGCCATTGTATCAGACAATGGGTCCCGACAGGAAGTCCTCTCCAGGATCGCACAAACAACTGCTGCCCTGACAAGGTTGAAGCCCATTTGGAGTAATTCCAAAGTAAGACTGCTGCGCTCCCTTGTCATCTCCATCTTCCTATATGCTTGCGAAGCATGGACCCTCACAGCAGATCTACAACGAAGAGTACAAAGCATGGAGATGAGGTGCTACAGAAGACTTCTGGGCATTTTCTATACCCAACACATCACCAACGACGAAGTCCGACAGACCATCACACAAGCCATTTGACAACACGATGACCTGCTCACAGTGGTGAAGAAACGGAAACTCCGATGGTATGGCCACGTCACCAGATCATCAGGCCTTGCAAAGACTATTCTGGAAGGCACAGTGCAAGGAGGTAGAAGAAGAGGGAGACCGAAAAAGAGGTGGGAGGACAACATTCGAGAATGGACTGGTTTGACACTGAGCGAAGCCATCAGGGCTGCTGAGGACAGAGAGAGATGGAGTATGCTGGTTAAACGATCATCTGTGGTGCCCCTACGACCTCAGGGTTACGGGACAGGATAGGATGGGATAGGATATGATAGTTTGTTTGTTTATTTTCACACCTCGTGGAAGTTGCCGCGTAGGCGGAAGATCTACAGGAACCTTCATGGTGGGCAGGAAAGTACATGAACAAAACTCTTTTTCAAAAAGCCGAACACGTCCTTTGCTGACCGAAATTTCATCATCATTTTCACAGGAAAATAATATTGCACAGCAGCAATAACATGGATTCTCACTGGTCCACTTTATCTTAAGGCGCTTTCTCATTGGTCGGGAGGACTTACTTTTCTTTGTCAGGTTATTGTAGAAAATGACGTCATCATGCCAACTCGAGCATCAGCCAGAGGATCGCCGAAACAAAATCGCAGGGGACTTGCTTGGTTTTATCAGTTTATTCCCCCACTTAAATTTTTTTTAACAAGGACTTACTCTATGATATCTCCAAATCTAAACAAAGTTCGGATTTGATTTTTACAGGTAAGATGCGTCATTCTCTTGCAAGTTTGATGGCGCAAAAAACTAATTTTCGACCTTAGGTGGACTTACTCGGTTTTGTCAAATCACGGCAGAGTTCAGGTAAAGCCTCGGCAGTTTCTTATGAACAGAATAAAGTCGTAAACTGTAAAGGGCGGTAAAACCAGACGTAGATTTGGATACCCCGCTATTTATCATGTATTGTAATGCTTTGAATAATTATAATTAGCCTGTGAAAGGTCTGTCATGCATGACAGTGACGCATAATGCTATGTGCGAAATTCAATATCTTGCGAGTGCCAGGCAGTATAATAATGAAAATGCTGTCTATCACAGTCTTGCCAATGGTTCAAATAACACGGCTCAATAGTCTTTATTTGGTCTTTTTTTAAATTTTAATTTGGTCAAGTAGTGTTGAGTTTGCTGAGTGACTGGAACAGTTGAAGTTCACGACTGAACGGTAATTTGTCAAAATTTCAATCGAAACTCCCTTACAATAACGTGAAAAATAAATAAATAAATAAATAAATAACAATATGGCAATAATATTTAAAAATAACAAGATGGCAAGCCATTCAAATGTATTTCCTGTGTATGTGGGGTGCGTGTGTGTGCGTGCGTGTGCACCTGTGTGTGTGTATGTATGTGTGTTACACTCGATGTTGTTTTTTTCTCTATCAGTATTTGATTCAGCCCCGATGCTTGAAATCCTGATAGGTGTAACTCTGATTCGTTTATCCACGCAGCCTGCTCACTCAGCAACAAGGCAAAGTCTTCGTATGTAGTTTTCCAACTTTATTCAGCATACATCAACACTGCATACAATCGCTTTTTCCACTCTCAACTTTTTACTTTCCACTCCTTCATTTTTTTTTTTGAGTAAATTTACGTCCCCGGACACATTAAGCGTATAGGGGACGGGTGAAACACCACTTACTTCTCCTTCATTTTGAAACAGTGCGGCACTTATATAGTCTCTACAGTCTACATACTCCAGAACAAACGAGAATACCCTTGCATAAAACATCACAACCAATCAGAATTGATTTCATCATCACTGTCTCACGTCAAACAACCCTATTTGGAATGGAAGCTTCCCTGGTTACCACTAGAGCTATCCATACGCTTCGATCGATAGTAAACAACTGATTCGAGAAAATTCTCAAATAATATCGAACAACTACAAACACCAACGTTATACAAAGCCTCTTCTAATAACAACGCAAAATCAAATCAAAGATAAATACACTCTATTACTGCATGCGTTGCAAAATAAAATGAACAGATCTATCGCGCGCGTCACACACGCAAGCCTATTATCGTGAGTGTTTCACACGTAAGCTACCATCGCACGCGTCTCCAACGTATCATAACCCCCACCTCATGAAGAAATTTACTTAATTCTTTCAACAACGTTGAGACGCAACGAACAAACAAAGTCCAAAATTAAAACTTATTTCAGTCTGTTTGGATACTGTCAATGTTCACCCAAACACAGAGTCAATGTTTTTTAGATCAGATTTAGATTTAGATTTTAATGCTTTATTGTCCCTTATTATCGGGAAATTCTGGGCCGCATCCCCTGTGGAAGGCGTAGTCGCAGCCTGTGGCGCGCCCAAACCCAATCTACCTAACATTAGTTGTGATTTTTGAAATTTAGAAATTCTTTAAATTTTTGAATTTTTTTTAAAATTTTGCTGGGGGAGCAAACCGGAGTACCCGGAGAAAACCCCCGAGACGTTGCCCGAGTCGAAAGTAAATAATATTCGGAGAAACATAACGCCCCGATGCAGGATCGAACCCACACCTGTCAGGCGCCATTGGTTTCTGGCCTGTGGACAAGTGTTACGTTGAGACGCTCATGTTGGTGCGTGTGAAATGCGCACGATATTATGTGTGAAGCGCATGCAATGGTAGGCTTGTGTGTGACGCGCGCGATAGATCTTTTCGTTTTATTTTGCAGCGCATGCAGTGATAGAGTGTATTTATCTTTGATTTGATTTTGCGTTGTTATTAGTAGAGGCTTTGTGTAACGTTAGTGTTTTTAGTTGGTCGATATTGTTTGAGAATTTTCGGGAATTAGTTGTTTACTATCGATCGAAGCCTGTGGATTGTTCTGTTGGTTACCATGGAAGCTTCCATTCCAAATGGGGTTGTATGACGTGAGTCACGTGATGATGAAATTAATTTTGATTGGTTGTGGTGTTTTATGTAGGATTATTCTCGTTTGTTCCCGTGTATGTAGAGACTATATAAGCGCCGCACTGTTAAAAAAGTTGAATAGTTGTTGATAGTGAGTTGGAAAGTGAAATTTGAGAGTGAAATGGCGATTGTATGCAGTTGTTGATGTGTGCTGAATAAAAGTGGAAAACTTCATACGTCGACTTTGTGACTTGTATGCTGATTGAGCGGGTTGCGTGAATAAACGAATCTGAGCTACACTCATCAGTACTTCAGCATTGGGGCTGAATCCACTACTGATAGAAAACACCAACATCAAACGGAGTGTAACATTTTGGGGGTCAAGCCGCGATTCACGCCATAGCCAAGGGTTCAACTGCTACAACAAGCGAGTCAACGTTACGAGAGGCAGTCATCGAGTGTAGCCGCCAACGAGTTGTGTCGGGAGGGGCCAACATACTGGGACTACATCACCGATAGATTCGGGTTGACTGCAAGGGCGTGTAGTCGCTGAAGAGTTGCTTCGTGAGCGAACAACAGATCAGGACTACGTGGCTGCCGCAGGACTACGTCGAGGGACAGTCTCGGAGCTACATCGCCAGTGTTACAGAGAGCGGCGAACGGACGTCGCGTCTACTTCAGCACAGAAGCGTGTACATCAACACCAGCGTGGTGCAGCGTCGCATACGACGAGGACAGCGGGGCTTGCGTCAGCGAAAGCGACTAGTGACAAGCATCAGCGCTACTGCAGAAATCGTGCTGTTCTAGAACAGTCTAGAAAGGTACAGCACAGTCAAGAACTTTCCAGAAAAGAACTTTCCAGAAAAGAACTTTCCAGAACTTTCCGGAAGCATCAAGATGGCTGACTTCTGGCAGAAAGGGATTCAACTGAATCTAAAAGGGAAACAGTTGACGGAGTACGTCAAGTCCCAGGAAAGAATACAAGAACGAGAATTAGATAATAATAATAATACAGGATGCTATATACGCGCCTTTCCCCAAATCAATCAGGCTCAAAGCGCGGCGATCTATACCAACATACACGCTCACTTGTCTCATCCACCCTCACTCACACCAAATACACATTCATCACTCAAACAAGTGGTGTAAAGGCAGGGAGATCGCTATTAGAAGACGGAAAGAAAATCGAATTTTTATTTTTGAAATTTTTATATTGGCTGCGTCCTGCCGCAGGACTACGTCGAGGGACAGTCTCGGAGCTACATCGCCAGTGTTACAGAGAGCGGCGAACGGACGTCGCGTCTACTTCAGCACAGAAGCGTGTACATCAACACCAGCGTGGTGCAGCGTCGCATACGACGAGGACAGCGGGGCTTGCGTCAGCGAAAGCGACTAGTGACAAGCATCAGCGCTACTGCAGAAATCGTGCTGTTCTAGAACAGTCTAGAAAGGTACAGCACAGTCAAGAACTTTCCAGAAAAGAACTTTCCAGAAAAGAACTTTCCAGAACTTTCCGGAAGCATCAAGATGGCTGACTTCTGGCAGAAAGGGATTCAACTGAATCTAAAAGGGAAACAGTTGACGGAGTACGTCAAGTCCCAGGAAAGAATACAAGAACGAGAATTAGATAATAATAATACAGGATGCTATATACGCGCCTTTCCCCAAATCAATCAGGCTCAAAGCGCGGCGATCTATACCAACATACACGCTCACTTGTCTCATCCACCCTCACTCACACCAAATACACATTCATCACTCAAACAAGTGGTGTAAAGGCAGGGAGATCGCTATTAGAAGACGGAAAGAAAATCGAATTTTTATTTTTGAAATTTTTATATTGGCTGCGTCCTGTACCATTATTGAAGAGCAAAGCCGCCGTGAAGAAAGAGAATTTGAAGAGCAACGACGCCGAGAAGAAAAGGAAGAACAGCGTCAACGGGAAGAAAAAGAAGAGCAACGTCGGCGTGAAGAAAGAGAACTTGAACAGCAGCGGCAAGAAAAAGACAGAGAATTCGAGCTGAAGCGTCTTGAGTTCCAGCTAGAAATGGCGCGTATCCAGCAACAGCAGAATGCGCCACAAGTTATCAGTGACAACAAAGCTCCAAAATTGCCAGAGTTTGTCGACGGGAAGGACCAGATCGACAGTTATTTGGCGAGATTTGAAAGGTTTGCCAAAAGCTCTAACTGGCAACCTCAAGACTGGGCGATTCGACTAAGTGCACATCTGACGGGGCAAGCACTCGACGTCTACACCAGATTGTCGGACGATGACGCTAAAGACTACGACGTCTTGAAAGAGGCCCTATTGCAGTGCTACAACTTTACAGAGAAGGGCTACCGTAAACGCTTCCGTGAATGCCGGCCTAAGTCAGACGAGACGCCAAAGCAATTTGTGGAGCGCCTGTCGTCATACTTACACAAGTGGGTGGAACTATCAGGCAAAGGAAAGTCTTACGACAGTCTCCATGACCTGATCGTGAAGGAACAATTTCTCAATGCCTGTCACAAGGACCTAGCGACCCACTTAGAAGAACAAAAGCTGCAGACGCTTAAAGATGTGACTGAGGCTGCTGAAAGATATCTCATCGCTCATGGGAAGACCCTGGGGCCACCCAGCGCGACGAAACATTTTCAGAAGACTGGAAACCATGTGAACCAGATCCAGGGGAGCCAGACGAGCCAGAAACAGACGGACTCCACGCCACCTCCCAGGGAAGGGCATTCAAGAGGCTGTTTCACCTGCAACGCTACAAACCACAGAGCGGCTAACTGTCCTCAAAACAAAAGTAGCGGGCAGCGGAGCAGTACGGACAATGCAGCGGCGGGCAACCGACAAAGACGTTTCTCCAATCAACGGCAAAACAGTAGATCTGACCATCAAGTGTGCGGCGGGAGCGTCATTCTTCCGAGTGAGACCGAGCGCGCAGCTACTCCCGCGGACGTGCAAGAGTGCATAACCGATGGCCAACTTCTCCTTGCCAACGGGAAATCCATCCCCGTCGTCGCCAGCGCAGCGATGACCGTCCAAAACATGCCTGTTTCCAAGGGACGCGTCGGAAATCATGAAGTGACTGTTTTAAGAGACTCTGGCTGCAGTGGGGTCATCGTCAAAGAAGACCTAATCGCTAAAGAACAGTTCACTGGCGATTTTAAATGGACACTCATGGCCGACAGCAAATGTGTGAGAGCGCCAGTTGCGAAGATTCAAGTCAGCACCCCTTTCTACACAGGCGAAGTAGAAGCGGTTTGCCTGAAAAAGCCGCTATACGATTTGATGATCGGGAATATCGACGGCGCGAGACGACCAGACGACCCCGATCCAGAATGGAGTCCTGCCTCAACCCAACACGTCGAAGTTGTGGAGGAGGATCCATTGCCATTTCCCGATGGAGACCTTACAGAGCTGCTACGGGACAATGTGGCTACTCCGGCTCAGCCCTGCCGACCAGAGATCGTCGGTGCTGTCACTACCAGGGCCCAGGCCAAGAGAGACAAGACGTCTACGCCACTGAAGGTCGCCGACAACTCCAAAGCTGCCATCGTGGACAGAGATAAGCTAATCCAGCTCCAGGAAGCTGATAGCACTTTAAACAAGTACAGGAACCGCCAAGACCACGTGACCAAAGGCAGTGGTACAGTCTATTTTGAGGTGAAGGCCAAGATCCTGTACAGAATCTTCCAGCACCCGAGGGTCAACGGAGGTAAACCACTACGTCAAGTACTGGTACCATTACCCTTAAGGCGCCAGGTGATGGAAGTAGCGCATGACTCAATCATGGGAGGTCACCTAGGCATCAAGAAGACGTCAGACAGAATCCAGGCGGTGTTCTACTGGCCAGGACTTCATGCGGACGTCAGCCGTTTCTGCCGATCGTGTGACATTTGCCAGAAGACCATACCTCGAGGAAGGGTCCCGAAAGTGCCTATGCAGAGGATGCCTCTGATCGACCGACCTTTCAAGAGGGTGGCCTTAGACTTAATCGGCGAAATAAGACCTCCGAGTGAAGAAGGTCATCGATGGGTACTGACTTTAGTGGACTATGCGACCCGGTACCCAGAAGCAGTGCCACTGAAGAAGATTGACACTGAAACTGTAGCAGAGGCACTGGTGGACATGTTCAGCAGACTTGGAGTGCCTGAAGAAATCCTGACAGACCTCGGGACGCAGTTCGTCTCTGACTGCATGAAGGAGGTCAACAGATTGCTGAGCATCCGGCATTTAACTACGACACCCTACCATCCAATGTGCAACGGGCTCGTCGAAAAGTTCAATGCTACGCTGAAGTCCACCCTGAAGAAACTGTGCAGCGAGCAGCCCAGACAATGGCATCGCTACATCAACGCCCTACTTTTCGCCTACAGAGAAGTACCGCAGGAGTCCACCGGCTTTTCTCCGTTCGAGCTGCTGTACGGAAGAACCATCAGAGGGCCGATGCACATCCTGAAAGAACTGTGGACGAAAGAAGTAGACACCCCAGAGGTGAAGAACAGCTACCAGTACGTGTTTGAGCTACGGGAGAAGCTGGAGCAGACTCTCGAGATAGCCAGAGAAAACCTGAAGAAGTCCCAAGACTGTGGAAAGCACTACTATGATCGTAGGGCTGTGAGCAGGAAGTTTAAACCTGGCAACAAAGTGCTGGTGCTGCTACCTACTGATCACAATAAGTTGCTGATGCAGTGGAGACCGTGGTGGGAATCAACGACTACAAGGTGAAGGTCGGCCAGCATTCCAAGATATACCACGCCAACCTCCTTAAGCTGTACTTGGAAAGGCCATCAGAGACTGTGCACGCAGCCACAGCAGCTGTGACCGACGACAGCTTTGACAGCGAAGAACTGTTGGAACTGGGAGACTTCCACAGCAAAGAAGGCATCGATGATGTTAAGCTAGGACCACGCTTGACGGAAGGTCAAAAGATGGAGCTCAAGGACCTTATGGGCGAGTTTCCCCACAACTTCAGCGATGTCCCTGGCTCTACAACTTTGGTCGAACACGAAGTCCACCTCACTTCGAATATCCCTGTTCGATCCAAGCCCTTCCCGATCCCTTTCAAGGCCCGTGAATCCTTGAAGAAAGACATCGATGAGATGCTGAAGATGGGCATCATCAGGGAGTCCAGTTCCCCCTACGCGTCCCCTGTCGTGGTCGTGAAAAAGAAGGACGGGAGCGACCGAGTATGCATCGACTACAGGAAGGTTAATAAGATCACCGTCTTCGACCCTGAGCCGATGCCTACCGCAGCAGACCTCTTCCGCCAATTATCGGGGAGTAAAATCTTCTCAAAGATTGACCTCAGCAAGGGTTATTGGCAAGTCCCCGTGTGTCAACAGGACATACCAAAGACTGCTTTTATAACTCCTGATGGGACGTACGAGTGCCTAAGGATGCCCTTTGGCATGGTCAACAGCGGAGCTACCCTGAAGAGAGGGATGAAGAAGATGCTCAAGGGGATGGACAACGTCGTGTGTTACTGGGACGACCTGCTAGTCCACACCCGCACCTGGGAAGAGCATCTGCAGACCTTGAGGGAGCTGTTTCACCGTCTCACAGAAGCCAACCTGACCGTGAGACCCAGTAAGTGCATTCTGGGAACTGACAACGTAGACTTTATTGGCCATTCGCTGAAAGAAGGACAAAAGGGGCTTCTACTAGAAAACGTCACCAAGATTCTGAACGCTCCACGTCCCCAAACCAAGAAGCAGGTGCGATCTTTCCTGGGGTTGGCTGGATATTACAGGGAGTTTGTACCGAACTACTCCGCCATCACAGCACCCTTGTCGGACCTGGTGCGGAAAGGCTGTCCTAATCAAGTGGAGTGGGGACCGTCTCAAGAGAAGGCATACCAGACTGTGCGCGACCTCCTTTCGAAGGATCCGGTGCTACGACTGCCTGACACTTCCAAGGAATTCGTCTTAAGAACAGACGCAGCGGACGAAGGCATCGGCGCCATACTGATGCAAGAACACGAAGGGAAACTATTTCCGGTCAGTTACGCCAGCAAGAAGCTGTCCAGGGCTGAGAAAAATTACTCGACCATGGAGAAAGAGTGCCTTGCCATCAAATGGGGAATCCGGAAGTTCGAACTGTACCTTCAAGGAGTGAAGTTCGTGCTACAGACTGATCACAAGCCGCTAACTTACTTGAACTCTGCCAAGTTTGTGAACAGTCGGATCATGAGATGGGCTATGTACTTGCAGAACTTTAACATGCGAGTAGAATCTATCAAAGGATCAGACAATGTTGGTGCGGACTTTCTCAGCAGAGTGTGTGAATGAACTGAGAATATTGACAGTATTCAGACAGACTGAAATATGTTTTAATTTTGTTTGTGCATCGCGTCTCATCGTTGTTGAAAGAAATTAAGTAAATTTCTTCTTGAGAAGGGGGTTATGTTACGTTGAGACGCTCATGTTGGTGCGTGTGAAATGCGCACGATATTATGTGTGAAGCGCATGCAATGGTAGGCTTGTGTGTGACGCGCGCGATAGATCTTTTCGTTTTATTTTGCAGCGCATGCAGTGATAGAGTGTATTTATCTTTGATTTGATTTTGCGTTGTTATTAGTAGAGGCTTTGTGTAACGTTAGTGTTTTTAGTTGGTCGATATTGTTTGAGAATTTTCGGGAATTAGTTGTTTACTATCGATCGAAGCCTGTGGATTGTTCTGTTGGTTACCATGGAAGCTTCCATTCCAAATGGGGTTGTATGACGTGAGTCACGTGATGATGAAATTAATTTTGATTGGTTGTGGTGTTTTATGTAGGATTATTCTCGTTTGTTCCCGTGTATGTAGAGACTATATAAGCGCCGCACTGTTAAAAAAGTTGAATAGTTGTTGATAGTGAGTTGGAAAGTGAAATTTGAGAGTGAAATGGCGATTGTATGCAGTTGTTGATGTGTGCTGAATAAAAGTGGAAAACTTCATACGTCGACTTTGTGACTTGTATGCTGATTGAGCGGGTTGCGTGAATAAACGAATCTGAGCTACACTCATCAGTACTTCAGCATTGGGGCTGAATCCACTACTGATAGAAAACACCAACATCAAACGGAGTGTAACAACAAGGCAAGTTAGTCCCGCCTTAGCCCACTTGGCCACAACGCTCGCCAGGATACGATACCCTCGTCCGTTACGGTTGTCATCGGCCCAGGGTCAAAGACAGTGATCTTGTGGGCTCTCCTGGAGTCAGTGCATCCTCCGTTGTCTCCTTCTTCCATCGAACGTCCGATGAAGTCGACGTTGTCAGCTCCCAGAATGCACTTGCTGGGTCTCACGGTCAGGTTGGCTTCTGCGAGTCGGTGAAACTGTCACGTGGGGTTTATGGGCTCTGCACAATGGAATTATGGACCCTCACGTATATTCGGTGGGAACTGCTAGTAAGTCACCCTATGAATTACTTTAATAAATTTATTTGTTTAGCTCGTTCTGTGTTAAGGTTGGGGTACAGAGATAGATAGAAAAATGGTAAAAGATTACTGTCACACTAGCTTTCACACGGCTATGAATCATATGTAGTCCAGCCACTTGATAACAGTTAAAATCACACATTTATTTCTTCTACTCTATACAAGATTCTCTAAGTACTAATCTAACTTAAAAAGTCTCAGTCACTGTTAATAGTTCGATCGCTGATAGTCTAGGCAGCTGTTATATCTTCCTCGGGCACTTGCTATTATATTTCATGTGGATTTGGACTACTGTGGTCCGTTTTACAGTTTCTGAAGAGTTGGACTACTGTGGTCCTGTTTCGATCAGTTTAAGTGCACCTTTGTTTTTGCACTTAACTGCTAGATGGTGCGTGCGAAGTCCTTCTGTGAGGTAGCTTCTGGTCCACCTGTGTCGTTGTGTAGTTGGGTTCCCTTGCCACGCTGTGGGGTCTGACAGGGTGTTTTTCCGGGTAGCTCTTTCCGACTTGTGCGGTAGAGGCTCCTCAACCAACTAGTCGTTTCTGTGGAGTGGGGTGCACAGGATAGCTCGCCTGCTCGTCTGTAATATAAGAGACGAAATTCTGCACAACCCTGAATAATCGGTTTGTGCAGAGCGTCTCACTGAAAGCCAAAGTAGCCCTCAGTGATAGCTCCACATCTCTATACATAAGCGACGAACATTCTGCTACTTCCGGGGTCCACTGGAATCTCAACTCTAAATTCCTATACATACATAAATATCAATTGTGTCTAACTATACACATTCAGAGTTAATAATATTATAAACCTTCAGTGGTACAGCCACTGGTCTGCAAACATACATATAAGTTAAACAACAGTGGTTCCGTATGGTATGCAACATGGCGGCACAACCGGTCGTGTTTCGCCACGTGTTCGGCTTTTCCACATGGTCACGCAAATTCGGATTAACAATTCACATTTATGCATAGCAAATTCCACAAACATAATTTCCACAATAATATAAATATATCACGATGAAACAGAAGGGTGTTCATTTACCTGTCTGACAAGTTCAGGCCCGTGGTGACTTGAGAGAATTCTAAGATTCTAAAGTCCTGCTTCCTGGTCTATGAGTGAAGAGATTTCTCTAGCTGTCTATGTAGATGTTACTTCTTCCTCGTCTCACACACGACTGATTCAAACTGTGTTAGGATTTGACACAGTCAGAACTGCTCCAACCGCTTAGCCTGCTGGTCATTGGTTAAAACGGTCCGATTCAAAGCTCAAGTGCTGAGTCACTGCGGTGTGTGTGGCTCAGGCTCGCAGTGTGTACTTTACTTGCTGCTGTGTAATACACTCCTCTCTCTAATGTTACAATTACTACACAAGGCTGAATAGTCATAGGCAGAGTTAAAACTAGCCAGTTCGTGACAGGCTCCCTCAACTGAAAAAAGGCGATGACTACTGGATTCGACCTTTTTCTACTACAGAGCCTAGTTTAACACTGCACTATCCTAGGGTCCTATGTACAAACTAAGTAAGTTGCTCTACCTGAGCTGTAATGCTATGCCAGGTAGCTATGGACACTAGTGACAGGGTATTACTGGACGGGGACGAATTCTGGTGCTGTGGCCCTTAGTTGATGTTTTTTTTTTTACACTACAATATGGATATTTTTCTTTTTAATTTAGGCTTTTTACTTTTAACTTATTTATTATTATTATTATTATTATTATTATTATTATTATTATTATTATTATTATTATTATTATTATTAATAAAACTAATAATAATAATAATAATCATAATAATAATAATACTTATTATTATTATTATTATTATTATTATTATTATTATTATTATTTTATCTTATATCAAATTTTATTTTAAAACATTGGTGTTTTTTATGATTTCTATTTGTATTATTCTATGTGTTTTTTATGATTTCTATTTGTATTATTCTATATTATTATTATTATTATTATTATTATTATTATTATTATTATTATTATTATTATTATTATTATTATTATTACCAAGGATCGGTATTGGGTGGTACGTGTAGGTAAAAGGGGGCTACGGGTAGGTTTAAAGGGGCATGGGTAGGCATAACGGGGATACGGGTATATATAAGGGGGTATGGTGATGGTCGATTCCAATCAATACCGTCCCCTATACGCTTTTGTGTCCGGGGACGTTAATCTATAAAACTAAACTAACTAAACTGGTCTTTCCTTTCATCCATACCTGCGAAACGATCAACGGGGAAGTATCAAGGAGGGTACAGATAGGTTACAAGGGGGGTACGGAAGGTATCAAGGGGGTATGGGGAGGTATCAAGTGGGTTCGGGGAGGTATCAAGGGGGGTATGGTGAGGCATCATGGGGGGGACGGGGAGATATCAGGGGGGGGGGGTATGGTGAGGTATCGAGGGGGATATGGGGAGGTATCATCGTCCAAATGAAACTCGCAGACAACAGTTGTCTCTCTGTCCTCATATTAAACAGCAACCTGTGTACGGTACAAAACCACTAGTCAAAGATAAATACACTCTATTACTGCATGCGTTGCAAAATAATATGAACAGATCTATCGCGCGCGTCACACAGGCAAGCCTATTATTGTGCGTGTTTCACACGTAAGCCTACCATCGCACGCGTCTCCAACGTAACAATGTGTATGTGCGTGCGCGCACGCACAGGAGTGTTTTATCTCTTCATAATTTTATTATACTAGGCCTACTACGATTGCAGAAAAGAAAGAGAGGTGGATGTTTGGGAGTGGCATGGGGAGTACCATCTTGTCAACAGTCCGTGACACTCGGAGACAAAATAGGAACTGGCCAAATCTGTAGCGCGAGTACTGTTTGTTGATTTGACCCAACTAGGCAACGAGGAATTTACTTCCTAGTTGTGCGATTGTAGGATTGTTTCTTGTCAAAATGTTGTAGACATTTAGAATTGTCTCTACCCAGAAGTCGTATTTTGTGCTCTCTGTATTGCAATCCTAAACATTGATTTTTATTTTTAGTTTGAGTATGCTTTAGCTTGAGTGTGTTTTGTGAACTTAAAAAAAAACAACTATCCCAAAGTTATTAGTTTGAGTATGCTTTAGTTTGAGTGTGCTTTGTGAACTTAAAAAAAAACGTTCCCAAATTATTGCTTTGGTATGTTATAGAACCCATTACAGTCATATTAGAATCAACTGTGCTTTTTTATGTCTGAAAAAAAAGTTAGGGCTCTTTTGAAGAGAATTCAAGACTGAGTTTCATAATTATTACAAGATATAACTTATAGACTTAAATATGTATAAGAAAGGGAAGATTGAATCAAAGGTACAGAGAGGAAGTATCACTGATGAACAGAGGAGAGTCTTAGTAACGAAGACGTGCTTCCTTCTTAAAGAAATAGGAGATTGCAAACATCTTGTTGATGAATTATTCTCTCGTTATGTGCTAAGTGATGATGATAAGAGAAGGATTTTTAGAACAGAAGGTGAAGAGGAAAAATTAAGAGTATTATTGGACATTTTGTGCAATCGCACTCCTCTCGGCTTCGAAACATTTCTTGAGGCTTTGTTAAAAGTAGGATATGTGCGTGCTCACGAAGAGTTAGAAGATGCTCTTATGAAGCAGAATCCGAGTAGAACAAAGGGGGGCCAAGAGGAATGTCTCAGTTCAACAGATGTTTCAATGAGTTTGCGAGAGCAGGTGGGCGACCATGAAAAACGCATAACGGTCCTGGAAAAAACGGCTGAAGAAATGAAGGAAACAATTAGGAAACTGACTGCTGAGTTATCTGAAGCGCACCAGAAACTGGCCGCACTGCAAAAGCAGTATGATGAGAAGTTGGCACAGCTGGATGGAAAGATTAAAGATCTTGACGCTCTAAAGAAACAAATTGATCAGCAAAAGGAGCAAATTTCACTTCTTCAAGGAGAGCTGGACGATGGGAAAAAGAGAACAAAGATGCTTGAGAACAAAATTAAAAAGTGCAATCGCACTCCTCTCGGCTTCGAAACATTTCTTGAGGCTTTGTTAACATTGGGGTATGCGTGTGCTCACAAAGAGTTAGGAGATGCTCTTATGAAGCAGAATCCGAGTAGAACAAAGGGGGGCCAAGAGGAATGTCTCAGTTCAACAGATGATTCAATGCGTTTGCGAGAGCAGGTGGACGACCATGAAAAACGCAAAACGGTCCTGGAAAAACCGGCCGAAGAAATGAAGGACACAAATAGGAAACTGACTGCTGAGTTATCTGAAGCGCACCAGAAACTGGCCGCACTGCAAAAGCAGTATGATGAGAAGTTGGCACAGCTGGATGGAACGATTAAAGATCTTGACGCTGCAAAGAAACAAATTGATCAGCAAAAGGAACAAATTTCACTTCTTCAAGGAGAGCTGGACGATTGGAAAAAGAAAACAAAGAGGCTTGAGAACAAAAATAAAAAGTTTGAGCGAGAAATTGACACGCTGAAAACACAACAAAAAAAACTAGAGAAACAAAGAGCGGCTGATAAAGAAGAAATGGATAAAACGTTGGCTGATGTAACAAAAATGTTCTCGGCATACATAATAAATTCAGGATCCGAGCCAAAGAAGCCCAAAAACCGGTTTAGTTTAGTTTAGTTTAGTTCGGAGGGACTTGTGTAAGCCTCGCGGCTTTTTGAATGTCCCTTTTATTTTGGGTATTTTTACTTGTCCGGTTCCATTTGCGGTTGTTAGGGGAATACTAAAGATAGTATGCTAATTAGCCATCATACTCAAATTTTGATTTCTGTATGGAATTTACCTTTTCCAGAAGATTTTTAAAAGTGTTCAGGTTGTTAGCTCTTTTAGTATCAACTGGCAATTTATTCCATATGGGCGCAACTCTGTAGGAGAATGAGTATTTTCTTTTGTTTGTGCGGCAATGTCTTATATGAATGTTGTTCTGTGAGTTTCTTGTTCTAGAGTTAGTATTTAACTGAAACAAAGTGTTAACATCAATGTTGTCAATCCCATTAAAAATCTTGTAAGTCTGGATCAGGTCACCTCTCAATCTTCTAAATTTCAGAGAGGGCAAATCCAAAACTCTCAATCTCTCTGAGTACGGCAATTGTCAGAAACATGTTTATTACTCACCTTTGTTGCAGCATATTATGAGGAAGTAGACACCGTATCGATCAGAAAATTTAACAGACCTTGGGCTGGAAAAGCGCAATATAACAATAATTTAAATATAAAAAAGAGGTCAAGATTTGTGAATGAATGATCATAAATAAACTGAATAATAATTGGCTAAATAAAAGTGATGTTGCTAGAAATTTTCAGCATATGCCATTTGGCCGATTCTGTCACAAACCTTTAGGACATTTGAAAATCGTTCGGCCATCATTTTGACTTCTTTGCAACACCAAACGAGAGGCAACTGATAAGTTTCGGTTTCTTTTTCGGCGCATTTCAAAAACGAAAAGTTTTATTGCCGGAAGCACGCAGTTCGCAACAAGGGACGTTACTCTAACTCTCTCTGCCGATGCATGTGTCGTCTGCTTGGCGCGTCCTGGCGATACTTGATATTCGACACTAACTCATAACACCTTTATTTATCGAGTAGGAAATTAATATCCTATCCTATCCTATCCTGTCCCATAACCCGAAGGTCGTAGGGGCACCACAGATGATCGCTTAACCAGCATACTCCATCTTTCTCTGTCCTCAGCAGCCCTCATGGCTTCGCTCAGTGTCAAACCAGTCCATTCTCGAATGTTGTCCTCCCACCTCTTTTTCGGTCTCCCCCTTCTTCTACCTCCTTGCACTGTGCCTTGCAGAATGGTCTTTGCAAGGCCTGATGATCTGGTGACGTGGCCATACCATCGGAGTTTCCGTTTCTTCACCACTGTGAGCAGGTCATCGTGTTGTCCAATGGCTTGTGTGATGGTCTGTCGGACTTCAACGTTGGTGATGTGTTGGGTATAGGAAATGCACAGAAGTCTTCTGTAGCACCTCATCTCCATGCTTTGTATTCTTCGTTGGAGATCTGCTGTGAGGGTCCATGCTTCGCAAGCATATAGGAAGATGGAGATGACCAGAGAGCGCAGCAGTCTTACTTTGGAATGTAGACTGATGGTTCTGTCTTTCCAAATGGGCTTCAACCTTGTCAGGGCAGCAGTTGTTTGTGCGATCCTGGAGAGGACTTCCTGTCGAGACCCATTGTCTGACACAATGGCTCCTAAATATTTGAAGCTGTGCACTGTGTTGAGGGATTGGCCTTGTACTTTGATGTCCGTGTTGATGCCATTGGTGTTGTTGGTCATCATTTTGGTCTTCTCTGCACTTATTTCCATTCCATAAGCTCTGGAGGTGGTGTCAAGCCTCTGTACAAGCTGTTCAAGTTCTTGTTCCTCTCCAGCCAATCCATCAATATCATCCGCAAAACGAAGATAGGAGATTGCTCTGCCCCCTATGCTGACTGTGCCTTCGTGATCTGCAAGAGCATCTGACATGATGCGCTCTAGGAAGATGTTGAAGAGTGTTGGAGAGAGTAGGCATCCTTGACGCACACCGATTGTTGTTCTGAACCAGTTCCCGATGACGCTGTTATGGAGGACTGCACTGGTAGCCTTGTCATACAGGCTTTTGATGACTTCTATAATTTTAGGGCTGATGTTGTACACTTTCATGGTTGCCCATAGAGCTGCATGCCAGACTCGGTCAAATGCCTTCTTGAAGTCTATGAACACATGATATAGATGTTGTTGGTGCTGTAGGTATTTCTCACAGATTATTCTGAGGTTGAAAATCTGTTCAGTGGTACTTCGCCCTGCCATGAATCCTGCTTGTTCTTCAGCTATGATTTGTTCAGCTTGTGGTTTCAACCTGTTGAGTATTATTTTCAGGAGGACCTTGCTGGGATGGCTGATGAGGCTGATGGTGCGGTAATTTTCACACTCCTGAAGGTTACCTTTTTTGGGAAGAGTGATGACAAGCGACTGGGTCCATGGTGTAGGCCATTCCCCACTCTGCCAGATCTTGTTACAGATAATGGTGAGAGCATCAGTCATCGCTTCTCCTCCTGCTTGTAGCAGTTCCGCTGGTATGTTGTCCACTCCCGCTGACTTCCCTTTCTTCAGCGATTGCACTGCTGCCTCAACTTCTTCCCGGAGAATTGGGAGGATTTCTTCTTCTTCTCTGCTCTCGGGACATGCTAGAACGGATGGGTCTCCATTTGGTGTATGGTTGTAAAGGTCAGAGCAGTACTCTGTCCATCTGTCCAAGACTTCTTGTTCTTCTGTAAGGCAAATGCCAGACTTGCTTTGGATAGTGGAGACTTTGGGCTGTTTAACACTTGTCAGCCGCTTCACAGTCTGGTAGGCCTTCTTGCTGTTGTTCTTGTTCAGATTGTTCTCTATTTCCTGGCATTGATCTTCTATCCAGTTCTCCTTTGCTGTGCGCATGCCTTTTCGGATGTCATTGTTGATTTTTCGGTAGACATCAGCTCCCTGTGAGGTGTTCTTTTTCTTTTTTAACTCTCTTCGTTTATCACACAGATCCAAAAGTTCAGGTGTGATCCACGGCTTCTTCTTTGGTCGGTGCTTGCCAAGGATCTCAGTGGCGGCATCTGTTACAGCTGAGTTGAAGGTATTGGTCATGGTGTTGACATCTACTTCGCCTGCCCCCAAAATAAGCAGTGGTGCAAATTTCCCTCCAATTGTGGCCTGAACTATTTTTGCCACCTCCGGGTCTTGCAGTTTGTCCAGGTCGAACTTCAGCCTAGTGCACTTTGCTGTATTTACTCTCTTCAAATGGAGCCGGAAAGACATCATCACGAGATCGTGGTCACTTCCAATGTCTGCTCCTGGAAAAGTGCGTGTCCTGCCAATGTTGATGCTTGATCTGAAGCGTTTCTTGACCATGATGTAGTCGATCTGGTTGTGATGTTCCCCGCCGGGACTGTGCCATGTCCATCGTCTGGATTTTTTGTGGAGACCAAGCGTGTTTGCCAGTACCAGATTGTTGTATCTGGCAAACTCCAATAGCCTCAGACCCCTGTCATTTGTCTCGTTGTTGCAGTGGGGTCCGCATGTGTCTCCCCAGTTGTGGTGCGCATCTTGGCCAACCTTGGCATTCCAGTCGCCTTGCACTATGACTATGTCCTTCTTCGGCACTTGGTCAAGGACCGCCTGTATATTTTCATAAAAATCCTCCACTTCGCTGTCTTCATAGTCTGATGTTGGGGCATAGGCCTGGATGATGGTAATGTTGAAAGGGGTTGCTCTCAGACGGATGGTAATGAGTCTACTGGAGACTGGGCGGCAACCCATGACAGTGGCTAGAATGTTCTTGTGGACCAAGAATCCAACGCCGTGTTCGTGCCTGTCATCTCTACCGCTGAAATAGAGCTTGTGGCCTTTGTCAGTCGTTGTTTCACCTAGGCCTTTCCAGCGCAGTTCGCTGATACCTAGAACGTTCCATCGATAGTGGTCCAGCTCGTAGGCCAGTTCTTCTAATTTTCCTTCCGCAGTTAGGGTCCTGACATTCCAGGTTCCTATGACGATGTTATTTCTCGTGCGGATCCTGCTAATATGGCCAGAAGCAATAACAACGAAACAGACATGAGACAAGCAAACAAAAAACGGACAAAGGGTGGCCGATTGAGGCGTAAAACCTTAGGACATTTTGGAATTTTATCGGTGAATGGCCGATTTGCCGACGAAAACGACATCACTGACAGTACTAACACAGGAAAAAAGAGGTTTGCGTGCTCTCCATTTACTCAGTCCTACCTTTAAGATCATGAAACTTTGTTCTGTAGGGCAGGTATGCAGACAGTTTTGTTTTCCTCACAATTTCAGTTTACATTTAATTTACTCGATCGTTGCTGCCCACATGACTGATTTGAGTATCTAGTCAACCATCAGACATATTTTCTATCTGTCCAGATGTGTTTCAGTTAGGGGCAGTTAATTTTCAATTTTAAGAAAAAGACATGGGTCAGAAGAAATAAAGGGCGATTGTGCTCTTATTTTCCTCACGGACTGTATAGTCTGTTTTCTTTCATTGCTGAGAAGATATTAGTCCTAACCTACTAAGCAACAGTTTCGGATTCCAAACAGTCCACAAAAGGTGAACACGAGAATACAAAATTAATAGTTAAAATATATTGCAATGGAACCTACCTGAAAAAAAAATTAAATAGAAAAGGAAAGGCTATCATCTCCACGCTTTGTATTCTTCGTTGTAGATCTTCTGTGAGGGTCCATGTTTCGCATAAAAAGATGGAAATGACAAGGGAGCGCAGCAGCCTTACTTTGATCGCATATACGCTGGTAGTAAAAAAAAAGGTGTTAGTTATCAATCAGAATCTGCAATTGCATTTGGAAAGCGTAGTTGTCCATAGTTGGGAGCTGACCGCAAATGGGAATACCTAAACTATGTTTCGAACTTTAAGCATAGGCTATATACACATACTGAAATCAGCCAACAAACTGAACAAAACCCCTCAAACAACACCTAAACATAATTAAACATAAAGTCTGTAAAAACGGGTTATCAAAAAGATAACCGTTAGGTATTACTAAAGACAAATGTCAGCAGCTTTTGAAGTGTTATCCAAATATCGAATCCTCCAGAACAAAGAATTCGTATGGAAACAAGTCGTGTCATAACGTCATAGATAATGGTACAGGACGCAGCCAATATAAAAAAAATTCAAAAATAAAAATTCGGTTTTCTTTCCGTCTTCCAATAGCGATCTCCATGCCTTTACACCCTCTGTTTGAGTGATAGATGTGTATTTGGTGTGTGTGAGGATGGATGAGTCAGGTGAGCGTGTATGTTGGTATAGAATGGTCGCCGCGCTTTGAGCCTGATTGATTTGGGGAAAGGCGCGTATATAGCATCCTGTGTTATTATAGATAACCACCGATCATTGCTACTCTCTGCTATCAAGGATTTTTACATTTTACATAATTTTTAAAAATGTATAATCCTTGCTATTATCAACGACAATCGCAGTGGTCCCCTGCTTATCACTTCCCCACGAACCACTGCAATGTCAGTTTTCAACTCAAACGTTTTTAAATTTTTTAAATTTTTTTATTTGTTATTATTATTATTATTATTATTATTATTATTATTATTATTATTATTATTATTATTATTATTATTATTATTATTATTATTATTATTATCCTGTCTCGTAACTCGGAGGTCGTAGGGGCATCACAGATGATCGTTTAACCAGCATACTCCATCTTTCCCTGTCTTCAGCAACCCTGATGGCTTCGCTCAGTGTCAAACCAGTCCATTCTCGAATGTTGTCCTCCCACCTCCTTTTCGGTCTCCCTCTTCTTCTACCTCCTTTCACTGTGCCTTGCAGAATGGTCTTTGCAAGGCCTGATGATCTGGTGACGTGGTCATACCACCGGAGTTTCCGTTTCTTCACCACTGTGAGCAGGTCATCGTGTTGTCCAATGGCTTGTGTGATGGTCTTCTATAGCACCTCAACTCCATGCTTTGTATTCTTCGTTGTAGATCTGCTGTGAGGGTCCATGTTTCGCAAGCATAGAGGAAGATGGAGATGACAAGGGAGCGCAGCAGTCTTACTTTGGAATGTAGACTGATGGTCCTGTCTTTCCAAATGGGCTTCAACCTTGTCAGGGCAGCAGTTGTTTGTGCGATCCTGGAGAGGACTTCCTGTCGGGACCCATTGTCTGATACAATGGCTCCTAAATATTTGAAGCTATGCACTGTGTTGAGGAATAATTATTGGCCTTGACTTTGATGTCCGTGTTGATGCCATTGGTGTTGTTGGTCATCATTTTGGTCTTCTCTGCACTTATTTCCATTCTATAAGCCGTGGAGGTGGTGTCAAGCCTCTGTACCAGCTGTTCAAGTTCTTGTTCCTCTCCAGCTAATCCATCAATGTCATCCGCAAAACGAAGATTGGAGATTGCTCTACCCCCTATGCTGACTGTGCTTTCGTGATCTGCAAGGGCATCTGACATGATGCGCTCTGTCATTTTCATGTTCGTTTGTGGAGTACTTTCTTTTTTAAATGAATTTTTTACTAACTTCTGTAGTACAAATGGCCACGAATCCAGAATTCAAAATAAACGTTTCAACACAGAGAGACAGAAAATTACGTTTCTGCACTGATACTCCTGAGAATCACACAGTTTCGTTCGTCCGAGATAGAACTACATAGTTCGTGTATTTCCAGGCTTAGTCGCGATTCAGAACGAGCCAAATGTCGGTCGGTCGGTTGGACGTCATATTTCAAGAACCGTGCATGCACTGAATGGATTTTGACCAGACTTCAAAAGAGCATTACATAGGTTAGTGACTTGCCTCCAGTGCCATCGTGTGTGCCTTATCACAAAGGTCAGGGTCACTGGGATCATGTTGTTGCTAAACACGTTTTGCTCAATATCTCAAACACGGCTGAAGCGATTTTGTTGAGGTTTAGCGAACAGGTACTTTAAATCAAGGGCCATCCTTCAGCAGCAGATCGGTTATAGATCAGTTAATCAGTCGGTCGGTCTGTCGCTCCGAATGATACTTTAAAAAAAAATAGATTTTTAGTATTTTTACTTTCTCAAGGTTAAGGTCATTGGGCTTCACCATCTTCTAAGCACGTTTTATATAAAAATTAGTTTATTTTGATTTTTTCCCGTGCAGATAGTTTCGAGAGTGCGTTCTGTTTTCCTCTTTCTTCGTTAGCATAAAGCCGAGTCACACAACACCATCCAGAAAATTAACACTTGAAAATGTTTAGTTTTCGGCTTTGTGTGTGAGTGTCTGGAAATACATTAGAATGGCTTGCCATCCTGTCATTATATCAGGCTGCTAACAACAAAGAAATTCTTTTCGAAGTAGATGATTCCTCAATATTAAGTAGCTAGACTTTCTTGAACGTCTTCATTCAAGCCCGGGTCTACAGAGGGACTCACTCAGTTGACATCTTGACACAGCATCCCTCTATTCTAGATATATATAGCTAGAATAGCAGAACGCTTTTCAGAGACATACGGGCGCCTTGTTGTAGGCCTATGGTTAGGACGAAAGAAGCCTATGGAAAGATAAACTGACGGCTTAATTACGTGTAAAAGGTAAAGGTATTCAGTAACATTTTCAGTCGTTGGAGAGAGAGAGACAGAGAGAGAGAGAGAGAGAGAGAGAGAGAGAGAGAGGCGTTTGGGACCTTCATTTTCTCTGGGCCAGCTTCAGGAGAGCGGTACCATCTCTTCTTGGCTACGGTACCTTTACAGGTTCTAACTGGAGCCAGGTACGTATTCACAGCTGTGTGGACTTGGGTATGTAGTGCGCTGTGTCATTGTTTGTTTCACTCTGTGGTAGTGTCCCAACGCCATAGCTCAGTGGTAGAGCGCTCGCACAATAATGATCCAGGTTCGAATCCCTTCGTATGCAAGAAAACAAAAGTGGCCATTTTCACTGTTAATCTTAGCGGTATGATTGCTCTTGTGGTTCAGTGTTGATTTGTGTCCCTATTTCATGTCCCTGGGATGGTTATTCATGTCTGCCATTGTCCGCCAATGGTGGGTGAAGACGTGAAACTTCTGATGTTCAGTCCTGTAATGCTATCCAAGTAAGCTTACTAATTGCGTTCCCATACACGTACTAACCTGGCTCGAAGTTACTTAACGAACCAATTGTATCTTTAGCTATTGCCTAAACCACTTCGACACCAAATTATTATACTTA
Organism: Oncomelania hupensis; assembly: GCA_036898135.1. Lineage (NCBI taxonomy): Eukaryota > Metazoa > Mollusca > Gastropoda > Littorinimorpha > Pomatiopsidae > Oncomelania > Oncomelania hupensis. The sequence continues at coordinate 63,826,202 of CM072511.1, read as the reverse complement.
CCATCGCTTTTGGTGATCAACGGTTAGTTTTCACATATTTCAATACATACTGGGACAATTATTTCATATTTACCTAAGATAATACATTCCTTTCTTAATTTTTCATTCTTGTTTATTTGTATTTCCAGACTTAGTCGGGAATGAAAATGAGCCAAATGTCGGTACGTCCGTCCTTCGGTCCGTTGGAAGCCTTATTTGAAGAACCATTGAACGGATTTTGACTTAACTTCATTGGAACATTACCTAGTTTAGAGGCCTGCATACAGTGCATTCATATTTGTTCAAGGTCGAAGTCACTGGAGTCATGTTGCTGTTAAACTCGTTTTGCTTAATATCGCAAAAACCGCTGAAGCGATTTATTTTTTTAGTTTTGGTATAAGCTTAAAGGTAAGATTACTTCAAATCATGGGCCATCCTTCAGTAGAAGACCTGGTGGTCGGTCAGTCCATCGCTCTGAATTTCACTGCTTTGCTCAAAACATACTTTTTTGCCTTCTCTCAAGAATAACTTAAACGAAAGTCATCATTTCTTCTTTGTGGATACTTTATCTTCTTCTGAGCATGTTGGACCATTCGTATTTGTACTTTCTTACAGGTTAAGGTCATTGCGCTTCATCATTTTATATCTGCGTTTTGCGCTGTATTTTAAAATTACCTTAGCCGATTTTGATTACTTTTAATCTTTTAATTTAATTGTAATTTTAAAAAAAAATCTTTTTTATTTTTCAGATAGAGACCTATAATTGCATGTTTCCCCTTTGCTTCGCTATGATAAAGCCGCGTCACAACATCACCAAGAAAATTAACACTTTTGAAAATGCTTATTTTTCAGACATGTGTGTGTGTGTGTGTGTGTGTGTGTGTGTGTGTGTGTGTGTGTGTGTGTGGGTGTGGGTGTGTCTGTGTGTGTCTAGAAATACATTTGAATGACTTGCCATCTTGTTTTCCTTTTTGAATACAATTGTTTTTCTTCTTCTAAAACACGTGAATGTTTATATTTTGTGCATGTTTGCGCCCGTTTCGTATTGTAATAGGCTTATAATTATATTATTTTGTCTTAAATAGTGTACTAATCGCCCCTTATTCAGTTATTGATTTTGTTTGCTTGTATGGACGGCGTTCCAAAGGCAAATAATTTGTGTTTGTGTCGGACAGTAAAGTGTATTGTATTGTATTGTATTGTATTGTATTGTATTGTATTGTATTGTATTGTATTGTAAAGCGTTGTATTCTATTTTCTTATTTTGTTTTGCATTGTATTGTATATTATTGCATTATATGTATTCGTATTTATTCATTATTGTTTTAACATTATGATTTTTTAAAAAGAATAATTAGTAGGGGTTGATTCCATAATTGCCATACTATTAAATTATAATATTATTTAGTTTAAATTCTTGTGGGTTATTTCTTACGTTCTCTATGATATTCAATATTTGTTATTTATTTATCAGAAATAATTCTAAATGTGTACTTTTATTCTGCTTCATTTCTTTTATGAGTATTTTTTCACTTCTTCCTTGATGTATAATTTGTAGTGATTATATATTTTATAACTGAAAATGTGTTGTTCCATCTAGCGGATATCCAGCGAATGTCTTACCAGTTTTTACATGTATGTGATTTTATATTGTTTCCGTTGTTTTAGAAGACCCTCACATCCCTCTCTCTTCCCTCCCCATCCCCCTCCCTACTCCACTAATTACAAGTCTTGCAATCATACCTTTGGACTGATTTCATATTGTGTTTATCTGTTTCTCATCTTAGAACGTACCCCCGCTGGGGTGCCGGGGGTTTCAGTATAAATAGTATCCCCACTTTCTGGAAATTTAGTGCTTTAAATTCCCACTGTCGCTGTCTTTCTCATTTACTCTTTCTCATTCCTGCTCTGTTCTATCAATCTGCTATACTATCTTCTTCTTCGCTAGACCAGTCACCTACCTTTTTTCTTGAAAACTCTTCCGGGACAAGACTCCTTATTTGTGTATGAGGTCTGTTGGATCAGCTTGGGAATATTGGACGCTTTCTGCCAGGTGGTCACTAGGGCTTCCTATGATGTTATTATTAAGCAATGTAGGCATTTTATAAGTATGTATTTTGTTAATAATTTATAATGATGTTTGTATTCTATTTTGTTTTTGTAAACGGGGGTTCGATAAATTAGAGTGCAGCCTCAGCGTCCCCTGCGTGGGATGTCTTTATTGTAAAGTGACTTGCTGGTGGAGAGCTTTCAGTTTTACCACTAGGGTTGTTTCAGCAGATCTTTTATGCGGATTGGGGGTTGTCCGGTCCTGATTTGGCTCGGAAGAGTCCGCTGGACCTAAAGCAATAATAATGTAATGTAATGTAATCTTAGAACGTCTTTTGGGTATGCCTCAGTAGTCTCAGTTTCTCTGTGTACATTCCGTTATTATTTTTATTCCTTTCTACCCCCTCCCCCCCCCTCCAACCACTCCTCCCCCTCAGCCTCAACTTTCTTGCTCTGACCGTGGTCCGCCCCAGGACATCTTATATTAATCCTTTCTGTATTCGTCTATTTGTCAAGTTGAGCATGCTACGACTGTGTGTGTGTGTGTGTGCGTGTGTGTGGGTGGGTGGGTGGGTGGGTGGGTGGGTGTGTGGGTGTACGTGTGTGAGTGTGTGCGTGTGTTATGTTGTGTGGTTGCTTTTAAAACTGATGGCAAATATTTATATAATATATATATTGAAAAGGAATTGTTTGCTGAGATAACAACATTGTATACTGTGTACATAAAATATTATATGCGTGTATCAGTGAATCATATTCGTCATTGTTTATTTTCAGTTCTATCCTGCTATTACAAATTAATTTGGTTGTTTTGAATTTTTATATGCAGATGGACACTGCACGAAAAATCTCCTTGTAAATGTTTATGGGGACAATAAAGGATTCTATATTCTGTATTCTGATATAGATCTGCGTCATCTTCGTGAACAGTATTTGTTAAATTGTGATTTTTTTAACTTTAAAAGCTGTATTATTTACCAATGCAGTCTACGTTTTCTTTAATCTGATGCAAAAATATTGTTTCAAAACTGAAGACTTCTTCTTGAGATAACAGAATTGATTTAAGTGTACATAACGTATTGTAGGCAAGTAGGCCTATCACTTGTCATTATTTATATTTTATATAAATCTAGATCGTTTTCATTTATTGTCAATTTTGTGCTACGATATCAAATTTTAGGTTTTTTTTTTTATTTTGGGGGGAAAATGTGATTTATCTTGCGGAGATAAAAGTAGGTTTTATGTGTAAATAAAATAGTTCTTCGTGTATCATTGAATCATAATTATGTTTTATATAGATCTATGTCGACTTCGTTTAAATTGTCCATTTATGCGGTTTTTTTAAATTTTTTGCTTGTTTGTTTGTTTTAACTGATGGCAATCCTGTATTCCCAGGTTATTTCGTTTTACTGAGATGACGGTATTGTTTTAAGTGTACATGCAATACAATTGTACAAGCATATATCATTTTATTCATAAACGGATTTTATATATAGATCACTATTGTCTTCATTCCATTGTAAATTTGTATTAAACTATGTTTTTTTTAATTTAATTTTTATAACTGATATCAAAATATTTAGTTTGATAAGGGACCGCATCTTGCTGAGATAATAGTTTTGTATTAAGTGTGGCAAATTCATATTTTGACAATAGAATTTACCTTCATGTATAAGTACATGTTTTATTATTATTATTGTTATTATTATTATTATTGTTATTATTATTATTATTATTATTATTATTATTATTATTATTATTATTATTATTATTATTATTATTATTATTATTATTGTTGTTATTATTATTATTATTATTATTATTATTATTATTATTATTATTATTATTATTATTATTATTATTATTATTATTTTTATTATTATTATTATTATTATTATTATTATTATTATTATTATTATTATTGTCCAATGGCTTGTGTGATGGTCAATCGGATTTCGTCGGTAGTGATGTGCAGGGTATATGAAATTGTCATTGAGAACGCTTAGTAATTTGTTCCTTTGCTACTTATACATTAGTATAATCGCGTTGTAATGCATTATATGTCTGCATATATATTATTGTTGGGAATATAGGTTTAAGTGTCTAATATTAATTAAATGCGTTTTTTGTTGTATGTCAATACCTGTATCTCAAAATGTCAATACGTTTTCGAGTCTACGTATTTTGTTTTCAAACATTTATACTTTGATTATTTGTTTAATTTAAAGCAATTTCTCTATAGGCATTTTTAACAATAATGATAACTCATCCTTATTTAGCGCGATTTCCCATTAAATGAGCTCAAAGTGCATATTAGAAAACCGAAGGAAACGAACAGAGAAAAAAGTAACAGTACAAATCCAGTTAACGAAAGTCCTTTGAAGAAGAAGCAAGTGTTATTATTGAAATAAATCAATAGTTTATTCCAAATATTATTCATGTTCTCCTTCTTCAAAGTTAAGCTTATTATACAGTAATAATGATTGCTTGACTGCAGTTATGATATTAAATTAGATAAAGGTCAAGGTATAGGTCGTCCTGTTTGCCCTGACATAAACTTGGCACATTGCCTTCAAGAAATAATTGTGTTATATTTATAATTGAAGGCAACAAAAAAACAAATGGCAAGAGTGGGAGAGGGGACATAATCGTGTCGCCAGCTGTTCTTAACACAGCCTACTAGCACCCAAACCTGATAATTACAAATATCATGAGATAATTACATTAATGGAATAATTACAAGTATCAAGGATAATTACAATTATCATTGAAAAATTAGAAATATCTTCGCGTGATCATGTTTAATTTTCAGCTTTGGCTCTAGCAGTCCGCCTGGAAATGCGTCAAAACGGAAATTTGTAATTATTACATAATAATTAAAATTTTCACTTCATATTGATAACTTTAACGTAATCATGCTTAATTATGACTTTAGGCGGCTTACTAGAGCCAAAACGTGCATTTACATGTATCAGTGATACTAGTAATTAACATGTGTTCTGTGTAATTCACATTATGACGGCCTACTAGCGCTAAAACCTGATAATTACACATATCGTGTGATAATTACAAATATCAACGATTGTAATTACTTGAAAATTACAATATGACGTGTTAATATTTACAATTAACACGTAAAAAGTGTAATTATCAAGTGAAAATTACAATTTTCGGTTTTGGCCCATTTCCAGACGGATTGCTAGAGCCAAAACTGAAAACTAAACATGATCACGCGAAGATTATTTGTAATTTTTCAATGATAATTATAATTATCCCTTGATAACTGTAATTTTCCTATGATATTTGTAATGATGTTGTATTGATGTTGTATTTGCTAATGCAAATGACATTTATTACGACGCGATCGCGATGCAGAGTCCACGAGTTCGATCCAAGGGATTGTTTTAATTTTGTTTAAATTTTAATTTTAATTTTGTTTTAAAAGCTACAATTTGTTTTAACCTGTTGATGAAAAATATAATGAATGGTTTGCCATCGTGTGGTGTTTTTCTCTTTAATTTTAAATGTATGTACACCTTTTTGATTAATTTTGACTGGTGTGTTGTATTTAAGCTACAGAGTTGTAATTAGCAGTATTGTGTGTTGTACACTGCTCTATTGTACAGCGTGGTTGTACGTTGTTTAAAGTGGAAGGCATAGATAAGTGCTTTGACTAAGCATTTGCTATCATGCTGAAATGCTTTCTTCAACTTACATCAATAAACCTACTATGAAAACAAACTTGGTATTATACCTCACGATATCAACGTCTACTCCCCCAACGACACTTCCAAGAACCTCTTCGCCGCTACTTTCAACTCCTACATTTATTTTCAACAAAATCAATAAAATCAAAGTCTTCGATTTTTCAATCTTCAAGACAGTTCTTACAAGAGGAGCTACTAGAATTGCACTTCTGAGATCAACAGCGTCTTCTCGCCATAGTTTGAGCGGAAATTATAGAAGACTCTGCAACGACAGCGACACAACGACAGCACGAGCTACTACAACAACATCAGCATTATCATCAACAATAACAACAACGTTAGAAGAGATTCAGTTATGAACAGCGAAACAAAGACAACGAGCACGTCAAACACCACTTCTAATAACAACGGCAACATCAACTCTACCAACACCAGCAGCACCTACAACAACAACCAAAGCAACAACGACCAAGGAGTTGCAGCTATGGCCACCATCACAAAATGCAACAACGCCGTGTTCCCCATCACCACCACCGCCAACAGCAGCATCAACACCAAGTCCATCATCAGCTCTGCAACCAGCAGTAACCAAACTCTCACTACTATAGTTGACAATGACGATGTTGTCCAGAAGGAATCTGCGTCTTGGCAGGAACCTTGGTCTGGTGTCCGCATAAGCTATGTGGCTGGTGGAATGTTCGGTGTGGGGATCTTCGTGTCTCCCCAGCTTCTGCTTATCAACACAGGTATGTAACTGTTGACTTTGCATTAAATGTTGCATTAGGTCTTACCTATATTTTCTTTCTCGGTCGAACTACACATTTGCGTGAAATCGTGCTTTGTTGTTGTTTTCTTTCTCGCTCACACTTCAAATTTGCGTTAAATGTTGTCTACATTTTCGTCGCCAATACAATATTGCGTTAAATTGTGTTCCGGTTTTTTATTTTATTTTTTATTTTGTTATTTTAGAAAATTATTGTCCTTATTTTTGTTTCTTTAAATTTTAATTTTTTTTGGGGGGGAAGGGGGAGGAGAGGGGTTGGCAATACAAATTAACATTAATTCTTGCCTAAGTTTTCGTCTACCCGACAAATTTGTTTTCCTTTTTGACTCACATGCATAGAAAAGTCAGTCTATGTACTCATCCTCAAAAATATTTTTGCAAACCTGCAAACCCTGTGGGTTCGGGCACTGAATAGAATAGACCCAACGTTTCCCGGTGTATCGTAAGAGGCGACTAACAGGGGTGATGTCAGCATGGTATCACTGGGCGAAAGTCTTCTACACTGAAGACAACGGCCAGGACGGAGGAACCTCACGTACTATAGGTTCAACGACCACGTGCTCGGGGCCAAGGCGAGCCACACTATACTCGTGGACTTCGGCTGTGGCCAACAGCCTGGAGAGGATTGGGCCCCGCCAGGTCTTTCTTGCTCATGATGACAAGAACCACTCACTCCATACCGGATCGGTGGTCGCCCGGGTCAACAAAGACCGCGCCTTCCGTTGGCCACCAGGACGGAGGTGATAAATGTGTTACTGATGAACAACGTAGAACTATCCGCACAAGAGACAACATCGTAATAGGAACTTGGAATGTCAGGACCCTAACTGCGGCGGGTAAATGAGAAGAGCTGGACCACTATCGATGGAACAATTTAGGTATCAGAAACTGCGCTGGAAAGTTGTGGTTGTTGTAATTATTATTATTGTTATTGTTGTTGTTATTCTTGAAGGTTACCGTTTTTGGGAAGAGTGATGACAAGCGACTGGGTCTATGGTTTAGGCCACTCCAAACTCTGCCAGATCTTGTTACAGATAATGGTGTGTGCGTCAATCATCGCTTCTCCTCCTGCTTGAAGCAGTTCCGCGGGTATGTTGTCCACTCGCACTGACTTCCCCTTCTTCAGCGATTGCATTGCTGTCTCAACTTCTTCTCGGAGAATTGGGAGGATTTCTTCTTCTTCTCTGTTCTCTGGACATGCTAGAACTACCTCCGGGTCTTGCAGTTTGTCCAGGTCGAACTTTAGTCTAGTGCACTTTGCTATGTTTACTCTCTTCAAGTGAAGCCGGGAAAAAATCATCACAAGATCGTGGTCACTTCCGATGTCTGCTCCTGGAAAAGTGCGTGTCCTGCCAATGTTGATGCTTGATCTGAAGCGTTTTTTGACCATGATATAGTCGATATGGTTGTGATACTCCCCGCCGGGACTGTGCCATGTCCATGGTCTGGAGTTTTTGTGGAGACCAAGTGTGTTCGCCAGTATCAGATTGTTGTATATGGCAAACTCCAAGAGTCTCAGACCCCTGTCATTTGTCTCGTTGTTGCAGTGGGGTCCACATGTGTCTCCCCAGTTGTGGTACGCATCTTGGGGAACCTTGGCATCCCAGTCGCCTTCCACTATGACTATGTCCTTCTTCGGTACTGGGTCAAGGACAGCCTGTAGATTTTCATATAAATCTTCCACTTCGCTGTCGTCATAGTCTGATGTTGGGGCAAAGGCCTGGATGATGGTGATTTTGAAAGGGGCTGCTCTCAGACGGATGGTAATGAGTCTACTGGAGACTGGGCGGCAACCCATGACAGTGGCTAGAATGTTATTGTGGACCAAGAATCCAACTCCGTGTTCGTGCCTGTCATCTCTACCGCTGAAATAAAGCTTGTGGCCTTTGCCTGTCGTTGTTTCACCTATGCCTTTCCAGCGCAGTTCGCTGATCCCTAAAACGTTCCATCGATAGTGGTCCTTCTCGTGGGCCAGTTCTTCTAATTTTGCCCTCCGCATTTAGGGTCCTGACATTCCAGGTTCCTATGACGATGTTATTTCTGGTGCAGATCTTGCTAAGTTGTCCATCAGTAGTACACTTATCGCCTCCGTCCTGGTTGCCAGCGGAAGACGCGGTCCTTGTTGATCCGGGTGACGACCGATCCGGCATGGAGTAAATGGTTTTATTCATCATGCAGTGTGTCTTGGGCAAGAAAGACCTGGCAGGGCCCAATCCTCTCCAGGCTGTTGGCTACAGCCGATATCCACGAATACAGTGTTGTTCGCCTTGGCCCTGAGCACGTGGTCGTTGAACCTGAACATGAGGTTCCTCCGTCCTGGCCGGTGACTTCTGTGTAGAAGACTTTCGCCCAGTGATGCCGTGCTGACATCACCCCTGTTAGTCGCCTCTTACGACAGGTCGGCAAACGTTGGGTCTATTCTAATCAGTGCCCGAAGCCACAGGGCACAGGTAACCTTCAGGAATGTAAAAAATACCGCACCAACAACCTCATCAGCCATCCCAGCAAGGTCCTTCTCAAAATAATACTCAACAGGTTGAAACCCCAAGCTGAACAAATCATAGCTGAAGAGCAAGCAGGATTCAGGGCAGGGCGAAGTACCACTGAACAGATTTTCAACCTCAGAATAATCTGCGAGAAATACCTACAGCACCAACTACATCTATATCATGTGTTCGTAGACTTTAAAAAGGCGTTTGACGAGTCTGGCTTGCAGCTCTGTGGGCAACCATGAGAGTGTACAACATCAGCCCTAAAATTATTGAAGTCATCAAAAGCCTGTATGACAAGGCTATCAGTGCAGTCCTCCACAACAGCGCCATTGGAAACTGGTTCAGAACAACAATCGGTGTGCGTCAGGGATGCCTACTCTCTCCAACACTCTTCAACATCTTCCTACAGCGCATCATGTCAGATGCCCTTGCAGACCACGAAGGCACAGTCAGCATAGGGGGAAGAGCAAGATCATCTGTGGTGCCCCTACGACCTCCGAGTTATGGGATAGGATAGAATAAGATAGGATAGTTCTTCTTCTTCTTCTTCTTCTTTTTCTTCTTCTTCTTCTTCTTCTTCTTCTTCTTCTTCTTCTTCTTCTTCTTCTTCTTCTTGGTGTTGTTGTTGTAATTATTATTATTGTTATTGTTATTGTCCTAGACGGGTGATTGCCGGTGACAAGAACACACCCAGCATGCACCTAGGTCCTTCTCCCCAGCCTTGGCTGCCCAGGATTGTGCTCAGTTGTCTGGAGCGTTATTACGATGCGCCCAAAGGCTGCAAGTTGGCGCCTCGGGCGGCTTGAGCTAGATAGTATTATTATTATTATTGTTGTTGTTGTTGTTGTTGTTGTTGTTGTTGTTGTTGTTGTTCTTCTTCTTCTTCTTCTTCTTCTTCTTCTTCTTCTTCTTCTTCTTCTTCTTCTTCTTCTTCTTCTTCTTCTTCTTCTTCTTCTTCTTCTTCTTCTTCTTCTTCTTCTTTTTCTTCTTATTGTTATTGTTATTATTATTATTATTATTATTATTATTATTATTATTATTATTATTATTATTATTATTATTATTATTATTATTATTATTATTATTATTATTATTATTATTATTATTATTATTATTGTTGTTGTTGTTGTTATTATTATTAATTCCTCAAGGGTATATATGGGTGAGGGAGGTGAGATGAGGTGGGGTGGTTCAGAACAAATTAAATGGTCAAACTAGTTTTGATCAGATACTCAAGAGTCACCCTAGCACTTTATTTATTTTTATTTTTTTGGCTATGTATTTCAGAGCATCATTTAATGGAATTTATTGCTGTTTGTGCTAAACAACAGGCATGTCAGTGGGTCTGCCAGTCTTATGTGGGGTTTCGGTTCTTTTCTCAATCTCTGTGGAGCTCTCATCTTTGCAGATTTGGATCATCTTGGCAAATTTGGATGAGAGTCTGTCTGTCTGTCTGTCTGCCTGTCTGTCTGTCTGTCTCTCTCTCTCTCTCTCTCTCTCTCTCTCTCTCTCTCTCTCTCTCTCTCCCTGTCTCTCTCAAGTGACAAGCCTTTTTAATGATGATACTGATATTGCTGTTACTGATGATGATGATGAGGAGGAGGATGACGATGACAAGGAGGAAGAGGAGAAAAATGACGGCGACGAGGACGATGATGCCAATGATGATGAGTACAAAGATTATAAAGACAATGACGACGACGATGATGAGGATGAGGATGTGAATATTCTAGTTGATGATGATAATGATGATGATGATGATGATTATGATTAAAATGAGGAGGATGAGGTGGAAAGTGAATACAACAAAAATGATGGTAATTATGATGAGTATAAAGATAATAATGACGACGTGATGATGTGAATGTTGCAGTTATTCACAGAGGTGACGGTACCGCCGTTGGTGTGGTTCGTTGTTCCCTGCATCGCCGTTCCTTCCATTGGGGCACACTATACCGTCTTCTTTACTTCCTCCAGGTAAATACAGTTAACGTGTGTCTAAAGTAAAGGAAACAAAAAAATGCGAACAAATTCGAAATTTCTCATTGAATCTAAGCTAGAGATTACTATATTTGTTTTTAATTATCAGACATCTTTTTGTGTCTGATATTCGCATAATTTGAATCTAAACATTGTGTCCGAGCGTTTAAAAGATTGTCTGCTACAATATTAAATGGCTTTCCTCCTATATAATACAGGCGCAGGCGAGCCACCACATACAAACGCAGCCGAGCGTGACCAACAAAAGTCCAACGCGCTGCTGTGGTTTAATCGGAGGGAAACGATGCTGTGCCTGCAGTCCGAAGCGACGTGCTTTGACTGCATTATAGAGGCCTTTCTGCAAAGGAAGCCATGCGAAGATGTCAGGGACAGCAATGACCTTTCTCAGCTGCTTACACGTCTAGCGCAGAGCTTTCATTATCTAGGTGAGTGGTCAGCTTCCTTGCCTTCATATTTGCTCTACCGCAATGGTCAAGGTCGCTGGAGTCACATTATTGTTAAACAACTTTTTTGCTCAATATCTCGAAAAACCGCTGAAGCGATTTTGTTGAGTTTTGGTATACATGTAGGCTTACTTCAAATCATTTAGTAGGAGTCCAGTTGTCGGTTATTATTATTATTATTATTATTATTATTATTATTATTATTATTATTATTATTATTATTATTATTATTATTATTATTATTATTATTATTGAATGCAGGCTGAATCTTTGTCGGTGGGCGTGACGGTTTCCTAAGCATGATCAGCATCACTAAGGTGTATTTGGCTGGCCAGTATCACCATCCTCCTATTCCACCTGTTCTTACTTCTCCTTCTCTTCCTCCTCTTCCTCCTTCTCATCATCATGATAATGATGATGATAGATAGATAGATAGATAGATAGATAGATAGATAGATAGATAGATAGATAGATAGATAGATAGATAGATAGATAGATAGATAGATAGATAGATACCCTATAAGCACTGAATATCTATCTATCATCATCATCAACATCATCATAAACATCATCATCATCATCGTCATTATTATTATTATTATTATTATTATTATTATTATTATTATTATTATTATTATTTTTTTTTTTATTATTATTATTATTATTATTATTATTATTATTATTATTATTATTATTATTATTATTATTATTATTATTATTGATCAGTGATACACACATTTGTAGCTTTTACATCAGTTTTACTCAAATGTTTATGCATATTGATTTGGTTCTCTCAACTGCACTTTTGATAGACTTGCTTGGTTCTTTTGTATGCCCTGGAGTCAACAGGGAGCGAAGTTAAGCACTGTATACACCAACCCCGACTGGATCTGTAATAGCGATCTTCTCAGATCGCCTCCCTTTGAGTTCGATTGAAGAAAAAGCGCGTGATAACATCCTGTAATAATAATAATAATAATAATAATAAGAAGAAGAAGAAGAAGAAGAAGAAGAAGAAGAAGAAGAAGAAGAAGAAGAAGAAGAAGAAGAAGAAGAAGAAGAAGAAGAAGATAAAGAAGAAGTATAGTAGTAGTGGTAGTGGTAGTAGTAGTATACAATCTTCTAGTTGGGGGGAAAACAAAGAGTCCATTGAAATCGAAAGATTCAACTTCTAATTTCTCCTTCTGTCAGACGACAGCACTAGAAATTGAGTTCTCATTACATGCTGCCCCTTTACCCGGCCATATTCTTTGTCATCGTCTTTTAAGCCGCACGATAAGAATCGTGTAACCCTATTTCTGAGTGAGCTACGGGGTTTGAAGCGCGCTTCTTTGGTTTCTGGGGTAGGTCGGGGTCTATTTTATTAACGTAAAACGAAAACCCTTACGAGAAAATGTTTATACGGGTTCTGTCTCTTAACGGCTTTAGTAGCTGCTATTTTTAGCTCCAGAATGTTGGCGACATTTGTCATGACAATCAGTTTAAGGGTTAAAGCAATATCGTTGTGTCGGTGATGCTGCAGGTGATAGTGGTACTGATAGCTAGCTCTCATCTTACAAATGTAGTATTATAGTGTCGATAAGGATACAAATAATGATATTTAAGGTGGTGTTGGTGGTGGTGGTGATGATGATAATGATGAAGATGATGTTGTTGTTGTTGTTGTTGATGATGATGATGATGATGATGATGATGATGATGATGATGATGATGATGATGATGAGGATGATTGTTAGTGCTCGTCACTGCTTAATTTTGGAGGTTGATTTTGATGAGGAAAGAGATTGTTGTGATTAATAAAGAAGTTATTATGTGCTAATGCATGATGTAGTGCTGTGTGAAAAAAGATAACAATGGTCAGTAACGTTCCACATCGCGCGGACTTGCAGCAAGTGGCCGTTTTTGACAGTTGAGTTCGTCTGTCTGGCCAGCGCCTTGAGCAGCTTTTTGAACTGGTAGGCTAAATGTGTTACAGACACACGAACACTTTTTTTCCAGAAGACAGTTCTCTTTAATGACGATAACGAGGAGTGGTCTACAAGATTTCTTCGAGAAGGACAATAATAATCATAATGATGATGATGACGACGATGACAACGACGATGACACGACCACGACAATGATGATGATGTTGATGATGATGATGCTTCTGACGGTCCGAAATATGTAAGGAATGATAGAGTTTTGTATCGCTCTGATATCTAGGCAATATTGCCAGACCAACTGTAATCATGGTTATTAAAACTATTGACTCTGTATGACACACTATTCATTTCTCTGTTCAATTTTTTTTTCCAGGCTTGCTCGTGTCACTCAATCGCAAGTTGCTGCTGTGTCCAAGACAGAGTAATGCATTATCATGAACACTATCTGTTTATTGATGCAGCTCACAGCAGCTTGCTACAGAGTATTTATTCAACCTCATGTTTGATTGTGCAGCAGTGTGAGTTTATGTACCCATTTGTTTGTACGGTATCGTAAATTATTTAAGGTATCTGAGATTGCCCAATTGTCGGTTCAGTTCAGTTCTTTTATATATATTCCACTCATTTTATTACTTTAGATTTAGGCATTCACTCATATTCTTGTTGTATCAATTTTTATTCATCAGATTAACATAAGTTGTACTGATGTAACATATACAATTTACAAAATCTACCATGCGCACATCATATATGTCACGTCCCAACTGTCTAAACAGTGGTTCGACAATGCGTGCACTTCCACACGAGAATAACCCAACACCTAAATATAATCTAAAAGACAAAACCAGAAGTTGACGATACAATTTCTTTATTTCACTCACTCATTCACACTCAAAAGTTAGCTCCCCTTTTCCCCTTCCCAACCCTCAACCCACTAATATAACCCTGAACTGTACATAAAACAATTAATCACTCAAAATAACAATGATAATCTAAATCAAAAATTGAAAATAAATAGTTGTGTACAGAATATACACAAGATTTATAATAATTATGTTTGGTTCAGCTTACTATGAACAAGGTATTACAAGCAAGTAATTGAATTTATTCTTTATATATTTATCCTTGTTCCACTTAAAGTTTAATAGCTGATAACAATTCTTTTCCACTACATAGAACAATAAAGAAAGCTTATTTTTTATACAAAAGAAAATTTGTAGAAAAAATGTTCAAACTAATAACTAATACTGTCTGGCGAAATAATTCCCTCAAACAAAATATCACAACAAGTTAGTTAGTAAGTTAGTTAGTTAGTTAGTTAGTTAAAATAGATTAACGTCCCCGGACACATAAGCGTATAGGGGACGATTGTACTGTTTTCACAACAAGTTGTTGTTGTTTGTAGATTATAGTCACACGACACTTTCGCATATAGGTGCCTGCCTACTGGACCGATTTATACTGACACCAGCGGGCCAGTTGTTGGTAAAGGGGAAAATAATATGATCACACGTTGACCAATCCGGGATTCGAACCAGCGACCTTTCGGTTACTAGCAAGACGCTCTTACCAACTGAGCTACCCGGCCCCATCACAACCAGTTGAGTTGAGTAAGTAGATTACCGTCCCCGGACACAGAAGCGTATAGGGGACTTCATCACAACAAGTTAGTTAGTTAGTTAAAATAGATTAACGTCCCCGGACACGAACGAAAAACGATGCTTAACGTCCTATTGCATGAGCGTTAAGGACAATAAAATTGGGCTAATAAGCCCTCATCATACATATTTACCAGACCATTTGGACACGATGAGATCCAACGCCATTCTAATAATCTCAAAGTCAAGTGGTTATTCCTCAACTCTATTTTAATATACTTCAATCTGCTGTAATTTACAAGTTTTCATATATAAATAAATATTTCTTTTACACAAATGTCTTTTGATTGTTATATTAAATTGTTGTGTAAATGCTGGGTGTGTGTGTGTGTTATTTGAGAAAATATAAAACGTTTACATAATAAACAAGAAACTCTCTCCTGGCGACACAAATGACCTTCCCGAAACTAAATATTGAAAAGTGGAAGGATGTTGTCGTCCGAGTTCCTCACATCCCATCAACCAGAATTGGACACGGTTCAGACAGCAGTGGAACTGTTTTTGGTACATCTGCAGCCCACATACAAAATACATAACCATAAAACAACCATATTACATTAAATTGCACAATCCTCTGTCTAACAGTAAGATTGTCTCCCTTACACCACACGCATTCTTAACATTCTTCCTGTCATTTCCTGTGTCATTACACACACGCAGCTTCATTCTCCTCCCTGTCGTTCTTCGCTATATGACAGCAAATTCTTCCACGCTAACCTACATGTGTTTATAATTTATTTTAGAAAAATCCTTCTTACTCTCTCTTCTCTCTCTCTCTCTGGTATTTATGCAACAAATAAAACGTATGAAACATAAAATTGAACCAAAGAAAATATAATCATTTATCCGTCCACACTAACATCCACTACCCAGCCCCCGAACGATATGGCCAACTGAGAAATTGAAACAGGTGACTTACGATACCAGTGGTAACTCCTCCGACCTGATGAAGACACAGACAAACATACGACGACACAGACACTCAGGCACGGCAAGACAGTCAAGATGAATCAGGCACATGAATGGCACAGGTGATGTCACAGGACACTCGACATTGTACGCAAACAATTCAAGTTTCGTCGTAAACATACAGCTGACGTTTAAATCGACTTAGGCTTATAAAGTTCAATTCAGCACTCCCACAGCGCTACTTTACAGTCCTCCTCTTTCACCTAACCTTCTTTCTCCTTGACAATCTGCAAAGAACTTTTTCTTAGAGACTGCCACTATTTGACACCTTCAAAATCACATCCACTGTTCTTTTCTTTACACCGGGTTTGCCTACAACTCTGATGTGAAAAAGCTCTCCTCCTACCAAAAATAGGTAGTGCACGGAGTTTTATATGGCTATCTAAGAATGTTCCCGAATAGACTTATTTTAATTACTAGTGGTTTTGTACCCTGGCAAGCCAGGGTACACAGGTTGCTGTTTAAAATGTAGACAGAGAGACAACTGTTGTCTGCGAGTTTCATTTGGACGATGATACCTCCCCATATCCCCCTTGATACCTCCCCATACCCCCCCCTGATATCTCCCCGTCCCCCCCCCATGATGCCTCACCATACCCCCTTGATACCTCCCCGAACCCACTTGATACCTCCCCATACCCCCTTGATACCTTCCGTACCCCCCTTGTAACCTACCTGTACCCTCCTTGATACTTCCCCGTTGATCGTTTCGCAGGTATGGATGAAAGGAATCGACCATCACCATACCCCCTTATATATACCCGTATCCCCGTTATGCCTACCCATGCCCTATTAAACCTACCCGTAGCCCCCTTTTACCTACACGTACCACCCCATCCCAATCCTTGGTAATAATAATAATAATAATAATAATAATAATAATAATAATAATAATAATAATAATAATAATAATAATAATAATAATATTGAATATAGAATAATACAAATAGAAATCATAAAAAACACCAAGGTTTTAAAAGAAAATTTGATATAAGATATAATAAAATTAATAATAATAATAATAATAATAATAATAATAATAATAATAATAATAATAAAAATTTATTATTATTATTATTAGTTTATAAATAATAATAATAATAATAATAATAATAATAATAATAATAATAATAATAATAATAATAATAATAATAATCAAAGGTAAAAAGCCTAAATGAAAAAGAAAAATATCCATATTGAAGTGTAAAAAAAAACATTAAAAAAAATATGCCCCGCGTGAGATTTGAACTTGGGTCGCCCTGCACGGTAGGCGAAAATTTTACTAAGTAAGCTAGCAAGGCTTCGTAGAAAAACCTTCAATTTTTTTGTCTATATGGGAAAATATGCTGAAACCTCAATTTGATTTTTAATGGAAGCACGCGGAATGAGGCTATTGCAGTTTGTGGACATTTTGTTTATTTATTTATCTCAAAAACGGTTAAACGTTCGGTAAGGAAATGTCGGCTATAACGATTTCGCTGGTTTTGAGCGTAAAGCAGGCCGATCCGCGGGGCCCAGCACCTGCCCAGATCAGCGTCCATACCGGACAAACTTTATAGTAGAGGCGAAGAAGGACTTCCGGCTAAGCAATTTATATATATAGATAACTCACTTCTAGAACCATCCGCGATTCGAGCACGTCTTCCACGCATAGTAAATCACATGGCAGCGATCAGTCTTCTCATAAATATAGCCAACTAATGTAATCCACACTAGTACGTTCTAGCACGGAGCTTGACCCACTCGCTAGGCCTACTTTTATTAATTATAAACTTAATTAATTTATTTCAATTCTCTTCCCCTCCTACGGTAACTTTTTATTTCTATGTACAGGCCGATGAATAAACTATATACATAGGCACACGACTGCAAACTGCGTAGCGTGACAATATATATTTTTTAAATTAATTAATTAATTAATCAAACCATAGAAATAATCATACTACTGACATACATATACACTTTTAACAACATAAATTCCCTTGTAACAATTAGTTCACATCAAGAAACAAACAAAAGAAAAAAAACTAACTTTCAACTTCACCTGTGAAGAACGAAGTACTTATAAATATCATTTTTCGTCTTACAGAAAGTTGAAGTTTTGCGTTTTACAGAAAGTTGAAGTCTTACAAAAAGTTGAAGTTGGATACACATACACATACACACACGCGCGCACACCCACGCACACACACGCACACACCCACCCACACACGCACACACATGCACACACCCACACACACGCACACACACACACACACCTACACACTACTCAGGGGGCGGATCAAGAGGAGAGGGGGGGGGGGGGGGAAGGGAAGGGATCCAAGGGTACAAAAAATTGTGTTCTGTCGCTTGGTATCACTTGACGCAATGTCTACCACAAAGATCCCTAAGCCTATGGATGTTTGCGGCCGAAAGATGTCTTTTATTACTACGGCATAGATAGGTCTCTTGGCGTTGCTTCCACTTTTGTTTACCTAGTGCAAAGTGTACTAGCGTGGTTTTTTTTTTCAAATAAAGTGGCAACGGGCAGGAAGCTAAAGGCAATGTGTGTGTGTGTGTGTGTATCAGTTTATAGTCCCCTCTCTTCCCGATAAGGATTTTCAGAGAGGAGACTTTAAAAAGGCAATGTAGAAGCGACCGCCTCTTAAATCTGCCGATGCAGCGGGCATTAAGAAAGAAACTGAAGTCTTTCTTCTCACCACAGCCAATGGGCGGTAACTATAATAGTTATTATTATTATTATTATTATTATTATTATTATTATTATTATTATTATTATTATTATTATTATTATTATTTTTATATCCCTTGTTCGCTTCCCTCCCCAATGCGCAGCCATGGGTGGATCATGAGCTAACTGCAAAATCCCCCCTCTCAACTGCTTTGGGACTACCATTTGTGTCACCTGGTTACCTCTCTTGGAATGTACCCTGTACAGTACCCCCTTCTTCCTACGGAACTCTGCCGAAGCCCTCCCTGACGCTATAGCCCCAACTGTCTGTGCCAACGTTCTCGCCTTTGCGAGCGTCTCATCGGCATCTTGCATCCCGATAAGCTCGGGTGTGCTAACTGACACTCGGGGTGGTTCGACCACCGCCAACGGTGCTTCCCTCTTCTTCTCGGTTTCCTCCTGCGCCCGGGTCTGCACTGCTGCAGCCATCGCGCACTCACCCCCAAACAGAGAAACTGGACTCTTCTCCCCACTAGCAAACGTTACCAAATTGCCCAGGATCACATCAGGCCCGTTCTCGAACACCAGTAACTCCACCTTCCCCCTGACCAGTGCACAATCTACCTCCATCCAAGCTGTAGGTAAAAGGCCCGCGTTCGCCCGATTTGCCAAGCAAATCTCCACAGCCCGGCCCGTCAAATCCGCTGGTTTGACTAACCTGCCCGCGACTGCCCCTGTCTCTGCCCCCGTATCTCTCAACACCCGAACGTCCTGCCCGTTTGCACTACCCTGGCCCCATGGATTATACGGCCTGATCGCACACACGCTAGTCTGAGGTGCAGTCTCAGTGGGGATGGTGTGACATACCGTAATATGACTCACTGACTGAGGGTTGACCTTGCAATCTTTGATCACATGCTTCTCTGAACCACATCGGTAACAACGACGCACCCCACCTTCCCATTCTGTCCTCCCTACCTTCTGATTCTAACTCCCCCGGTTACTAGGCTGCTGATTAGCTTCCGGTCGTCTGGGAAAACTTCGTCGTTGACTGGGTGTCACGAACTGGCTAGTCTTAACTCTGCTTGTTGACTATTTAGCCATGTGTAGTCTTTGTAACAGTAGAGAAGTTAGACTATTACACAGCAGCAATTAAATTACACAGCAGACCACACACCGCGAGCCCGACCCACGCTAGCACAGTGAGTCAGCACTTGAGTTTTGAATCGGACCGTTTTAACCAATCAGAGCAGGCTCAGTGGGTAGAGCAGTTTTGACTGTGTCAGAGCCTAACACAGTTTGGATCAGTCGTGTGTGAGACGAGGTAGAGTCAACATCTCCACAGCTAGAGAAATCTCTACACTCATAGACCAGGAAGCAGGACTTAGGAATCTTAGAATTCTCTCAAGTCATCACGGGCCTGAACTTGTCAAACAGGTAAATGAACACCCTTCTGTTTCATCGTGATATATTTGTATTATTGTTGAAATTATGTTTGTGGAATTGCTATGCATAAATGTGAATTGTTAATCCGAATTTGCGTGACCATGTGGAAAGGCCGAACACGTGGTGAAACACGACCGGTTGCGCCGCCATGTTGTATCCCGTACGGAACCACTGTTGTTTAACTTATATGTATGTTTGCAGACCAGTGGCTGTACCCGTGAATGTTTATAATATTATTAATTCTGGATGTGTATAGTTAGCCACGATTGATATTTATGTATGTATAGGAATTTAGAGTGAGATTCCAGTGGAACCCGGAAGTAGCAGAATGTTCGTCGCTTATGTATAGAGATGTGGAGCTATCACTGAGGGCTACTTGGCTTTCAGTGAGACGCTCTGCACAAACCGATTATTCAGGGTTGTGCAGAATTTCGTCTCTTATATTACAGACGAGCAGGCGAGCTATCCCGAGCTATCCCGAGCTATCCTGTGCACCCCACTCCACAGAAACGACTAGTTGGTTGAGGAGACTCTACCGCACAAGACGGAAAGAGCCACCCGAAGAAACACCCTGTCAGACCCCACAGCGTGGCAAGGGAACCCAACTACACAACTACACAGGTGGACCAGAAGCTACCTCACAGAAGGACTTCGCACGCACCATCAGAAAGTTAAGTGTAATCGACAAAGGTGCACTTAAACTGATCATAACAGGACCACAGTAGTCCAACTCTTCAGAAACTGTAAAACGGACCACAGTAGTCCAAATCTACATGAAATATTATAGCAAGTGCCCGAGGAAGAAAAACAGCTGCCTATACTAGACTATCAGCGATCGAACTATTAGCAGTGACTGAGACTTTTTAAGTTAGATTAGTACTTAGAGAACCTTGTATAGAGTAGAAGAAATAAATGTGTGATTTTAACTGTTATCAAGTGGCTGGACTACATATGATTCATAGCCGTGTGAAAGCTAGTGTGACAGTATTCTTTTACCATTGTTCTATCTATTTCTGTACCCCAACCTTAACACAGAACGAGCTAAACAAATAAATTTATTAAAGTAATTCATAGGGTGACTTACTAGCAGTTCCCACCGAATAAACGTGAGGGTCCATAATTCCATTGTGCAGAGCCCATAAACCCCACGTGACACTTTAATTGGCGAGCCTAGCTAGGATCTGTGTAATAGGAATTGGGTATAACCGGATCTAAGTACAATAAAATTAGATAACAGTAGAAGTAGAATAACTTAGAATAGTGTAAGAGTATAACACTGATCAGTTGTGGTGCACTATTCTTTAGTTAAAAACTTTTTTGCTTCAAATATTTTTGTGCCTGTATGTTGCATTGTTCTTTTGCAGGTTTTGCTTAAATAACTGTTGTATGCCATTTGACTCTTGTTTTATTCTATTATTGATTACGAATTTTATGATCTTTGCATTGTTGTTATTGACTTGCAATATTGCTAGTGTTTTGGTATTCCACGTGAGTCAGAGGTTGTTCATAGACACGTTTGACAATGTCGGACCCAGTGGCCTTGAGATTGCGTTTCAAGGAACTAGGAGAAGCTTTACACTTAGCAGGGGCAGACCTAATTGCGTATATAAATGCAGAGGTAGAGAAACAGGAGGCTAAGGCAGAGAGAGCAGCAGAGAGAGAACAGAAGAAACTCGAAGCAGAACAGAGAAAAGCAGAACTAGAAGCAGAGCAAAAGAAATTAGAACTAGAAGCAGAGCAGAAGAAACTAGCATTAGAAGCAGAGCAGAAGAAATTAGAAGCAGAGCAGAAGAAATTAGAGGCAGAGAGAGAAACGAGGAAATTAGAGCTAGAAGCAGAACAGAAGAAGGTAGCAGCAGAGAGAGATGCAGAAGTTAGGAGATGGGATTATGAGCGGGCAGAAAAAGAAAAAGAGAGGGAAGAAAAGGAAAAAGAAAGACAGCATGAGTTAGAGCTAAGAAGATTAGGATCAGGAGCTTCAAGTTCTTCCTCAACCCCTCCCCACTCAGATCAGCTAGAGGTAGCATCCAACCCTGTACAGGGAATGTCATTTCCACTGGGAACATTCAATGAGAGAGAAGAAGGTCTAGATCTCTATCTGACTAGGTTTGAGCGTCTAGCAACAGAGTACAAACTAGATCCCACTCATTGGTCTTTCAAGCTTAGTCAAGGGCTTAGAGGAAAGGCTTATGACATCTACAGTAAGCTACCGACTGACAGAGTGACTGACTATCACAAAGTAAAAGAGGCACTCCTAACGGGATTCGAACTAACAGGAGAATGCTACCGGCAAAAGTTCCGCACCAATCGGAGAGTGAAAGGAGAGAGCTATGCGCAGTTCGCGGATCGGTTGGCCACAATGCTGGATAAGTGGATTAGCCAGTCAGCCACGGCTAAGACGTATGATGGACTGACAGAACTGTTAGTATGGGAACAGCTACGGGAAACCATGACCCCCGAGCTGAGAACATTCTCAGTAGAGCAGGGCGCGGAAAGACTAGAAGATCTGGTCAAGGTCGCAGATAGGTACGTGGCCGCACACGGAGAAGCCAAGAGCTTCAGGCGAGACCTAAAGCCTAACGGGAAAGAGGCACAGAAACGAAGCCCTAACCGGGAAGAGCGCACCGCGAATAAGCCGAATAACCCCAGACCTGGGCAAAATAAAGGACCCAACACGGAATTCGGGAAAAGAGGTCCTGCAGAACAGAGACGGTATTGCTCGTTCTGCAACAGAAACAATCACTCCACCGCAGAATGTTTCAAGTTGGCCGCACAACGTAGGGAAGAGCGCGAAAGCCGGCCAGCGCACAGAGTTCTAACTCAAAGCATCGGTAACAAGCCACACACGAGCGGAGATCACCCATCGGTGACAGACACGGTCAAGGTCAACGGAAAAGAAGCGAACTGTCTGTATGACACAGGTCTATCATACGACGCGATAGTTAGCGAATCTCTTGTATCGCGCGCGGACTTGACAGACAAGACAGTCGACTTACAAGGAGCAGACTTGACGAAACCGACGACTACTTGCCCAATAGCATGGATAGAAGTAGAGAGTAGGTACGTCACAGGACGAATCCAAGCAGCTGTTTTACAGAAACCCCTGTATGATCTAGTGCTAGGTTGTAGGTATGTGTTCTTAGGCACGCCCCCGAAAACTGTAGAGATAGCTGCAGTGCAAACCAGGGCCCAAGCTAAAACCCAACCACCCCAGCCCGAGTTCGCTCCGAATCCAGGACTCGAAGAGATCAAAACAGCACAGAAAGAAGACACCTCGATAGCGAAGTGCTTCCAGAAGCTACCCAAGGCGCACACACCCCCGCACAAGGGAGACTTCTACATGGAACAGGGAGTTCTACATCGACAAGGAGATGGAGATCACACCCAACTAGTACTACCAGCCACCCTTCGAGCCCAAGTACTAGAATTAGGCCACAGCATGCCACTCAGCGGACACATGGGAATTGGAGCCACAGTGCAGAGAATCAGCGCACACTACTATTGGCCAGGAATCACGGAGGATGTCAAGCGCTACGTGAAATCTTGCCACCAATGTCAACGATATTCCCCGCGACATCACACCGTACCAGTTACCTTAGGACCATCGGTGGTAGTCGGCGTACCATTCCAGCAAGTCTCAGTAGACATAGTAGGACCACTGCCCATGACCAAGAAGAGGAACAGATTTCTACTCACACTCGTCGACGCATGTACGATGTGGTGCGAAGCAGTCCCGTTGCCAGCGATCGACACCAAGAAGATTGCAGATGCACTCATCGCCATCTTTACCAGAGTCGGATTCCCGGACAGCATTAGAACGGACAACGGATCTCAGTTCACCGGCCGCCTGATGCAAGACGTGTTCGAGTTGATACAAGTTCATCACATTCGCACACCACCATACCACCCAGCCAGCAACGGACAAGTAGAAAGACTGAATGGAACCCTTCTCACCATCCTCAGGAAAGTCGCCGACGACAATCCAGAAGCGTGGGACACCTACGTGAATGCGGCACTGTTCGCATACAGAGAAACGCCCCATGCAGCCACAGGCTACACCTCGTCAACTTTGCTATTCGGCAGACCTCTAGCAGGACCGCTAGAAGCCCTACGCAGAAGTTGGACGGAAGCCAAGATAGACGACACACCCAGAGGTGCCACCAAGTACGTCGCAGACCTGCAGGAAACCCTCAAAGCAACGTGGAAGAAAGCTGGTGAAGCACTGAAGAAGGCAAGAGCCCGTCAGGCGAAGTACTACAACCGCCACGCGAAGGACAGAGAACTGCAAGTCGGCGATCAAGTGCTACTCTTACTTCCAAGTGGAACCAACAAGCTGGACATCGCTTGGAGAGGACCGTACCGGGTGACTGCCAAGAAATCCAAGACAGTCTACCAAGTAGAGGTGAACGGGAGAGCCCGATACCACCACATCAATCTCCTCAAGAAGTATACGGACCGACCAGCGACCCCCAGCACTCACAACTTGTTAGCCATCGCCATCGCGGAAGAAGGAGAAAGCATGGAGACCAATGCAGTAGAGTATCCCCTGCACTCCAAAGAAACCTACAAAGACGTGATACTCAACGGAGACCTAGCCGCTAAACAGCAACAGCAAGTACGACAGGTCATTCGACAACATCAGACTGTGCTCACAGACCGACCAGGGAGGACAGACCTCGTCGAAGTAACCTTAACGGTGACCGACCCAACACCCGTCCGCCAGAAGCTCTACCCGATGCCACTGTCACAGCAGCGAGCCATCAAGGAAGAGATAGACACCTTACTGGCAGCCGGAATCATCTCAGAGTCTACTTCACCCTACAGCGCAGGCACGGTATTGTTGCGAAAACCCAACGGAGAGCATCGACTGTGCATCGACTTCAGACTCCTGAATGCGGTAACGCAGTTCCAGCCAGAGCCACTCCCGGACCAGACCGACCTATTTGCCAAGCTACAGCGAGCAAAGTACTTCTCACGCATCGACCTCAGCAAAGGATACTACCAGATACCAGTGCAACCGCAAGTCCGAAAGTACCTAGCGTTTAGCACTATGGAAGGACACTTCGAGTTCAACGTGCTTCCATTCGGACTCCACAACGCACCCAGCATCTTCAGCGCAATGATGCGAAAACTCCTGGCACCCCTGAGCAGCGAGCACCTACATTCGTTTATGGACGACATCCTCATCGCAACACCTACGTGGGAGGAACATGTCACGCTCCTACACCAACTACTCGCACGCCTCAGAGACACAGGATTGACGGCAAGACCCACCAAATGTCAGATTGGATTCACAGAACTAGAATTTCTGGGACACACCATCAGTCAAGGAAGCCTGCGACCGGTAGAAAAGACAGTGAAACGCCTACTCGACGCTCCTAGGCCCAAGACAAAGAAGGAAGTGCAGTCGTTTCTAGGACTCTGCGGCTTCTACCAGAAATTCATCCCCAACTACAACAGCATCGCCGTACCACTGACAAATGGAACCCGGAAAATCGCCCCGGACAAAGTTGTATGGACAGCCGAATGCGAGACAGCATTCCAAACACTCAAGGACAGAATGACTTCGGCGCCAGTACTCCACCTACCCGATTTGACTCAGCCATTCGTTCTTCGCACCGACGCAAGCGACTTAGGCCTCGGAGCAGTACTGCTACAGCGCGACCCCAAGAATGCGGAGACGCTATTCCCCGTCGCCTACGCCAGCAGAAAATTGAGACCCGCCGAGACCCACTACGCCACGTCGGAGAAAGAATGTCTTGGACTAGTCTGGGCCATACAGAAGTTTCAACTCTACCTGTATGGGACCCACTTCACAGTTCAGGTGGACCACCAACCACTATCGTTCCTGGCAGCCTCCAAATCCTTGAACTCTAGCCTGATGCGATGGGCACTCACCCTTCAGGCATACTCATTCCAAATCGAGTACATCCCCGGCAAAGAGAACCACGGAGCCGACTACCTCAGTCGCCATCTCGTGGAGGACACAGCAGCTGTTGCCCACCCAACACAACTAAGGGCCACAGCACCAGAATTCGTCCCCGCCCAATAAAACCCTGTCACTAGTGTCTATAGCTACCTGGCACAGCATTGCAGCTCAGGTAGAGCAACTTAATTAGTTTGTAAATAGGACCCTAGGATAGTGCAGTGTTAAACTAGGCTCTGTAGTAGAAAAAGGTCGAATCCAGTAGTCATCGCCTTTTTTCAGTTGAGGGAGCCTGTCACGAACTGGCTAGTCTTAACTCTGCTTGTTGACTATTTAGCCATGTGTAGTCTTTGTAACAGTAGAGAAGTTAGACTATTACACAGCAGCAATTAAATTACACAGCAGACCACACACCGCGAGCCCGACCCACGCTAGCACAGTGAGTCAGCACTTGAGTTTTGAATCGGACCGTTTTAACCAATCAGAGCAGGCTCAGTGGGTAGAGCAGTTTTGACTGTGTCAGAGCCTAACACAGTTTGGATCAGTCGTGTGTGAGACGAGGTAGAGTCAACATCTCCACAGCTAGAGAAATCTCTACACTCATAGACCAGGAAGCAGGACTTAGGAATCTTAGAATTCTCTCAAGTCATCACGGGCCTGAACTTGTCAAACAGGTAAATGAACACCCTTCTGTTTCATCGTGATATATTTGTATTATTGTTGAAATTATGTTTGTGGAATTGCTATGCATAAATGTGAATTGTTAATCCGAATTTGCGTGACCATGTGGAAAGGCCGAACACGTGGTGAAACACGACCGGTTGCGCCGCCATGTTGTATCCCGTACGGAACCACTGTTGTTTAACTTATATGTATGTTTGCAGACCAGTGGCTGTACCCGTGAATGTTTATAATATTATTAATTCTGGATGTGTATAGTTAGCCACGATTGATATTTATGTATGTATAGGAATTTAGAGTGAGATTCCAGTGGAACCCGGAAGTAGCAGAATGTTCGTCGCTTATGTATAGAGATGTGGAGCTATCACTGAGGGCTACTTGGCTTTCAGTGAGACGCTCTGCACAAACCGATTATTCAGGGTTGTGCAGAATTTCGTCTCTTATATTACAGACGAGCAGGCGAGCTATCCCGAGCTATCCCGAGCTATCCTGTGCACCCCACTCCACAGAAACGACTAGTTGGTTGAGGAGACTCTACCGCACAAGACGGAAAGAGCCACCCGAAGAAACACCCTGTCAGACCCCACAGCGTGGCAAGGGAACCCAACTACACAACTACACAGGTGGACCAGAAGCTACCTCACAGAAGGACTTCGCACGCACCATCAGAAAGTTAAGTGTAATCGACAAAGGTGCACTTAAACTGATCATAACAGGACCACAGTAGTCCAACTCTTCAGAAACTGTAAAACGGACCACAGTAGTCCAAATCTACATGAAATATTATAGCAAGTGCCCGAGGAAGAAAAACAGCTGCCTATACTAGACTATCAGCGATCGAACTATTAGCAGTGACTGAGACTTTTTAAGTTAGATTAGTACTTAGAGAACCTTGTATAGAGTAGAAGAAATAAATGTGTGATTTTAACTGTTATCAAGTGGCTGGACTACATATGATTCATAGCCGTGTGAAAGCTAGTGTGACAGTATTCTTTTACCATTGTTCTATCTATTTCTGTACCCCAACCTTAACACAGAACGAGCTAAACAAATAAATTTATTAAAGTAATTCATAGGGTGACTTACTAGCAGTTCCCACCGAATAAACGTGAGGGTCCATAATTCCATTGTGCAGAGCCCATAAACCCCACGTGACACTGGGTAGTACGGGTGCCGGTGCTGACGCCGCCCGCTTCGCGTCTACCACTCGTTGCGCAAACTCTGCTGCTTCATCGCTCGTCTCAGGTAGATGCTCTCTCACAAAGATCTCTAACTCGGTGGACATGATAGAGAAGAGCTGTTCCCCGATGAAAGTATCCAATACCTGTGCTACGTCGGTGATGTCTTTCCCTGCCAGTGAGAACCACTTCTTCACTAACGACGCTAGCCTAACCACTAGCTGTGGACATGTCTCTGCTGCTTCCTTCTTGGCTTCCCGAAACTGTCTCCGGTAGTGGTCGGCATCTTTCCTGAACCGTTTCAACAGAGCGTTCCTCACTGCGTCAAAGTCCTGCGCTTGCTCAGGCGTCAGGCGAAGGTAAGTGTCTCGGGCCTCCCATTGCAACAAAGGCGCTAGCCTACCAGCCCATACCTCCCTTCTCCAGCCCTGAATCTCGGCTACTCGCTCGAACATCTGTAGGTATGCCTCTACGTCTTCCCTCTCTTCTAAGGGTTTAAGCTTGACGGGATAGTTCGCCCCTCTCTCTCTCGGGCCCTATTCTCTCTCTCTGCTCAGCTCTTTCTTCGTCCCTAGCTCTACGTTCTTCCTCTATCCTCAACTCTAACAGTCTTCTTTCTGCTTCTCTAGCCTCTCTTTCCGCTTAGAGCCTAAGCTCCATCCGACGACGGTCTTCTTCCCGTTCTCTTCCTCTTTGGCTACTCTCTCGGCTGCCTCTCTCCTCATTTTCTCTCTCTTCTTCTTCTCCCTCTCTCTTCTTCTCTAGCTACCCTCTCCGCCTCTAATCTAAGCTCCAAGAGCTTGCGGTCGTCTTCCCTCCTCATCTCACCCATGATGTACTGCGCCAACGCCCCATCTCTAAAGCCTAGACTTTCCCCTATCTGCCTAAATCGTTCACTATCACTGAGTTCAACTCTGTCCTTGCCCTGTGAACTGGGAGATTTGGCATACATTTTAGGCAAAGTCAAGTGGGTACTCACTGCGGAAGAAACCCCCAGTAAACCCGTCACCGAACCGTCGTCGCTAAGATGCTGCTCGTCCTGCTCCTCCTCCCTGTAAGCATCCCGCGTGGCCATGGTGAGACAAAAAATGAAGAGAAGAATTAGCTCACAAACAACAAAGAACACTTAACTGATACGAACACCTAACTGAATGAATACGCAACACAACAGTCACAGGAGCCGAGGAATCGTTCACCGTCGTACCCTTAAAGGCGAACTGGGGAACCCAGCAACCCAGTTTCCCGTTAATGCCCTACACACCGAGTGTAATCCCTAGTGCAAAACACCCCACACTCCCGCCAACCGCCTGCTGCATACCCTTTCAACACCCAACAACACAAGCACACAACATACACATCTGGCGCTACCCTAACAAACCAAAAATGAGTCTATCCCACTTCTGACACCAAAATGTCACGTCACACGAGTGGTTTCCGTGATCGTTCAGCTCAAACAGCGAGTGAGGGGATAAAACTCAAACAAAAAAAAACTAACACAAATGCCAGAAGTACAGTCACACTCTTTTATTCAACAACAAATAGACAGGATACTGGGAAATCTAAACCACCCTCAACCCCTTTCCGGACCCACAACCCAACAATTAACGAACAATTACCTCCCTTTTCTAATCTGAAACCCCTAGAAACTGTACATGAAGGCCCACACAACAATATGTAACGATAGCAACAATCAAATAAACTGCAAATAAATACGATCACCAGCTGAGGAATTAAGCCAGCAAAACTTGAAAAATCGATTATATTAATTAACTGGCTTTATAAATCAATGTTCACTGTTTGTAGCTTTATTATCTTTTAGCTAATCTGAAAAAAACGTAGCAGTCAACACACAGATAATTAAAGTATCTTGCACTAAACACAGAAGTAGAAATATGTTTTATGGGAGTGAAACGCAAGTGTGTGTGTGTGTGTGACTGTGCATTGTGGGTATAGCCTGTAGACCCCAACGGTAGGCTCCCGGTCGTCTGAAATGCAGCGACGAGTCCCGGCGGTGATGGAGGGCAACACCCCAGAGCGGCGCCAACAAAAAAAAGGAGGACGTGGCAGTGGTGGCAGCGACGTCTGACATAGTCCACACCTCACAGCGGCAAAGGCAGAAGTCTCAGAGGAAGAAGTGGCAGTGTAGTAGTAACATAGGCAGTAATGGTAGAAGTAATAGGTAGTAGCATATGAAGTAGTAGTGTGTGAAGTAGTAGTGTATGAAGCAGTAGTGTAGGCCCAATCTGGTCAACAAATAAATTATCTTACTAATCTTCCCTCATAAAAAGATAAACACTACATAAGAAAATAACTCCTTCTGCGGTCCGCCATCTTGACCTGTTTATATATGCATTTCAACAATTCAATTCAATTCTAATAATTTATATTTTCCTCATAGACATGATTGTTCATACAAATATACATCATAATTATAATTACACTTCCAGGCAAACAATCCTGATTCGTCTTCATTCTCACCTTCATCACCCCTCTCCATGATATAGTACATTGTCCTCCCCTCATTCACAATTATCCCTCTCTAGCATGCTATAATACAACGTCACCCTTCCCTCATATTCATCACCCCACTCTCTCTCTCATTTTAACATATAATATATGCTTCATCATTACCCCTTGACCCCATTTTGGCAACAAAATCAACAACATTATTCATTCTACATATTTAAACAAGGAAATCATATAAAAATCATATAAAAAATACTATTTAGCAAAATATCTCCCTTTTCCCCTCATTCAACATCATTCATTCACGTACGCAAGCTCGGAGTGCATAGCCATTAAGGAATTGAAATACTGGGTACACATTCACCTTTAAGTTCTCGGCCAGTGAATTACAGATACACAACACCACACCACACCACACCACAACACAATAGTTATCCGCTGAGAGTAGATAGTTTATCATTGCGCTATGCTATGCTATGCACCTGGAACATCTCAATACCGGCGAAGTCATTGAGCCTTGGGAGGTCCCTAAACAAAGGGCACACACCCTTAAAAGAAGACACTACACTTATTTCTTCCAGAATAAATGGCAGTCATAATCTTTCCACTACAGTACTTTGGTCATTCTTGTCCTGACGTAGGAGCAAGACGTTGGGTGGTTCGAAACATACGACACACTACCCTTATGAAACAGACTTTACTTTTATCCTGAGATAACACAGTCACAAGTCACATTCCATCCAAAAACTGTCTGCTCGCAATAGCTCCCAACTTGACTCTGCAAAGCCAATCTTTTCCTAGTTCACAGTACAAGGCATCGAGTTTCGTTCAGTCCCCAATTCTTCTAGCTATGCTTTATACGTTAACCACGTGAAAACCATACATACCTAGCATACATACGCAATAAAGAATTCGGATTCAAACTTTATACACTGCAGCGTTAGAGATGTGCAACTCTGCACTATGTACAACTCTGGCACAACTACTATTAGCGTGCATCGAAAACTCGTGTCGTCACAGTTGGCTGATTCCAATGATACTAAAACCATTTATTAATTGTTATTAGAAGCAGAGATTAGCTCTTTGCAATCCGCTGGACCCTTATAAACAATGACTAACTAACTAACTAGCAAACTAAAATTGTATGCAAAGCTTAGTTAGTTAGTTAGTTAGTCATTGGTTATAGAGTCGCGCAAAGCTGACCAAAGTTTTCATTTGAAATTGCACATTTAGCCCACTTTCACATTGTACTGGAAGCAGGGATGCTGTTCATGAGAGTACCCCCGTTGGGGTGCCGGGGGTTTCAGTATAAATAGTATCCCCACTTTCTGGAAATTTAGTGCTTTAAATTCCCACTGTCGCTGTCTTTCTCATTTGTTCTTTCTCATTCCTGCTCTGTTCTATCAATCTGCTATACTATCTTCTTCTTCGCTAGACCAGTCACCTACCTTTTTTCTTGAAAACTCTTCCGGGACAAGACTCCTTATTTGTGTATAAGGTCTGTTGGATCAGCTTGGGAATATTGGATGCTTTCTGCCAGGTGGTCACTAGGGCTTCCTATGATGTTATTATTTAGCAATATAGGCATTTTATATGTATGTGTTTTGTTGATAATTTATAATGATGTTTGTATTCTATTTTGTTTTTGTAAACGGGGGTTCGATAAATTAGAGCACAGCCTCAGCGTCCTCTGCGTGGGATGTCTTTATTGTAAAGTGACTGACTGGTGGAGAGCTTTCAGTTTTACCACTAGGGTTGTTTCAGCATATCGTTTATGCGGATCGGGGGTTGTCCGGTCCTGATTTGGCTCGGAAGAGTCCGCTGGACCTAAAGCAATAATCATGTAATGTAATGTTCATGAGAGTTGAAATAAACAACGCACTATTATTTGTAATAAGAGGAGTAAAATAAAACACATAATGCGTGTTCGTGTGACATTGGTTCTGCGCACTACCCTCGCAAAAATGCACTTACTTCTCTCCTTCTTTCTTTATCTGGAAGTAGTATCTATGATGTTTCTTTTTTCCGTTTGTTTCTCAGCAATTTAGCATTATGATTGTGTGTGTACCTTGTAAAAATAATGACAGCGTCATACTCATATTGAGCCGCACATTGCCGTCTCAAAGATACGAGCGTATATGCATGAAATATAAATAGATTTACACTAGTGATTAACCATATTATCTTCCAGTAGAGGCCAACAATGCACCTTACAAAGGTACATGATATTCAGCGTCAGGCACACACACACGCACATCCGCACACACACACACACACACACACACACACACACACACACACACACACACACACTCACACCCCCTTCTCCTTACCTTTGATCCGCCCCTGCCTACTCCATTAATTCAAAAATGGTTTCTTACCTAAAGATTTGTTCAAATTTATTTGAATTGAACGTGTGTCTTAAATCACTACTTTAGTAGTAATGCTGGTTATTTTTCTTTTATTGCCGCATTGTAAGAATGGTGGGCGTAGCCACTAAA
Organism: Oncomelania hupensis; assembly: GCA_036898135.1. Lineage (NCBI taxonomy): Eukaryota > Metazoa > Mollusca > Gastropoda > Littorinimorpha > Pomatiopsidae > Oncomelania > Oncomelania hupensis. The sequence goes on along the minus strand of CM072511.1, from coordinate 63,793,326 downwards.
ATAGTTGGTTTGAAAGAGGACGTGGCAAGAAGATATTGTAGTTCGTAAAACAAATGACGTTAACACGACTATTTTACAGAAGCGAAAGCATCCCAACCCCAATATTATATAACACCGCACTTGCCTAACAATTTTAATTGCCCAGCACTTATATAGTAGTAGTATATTTTATTACCGGTTGCTAAATCGAAGGTCATTCGAGAAGACATATACAAAATGGATTTAAAAGTGTAAATGAAATATTAATTCAAACAATCAAACAAACAATAAAACGGTGAAATCGAGTACACAGCAGGCCTAAATTTACACAGGCGATTGCGTACATAAAAAGAGCTATATACAAACTTAAGACGACGACACTCATAGACTGTATTTAAACAATTTAATAAAAATATAAATAAATACATAAATAAACAAATAAAGCGTGCATACATTCGAATTCATAACTAATCACACTGACGCACTAAACAACAGGGTCGTTCATGCGTAAGTACAGTTTAATATACTAAAACACGGGCCTAAAACAGTCTTGCTTCACAATTGGGTGTGTTTCATCAACCTTTGAGCTAACTAGGACTACCTGGGAGTTTCCAGGCGAGTTTACCCCCGTTGGGGTGCCGGGGGTTTCAGTATAAATAGTTTCCCCGCTTTCTGGAAATTTAGTGCTTTAAATCCCCACTATCGCTGTCTCTCTCATTTGCTCTTTCTCATTCCTGCTCTGTTCTATCAATCTGCTATACTATCGTCTTCTTCGCTAGCCCAGTCTTCTACCTTTTTTTTCTTGAAAACTCTTCCGGGACAAGACTCCTTATTTGTGTATGAGGTCTGTTGGATCAGCTTGGGAATATTGGACGCTTTCTGCCAGGTGGTCACTAGGGCTTCCTATGATGTTATTATTTAGCAATGTAGGCATTTTATATGTATGTGTTTTGTTGATAATTTATAATGATTGTATTCTATTTTGTTTTTGTAAACGGGGGTTCGATAAGTTGGGGTGAAGCCTCAGCCGTCCCCTGCGTGGGATGTCTTTATTGTAAAGTGACTGGCTGGTGGAGAGCTTTCGGTTTTACCACTAGGGTTGTTTCAGCAGATCTTTTATGCGGATCGGGGGTTGTCCGGTCCTGATTTGGCTCGTAAGAGTCCGCTGGACCTGAAGCAATAATAATGTAATGTAATGTAATGCAGGCGAGTGGAACAATGTAAACATGTTTGTGAAGAACACACGTAAGAGGTTTAGAACGATTTTCCAAGCATTCCCCAGTCCCCGGAGCATATCACCTAATAAAGATTATATGCAGTCCTGTCAGTTAGCTTCAGTCTCATCTCTTTAGGCGAGGCACCTAATGCTTTTGTTCTCGCCACACACTCCCCTAACTGGGGGCACAAAACAGTTTTTGAGAAAACTGCTGTTGTTTTGGATGGGTAAGTGCGCTAATACTTTTGACAACTTTGAACCCTGTGACATACAAAATGTCCATTTTGCAATATTGTTTGTGTTCATTTCATTGGACATCGCTGTATTTAAAAAAAATATCATATTTTGATTATAAGGAAGCTTCGTTGGTAACGGAAATTCTAAAGACTTATAGGCCTAATATGGCTGATTTGGGAGAGATAATTTCTTCCAAAAGAAACGATGAAGTTTCAAGTGCATTTACGCCTATGCGAAATAAACGCAAAACGTCTACAGACCCAATTGAAGAAGAAGACCAGGCCGTCAAGCAGCGGCGTCTGACCAACACTAGTGCTACGTCCTTCTCCGCCGCCTCTAACGGCTGCGATGACGACAATGACGGTGGTGATGTTGACAATACTTCGAAACCGGGCGGAGAGGCCTTGTCCTCCACCCCCCCCCCCCCCCCCCCCCGCCGACAACTGGGACGAAGATTCCATACAAGAGAACAATGATTACACTGAAGAGCAGGGATTGGATATATGAGTGATAGTGAGCCTGGTCGTGCGTCATTAACTACAAACAGCCATCAGTGTCAACGGTCAGAGGTGACAGAGAAAACATCGACAGAATTAAAGAAGAAAGAAAGATCCAGTACAAAGAAGCCGGGTGCTGGAACCGCCCAGAAACCACCCAAATCAGTACCGTTAGAAGAACCGGAAGCCTATTTGTTCCCGGTGGTCCTTGAAGACTTGAAAACAGGAGCAGCCCACTTTGAAGCTTTATGCCCGTATTCGCAAACTGCCTTCGATACGATCGGACTCAAACCGATCAGAAGGCAGAGGAGATTGGCATCAGGAAGATGGATGATCGACACCAGAGACGAGAGAGACCAGAGGAAGCTTGCACATGTCTTGGTCACATCCACGTCCGTTGTTTTATTCCCAAAGCCCTCACGCACGGCGTCATCCGTCCCATTTCCCTCGCACAAGGCATCGAGAAGATAAAAAATTGCCACGATGCCATTATAAAAGTACAGAGATTGAAATTCTGCGACAGGAAGGAAAAAAATAAGGAAAAAAGATTAAAAGATAGCAGAGCTGTGAAAATCACCTTCCAGCTGGCTGACCTGCCCAAGACCCTGATCGTAGGATCGGAGATTTTCACTGTAGTCCTCTACGTGGAATCAGTACGGCGCTGCACTAAGTGCCACATACTTGACCATTCAAGTGACCAGTGCCGGACACGGGTTAAGCTATGCCCTAGGTGTGGAAAAGAGGCGCACGGCGGCGAGCCATGTAGCGGTCCTCTGCGCTGTGTCAACTGCCAAAGCGACCACTCAGCGGCCTGGCACCAGTGTCCCAAATTCGTCCTGAGACGTCGAGCAAATGAAATCAAAGCAACAACGGCAGTGCCAATCGCCATGGCATTTAAGAAGGCGAGAGAAGAGGCAGGCGACTTAAGTCCCAAGGTTCCAACCTACAAGCATGAACACTTCTATCGACTCCCCGACTCAGATGTCGATTCTGGTTCTTCATTCCACATCACACCCAAGATGACGTATGCCGGTGTCACGGGAACGAAGCGTCAAATCCATCCACTTCACCCTCCCCCAATCAGATTAAGGAGAGGGTAGGAAAGATGACAGTGTTGGGGAAACCTAGCGCTGTCAACACACCCAAGGTACGAAAAGAGTCTCCAGTCCTGCAGGCCTCCCAAAGTCAACGGGGCGAAGTCTCTGCATTGACTCCTGACGAGCTAGACCGTGAACAGACGGACGTGCTACAGACTGACAAACAGACTGACATCTCTTCGTCCATAGAAAAAATAATGACAAATATGATTCAGACTTTTGTTAGCCAAATTGACGGCCGCTTAAAAGCGCTTGAGCGTAAACCTGTCGCTCCGGCCACTGAAACTATTGTAGACAGCGTGATGGACAAATTGCACTCACAACGCAGGCGGCAGGCCACGGAGCTGTCTCGTCGTGTAAGAGAGATGTCAGACCAAAAAGAAACAGACCCAGTCACTGTTATGATTGGTAAACTCATGGAAGGAATAGTTGATGCAACAATTAACAATAAACCAGGCCCGCTTTTGAGTCTGGTGACAAAGTTGTATAATGAATCGAAAGGCAAGACCCAGAAAGCACCTGTGCCTATGTGGGGTGACAAACTGCAGTCTCTTGGTGATCTGGCCCTTGGACTTTATGACGTGGACCGGGAAGTACAAAAAGACGACTTGTGATGTTTTTTATACTCTCTCACTGTAAAAGGATAACCATGGTTACAATTGTGTTCGTTATATTACTGGTCTTAATTCTATCTTGTGTTCTAATCAGCCCACTTGTTACTACGCAGGTTTACTGTAGACAAGTATATTTGGACACGATGACTGAACCAGGGCGGTCCCAATCGTCAGTCGTTCAATCCACTCATAGTGCTTCTGACGAGACAACTGCAAACACAGTCATACAGGACAGGGTGTCCCTATGTTACACTCTTTCGATGTTTTCTATCAGTAGTTGATTCAGCCCCAATGCGTGAATTCTCCTGATGAGTGTAAGTTCGGATTCGATTATCCACGCAACCCGTCCAATCAGCATAAAAGTCACTGAGTCTTCGTATGAAGTTTTCCACTTTTATTCAGCACACATCAACAACTGCATACAATCGCTTTTCCACTCTCAACTTTTTTACTTTCCAACTCACTATCAACAACAACCTTTTGAAACAGTGCGGCACTATAGATATATATACAGTCTCTCTAAACTCCAGAAAGAGCGAGAAACCCCCCCCCCCCCCCCCCAACGTGACACACCTCAACCGATCAAATAAAACTTCGTCATCACTGTCTTACGTCATACATCTTTCTAAACATTCCAGGAACGTTCTCAAACTTCGACATTTATCGGGAAATTTCTATCGACAGTAAACACGAAAATCTAGAGAATTCTCCAATAATTTCGACTAACGAAAATTATCAACGTTATACAAAGCTTCTTCTGACAACAATGCAAACTCAAATCAAAGGTAAATACACTCTATTATTGCATGCTTTGCAAAATAAAACAAACAGATCTATCGCGCGCGCTTCACACATAATATCGTGCGCATTTCACACGCACCATCATGCGCGTTTCAACGTAACACCCTATCTAAAATCAATGTGGCTATTGTGCAGTGGAACTGCAGAAATTTGTACACTAATGTAGATACATTCAAACAATTTGTCAGCTCTACCGACTGCAACATTATCTGCCTGCAGTCGGTCGGTCGGCGCTCACAAGACCTGCCAGTGCTAGATGGTTATTTTTACCCACCTTTTTATAAACAGCGTTGGGACGGCATCGTGGCCGTAGCTACTTACGTCAGTGTGGACCTCCGAGCTCAGGCCGCCTTGTCGCCGTGCGGTGTTGAAACTCTATCAGTGTGTGTACAAATTGTTTCCCAAACGTGCAACACTAATATACTCAATGTGTACTACCCGGACGGCTGTACAAGCAGGACAGACTGGCTGACCGGTATGGCAGCGGATGTAGTTTTGGGGGATTTTAACGCTCACCACGCTCTATGGCGAGGCACGGGTACGGAAGCTAGAGGGGGTGGCACTGTCCTCGCCGAAAATATTGCGAACTCTAATCTATTTTTATTAAACGACGGCTCTCCCACTAGACTATCAGACAGAGCAGATCACATGCCGACTGCGATTGACCTTAGTCTCATATCACCTACTCTGGCACCTGTTACTTCCTGGGAAACAGTTCCAGATGACCTTAGGTCTGATCACATCCCAATCATTATACGCATATTAAAGAAAACAGCGTGTCTAAGAGCCCACGACAACACGCCAAAATATAACTATTATAAGGCAGATTGGGTATTGTTTGAAAGTCTATTGGGTAGCGCGAACTTCCCCAGTGTGGATGATGTTAACTTACAGTACGAGGACTACAGAGATGTTGTGTTAACAACTGCCGACGCAAGCATCCCAAAGAAGGGGAGGGGGAAGAAGGGTGAGTTGGGTAATCCCTGGTGGAATGAGGATTGTAAACAAGCTATACAAGACAAGAAACACTGGTTAAGAACTGCGCTGCAGGAAGACGGTGGCTGAGGCCAAGAAAGCGCACTGGGATAAGTATCTGCAGGAAAATGTGCAGAATTTTAAGGGTGTAGGGACCTTGTGGAAAAAGGTAAAGAAAATTAAAAACAAAGGCGCTTTTCCTTGGCAGACTTTAGTTGTTGATGGTCAGGAAACGAAGTCCGATAAGGAAAAAGCTGACATTTTGGCGACTGTCTTCGCTGCTGCTAGTCAGTCTGCGTCTCTGCCTGATGTAGTTCGGCAAAACCGACTCTCGCTGAGTGCGCAGTTCACTGCACCAACCCCTGATTTGTCCTCCCCCCTTAACCTTCCATTCAGTCACGCCGAGGTCGTTCGCGCGATTAAAAATATCAAGAATGTTCGGAAAGCGACCGGAACGGACCGATTATCGTATGAGATGATTAAACATTTTCCTGCTAGCGTTCTTTTGTTTTTGACCGATTTCTTCAATAGATGCTGGTCGCAGGGAACCGTGCCTTCAGCTAGGAACAACGCTCTGATTATTCCCATTTTAAAGCAAGGGAAACCTAAGCGGGATCCGAAGAGTTATCGCCCCATCTCCTTAGATCTAACTCCTCACACGGGAAAGGTTTATGAGCGGCTGTTAAAAGCCCGACTGGAGAACCTATTGGAGAAAAAAAAATACGATTCCGAGGATACAAGCCGGCTTTAAAAAAGGAAGAGGTTGCACTGATCACTTGGTGCGCCTCTCTTCTCATATTAAGAAGGCCTCGGGCAGAGGTCACCCTACAGTTGCTACTTTTTTTGACGCGGAAAACTGCTTACGATGCGGTGTGGCTGTACAGGCTCTATTTTAAGCTGGGCGGCATCGGAATTAACGGTCCGTTGTACAGTGTGATCACAGCGCTCACGCGGCGCCGTGTCATACGCGTTAAAGCTGGCTCTGCCGTCTCGGAGGAGCACGTGCTGGGGGTGCCCCAGGGAAGTATCATCGCGCCGATCCTATTCAATATCATGCTTTATGACATTTCTGAGATAAAATTAACAAAATCTAACATAGTTCTGTACGCCGATGACCTAACTCTCTGGTCAACCGCACCATATAAATGCTTCTCGAAAAGAACGTGTAAAATACTTCGAAATGGTTTTCAGTCGGATGTTAACAAGATTATTCAGTATATGGATGAAAACGGATTCAAACTATCACCCGATAAGACAGTATTCATGATTTTTACAGCCAGACACAGATCACTGGACTTGTCTAGCTTTTACATAGATATCTATCAATATTGCGATTCTCTCAGACTCTAAATCTTCTCTTCAGGCATTAAAGGAGGGCTTCTTGTTCATCAGCTAATCACTAGGGGGCGGGTGTTATGCTGATCTGGATTCCTAGCCACGTGGGTATTTGGGGCAACGAAGCAGTCGATGCAGCAGCAAAAGGGGCCTGCAGTCTGGCCGAAGTTTCTGTCCACATCGGCTACTCAGTCAGCGAGCTCTGCGAACGGCTCGGGGCTGCTGCCAGAGATATGTTTTCAGCAGAGCTGAAAAACATTGCAATAGTCAAAGACTGGTTTGATGGTAATTGGTATCCTGGAGGTGTTCATCCTAACTTGCCCCATTATCGTTTTCCACTATTTTATCGTCTGCGTACACAGTCCCTGAGGTTTAGCTATATCAAACAACACTGTCACTGCTCTCACGTACTAGACTTCCAGCATCTATTTTCTTGCGCCAATATAATTCCTATGTAAAATTGCAAAAATACGGCGTTTCCCCATCCCCTGCTTTCATGATATGTAAGCATCCAGTATTTGGATGGCAGGTAACTGAAACATTTATTAAAGAGTTATCTCATTTAGAGATTGCAGCGCTAATTTAATTATCATCTAGGATAATAGCTGGACTCCAGGTCTATGCAGCTAGCCCTCCTGTTCGTACCTTCCCGCTGCCTTGAAATGAAGTTGCTCGTGACTTTGTAAATTTGTATGAGGGATTATGTGGGTATGATTGCCCATTTATGCACCTCTGCGTGTACGTCAATGTGTGTGTGTGTGTGTGTAGATGTTAGGAGGAGCGATGTATGTAATTGTTTTTTGTGCTTATTTGAGACATGATTTTATTATATGTTTCTAATTCTAAATATTATTTGTATGTTTTAACTTTTGAAAGTGGTACGTGTCTCTATTTTGTGTTCTCTAAATTGTAATATGCCTGCCCTGTTCGTTTGTTTGGTAGTTTTCCAATAAAATTTTTATCGATTGTTTTAATTAAAAAAAATATATATATATATTTTTAAACGCTTTGCCTGTATATTTAACATTGAATGCTTGCCGTATTCCTGTTCTTTGTGCGCTTTAACGTAAAGGAAGTAAACTAATATGTTATTTGTGAAACCTATTATATATGATTGGTGTGTGTGTGTGATGTGCGTGCGTGCGTGCGTGTGTGTGTGTGGGTATGTATGCCTTAATGTATGTGAGAGTATTGCTGGGGATGCGCGCACGGTTGGTGGTGCTTTGTCTTGCTTGCCGCAGAGAGGAGGGGGGAGAGGGACAGCCAGTGGGTGAGAGAGAGCGTGAGATGGGGAGAGAGATAGTGTGTTAAATTGTACTTATACATGGACGATTCTGTTGTCTAGTGTGTCAGTGTGATTATTTGCAAATTCCAATGTATGCACGCCTCATTTGCTTATTTATGTACTTATTCATATGATATATGTATGTGTATATTTTTTTTAAAATAGAAAATGCAATGTCTATGAGTGTTGTCAATGTAAGTTTGTATATAGCTCTTTTTATGCATGTAATTGCCTGTGTAAATGTAGGCCTACTGTGTATTTTTTTTTTTATTTATTTATTTATAAGGCGCTTTCCCTCGCAGATTTCATGTTTTACTGTTATTTTTTAATTGATATTTTATTCACACTTTTAAATCCATTTTGTTTATGTCGTCTCGAATGACCTTTGGTTTTAGCAGACGTTAATAAAATATACTACTACTACTACTACTACTACTACTACTACTACTACTACTACTACTACTACTACTACTACTACTCTCTCTCTCTCTCCCTCTCTCAATCTCTGCCCTTGTCTGTGTCTGTCTGTCTCTCTTGCACTTCATTCGCTCTCTTTTATCAGCAACGGTATTGTACGTGTCAATGATCATCATCATCATCATCATCATCAGCAGCAGCAGCAGCAGCAGCATAGTCGTCGTCGTCGCTAGAGAAATTGGCTACTCTACAGTTCTTCCCATTAAATGTTAACAATACTCTCTGCTCTCTCGTGAGTTGGGTTCTGCTCTGCTGATATGGTAAGAGCTTGTAAAAAGGTTATTGCATATTGGCTTTGAGCTCAATGTAATTTGGGAATCGCCCTATCTAACAGCAGTTTCTCAAGAGTTCACGCTCGTAAAAGTGGTTTCAGGCTGATGGTGAAATAAGAGTTAGTTGATATTGCACAATATGTAATAAAATATTACAGTTTTGCAGAGTACAATTGTTGGTGTGGTTAGATGATAAGGCATGAATATTTTATTTATTTATGTAGTAATTTATTTATTATTTATTTTATGTTATGTATTGATGTTATTTATTATTTATTTATTTATTTATAATTTTGTATTTGTATTTTTTATTACTTAATAACTTTTATAGTGCTCTTTTCCATCTCATGAGCTGCTCAAGGATACAGGATCTACCTAAAGCCGCCCGAGGCGCCCACTCATAACATTTGGGCGCATAGTCTGACGCCCAGACGACTGAGCATTACCTCGGGCGACCGGTGATGAGGAGAAGAGACTTAGTGTTTGCTGGGTGTGTTTGTGTAGCTGGTGCTCATCCATCTAGGACATGAGCGTCAGTATCTTTAAAGTCCGTGAAATAAAATGCGTGCGTGCAACGACTAGGTCTCGGTTTATACTCTCATCCAAAGGAGTAAAGGCATTTATTTAGGATATTTGAGTATGCATTTGTGTGCTTTTGTTTACGATTTCATACTTTGTTCGATTCAATGCAAACAATAATAACTGAATGCTATTATGATATAGTAAGTGTTCATATATTGTGTGACTGGAATTGTACGTTTTGTTTACTATTTTATCCTTGGTATTGGAATTCATTTCTTAAAATAGAATAAGGGTGAATGAATGAGAGTGAGAGAGAGATAGAGACAGAGAGAGAGACAGTGAAAGAGACAGAGACAAAGAATATTAGCGCGAGGACAGACGGCACGATAACTCGTCGTTCGACTGCAGTCGCGCGACCGTCGAAATGTTTCTGTTACTCGTTTTGAGGTCATACGCCGTTCCGACGTGACTGAGTCGTGCGACCATTCTTGCCTTCTCATGTTACCGGGCCCTGAATACAAATTACCAGTATTTTTGATGTATGTAGAAAATGACGAGCTTTCATTATAATTAATTCATGCTAATCATTGTCGCTGGGAAAATTTATGTCCTAAATAGAACTCACCTTTGTGCTTTTATGTTTGCAGTACTTAACGATCCTTAATTATCTTGCACAACTCCGTGTTATTGGCCGAATAATACATAAATAAAGGATATTACAAAGTTGTCAAAGTGTATTTTGCAACTTTGGGATCTTCAACCAATACAATATAATACAATACAATACGATGCAGTAGGCCCCTACAATATAATATAAGGCCATACCATACCATGCAATGCAATACAATACCATGCAATGCAATACGATACCATGTAATACAATGCAATACAATACAATAATGAGAAACAAATATGTACAAAACAATGCTACTTTTGACAAGAACAAGACAAAACAACACAACGCAGATTTTCCAGCTATAAGCTCTTCGTCAGGCGGAAAGCAATTGTCCTAATTAGCATTTTTTGGGTTATATACAAAAAATTTTTCTCATTATTGTACATTTTGAATGCTAGCAGCTATCTTTTTTATTCCAATACAATACAATACATTACATTACAATACAATACATCTGTATTACCTCAAAGAAAGAATTGACACGAGCGCGGATCATCGTCACTTAAACGGAAAATTCAAGCACATTTAAAAAGAACTAAATACACAAAACAACAACAGAAACAAATTTTAAAAAAACACACCTATATATGTGTTTTAAATCTACAATGCAACTCGGATACTAATGGCATACATTATTATTAAGACATTGTAATAGCTGCCGGTATATCGGTACAAAATATCAAGTATAAAGTACCAGTGCAGTTTGTGCCTGTACGTGCTTTAAATACCGTTACAATAATTGCCGGAACGAGCGCAAAGTACCGGTAAAATACCGGTATAAGTTCAGTCTCGCCAGCGGTCGCTCTTCATTATTACACCATTATAAGTGTTAAGTTCCATCCCAACATTACTTTAAAAATGAAGCATATAACCTGAATGATTTGTTATTCATACCACTGCTGTGCTCTGTCAAAGTCAGTTATATCAAGTAATAACAGCCAGCCCAGCTGTACACTGGGAGTAATTTGTATCACTTAGGTTTTTGTTGGAGTCCATACTTCTAAAAACCCTACTAGCATAGCATGCTGTGTGCGCTGGAGCTTTAAAGCATCAACAACAAATGAACAAATAACCGGAAGAGAAGAAGAAGAAGAAGAAGTAGAAGAAGAAGAAGAAGAAGAAGAAGAAGAAGAAGAAGAAGAAGAAAAGAGAGAAAGAAAGAAATAATGTATTGAAGAAAGAAGGTACGGGTGATCGTCGTGTTCGAAGTGACTTGAATTAGTTACGGAGTTTAGTATGACTCACCTTTACCTCTAGTATCTAATTGTACATTGAAATTACTTTGAATTTGAAAGATTACATGAAAAGATAAATATTTTAATAGCACTACAGTAATCAAGCGGTATATTTTATTAAAGAAGTAAAATTTAAAAATAAATTTGAAAGTCTCAAGGCCTACACTTGTGCGTTTCCTATTCTGGCGACCTATCTTTTAATGTATTACTATTTGATTTAAATCGTTCAAATATTTTAAATCTGTAGTTGCGTTAAATGTGGAAAAGGCAAGATTAAAAGGTAGGCTAGGTAGCGTTGTAGTATTACCAAAGAAGAAGAAGAAGAAGAAGAAGAAGAAGAAGAAGAAGAAGAAGAAGAAGAAGAAGAAGAAGAAGAAGAAGAAGAAGAAGAAGAAGAAGAGAACAAAGAAGTTGAAGAAGAAATAATAAAACAATGAAGCATCACACTTCAACACATCGCTTATTCAACAACGGCGACAACCATCCTGTCACAGTCAACGACAACAACCACCATGATGCCATCGACGACGACTGCGATAATGACCACGGCATGATCGACAACGAAAGCAGTAAACAACAGAGTGTCAAGCCTGTGAACACCAACAACAATGCTTCAGACATGAACGGTGGTGTCAGGAATCCGAAGGAAACTCGACTACAACTTCGCAGGTCTGGTACATCAAATCTACCATTATAGATTTAACACTTTGTTGCATTTTATTGCAAAGCATCTATTTGGGGAAACACAAAGCGAACTTGCCACGAAAGGCTCAGTATATTTGTCGGAAATAAGCAGCGTAGCGAGGCGCCTTTTGGGTGCGAATCTTTTTTCCTTTTTTGTTTGCCAGACCTATCTGGAAATATCTTGAAACAGTCGGGAATCAGAAAAAGCCAAATGTCGGTCGGTCCGTCTGTCTGCCGGTCCGTTGGAAGCCATAATTATGTCAAGAACCACCGAACGGATTTTGACCAAACTTCATAGGAACATTAGGCTTACGTAAGTTGGTGGTCTTCCTCCCGTGCCATCCTACTTGCTCTACTGCAAAGATCAAGGCCACTGGACACCGCAAAGGTCAAGGCCACTGGACTCATTTTGTTGCCAAACACGTTTTGCTCAATATCTCCAAAACGGCAAAGGCGATTTTGTTGAGTTTTGTTATACGAGTACCTACTTCAAATCATGGACTATCCTTTAGTAACAGTCCGGCTGTCGGACTGTAGGCCGCTCCGTCGCTCCGAATTTCACTATTGTGTGCTCAAAACACACCTTTTGCTTTATCTCAAGAACAACTGAACCGAAATTTTCTGCATTCTGTAACTACTGCTAAGCATGTTAGATCAATCGTATATGTACTTTCTCAAAGGTCAAGGCTATTGTGTTTCACCATTGTCTAAACAAGTTTTGCTCTGCATCTACAATTTGGCTGAAACGATTTTAATAATTCTTTGCTTGCAGGTACCTCCACCTTTTTCCTTTTGCTTCGTTAGGTTAAAGCCGAATCACGACACCGCCAAGAAAACGAACTCTTTTGAAAATACTTAATTTTGGGTGTGAGCGTCTGGAAACGCATTTGAATGGCTTGCAAGCCCCAAATCGCTTGCGGTGACAGTGAGAATTTGGGTTGTGGCGTACGAACGACGACCGCTTAGTTCCTGTTTCGAGAAAAAGGCGTAGAATAGAATCGCTTGTGACTATGTTTCGCAGCTTGGCATTTTCTGCTTGGCAGGAACCTGGGTCTGGTGTCTGCAATCAGTTATGTGACAGGTGGAATGATCGGCGTGGGGATCTTCGTGTCTCCCCAGTTCGTGCTGGTCAATACAGGTGGGTGATTGTTTTATACAGTTCAGGTGGGATCCGCGGTCTATTCTTTGGGCGGTGCTTGCCAAGGATCTCAGTGGCGGCATTTGTCACACCTGAGTTGAAGTTGAGTTGAAGATTATCTGTTACAAGATATGGCAGAGTGGGAAGTGGCCCACACCAAGGACCCAGTCGCTTGTCATCACTCTTCCCAAAAAAGGGTAACCTTCAGGAGTGTGAAAACTACTGCACAATCAGCCTCATCAGCCATCCCAGCAAGTCCTCCTGAAAATAATACTTAACAGGTTGAAACCCCAAGCTGAACAAATCATAGTTGAAGAACAAGCAGGATTCAGGGCAGGGCGAAGTAACACTGAATAGATTTTCAACATCAGAATAATCTGCGAGAAATACTTACAGCACAACAACATCTATATCATGTGTTTGTCGACTTCAAGAAGGTGTTTGACCGAGTCTGGCATGCAGCTCTGTGGGCAACCATGAGAGTGTACAACAAAAGCCCTAACGTTATTGAAGTCATCAAAAGCCAGTATGATAAGGCTACCAGTGCAGTCCTCCACAACAGCGCCATCTGGAATTGATTCAGAACAACAACTGGCGTGCTGTCAAAGATGCTTACTCTCTCCAACATACTTCAGCATCTTCTTGGAGCGCATCATGTCAGATGCCTTTGTAGATCACGAAGACATAGTCAGCTTATGCGGTACAAAACCATTGGACAACACGATGACATGCTCATATTGGTAAAGAAACGGAAACTCCGATGATATGACCACGTCACCAGAACATCACGCCTTGCAAAGACTATCCCCTGCAAGGCCCGGTGCAAAGAGGCAGAAGAAGAGGGAGACAGAAAAAGATATGGGAGGATATGACGGCTCACTAACGTCAAAACCGAGATTTACCAGTATCACTAGATATTTGAAATTATCACGTGTTCTGTTTAATTTACAAAGATACCGGTAATCCACAGTTTTAATTAATAATTATTAGTATTTGCCACGCCACGGGATAATTACAAATATCATGGAATAATTACAATTATCAAGGGATAATTACAATTATAATTGGAAAACCTACAAATATCTTCGCATGATCGTGTTTTTCAGTTTTGGATCTAGCAATCCGTCTGGAAATGCGCCAAAACCGAAAAATCATTTTTACTGGGTAAATAAAATATTAACGTGTTAATAGTAAATATATCGTTGACATTTGTAATTATCCCATGATATTTGTAATTATTAGGTTTTGGCGCTAGTAGGCCGTCATATATATGAATTACACAGAACATGTTTTAATTACCATTATTGCTGATACCTGTAAAGGCAAGTTTTGACGCTAGTAAGCCGCATTTGCCTGAATTAAGTATGATCAGGTAAACCCTGTAACTATTAAGGGAACAGTGTAATTATTATGTGATAATTACACTTTTCGGTTTTGGCGCATTTCCAGGCGGATTGCTAGAGCTTAAACTGAAAATTAAACTAGATCACGCAAAGATATTTGTATTTTCGCAATGATAATTGTAATTATCCCTTGATAATTGTAATTGTTCTATAATACTTGTAATTATCTCCTGATATTTGTAATTATCAGGTTTTGGCGCTAGTAGGCCGTCATAGGAGGACAACATTCGAGAATGGACTGGCTTGACACTGAGCGAAGCCGAAAGGGTTGCTGAGGACGTAGAAAGATGGAGAACGCTGGTTAAATTATCATGTGTGGTATTTCAACGACTTTCGAGTTACGAGATAGGATAGGATAGGATAGGATAGGATAGGATAGGATAGGATAGGAATGTTTTATCAATGTGCTTTGCTAGAGCCTTACGAACTTCAACGCTTTCAGAGCTGCCCCTTTCAATTCCACACGTAGATCTAAGCTTTTTTTTTTTTTTTTTACGCACATTACATATATATTAGAGTACAATCAATAAATACACAAACATTTGCATTAAAATTTAATTCTTCTGTAGCGAAAAGGGAGGCGACTGGTTGAGGCTTGGGAGATAAATTGTCTACCTTGATTTTCTTGGTTAGACTAGCCTTGGGTGGCTCCTGCTTTGCAGAATCCTTTGGGTATGCCATTGGGTTACGCAGGACAAGGCGACACGACATTTGTTCTCCCCGGCTGACCATTCACCTGCAGCTTTTGGTGGCGAGCGGGACCACATTGTCGGCAGGCATTTTATGCAGGTCGGTGGCAGCGACCTTGCAGTAGAGTGCGTGGCACTAGTAGCCGGCAACCCGGTACTCCCAACCACGCTTCACCGCATTGCAGGGCAAATATTTTTTTGTCCCTCTTTTGAGGGATAAAATGACAATAACAGCTCGGGTGGAGCAATGTTCTCAGGGTCGTGGCCGAGAGACGGGAGTCAAATCTTCCGCTCTGCAACACTTAAACAGGAATAGCATTGGAAATTAACCACAAACATACAACCCAATGGCTGATGATGATACATAACAAGGGAGTATAGTACGACTAGCCACGTTTCATCAGTGCACTAATAACTAAATGAGATTGAGAACATTAATTTTCGAGATCTAAAAACATAAATGCTTATACAATTTTCATGTATATACAACTTTCCAAAGCAAGATACTAAATGAATAAATATGAAATCACATGTAAAAATAAAATAAATTATAAGAGTCCGCCACCTAGGATATAAAGAACACTAATTAAAGGCTGTCATACACGTTGCATCGCTCAAGTACACGGACACACACCCACTCATAACAACTTTCTCTCTCTCTCTCTCTCTCTCTCTCTCTCTCTCTCTCTCTCTCTCTCTCTCTCTCTTTTTCTCTCTCTCTCTCTCTCTCACTCTCTCTCTCTCTCTCTCTCTCTCTCTCTTACACACATCTAGGCACAGACACCACAGACACACAGATTTACAGACACAAATGCACACATGCAAGCTGTTGTAATTTTAATTCGTTCAGTTTTGATACAGGGATGTCAGTGGGTCTGGCACTGTCGGTGTGGGCTTTCTGTGCCTTCCTCGTCTTCTGCGGTGCCCTCACCTACGCTGATCTTGGTATGCTGTATGGATATGATGGTAATGATGATGATGATGATGATGATGATGATGATGATGATGATGATGATGATGATGATGATGATGATGATGATGATGGTGATGATGATGCTCCTGGTGGAGGTAATACACGTTGCTGTGATCGGTAGAAAGTATCGCCAAAACTCCCGCTAGCATCAGGTGAAAGTATTCCCTCCATCCCTTCAAAGTATACTTTGGGCTCGCTGCTAGCCGCGGATGCGAACCGCAGTACTGTATAAAAGTGACGGAAAGAGCGAAATACTGCTACAAGGGTTCGGGTAAGGGTTAGTTGTAGATCTATTTCCATAGCCTGTGCCCCAACCCTTTTCTCTACAAAAATGCCCTTTTTCCGTCCCAAAAACCCATTTGCCTTCTTGGATTCTTAAATTGTATGAAACCAAGTGAGGACACTATCCGGCGTCAATAAACGGCTCGAAAAGATTCTCAATTGTATGAAACCAAGTGAGGACACTATCCGGCGTCAATAAACGGTTCGAAAAGATTCTCAAACGGTTCGTAAAAGACAGTTGACCTAGAAACAAATACAGCGTGACCTAATTCGTCGACTAGAGGAGACCAAACTTACTTTTTCGTTTCTAGTCT
The DNA here is from genome assembly GCA_036898135.1 of Oncomelania hupensis. Classification (NCBI taxonomy): domain Eukaryota; kingdom Metazoa; phylum Mollusca; class Gastropoda; order Littorinimorpha; family Pomatiopsidae; genus Oncomelania; species Oncomelania hupensis. Next base: position 63,776,625 of record CM072511.1, on the reverse strand, counting down.
TTCAGCGACACTGTAACTGAGCAGGCTGCTAATCTCGCCAAAGTATCCCTTCAAGGGACAAGGGACATACTTTGGCCTGCTGCGCAGCGTGTGCCTGGAGTATACTTTCTTTCGATCGTTGCTATGTGCAATGGGTGCCTGGTGTTGGTGATGATGGTTATGGCAGTGATGATCGTGGTGGCGGAGGTGGCAGCAATGTCATTTAATATACGCAAAGCTTTACATTTGTTCGGTTGTTCTTTGAATTTCTGAAAGCAAAATCGGTTATTGTCAAAGATTAGTTATGTTTAAACAAAGATCACAGGTCTAAGCATGTTGGATCTCTTCAGTGAAAATGAATGAACATTGAAGTTTAACGTCTACACCCACATTTGGCGATATGGCAGACGGGGATAACCATCCCAGGGAAGAGATGATAGGGACTTACATCTTCTCTTCAATGTATTTGACCGAGCGATTATTCACAGTTGAAAATATAAAGATAAGAGTAGAGTAGAGTAAATTTCCGTCCCCGCACACATGAGCGTATAGTGGATAAGATAAGATAAGATAAGATAAGATAAGATAAGATAAGATAAGATAAGATAAGATAAGATAAGATAAGATAAGATAAGATAAGATAAGATAAGATAAGAATACTTAATTATCTGAAAATTTCTTCAGCCCACTTCTCTGTCTAGGCACCCGAATAGGGCGGTCAGGTGGAACTTATACGTACATCCAAGAGGCGTACGGAGAGTGCGCCGGGTTCGTTTTCCTCTGGACACAACTAGTCATCATCAGACCCATGGCTGTGGCCCTAGTGGCAATGACAGCGGCGGAGTACGCCGTCCGGCCAGTCTTCTTAGACTGTCCTCAGCTCACCCCTAGAACGGCCAAAGTTCTGCTGGGCATCTGCCTTATTGGTCAGTCTTTTGACCACCATGTTATAAAACGTTTGTCCTTTTCCATATTTTGGTGTGTGTGCGTGTATGTATGTGTGTGGGGGGATATGGGTGTGTGTGTGTGGGTGTATGTGTGTGTGTGTGTGTGTGTGTGTGTGTGCATGTGTATGTGTACGAAGTAGGAGAAAAGCGTTGTTGTTGTTGTTACTGCTGCAGGTCGTATTATTGTGTGGATGGTTCTGTCGTGTTGTGCAGCGTTACTGACGGTGGTAAACAGCTGGAGCACGCGGTACGGAGCCAGAGTGCAGACCCTGGCAACCGTCTGCAAACTTACAGCCCTCCTCGTCATCATCGTCACCGGAATCGTTAATCTGACGAAAGAAGGCAACGCGTTCAATTTCCTCCTCCTCCTCCTCCTCCTCCTCCTCCTCCTTCTTCTTCTTCTTCTTCTTCTTCTTCTTCTTCTTCTTCTTCTTCTTCTTCTTCTTCTGCTTCTTCTAATTGTGTCATGTGGCAGGCGCGAGATCTCGTATGTTTCCAAGAGACCGGGGACGTTACTGTTCGGGTTATCACTGACATGCACTTCTTTCCCGAGTTTTGTTTGTTTGTCTGCCTCTAATCTGTCCAGCGCCTTGAGCACCTTTTTGAGCGTGTAAGTGCATGGTGTATCAAAACACTTCACAACACTTTGTTCATTAGTACCTTTCACTAGTCCGTTACATTATTTTATTTCTGTTTCATTTCATTTTTAAAGTCTGATTTTCACTGTAATCTCATTCCGAATTTCCAGCCGATCATTGCAATAGGCCAGTTTCCACTACTTTGATGCTTTCTGACTGTCGGAGATTTATCAACCATAGGCTGTGTGTATGCCCTCAACAGGTCGGGATCAGTGTCCCTTTCGGACTGACTGCTTATATAACCTTATTGTTACAACACGACAGCAGCAAAATGAACACACACATCAATCCCAATACTGGTTTTCAGGAGGACAGAAGAACTTGCACAACATGCTGATGCCAGAAGGTCTGACTGTTAACAGCGTGACTCTGGCAATCTACACCTGTTACTACGCTTACTTTGGATGGTACGTGTGTGATTTCTGATACTATTTCATTATTGGATTTTTTTAGGCACACAAAGCTTTCACCGGCAAGACTACTTCCGCTTAACAGCGTTATTACGGAAAGTTAAAAAATAAGAAAAAAAAGATACGTGTTAGTATTGAATTACTGCGTTAGTATTTGGTGCAGTTGTCACCTGAAAGGGCTGTACAGTATTACTGCTAAGTAGGAAAAGGGTAAGAGGGAGGGGGCGGAGGGCGCAGTTGGATCAGTGATGTTCCCAGCGGAAGAATTCTTAAGGCATTGACTGTTAGGAGATAACATTTTGCAGCTCGTATAGGCCCGAAGTGGGTTTACGACCTGTTGTGCCGAAACAAAAATTAAACTGACCCTGAGACACTGTTGGCTCAGTGGTGTACTCAACGGCAAGACAATTGAAGCACTGAATGTCAAGCGACACGACTGCAGCCAGTACAGACAGCGGTCCGAAGCTGGTTGACTAGATTAGGTTGAATTGGTGCAAAAAATCGTGCGGCGCATAATGCCGCAGATTAGTATGATAATTACAATAATACTGTATGCTATAATTGTGCGCGCTTTTCCCCAAATCCATTATCAGGCTCAAAGCGCGGCGAACTGTACTAAAATGCACGCTCACATGTTTCACCCACGCCCTCACACAACATCCAACAAACATGCGCTATATATCACTCAGTCATGTGATGTAACGGCAAGAAGATTGTTATTAGAAGGCAGAAAGGAAATGTATTTGTGAAAATTGAGGCTGACTGCGTCCAATGTCATTATTGAAGGAAGGGAGGAAGCCGGAGTACCTAGAAAAACTCTCGGTGACCTGAATACAAGTCTGGTATGCCTAATCCCCTTGCGTTTTGCAATAATCAAAGCCCGCGATCTTCGGCATAAGAAACCAGCTACTAAGCACCTGCGACACCACTAGGCCACTGTCTGCATAAATGCGCTTTGCGCTTACTCTTCAGAATGTGTGCATGCTATACAGTTTAAGGACAAATATTGTAGTAAAAAAAAAAATTGGCACCCTGTAGCAAAATGACTGTCTCATCCTTATGCATGTTCAGAAGTCTGCATGTCAACTTGCAGGGACACTTTGAATCTGGCAATAGAAGAAGTGGTACACCCGCAAAGGTAAACGTTTCATCATTCACTAGTTCCACCGTCTGTGTTGATGTTTATTTTAGATTATTTCCCCAAAATTTCGACATTTTCAAAGTATTGAATATATGAGGTTTAACGATATAAATGCATAACAAATTAGAATGTGTATAATTGTATAATTTAAAGAAGTAAAATTTATATTCTTTCATTAAAATGATAAATAGAAAAATCGCAAGCTCTTCATAACCTTACATGCCTTTACTTTTTCAAATGTTCGCTATCCAACATTGCTTGGGATGAAAACAAAGGGAAAACAAAACAAGCGAATATGTGTATTTTATATCTTATATTTTCTATATCTACATCTATGTATATATGAAAGTGGCAAGATATGTGGATTGAATAACCATAGGCTTAACGTCCCCCATAATTCCTGATAATATTTACCCATTGGCTCGTTGATGCATAATTATCTCTTTGAAAAAATGAATAATGACGTGAATGTTAATGAAAATATCCGTTGTACAACAAGTTCCAATTATAAGGGAATCACTGCCGTGCGATGACCAAAAAAAAACCACAACAAAATCAAGTCCATTTTTGGAGGGGGTCACTAATGAGATGTTTATATCCTAATGAAGAACGCGATGAGATACTTATCGCCAGCGAGCGAATTTTGATAGTCAAGTGGCCTTAAGACTGCGAGATCCCGACTAGTAAGTTACCATCAAAACACAACCAGACAGAAAGTTTATTAAAACACCCAATATCGATATTTGAGGTTAAAAAAAAAGAACACGTACGCACACACTCACACACACACACAAACAAACAAACAACTAGATCGCTGCCGGGCTAATTTTGTTTTGTCATCACACGGGAGATGAGGCGTTGATACTGTACTGTTCACTACCTGCCATGGAATTGTCTCTGTGTCTGTGTGTGTGTTGCGACTCTAGAAACATCCCACTAGCTATACTGTTGGGTGTGACGATAACCGGTGTGGTGTACATCCTGGTCAACCTGGCTTACTGCGTTGTCCTCACGGCGCCCCAGATCGTATCTGGCTTTGCCGTTGCCGCTGTAAGTAGTAGTAGTAGTAGTAGTAGTAGTAGTAGTAGTAGTAGTAGTAGTAGTAGTAGTAGTAGTAGTAAATTGTTTAAGGATAGGATGAGGAGGAGAAGGAACAAGATAAAAAGATGTTGATAAGAAGGAGGTCATCAACGACGACGACGATGATGGTGTTTTTGGAGATAATGATGATCACGATGGTGGTGGTGTTGGTGATTACGATGATGATTATGATACGCATCATCATCATCTTCTTCTTCTTCTTCGTGTTTATGATTACGATGACGGCGACGGCGGCGAGGTTGTTGCTGTTGCAGTTATTTATGAAGGTGACGGTGCCTTCGCTGATGTTGGTCGTCGTCTGTTGCATCGCGATGTCCGCCGTAGGCGTGCTAAATGCCATCATTTTCATCGCTACAAGGTGAATGCTAATTTTTAAATGATTGGTTGATCAGTTAGATGGTTAGTTTTATGATCTGTTGGTTGGTCGATGGATTCCTTTGAGTCTGTCTGTCTATGATCTGTCTCTCTCTATATATATATCTCTGTCTTTATCTCTCTCCTCTCGCTCGTTCTTTCTCTATTTTGGTGCTAATTTTCCATTTGCACACAATTAACATTTTAAGCTATGACAATTGTGTCCTACTCATCCGTATATATGAATGATAATTCACTTCTATTTCAAGCATCCTTGGGACTCCAGAGTGGTTATGTTAATGTATAGCGACACACGATGCATCAGCTTGCCAGAAGTGTGCGTAGTGCAACATCAGGAAACTAGCCTGACTACAACAGCCCATTTACTGCGTAACGTGACCCCTAGAGGTCAGAGCCTTAGACAGCTCTTTGAGCTTTTGAGCCTAAATAGTTCAATATTTCTTTTTGCTGTTACAGGTATAACTTCATAGGAGGCCGAGACGGAGTGTTGCCGAAATTCTTCAGCATGATCAACGTGTCGAGAAAAACGCCCATGGTGTCCTGCATTCTTCTGGTCAGTCGTTCTTCTCCTTCCACTCTCCCTCCTTGTTTTTGGTCTTCTTCTTCTTCTTTTTCTACTCTTCTTCTTCTTCTTCTTCTTCTTCTTCTTCTTCTTCTTCTTCTTCTTCTTCTTCTTCTTCTTCTTCTTTTTCTCCTCCTCCTCATTCTTCTTCATCTTTTTCTTCCTTTTCTCCTTCTCCTCCTTCTTTTTCATCTTTTTCTTCTTTTTATCCTCCTCCTTCTTTTTATCCTCCTCCTTCTTCATCTTTTCTTCTTTTTCTTCTCCTCCTTCTTCTTCATCTTTTTCTTCTTTTTTTCCTAACACATCCATACACAAAAGAGAATTATGGTGATTCTGCACTACGGCTGCTGAGCTTTCGCGGAGAATGCAACTCGAAACCCACCGATAAATAAATACATAATAAAATAAAATGTCCCTCGAGCAAACTCAGGTGAACATCACCAACCTACCCCAGGTAAGCCTAGTACGGCAATGGGGAAAAAACGCAATCTTTCGGTTGATGACTGCTATCTTTTGTTGTTCTTGGTGCTTTCTTTTCTTGGGATAATAGTAAATGTATTTCTTGTACACTCATGTACGCATATATTGTTTCAAGGAGTAGTTTCATGCTTCTTCAATACTACTATGGTGATATATACTAAGTTGGGGGTCAGAAGATGTGCCCAAAGGCTGTCAGTGGGCGCTTCGGGCGGCTGGACTTTGATCTTGTGTCGGTAAACAGGATGGGCGCTATATAAGAACCATTACATACAAATAATTAAAGGCACCGAATTATGTATTTTTAAGTATTTTGACATCTTATTTAGGTCCCCTATATGCTTTTGTGTCCGAAGACGTTAATTTATTTCAACAACAACAACAAATAAATAAATAAATAAATAAATAAATACAAGGGGTCATCGAGTTACGATGTTGATCCGTTCGTTGGTCGCGTCGTAACCCGATTTCATCGTAAGTCGGAACGTAAGTTGGAACATAAAGAAGAAAAATACCTGTACTGTACGTACAGTGCTATGTACTGTACGGTAACTGTTAATTACAAAAAAATATTAATATTATAATGTCCATTTTAACTTCCATGATGATGGCCTTTCTTTTCTTTGATGCACTACCATCAGAAGAGTCTGACTTACGTTTGGGAGCCATAACCAAGGGCAAAAAACGATAAAACACGTGAGAGAGATAGACGGCGTAAACAACCAAAATGGCGTATGTACAGTGACTGAGCGTATGAAGCGACGCCAGCGTAGGAAGCGACGCCGTCTTCCCCGCCGTATAAGCACAACAAAGCGTATTCTTCCGCCGCTCGCAAGAAACTAGCTCCCGTTTGTTTACGTCACTTACGACGCTAAACCGCGTAAGACGGAATGACGCGTAATATTATTTATTATATTTTTATGGGGAGGAGCGTCGTAACCACGAAACAATGTAAGTCGAGACCGGCGTAACCCGAGGACTTACTGTATTCGTTTGCTGGAAGAAAAGTGTTATGTATGGTTTTTATTGGTTCATAAGGCAATCTGCGCCTGTATCAGATTCCTTTCGAAATCGTAAAGATACGTTACAGCGTGGTGTTTTATGGTAGGCCCTATTGTAATGAAAAACAACCGGTATGGTGTTTACATGTTCCTATAAAGACGAATAGGACAGTTTGTATTTTTTTTTGTTTTCATAGGGCGTGGTGGCTAGCGCGATAGTAATGATGCGGGACCTAGCTGCTATCCTGAGTTCTTACTCCAGCTTCCGAGCCTTGCTGGACGTCGTCGGTGTTTCCACCATCTTCAGACTGCGACGCAAGTTCCCCGCATCCCACAACTCTTATGTGGTATGTGTAGCACAATTGTGATAAATGTAATACATAATAATAATAATAATAATAATAATAATAATAATAATAATAATAATAATAATAATAATAATAATAATAAACAATAATAATAATAATAATAATAATAATAATAATAATAATAATAATAATAATAATAATAATAATAATAATAATAATAATAATAATAATCCTATCCTATCCTATCCTATCCTATCCCGTAACTCGGAGGTCGTAGGGGCACCACAGATGATCGTTTAACCAGCGTACTCCATCTTTCCCTGTCCTCAGCAACCCTGATGGTTTCGCTCAGTGTCAAACCAGTCCATTCTCGAATGTTGTCCTCCCACCTCTTTTTCGGTCTCCCTCTTCTTCTACCTCCTTGCACTGTGCCTTGCAGGATGGTCTTTGCAAGACCTGATGATCTCGTGGCGTGGCCATACCATCGGAGTTTCCGTTATTTCATCACTGTGAGCAGGTCATTGTGTTGTCCAATGGCTTGTGTGATGGTCTTTCGGACTTCGTCGTTGGTTGATTGATTGATTGATTGATTGTTGCTTTAGGTCCAGCGGACTCTTCCGAACCAAATCAGGACCGGACAACCCCCGATCCGCATAAAAGACCTGTCGAAACAACCCTAGTGGGAAAATTGAACGCCCTCCACCGGCCAGTCACTTTACAATAAAGACATCCCACGCAGGGGACGGCTGAGGCTTTACCCCAACTACTCGAACCCCCGGTTACAAAAACAAAATAGAATACAAACATCATTATAAATTATTAACAAAACATATACATATAAAATGCTTATACTGCTAAATAATACAATCATAGGAAGCCCTAGTGACCACCCGGCAGAAAGCGTCCAACACTCCCAAGCTGATCCAACAGACCCCATACACAAACAAGGAGTCTTGTCCAGGAAGAGTTTTCAAGAAAAAAGGTAGGTCATTGATCTAGCGAAGAAGAAGATAGTATAACAGAGTGATAGGACAGAGCAGGAACGGGAAAGAGTAAATGAGGAAGACAGCGGCAGTGGGAATTTAAAGCACTAAATTTCCATAAAGTGGGGATACTATATTCGTCGTTGGTGATAATAATAATAATAATCCTATCCTATCCTGTCCCATAACCCGAAGGTCGTAGGGGCACCACAGATGATCGTTTAGCCAGCATACTCCATCTTTCTCTGTCCTCAGCAGCCCTCATGGCTTCGCTCAGTGTCAAACCAGTCCATTCTCGAATGTTGTCCTCCCACCTCTTTTTCGGTCTCCCCCTTCTTCTACCTCCTTGCACTGTGCCTTGCAGAATGGTCTTTGCAAGGCCTGATGATCTGGTGACGTGGCCATACCATCGGAGTTTCCGTTTCTTCACCACTGTGAGCAGGTCATCGTGTTGTCCAATGGCTTGTGTGATGGTCTGTCGGACTTCGTCGTTGGTGATGTGTTGGGTATAGGAAATGCACAGAAGTCTTCTGTAGCACCTCATCTCCATGCTTTGTATTCTTCGTTGGAGATCTGCTGTAAGGGTCCATGCTTCGCAAGCATATAGGAAGATGGAGATGACCAGAGAGCGCAGCAGTCTTACTTTGGAATGTAGACTGATGGTTCTGTCTTTCCAAATGGGCTTCAACCTTGTCAGGGCAGCAGTTGTTTGTGCGATCCTAGAGAGGACTTCCTGTCGAGACCCATTGTCTGACACAATTGCTCCTAAATATTTGAAGCTGTGCACTGTGTTGAGGGATTGGCCTTGTACTTTGATGTCCGTGTTGATGCCATTGGTGTTGTTGGTCATCATTTTGGTCTTCTCTGCACTTATTTCCATTCCATAAGCTCTGGAGGTGGTGTCAAGCCTCTGTACAAGCTGTTCAAGTTCTTGTTCCTCTCCAGCCAATCCATCAATATCATCCGCAAAACGAAGATTGGAGATTGCTCTGCCCCCTATGCTGACTGTGCCTTCGTGATCTGCAAGAGCATCTGACATGAAGCGCTCTAGGAAGATGTTGAAGAGTGTTGGAGAGAGTAGGCATCCTTGACGCACTTCTATAATTTTAGGGCTGATGTTGTACACTTTCATGGTTGCCCATAGAGCTGCATGCCAGACTCGGTCAAATGCCTTCTTGAAGTCTATGAACACATGATATAGATGTTGTTGGTGCTGTAGGTATTTCTCACAGATTATTCTGAGGTTGAAAATCTGTTCAGTGGTACTTCGCCCTGCCATGAATCCTGCTTGTTCTTCAGCTATGATTTGTTCAGCTTGTGGTTTCAACCTGTTGAGTATTATTTTCAGGAGGACCTTGCTGGGATGGCTGATGAGGCTGATGGTGCGGTAATTTTCACACTCCTGAAGGTTACCTTTTTTGGGAAGAGTGATGACAAGCGACTGGGTCCATGGTGTAGGCCATTCCCCACTCTGCCAGATCTTGTTACAGATAATGGTGAGAGCATCAGTCATCGCTTCTCCTCCTGCTTGTAGCAGTTCCGCTGGTATGTTGTCCACTCCCGCTGACTTCCCTTTCTTCAGCGATTGCACTGCTGCCTCAACTTCTTCCCGGAGAATTGGGAGGATTTCTTCTTCTTCTCTGCTCTCGGGACATGCTAGAACTGATGGGTCTCCATTTGGTGTATGGTTGTAAAGGTCAGAGCAGTACTCTGTCCATCTGTCCAAGACTTCTTGTTCTTCTGTAAGGCAAATGCCAGACTTGCTTTGGATAGTGGAGACTTTGGGCTGTTTAACACTTGTCAGCCGCTGCACAGTCTGGTAGGCCTTCTTGCTGTTGTTCTTGTTCAGATTGTTCTCTATTTCCTGGCATTGATCTTCTATCCAGTTCTCCTTTGCTGTGTGCATGCCTTTTCGGATGTCATTGTTGATTTTTCGGTAGACATCAGCTCCCTGTGAGGTGTTCTTTTTCTTTTTTAACTCTCTTCGTTTATCACACAGATCCAAAAGTTCAGGTGTGGTCCACGGCTTCTTCTTTGGTCGGTGCTTGCCAAGGATCTCAGTGGCGGCATCTGTTACAGCTGAGTTGAAGGTATTGGTCATGGTGTTGACATCTACTTCGCCTGCTTCCAAAATAAGCAGTGGTGCAAATTTCCCTCCAATTGTGGCCTGAAATATTTTTGCCACCTCCGGGTCTTGCAGTTTGTCCAGGTCGAACTTCAGCCTAGTGCACTTTGCTGTATTTACTCTCTTCAAATGGAGCCGGAAAGACATCATCACGAGATCGTGGTCACTTCCAGTGTCTGTTCCTGGAAAAGTGCGTGTCCTGCCAATGTTGATGCTTGATCTGAAGCGTTTCTTGACCATGATGTAGTCGATCTGGTTGTGATGTTCCCCGCCGGGACTGTGCCATGTCCATCGTCTGGATTTTTTGTGGAGACCAAGCGTGTTTGCCAGTACCAGATTGTTGTATCTGGCAAACTCCAATAGCCTCAGACCCCTGTCATTTGTCTCGTTGTTGCAGTGGGGTCCGCATGTGTCTCCCCAGTTGTGGTGCGCATCTTGGCCAACCTTGGCATTCCAGTCGCCTTGCACTATGACTATGTCCTTCTTCGGCACTTGGTCAAGGACCGCCTGTATATTTTCATAAAAATCCTCCACTTCGCTGTCTTCATAGTCTGATGTTGGGGCATAGGCCTGGATGATGGTAATGTTGAAAGGGGTTGCTCTCAGACGGATGGTAATGAGTCTACTGGAGACTGGGCGGCAACCCATGACAGTGGCTAGAATGTTCTTGTGGACCAAGAATCCAACGCCGTGTTCGTGCCTGTCATCTCTACCGCTGAAATAGAGCTTGTGGCCTTTGTCAGTCGTTGTTTCACCTAGGCCTTTCCAGCGCAGTTCGCTGATACCTAGAACGTTCCATCGATAGTGGTCCAGCTCGTGGGCCAGTTCTTCTAATTTTCCTTCCGCAGTTAGGGTCCTGACATTCCAGGTTCCTATGACGATGTTGTTTCTCGTGCGGATCTTGCTAATTTGTCCATCAGTAGCATACTTTTCACCTCCGTCCTGGTGGCCAACGGAAGGCGCGGTCCTTGTTCCGGGCGACGACCGATCCGGCATGGAATTAGTGGATAGCCTCATCATGTGTTGTGTCTTGGGCAAAGAAGACCTGGCAGGGCCCAATCCTCTCCAGGCTGTTGGCCACAGCCGAAATCCACGAATACAGTGTGGCTCGCCTTGGCCCTGAGCACGTGGTCGTTGAACCTGTAGTAACGTGAGGTTCCTCCGCCCTGGCCGGTGACTTCTGTGTAGAAGACTTTCGCCCAGTGATGCCGTGCTAACATCACCCCTGTTAGTCGCCTCTTACGACACGCCGGGAAACGTTGGGTCTATTCTATTTGCCCGAACCCACAGAGCAAATATTAATAATAATAATAATAATAATAATAATAATAATAATAATAATAATAATAATAATAATAATGATGATGATGATGATGATGATGATGATGATGATTATGATGATGATGATGATGATGATGATGATGATGATGATGATGATGATGATGATGATGATGATGATGATGATGATGATAATAATAATAATAATAATAATAATAATAATAATAATAATAACAATAATAATAATGGATGCTTCACGCGCCTTATTCCTAAATCAGACTCAAAGGGCGGCGATCTGTAACCAACATGCACGTTCACATGTTAATCCCACATTCATCACTCAGATATGTGGTGTAAAGGTAGGGTGATCGATATTAGAAGAGGGAAAGGAAATTAGTTTTGTATTTTGAAATGTTAGATTGACTCCATCCATGCAAAACCATACTTTGGGGAAACCGGAGTGCACGGAATAAACCTTTGGTGACCTCGTGATATGATGTTGATCCTGATTGATTGATTGATTGATTAATGCTTTAGGTCCAGCGGACTCTTCTGAGCCAAATCAGGACCGGACAACCCCCGATCCGCATAAAGATCTGCTGAAACAACCCTAGTGGGAAAACTGAATGCCCTCCACCGGCCAGTCACTTTACAATAAAGACATCCCACGCAGGGGACGGCTGAGGATTTACCCCAACTAATCGAACCCCCGGTTCCAAAAACAAAATAGAATACAAACATCATTATAAATTATCAACAAAACACATACATATAAAATGCCTATATTGCTAAATAATAACATCATAGGAAGCCCTAGTGACCACCCGGCAGAAAGCGTCCAATACTCCCAAGCTGATCCAACAGACCTCATACACAAACAAGGAGTCTTGTCCAGGAAGAGTTTTCAAGAAAAAAAAGGTAGGTCATTGATCTAGCGAAGAAGAAGATAGTATAGCAGAGTGATAGGACAGAGCAGGAATGGGAAAGAGCAAATGAGGAAGACAGCGACAGTGGGAATTTAAAGCACTAAATTTCCAGAAAGTGGGGATACTATTTATACTGAAACCCCCGGCACTCCAAGGGGGTACTGTTGCCGCAGTGAATCGGTCATGCCTATAAAGGAAAGACAGGTTTTCAACTGGGGCTTTCACTTTTCCCTTTATAGGTTAGAACAATCTACAGTGGCAAGATTGCTCATGACCCCAAGGGGTGTTGATCCTGATGACGACGATTAGGATGATAATGATGATTATAATGAAATTGATGATGATGATGATGATGATGATGATGATGATGATGATGATGATGATGATGATGATGATGATGATGAAGTGCCACTGGCTTTTAAAGTTATAAACAACAACAGCCAATTAAATTGATTTGAATATTCTTTATGTCTTCTGTTTGGAATTTGTTATCTGAATTTACGCAGATCTTGTATTCTGAATTAACCTACCTTGATTAATTATAGTATGGTCGGTGTCGACTTTTCCAGTACTATTTTGTTAGATAAACAGATACATTAGGATTCACTGCTTACTGTAATTGGTAGGCTTACATTCGTTTTCATTGCTTGCAGATGGTTCATTACAGTCATTAGTCTTCACTACTAATGCTAATGTTCACTTAATAAACATTGTGACTTAACTAAAAAGCATAAAATGGTTGACCAATTAGATAGGTATGCAAACCGAGTAATATTTTACAGTTACCAGGAATTTATTCACCAGACAGTATTTTGAATGTAATCTCTGTGACCTTTCAGCGCTTTAACTGGTATATGTGGTCGGCATCAAGTTAAGAAAACGTATGGACATAAGATACGGAATCGAATATATAATGTTTTTTTACGCCATAAGCATGCTGCCAACGTGGAGTTGGGCGTGTAACAAGGCTAGGCAACATCATCATCAACGTAATTATAGTTATTCTGAAGCTACCAAGATTTCTTTGTTGACATAATTGTCTTCAATATAGTGTTTGTTAGCCATGATTACTGAATTGTATCTTGATATAAAATTGACTATGTGGTCAATGTTTTATACTTAGAAAAAAATAATTTAAATTAACCGACAATGTGTGATTTTTACATTAAAACGTTATGAGTTTATTTATTTATTTAAATTTTGTATTATATATTTTTTAATTCTTTAAATTTTTATTTTTTTAAATGTTTGGGAAAGGGGGGGAGGTAGAGAGGGGTGTAAAAATAAACAATTAAATTACTTATTTTAACAACTGCCGTTTACGTCGTTTTATAGATTCTGTAATTACAAAAACGTCTTTAATATTAAATTTTTTACGTCTTGCGATTTAAACAAAGTGCTTCAAAAATATTATCTTCCAGCAAATGAATCAAGGGTTGTCAGAGAATGTTATTGTAATCGACTAGAAACAGTTTTACCAAAGAAACTTTAAGCTAATTTTTGGGTGAATCGCGCTAAAGGAATGCGTTTTATTATTATTATTATTATTATTATTATTATTATTATTATTATTATTATTATTATTATTATTATTATTATTATTATTATTATTATTGTTGTTGTTGTTGTGTTATAAATTATTATTATTATTATTATTATTATTATTATTATTATTATTATTATTATTATTATTATTATTAATATTATTATTATTATTATTATTATTATTATTATTATTATTATTATTATTTAATTGCTATTGTTATTATGAGATATACACATTTGTTGCATACTTAAGAATATACAAATTGATCTCCCCCACCACCACCCCAAACATTCCATGTCATCAGCAAACACACACACACACACACATACACGCACACACATTCTGATTTAGAATACCCAAAACGAGCACAAAATATTAGATTCTTAGAAACGATTTCTACATATACTAAAGACTTAATTGATTCTACGGTAGAGGACATAAAAAGACTTAAGACAGATATTTCTTCACCAATGCCTCCTTGGGAGATGATGAAGGGTAATTTTGATATTCATTATTGCAACACATTCAAAAGTGTTAATAGTAATTTAGTTACAACTGAGGCTCGTGAACACATAGATTTTGTTTATTCTCAACATTTAAAAGTGTATACTGACGGTTCTGTTTTATCATCAGGTGAAACAGGTGCAGCATATGTTATTCCTGATTTAAAAATGAACGAATCATTTTACTTGGGCAAGAATATATCTATATTTACAGCCGAACTGATAGCAATCTTAATGGCACTAAGAAACATATCCAGTCTTCAGATCAGTATTTTTCAAATAGTTATATGTGTTGATTCAATGTCAGTGCTAGAAGCATTACAATCTCAAAATAATAAAAATAGAATAGATTTAATAATAGAAATTAGACATATTATTCACAGCTTAATCATTAATGGCACAAACATCTCTTTCTGCTGGTTACCATCACATTGTGGTTTTTTCTATAATGAATTAGCAGATAAAGGGGCTAAACAAGGTGCTTTACAATTAAATTCTCGATACATTGAAGTTATGAAATCTTCAAAAGAAATTCAAAATGAAATTGAAAATATAATGAAAAGTACTCTTGACTTTAAGAAACAAGACAATCCATTAAATGGTTACTCAAGAGCTGTGCTTACGATGACTAACAGAATTTTGCTCAATGCCATTAAAACTAAGCACTGTAAAGATGTAAAGTGTGTTTGTGATGCATCCATCTCATTACAGCATGTTTTATTTGAATGTGATCAAATTAAGCCTTTACTGCCATATGAATTGCAAGGGAAGGTCAGTTTCAGTGATGTAGATTTTCAACTCGGAATCAAACTGTCCAAAGTATTGCTGGACTCTCCTGTTGGTAATCTAATCTAACAATTTTTTTTTAAAATTATTATTATTTTTTTTTAAATGTCTTATCAGCTTGCTGGAAAAGACAATAAACAAACAGAACAGAACAGAAACGCACACACACACACACACACTCGCACACACAAACACACACACACATACACGCACAATTCTAGATCACTTATAAGTTATACGCACGTGTAAATGTACACGTTGCATGTTAACATTGTGATTATCATATAATCTGACACAGCATTAGTAATTTGTTTTATTAATGAATTCTAAACAGTGGGTTAATCATGAGATTGATTATATTCTGAATGCCGCAGCGTTCATTAATTGTTGTGATTGTTTTGGTTTTTTTCGTTAATGAGTGTAATTGTAAATAATATTTATGAGAGAACAATTAATCATCATGCAAAGGTCACCCGTGTTAACTAGCAATATTCTATTCGTAGTTCAGTAGGTATTGCAATGTCGATTCAGGTAGCTAGACCCATTTAGTTTAATACCTGTGTTTTTAATTGCTCTATGTCTTATTGTATTGTAATCTACAGTCTCTTCTTATTCTGCGAGTGCTTATGTGAGAACATTTGTATGAGAGATTTGAGCAGATATTTTAGTGTGAAATTGCGCTTTATAAAATATATTATTATTATTATTATTATTATTATTATTATTATTATTATTATTAATATTATTATTATTATTATTATTATTATTATTATTATTATTATTATTATTATTATTATTATTATTATTATTATTATTATATTATTAAACCACCTTCGCGCTTCCTTGGTTGTAAGGTACCGACAGTGTTTCCCGTGCTATTCCTGCTGCTGCAGCTGGTCGTCTTCTTCATGACGATGACCACTGACACTTTCCGTTACGTCACCGCTCTCTGCCTCTCCCTGTCCGGTATACCTATTTACTTCCTGTCCACCTCGCGCATGTGCACACGCGGGCCTCTCCAATCAGTGAATGGTTAGTTTGTCCTTAGAGGCAACGTAGTTATGATGATAGGCTAAAGCTGATGCTGATGACGATGAGGTAGGAGTCGTAGATGTCGGTACAGTAATGTAGCTGTGGTTCCGTTGGTGCTACCGCTGCTGCTAATAATGGAGATTACTGCTATGACGACGAGGAGGAAGATAATAATATCGTTACGATAGTGTAATTATGATGCTGCTGCTGCTGCAACTGATCGTAAAATCCGTCGGCGACGACTACGACTATGATGATGATGCTACTAATAATAATGATAATGATAGTTATAGTTACGACGTCGACGACATTGGTGATGGTGATGGTGATGATGATGATGATGATGATGATGATGATGATGATGATGATGATGATGATGATGATGATGATGATGACGATGACGGCGACGAGAACGACGATTAATAACTGATGTCTCTTTTTGTTTCAGCGTTCATCGTAGCCACCAGCAGAAAACTGCTTCTTTGCGACTTTGCTTCCAAGACAAAATAACAGACTGTGCAGTACAACTTTTTTTTTCTTCTCTCCATCGCACCAGTGCCTTCAGGTGTTTGTAATTAGGCCTATATGTATTCTTTTATTATAACGATTAAGAAAAGGACTGTAGAGCATGAAATCCCTCAGGTTTGATTTTGTTCAAAGGCAAATTTCTGTATTTTTATCGGACAATAAAGTTGCATTGAATGGCATTGTGTTGCATTGTATTGTATTGTATTGTATTGTATTTCGTTTTGTATTGTATATTGTTACCAATCAAGCGAGCGTTGTGGCTAAGTGGGCTAAGGCGGGGCTAACTTGCCTTGTCCACAGGCCAGAAACCAATGGCGCCTGACTGGTGTGGGATCAATCCAGAATCTAGGCGTTAACTTTCTCCGAATATTATTTACTTTCGACTCGGGCAACGACTCGGGGGTTTTCTCCGGGTACTTCGGTTTGCTCACCCAGCAAAATTTCAAAATCACAACTAATGTTAGGAAGGCTGGATTTGGGCGCGCCACAGACTGCGACTACGCCTTCCCCAGGGGAGGCGGCCCAGAATTTCCAGATGAAAAGGGACAATAAAGCGTTACCCAAACGTTAACCACTTAATACTGTTCAAAACGAATTGGTCTTACATTAATTAATTATTTAGACATCGATCATTACATTACATTACATTATTATTGCTTTAGGTCCAGCGGACTCTTCCGAGCCAAATCAGGACCGGACAACCCCCGATCCGCATAAAAGATCTGCTGAAACAACCCTAGTGGTAAAACCGAAAGCTCTCCACCAGCCAGTCACTTTACAATAAAGACATCCCACGCAGGGGACGGCTGAGGCTTCACCCCAACTTATCGATCCCCCGTTTACAAAAACAAAATAGAATACAAACATCATTATAAATTATCAACAAAACACATACATATAAAATGCCTACATTGCTAAATAGTAATATCATAGGAAGCCCTAGTGACCACCTGGCAGAAAGCGTCCAATATTCCCAAGCTGATCCAACAGACCTCATACACAAACAAGGAGTCTTGTCCCGGAAGAGTTTTCAAGAAAAAAGGTAGGAGACTGGTCTAGCGAAGAAGACGATAGTATAGCAGATTGATAGAAAAGAGCAGGAATGAGAAAGAGCAAATGAGAAAGACAGCGACAGTGGGAATTTAAAGCACTAAATTTCCAGAAAGTGGGGATACTATTTATACTGAAACCCCCGGCACCTCAACAGGGGAAGACATCGATCAGAATCTATCTAGATTTGCATATATTGTATTTCTACATTACTTTTTTTTTCAAAAAAAGAATTATACAGTTTTGTAAAAATTTTGATGTTGTGATTTCTTTTTGTTCTATCTCAAATATGTTTTGTGCTAGAATTTATTTTTGAATTATTATTAGCAAACGGAAAACTCCCTTCACATTTACCTAAGCAAATCTACCTGTCAACATCTTCGCCTTTTGAAGACATTTTCTCCGAAAGCCAGATTTTTTTCTTTTTTCTTAAAGCCGTTGTACCGTATCACAACCTTTTCCAAAAACATTTTTTCCCCTTAATACATGTTAGAGAGAGAGAGAGAGAGAGAGAGAGAGAGAGAGAGAGAGAGAAAGAGAGAGAGAGAGAGAGAGAGAATAGGAATATTTGAATATTTTATTCAATAAGGGCCTAACCCTCTTAAAAGGGGTGTATGCAACATATTCGCACAAAAAAATGACAATACAACAACAGTCAAGTCAAAAATGCATCAAAATAATACAGAATCTCAAATTTTTAAAGAGAAGGAGAGAGATGCATTTTGACCATTGGACAGTTATGTAACGAATCGCATTTTCTAATTATTGTTATTAATTCTTAATTTCATATTTTTATTCGCCACCTTTTATGTTTGGCAACAGAGTATGTATTTTCATTTTCTTCGTCATCGGGGTCGTCGTTGTCAGTGATGTTTTGTAAAAGTACGGTAAGGAGACCAATAGCGGATACGAGAGAAAATTTCACGCGCGGAAAGTACGAAGCTGGACAGTGCAAGTTACCAATTGTTTTCTCACCACCCTCACCACTATCACCTTCACCATCACCGTTGTCGTCGTCATCAACATCACCGTCGTCTACATCATCACCGTCGTCTTCATCATCATCAACGTCGCCTTCATCACCACCGTCGTCGTCGTCGTCATCGCCCTCGTCTTCATGGTCATGGTGATTTGTGCATTAAAAACTAACGTGTTGTTGTTATATTCCATAATTATTCATTATTGACTGGCGATAATTACCGTGGTGGCTTTATGAAACCTGTATAGCAAATATTATAACCAAATGACCAAGATATAACCAAGATTTCGACTGCAACAAACGAAGGAACGAACGATGGAAAGAATGCCCTACAACTCACGGAGTACCCGGAGAAAACCCTCGGTGTCCTGTAAAGTCTCGTACCTAAGTCACGTAAGTTCGTCCCACGCGGGGTTCGAACCCGCGACCCACGATAGAGGAAACCAGCCCTCTATTACTGAGCTATCAAGGTACCCAAATGTTTATCGACTTGAACAGAATTTCGAGATGGTGATGATGACGACGACGATGATGACGATTATGATGATGATGATGGTGATGATAATGATGATGGAGAAGACAAACTATAACGATGCTGCTGCTGCTAATAATGATAACTGATGATGATGATTGTATCGTTGTTGCTTATTCTGGGGGTGGAAGTGGTGTTTGTTTAGTGTGGTGATGACTCTGGTGGGAACGCCAACTTTGACAACGGCGTTGGTCTATTATTTTGTATTTTTGCTGCTCAGGAAAAAAAAAAAAAAAAAAAAAAATAAAAAAAATATAAAAAAGCAACCAAAAAAAGAAAAAAAAAACAAAAAAAAAAAAAAAAAAAAAAAAAAGTAGTGGGTCCTATGTTAGATGTCTATAATAAATTCAGCTGAAAGTTTCAGCACCTAGTGTAGACATAATGTCCTTTAACTAATTTAGTGTCTATAAAATCAAAAATATTATAATTGCTTCAGAAGAAATTCTGCTGCTCTTTAATGGCACCTCGTTTTCTTTGATGGCACCTCGGAACCGTTCTGGATGTAAATCTTAGTTTTACCTTCAACTCTGAACACCTTCACCGAAAATGCCAGTCATGCATCAGATGTCTCCAGAAGCTATTGGATTTGAATGTTGACCCTGACATCTTTTTGTTTCATCGTGCTTATGTCTAACACGTCTTAAAATTTCCTTGTTTCCTGCTGGTATGGACTTTTGTGAAAATGTAAAAGTGTGCTTGACCGTATTGTGAATATTTGCAGTAAGATCGAAGTAAGCCTGAGCGTATGATTGTCGGGAGGTGCAAAATTACAAGCAAGGTACAAGGACAACAGAAACGCTTTGGCGAGTAAATAATTATAATTTTCTTCCCTCAGTTGTGTTCCAAAATTAAGTCTACGTTAGAGAAAAAAAGAAGAAACAACAACAAATATCGAACGGCTTCAAGAAAGTGGCGGACAGAATGGCAGTGGGCGCTGAGTAACGCTAACAAGCCGCGAGAAAGCCACCCTCAACCAGACCAACATTGGAACTGTCCCAAAAGCAACTCTGAAAACTCTCCTTAAGGATGCCCCAGACGCGCTCCGCACCATCCTTCCCAGGAGAGTTTTCAGAGTTG
The DNA here is from genome assembly GCA_036898135.1 of Oncomelania hupensis. Classification (NCBI taxonomy): domain Eukaryota; kingdom Metazoa; phylum Mollusca; class Gastropoda; order Littorinimorpha; family Pomatiopsidae; genus Oncomelania; species Oncomelania hupensis. The sequence continues at coordinate 63,756,341 of CM072511.1, read as the reverse complement.
CTCTTGAGACAGTTACAATGTCGCTCTGGCTGTAGATGGCTTTTTGGACCTGGAAAGAGAGAGAGAGAGAGAGAGAGAGAGAGAGAGAGAGAGAGAGAGAGAGAGAGAGAGAGAGAGAGAGAGAGAGAGAGAGAGAGAGAGAGAGAGAGAGAGAGAGAGAGAGAGAGAGAGAAGTAACAAACACTACTTTGTGACAAGTTTGAGAGACAATTAAGTTGAAACATATTGGGAACGAGAGGGTAGATTGTGTGTGTTTGTATTATTGTATTAGAATAATTATTACAGTCGTTATTTTAAACAAACAAAAAAAAAAGGAAGTCAACGCACATAGCAAAAGTTGTGCAAGAATTGTTTACCGAATGATGCGCGTTGGATTTACAAATAAATCACAATCGCTTGGACGAACAAACACGCATAAAAACAAAGCGCCCTCCCCCCTCCTCGTAAACACACACAAACACACAAATCTACCCACGGGCGCCGCTCATCAGCCCACACACACACACACATATGCACATACACAACTGTATACATAAACTTCAAACTCGTGCTGTTCTCTTAAACAAGCAATTGTCATTTCACCCACTCACCAGACAACAGTTTCTATTGGCCTAAACAAAATTGATAAACACCTGTATAACTTCGTGGTGGAAAATCCGCACATATGTTTTCAAAATTTCATTCAAGAAAAAAAAACTTCCACTTGGCAAATTCCTAAGATAACAGTTTTTAAAATAAAACTGACCAAAGCATGGAAATGAGGTGCTACAGAAGACTTCTGGGCATTTCCTATACCCAGCATATCACCAACGACGAAGTCCGACAGACCATCACACAAACCATTAAACAACTCGATAACATGCTCACTGTGGTGAAGAAATGGAAACTCCGATGGCATGGCCACGTCACCGGAGCATCAGACCTAGCAAAGACCATCCTGCAAGACACGGTGCAAGGAAGCAGAAGAAGAGGGAGACCGAAAAAGAGGTGGGAAGACAACATTCGAGAATGGACTGGCTTGACACTGAGCGAAACCATCAGGGTTGCTGAGGACGGAGAAAGATGGAGTACGCTGGTTCATCTGTGGTGCTCCAACGACTTTCGAGTTACGGGATATGATAGGATAGGACTAGTGATGAGCTCATTTCAGTATGTCTTGGACGCAAAGTCTGCTAGCAGCAATTTTCGACTTTTTTCCACGCAGAAGTCTGAAAAATAGAGATCACAGTATAATTATATTTTACATTAATAGAGATCACAGTATAATTATATTTTACATTAGTGTCGACGATATTAACAGCGGGTAAAAGTCAAAAGCCGCAAGCATTCGCCCGCTCACATTACGATACTGGCACCTGTGCCAACGGCATTATTCATCCGTAATTATTATTTTGGTTATGATAAACTTGTTCGTTTTTGTCCAAATCGTGCACACAGATCTATCTATACAGATTTAAAACATTAAAACGAACGCAAATTTTACTCAAAACGTTCAACATTCTACATCCACAATACATACATATGTATATGCAATCAGTTGTATATGCAAGCAATTGTGCCAACAATGTCCACCAGACTGCAATTTTAAAATATGACCTTTTATTAACATTCAAGAACAGCATAACGTTTTATCCTTTGAATTATAAGCTTACCACCAAAAAAAGGACATCACTATTACAGTATGATCATGTCTAAAAACTAAAAACAAATGTCAAATTTCAATAAACTACCCTATTTAAAATTCTTCTTTTTTTTCCTTAAAAATTTCGACACCGACCTATATAAAAATATATTTAACAATAAAAAAAAATTTTAAATCAAAGATTCGTACCATTCAGTTTTTTCAATGGTCCCTGTCTGCACATGCGCGTGAGCGACAGGAAGTAGATGGGAATTCCGGCTAAAACCAAGAGAAGGGGGATGACGTAGCGTGACGTGTCACGTGTGATAGCAATGGCGGCCAGACTGAGGTGGATCACCAAATACAAGATGGCAACCGCCGTAGGAGCCTGCAACAAGTGATCGAAACTTGTTTTTATTGATTTATTTAGGCCAAAAGGGCCTCTCTTAACTCAGGGCCAGCCTCGTGAGTTCGATGATTATCTCTTATCCTTCGCTCCCTTATCGCAGTTTTCAAAAGGGACAGACATGTAGGCAGATGGGTCAAGATTTTATTGTGATGTGTCGCTTCTCAGTTCGCCAGGCCAGATAGGTAACCCAGCATTCTGTTCTTCCCTCACCCCTCCTCCATCACCACCATCACCACCACCACCATAAATCCCCCTCCCTCCTCTACCCTCTTTTTTCCACCTTTTTTTTTAAAATAGCCCCTTGGGCTGTGAACCTTTTGTTTGGCTTTTGCAAATGATTCATTGTTGAATTAAATTAAAAGGACAAAGTTCCAAAGATCAAAGTTCAAGTTGTAAACTACCGAATAAAAAGAAGGAAAAGAAATCTAGCTTTACCCTGTAGAAATCCTGATTATTGGTGGCAGGGAAGCGACGTCGGAGTCTCCAGAGTCCCAGGATGGCCACAGTTTCGCCCGAAGCTCTGAAGAGTGAGTAAGCACCCAGGATCGTCTGTACACCATCCGCCATCAGAACTACGACACTGGCCAGTACGCCCTGACACAATGCAATACCATTCACTACAAGGTAATAATAAAATAAATATGACATAGACACGTTAAAAAAATTTAACAGACCTCAAAGCGCGACGATCAAAGGAGGTCACTATTATAGATTCAGGTTCATGAGCCCACTTTGCGCATTCTTACCAAATAGCTCGAGCACTTTCTGTACCTGTATAAAATACGATTTGTTTTCGTTCATTTGCAATTTTATTAATAAAAGAATTCTTTTGCAAAATTCTACCTAGAGTGTTAACCATGGGTCTGAGAATTTAAAAAAAGAAAGAAGTTCAAAACGCCTCTAAATCAAAAGTACAGACAATTCAACACACATGTCTATATTAGGCCTACTATAGTTATCATCTTAGACAATGCTGGCATCTGCTTCTGCAGTTTCAGATACTCTGTATGACTACTTCTATTATAATATTTTGGTTTTACTATGGGGAAATAGGAGAACTGAAGAGTAATTAATTAGCATTAGGGAAATGTTCCCATGCAGGCGATCGCGACCTATGCATATACTACTGACCAGGATAAGACTGGAGAGGACTGGCGTTCGTCTGGACACACTGACCATACTCAGGATTTCCGGGAAAAGCCCGTCTCGTCCTCCAATAAAGTTGATTCTGCAAAAAGATCATAAACACTCGAATTCAACACGTACACAGCCTTGATCATACCACACAACGTAGCTGGAGATCTATATGCCAACGTGGCAACAATCAAATGGAGACTAAGGTCTTCCCTTTCCCTCATCCCCCTCCATTCACACACATTTTAAACTAGTCAGCATGATCATAGAAGTCATTAATCCACATTATTGCCGTACTATATCACATGTGTGTGAAATTATCATCTAGAGCTGTCAAATATTTTTATTACTTCTAAGAAATGGATAACTTATAATGTCTTATGTAAGCTTATTCATCATCATCATCATCATCATCATCATCATCATCATCATCATCATCATCATCATCATCATCATCGTCATCATCATCAGTCCCGCAGCCGGTCGGGTCGTTGGGTAGATAATAGGGATGCCGACGCGGAGACTTTTCGCCACTTTGGTCTGTCTGCAGCTGTTGTCAGGGGGTTCGTCGGCATGTCCAACGCCGTCCACGTTTTGGCATAACGTATTTTAATTTGATGTTTATTTAATTATTAATTACAGGTAATGTCATAATATATTGCACGTATATTTAACAGCTCTACATCTATAAATTCCTTTAAGAAACAAAATTTGTTCAGTTAACACGACGGATTTACCCGTAATGAAATATTGTCATACCAGTTGTCATATTGCTGTGATTACCTGGTGGAGGTGAAGATGTTGACGTTGACGTTGCCAGTGGCGGAGATGGCGATGCACGGAACGATCACCCACATCAATGGCGGAAACGTCATGTCCGTAAACAACTACATACGTCGTAAAGTTACAAAATCAGGACGTAAATGGTCAGTTCAATGAAAACACATTTATTATTAACAGGATTTTGTTTATTCGAAGTATGAAAATTAACATTGCAAAACGAATGCGCATTTCTTTCCATTATCTTTATCATCATCATCATCATCATCATCATCATCATCATCATCATCATCATCATCATCATCATCATCATCATCATCATCATCATCATCATCATCATCATCGTCGTCGTCGTCGTCATCGTTATCGTTTATCAGCATATTAACCTCAGTAATATTTTATTCTATTTATAGTCTCCCTCCCCAAACCCCACATGTGTCTCCCCTCCCCCTCCCCCTTTTCATTCGCTTTTTTTAAGTGCCTGCTAGACTTGTCATCTTCTCATTCTAGCACATCTGTAAAAGCTGATTTCTCGTGTGTATTATATGTTCTACGCTTGTTTGTTGGGCGCCTCTGCCGTAGTAAGCTTACAGTTGATAACAGTGGCGCTTGACAAAAAATATACAGACGAAGGACATGTAAAGTACTGTTTTTTTGTTGTTTATTTTAATAATATACTCACAGCGGCCATAGCGAGACCAGACACAATTTGTGATGTGTTAAGCACGACATGGTACGACACGAGAGCCAACAGATACGCCGCAGTAGTCACTATCACTGCCATTAGGGTCGCCAGTGGAATGTTCCTGAAAGACCCCATATTAATCACACAGCCTAATAAAGTGTATGTATGAAATTATTTATTTTGTAAGTTAGACGTTGTCTGTTACCGGAACCAACAGATGTAGATCGTCGCGTCTCGTGACATTTCCACCATGTTAGTGGTATGTTCCTTAAAGATTCAATTCAGTAGGCCTATTCAGATTTAAATTTCATTATAAATTGAAACATTTACATTCAATGATATATTTTACCATACGTTTACAACAACGTAAATTTAGTCAAACACACACTTTTTTGTCTTCCTAATTTTAATCAACCTGGTTTTTCTCCGATAAATGTGAATGTACTCGAGTATCTCCTTAAGGAGACTGACCGTATTAGTGCGTCTATCAATTCATTGCTTTTACGTATTTTAAGTATTTAAATAAATGTAGTTTTTTTCGTTGGTTGGTTGTTTTTTGTTGGGGTTATTTTTGATGTTGTTGTTGCTGTTAACGTTCGACCTGCGTGGGTTTTTGACTTCTTCTGTTGCCATGCAAAGGTTGTCCCTGCGAAACAGAAATAGAAAAAAAATTATACAGTAAATCAATCAATAAGTAGACCTAAATCAATCAACCAATTCATTTATTTACCACTTAACTCAGATTACAAGTAGAAAGATCGTAATGTGCGAACGACTCACAAGAGGCTAAGATGAATACGTCCATCTTTGTTGCATGGGTAATGTTTTGCAATCTTATGGGTTAAAAATGCATAAACAGGGTCAGACATTAATTTACTGTTACGTGGGTTTACAAATAAACGCACACACATAGGCAATCACACACATGCATACACACACACACACACACAAACACTCACACACACATCCACACACACACACACACTCACACCGACATCATCATCATCATCATTATCGTCATCATAATCATCATTACCATTATCATTATCATCATCGTCATCATCTTCATCATCATCATCTCATCTTCATATTCGACCTCTTCTTTTTGTGCAGTTCGACATAATAGTTCTTCTCAACCACAGTTAACCATCGTTATTGGAACATTTCTTTAGCAGGAACAGTATAGGACAAATAAATACACTCACCATCCCATATACGCATAGTTACACGAATACACTGCTAAGACTATTCCGCCTACAGTCACATCTTTGGTGTCGAAGACGTCTTGGAAATTCTGTGTGCCTTCTGCAGACCAACAAAACCAACAAATATTTGTTTATTTTATTTTACCTTTTACACTATTCTACCATCCAAAAGAGGAGGAAGAGGAAGAGTAGAAAGAAGTGGAGTAGGAGGAGGAGTTGGTAACACGTTGTGGAGTACGGGTAAGGGGGTGGAGGGGCACGCGAGTGGGGGCGAAGGAGATGATGACAACGACCTTGACATTACCTTTGGCGAAAAAGGCGATGCCGACGATGACGATGATGAACAGGGCGGCTAATTTACACACTGTGGACCAAGTCTGAAAGATGGCAGAAGATTTGGTGCTGAGGGCGTTAAAGAAGACGAGCAGAGCTGCAAATGTAAATATTATTGAAAACAATTTACATTAGCCGATAGGTTGCTTTAAGAAAAAAAATCGGAATCAGAATCTTTATATTACAACACAGAGCAATGAAACTTTTCTCGCAATGTATTGCCAGCAGGTGCTTGAATTTTTCATAAAAAATTACTAATAGCCTAAAATATCCCTGACTTTGAGATGCATCCAGAACCCTACCTACTTTAGATGTAAGTGTAACGATAACTATTGCATTTATGTTGTTGTACACGAAAACCTCGTAAGCCACTTGCGGTCAACGAAGTAATTAACTATTTATGAACCAGAAATTGCTTTGCTCAACAACGAGATTTTTCCTTCTGAAATTTACTAAATGCTAGTTCATGATCATTGGCATTGATATTTTTTCTCCATCTTCTTCTCTTATATTCTCCTCCTTTTTATTATCTCTTCAACCCTTCCGCTAAACCTTTCTCTTCTTTGCCTCTATCGCCAATGTCTCCAAATTTGTTATCTCTTCTCCTTTTAAATATATTGTTATAAATGTCTGTCTATCTATCTATCTATCTATCTATCTATCTATCTATCTATCTATCTATCTATCTATCTATCTATCTATCTATCTATCTATCTATCTATCTATCTATCTATCTATCTATCTATCTATCTATCTATCTATCTATCTATCTATCTATCTATCTATCTATCTATCTTCCTTCTCTTCTTCTTCTTCTTCTTCTTCTTCTTCTTCTTCTTCTTCTTCTTCTTCTTCTTCTTCTTCTTCTTCTTCTTCTCGTCTTCCCATTAAAATCTTGCTCCTGAGACTCTTCTTGTTCATGCATTATCTTCATCGTCGTAACCATCTTCATTTTTGTCAATAACATATTCACAAATCTATGGCGCCTTACCGACAATGCAGATGGAGATGAGAGTCTTGGCGAGTGGCGGCGTGAGCTCCGGACACGTCATAAACAGAGGTCTCAGGGCGTACTCAGCCGCGGTCAGCGCTCCTAGAGCAATGGCCGTTGGTCTGACTACTACCAGCTGTGTCCACAGGAACACGAACCCTGCCCAGTCCCCCCAAGCCTCTCGCACGTAGGTGTAGGATCCCCCTGACTTGCGGATCCGCGTACCTGAACAACATGAATGTTTTCCATCACTCCCTTGTTCCCTGGAGGATAGCATCTAATAAAGATTACCCCCAATATGCTGTCAGTAAACTCCAGTGCAGTCCCACTTTCTGTGGCGAGACAACTACGGCCTGGGTTCTACACAACTTTCTTTGCCTCCAGCATTATAGCAAGGCGCGAGCACTGGGATTGTCTTCTGAAATAGTGACTGCGCTAGGTAAGACTGTATCATCATCATCATCATCATCATCATCATCATCATCATCATCATCATCATCATCATCATCATCATCTCTTTACCCAGTTCTGCATAGCAGAGCGCTCCGCAGAAAGCGACGATGGCGCAGAAGACCCAGACTGACAGCGCCAGACCCACGGACATGCCTGTTTACACGAGATCACAAGTTTCAGTAATCAATGGGAATGTGAGCGATTCAACACTAAAATAGATTGTTCTTTTTCATGTGGAAGAGCGTATCAAGGCTCTGCTAAACGCTGATTTCCAGCATGCACGAAATAGGCATTTGAAGCCAAGATTCGAACCCACATCGGCATAACAGATCTGACCGCTAATGCAAAAGTGTGTATAGTTGTATGTTTAGGAAGAGATGTCTGAAATTCAAAGTTTAGCGATCGGTTTAAGCAACGATTGTGTAAATTACATTATCTGTTAAAGTGACAACAATAAAATTTCCCAAAGTGAAGACAGTCATTAAGACTCACACAATCAAAATAAACAAAAGTCCTTGAAACTTAGTGGCCCTTAAAGTAAGAAGATAAAAGAATTGTTTAAAAAAATGACTTTACGAAGATAACATCACTCCTATCCTATCATATCCTATCCTATCCTATCCCGTAATACTAAAGTCGTTGGGGCACCACAGATGACCGTTTAACCAGCGTACTCAATCTTTTTCTGTCCAGCAACCCTCATGGCTTCGCTCAGTGTCAAACCAGTCCATTGTCGAATGTAAAGTTGTCCTCCCACCTCTTTTTCTGTCTTCCTCTTCTTCTGTCTCCTTACACCATGCCTTGCAAGATGGTCTTTGCAAGGCCTGATGCTCTGCTGACGTGGCCATACCATCGGAGTTTCCGTTTCTTCACCCCTGTGAGCATGTCATCGTGTTGTCCAATGGCTTGTGTGATAATCTGTCGGACTTCGTCGTTGGTGATGTGCTGGGTATAGGAAATGCCTAGTAGTCTTCTGTAGCATCTCATCTACATGTTTTGTATTCTTCGTTGTAGGTCTGCTGTGAGGGTCCATGTTTCGCATGCGTATGGGATGACGAAGATGACAAAGGAGCGCAGCAGCTTTACCTTGGAATGTAGACTGATAGTCTTGCCTTTACAAATGGGCTTCAACCTTGTCAGAGCAGCAGTTGTTTGTGCGATCCTGGATAGTATAGGATAGGATAGATATGTCAGCTCCCTGTGAGGTGTTCTTTTTCTTTTTCAATTCTCTTCGTTAATCATATAGATCCAAATGTTCAGGTGTGATCCACGGTTTCTTCTTGGGCGGTGATTGCCAAGTGGCCGGCATCTGTCAAAGCTGAGTTTAATGAAGGTTGTGGTAGTGGTATTGACATCTACTTCACCCGTTCCAAAGATGAGCAATGGTGAAATTTCCCTGCAATTGTGGTTTTTAATATCTTTGCCACCTCCGGGTCTTGCAGTTTGTCCAGGTCGAACTTCAGTCTGGTGTACTTTGCTGTGATACTCTCTTCAAGTGGAGCCGGAAAGATATCATCACGAGATCGTATTCACTTCCAATGTCTGCTTCTGGGAAAGTGCGTGTCCTGTCAATGTCTGAATCGTTTATTGACCACGATGTAGTCAATCTGGTTGTGATGCTCCCCACTTGGATTGTGCCAAGTCAATCGTCTGGATTTTTTGTTGCAGTGAAGTCCACATGTGTTTCACCAGTTGTGGTACGCATCTTGGCCAACCTTGGCATTCCAGTCGTTTTGCACTATGACTATGTCCTTCCTCGGCACTTGGTCAAGGACAGCCTGCAGATGATCATAGAAATCCTAGACTTCGTTGTCGTCAAAGTCTGATGTTGGGGCATAGGACTGCATGATGGTGATGATGAAACATATCAGTACAACTTATGTTAATTTGATGAATAAAAATTGATACGATGTTGAAAGGGGCTGCTCTCAGACGGATGGTATTAAGTCTACTGGAGACTGGGCGGCAAGCCATGACAGTGGCTAGAATGTCTTTGTGAACCAACAATCCAACGCCTTGTTCGTGCCGGGGTGTCGGATAGTGCAGTGGTTGGAGCACTCGCTACTGTGTCGAAAGTGAAGCACCGTCCGGTGCGGTTAGCACTTGGATGGGTGACCGCTAAGGTGTGAAGCGACAAACAACAACGCCCCCAGTTGACTCAACTGTGATTGAGTACCTACTCTCTTGAGGGTGGGGAAGGTAAAGCAGCGAGGGAGAGAGTTGGGCATCACCCTCATTACGCTGGCCCAAGATAAGTGTGATCTCCAACATCACGCTCCCCTACGGCCACAAGGCTATGGGACTACCTTTACCTTTTTACCTTTTGTTCGTGCCTGTCTTCTTTTCCGCTGAAATAAAGTTTGTGGCCTTTGTCGGTCGTTGTTTCAGTGGAGTTCGCAGATGCCTAAAATATTCCATCGATAGTGGTCCATCTCGTGGGCCAGTTCTTCTCATTTTCCCTCCGCAGTTAGTCTCTCGTGCGGATCTTGCTAAATTTTCCATCAGTAACACACTTATCACTTCCGTCCTGGTGGCCAACGGAAGGCGCGGTCCTTGGTGACCCGGGCGACGTCCGATCCGGTGTAGAATTAGTGGTTCTTTTCAATACCTATCCTATCCTATCCTATCCCCTCCAGGCTGTTGGCCACAGCCAAAATCCACTAGTACAATGTTGCTCGCCTTAGCGCCAAGCACGTGGTCGATGAACCTGTGGTAATGCGATGTTCCTTCGTCCTGGCCAGTGACTTCTGTGTATAAGACTTTCGCCCAATGATGCCGTGCTGACATCGCCACTGTTAATAGTCTTTTACGACAACCCGGGAAACGTTGGGTCTCTTCTATTCAGGGCACGAACCCTCAGGACATCACTCGATTTGCATAAATTTGATTTCGCTTTGGAGGTATAGGTAAAGTCTAAGTACATACCAAATTTGAAACAAATCCCATCAGTAATTTGAAAGAGCATGCGATTAGAATTTAAAAAAAATGACGTCACCATGATTACCTCTGACATCACCCGATGTGCATATATTTTAGGTCATCTGGTAGGGGTCAATATGTTTTAACTAAATAGCAAGTTTAACAGAAATGTATCTATTAGTTTCAGAGACGCCTAAATGAAAAAAAACCAATAGTTCCCTAGCTTACAATTCGGGAACTGATACATGAATTATTTACCTGTATTAATAAGTACCAGTTGGGGAGACACGAAGATCCCTACTCCGATGATGCCTCCAGTCACATAGCTGACCGCAGGTATCAATCCAATATTGCGACGAAGTCGAAGAAGCTCCTTAGAGACTTTCAGGTTCTCGTGTAGATGTTTATTATCGCTTACGTTATCAGAAGTGTTACTTGCAGGGAGATGTTTGCTGGGTAATTCGTTGTTGTCGTTGCTTCTGCTGGTTCCTCTGAAGTTTATGGTGTCTTTATTGATAGAGTTGGTGTCGGTGTGGGTGGTGTTGTTGTCGTTATGATTGGTGTTGGTGCTGTTAGCGTTGGGACTACCGCTGGGTTTTGCGACGGGGGTAGTGTTGGTCGTCGCAGCATTTGTGGTGGTAGGTTTGCTGCTGTTTGTAGGAGCAGCAGCATTGGGAATACGATGAGATTCATCAGAGGCACCGAGGTTATTCATATTTGTTTTGGATGGATGAGGACCTGTAGAACTTAGAATGGATTTAATGGATTCAGACGAGTTGTAAAGTCGTCGTTACTTGTAGAACAGTTTAGAATAAAAAACAAAAAGAAAGAAAAGAACTACTACTACTACTACTACTACTACTACTACTACTACTACTACTACTACTACTACTACTACTACTACTACTACTACTAATTATAATTATAATAATAACAGCAGCAATACTAGGAATAATTTAATAATATAATTAGAAGAAGAAGAAGAAGACACCCGATACACATTGGTCGAAGGCTATTGGAAGCATGCTTTAGTAGTCGCCTCAACAGGCCATAAAGCATGCTCTCATGCTTCAGAGCACTGCTTCCTATACGCTTAAAGCCCTAGGAGCATTGACCAATGAACTCATGAAAATAGAAAATGTAAGTTTCGTCTCCTCGAGGGGACGAATTAGGTCAAACTGTATTTGTTTCTGGGGCAACTGTCTTTTACGAACCGTTTGAGAATGTTTTTGAACCGTTTGTTGACGCCTGATAGTGTCCTCACTTGGTTTCATACAATTTAAGAATCCAACCAAGGCAAATGGGTTTTTGAGACGGATAGAGCGGAATGTTGTAGAGCAACATTCTGTATATATTTACAGCGAAATTGCGCTTTTTCCGTCACTATAGAGCTTGAAGCGTATAGGAAGCAGTGCTCTGAAGCATAAAAAGCATGCTTCTGGCAGCCTTCGACCAATGTGTACCGGGTGAAGAAGAAGAAGAAGAAACGGAATAATAATAATAATAATAATAATAATAATAATAATAATAATAATAATAATAATAATAATAATAATAATAATAATAATAAGAAGAAGAAGAAGAAGAAGAAGAAGAAGAAGAAGAAGAAGAAGAAGAAGAAGAAGAAGAAGAAGAAGAAGAAGAAGAATTTTTTAAAAATAATAACAATAAGTGCTGAACCATAGCGAGTGCAGAGTTTTCTCGCGTGCAGTCTCTCTCTCTCTCTCACACACTCACAAACACCCCTCTCCCCACCCCCCACACACACTATATTTCAGACAATCAAGAAGAAGGATTAAAAGAAAGAAGAACTTGTAGAAACAGGAGGAAGAGGAGGATTATGAAGATAATAGTCCCGGATTTTAAAGATACTCATGTCCTAGGTAGTTAGTGCCAGGTACATAAATACAACGAATGAGTCGTTAGACGATGTGTCTAAAAATGCAAACTGGAGCATCGGACGGCTTTAGTTAGATTCTGTATCGACCAGTGCCTAGAACAGCTCTTGAACTGGAGATCCCTCCAGTAGTTTGGGAGACATTAGTATTAAAAAACAAAAACAAAAACAAAAAACAACAAATTATGATGTCACCCTGATGACGTCTCCCGACAAACATTAAGTTTTGGCTAAGGCTCAACGCATCTCTGCGGTCTAATTTCATACACATTTTTAAAGGAAACGTAAAAATAAATAATAAAACATGAATGGGTGACCTCATCATTCGATCTGCATAAGTTTGGTTTTACATTGGAGGCATACGAAACGTCTAAGTATATCCCAAACTTGAACCAAATCCCTTAAGTAGTTTGGAAGAAAATAGGATTAGAAAAAAAAAACATCCAAAAAAAAGCCAACAAAACAAAGTATGACGTCACGATGATGATCTTTTACGATGATGCCACTCAATATAGCATAGCTTTGTTTAAGGTTCAAGGCATCTGCACAACCTATTTATATAAGAAGTTTAAATTAAAAGAAATATTTTACCTTTTTCTTTAAAAAATGACGTTACGATAATTACATTACTCTATTTGCACAAGTTTGGTTTTACCTTGGAGATACAGGTAAAGTCTAAGTATATAACAAACTCGAACCAACTCCCTCCAGAAGTTTGAGAGAAAATAGGATTATAAAGAAACAAAAATTATGACATCAACATGGCGATGTCACTTGATATGCATATTTTTAAAATCGTCTGGTAGAGTTCATATTTTCTAACTAAATACCGAATTTTAAAGAATTTCGTTCATTAGTTTCAGGGAGAAGTGCGGAAATATCACCTCGGTCGGACACCGGACGCCGGACGCCAGACGCCGGACGCCGGATCACCATGATGACGTCCCTCGATCTCTATAAGTTCTGACCAAGGCTCAACGCATCTGTATACTCTCATTACATACAAAATTGAAAGGAAATGTGTTAAAAAGAAATAATTAAAAGGTGGTGCCATCATGATTACTTCATTCGACTTGCATAAGTTTGGTTTGACGTTAGAGGAATAGGGAATGTCTAAGTATATACCAAACTTGAACCAAATTCGGGAGAAAAAAGGATAATAAAAAAAAGTGACGTCACCATTATGACGTCACACGATGACTTCACTCAATAGACCATAGTTTCGTTTAAGGTTTAAGGAATCTGTACACTCTAATTAGGATATGCTACACATAACGTTTTTTTTTTAAATTACAATATTTTAACATTTTCTTTTTTAAAATGACGTTACGATGATTTGATTTGCATTTATAGGTTGGTTTTACCTCAGAGGCACAAGTAAAACCTAAGTAGATATCAAACCTGGATTAAATCCCTCCAGTTGTATAGGAGAAAATAGGATCAGAAAAAAAAACCACAACAACAACGAATTATGAAGTCACCATGATAATATCACTCATGTGTATACCTTTTTTTTTTCAACATCTGTGGAGTTCACAATTTCCTAAATAAATACCGAGTTTCAAAGAAATTCCTCCATTAATTTCAGAAAAGTGCGCAAATATCTCCTCCAGACGCCGTACACGGGACGGACGGACAAAGCCAAAATCAATAGCTAATAATACATTTTTAAAAGGACCATCATCCACCAGCCAGTCTAATGCCTTCATTATTAATTAATTAATTAATTAATTAATTAATTTCATCATCATCATCATCATCTTCTTCTTCTTCTTCTTCTTCTTCTTCTTCTTCTTCTTCTTCTTCTTCTTCTTCTTCTTCTTCTTCTTAATATGTCTGTCCTATACTGTTATTGCTTGGAAAACGTTCTCAATCCGGGACGGTTTTATTATTATCATTTTTAAAATTTATTGTTATTATTTTTTAAAATTTTATTATTATTATTATTATTATTATTATTATTATTATTATTATTATTATTATTATTATTATTATTATTATTATTATTATTATTAATTTTATTATTATTATTATTATTATTATTATTATTATTATTATTATTATTATTATTATTGCTTCTTCTTTGCACCTCCTTCCTAAATATCATTTCATTCTTTCTTGGAGTTATGTCGGGAAGTATTATTTTGTTCTCTTTTTTGTTTTGTCCGCCTGAAGAAGAGCTTAGCTCGAAATTTTGCCTTGTGTAGTTTTGTTTTGGTTTTGTCTAAATTAGATTAGTGCAGTCCTCCACAACAGCGCCATCGGAAACTGGTTCAGAACCACAATCGGTGTGCGTCAGGGATGCCTACTCTCTCCAACACTCTTCAACATCTTCCTAGAGCGCATCATGTCAGATGCCCTTGGAGGTTACATTACATTACATGGTTATTGCTTTAGGTCCAGCGGACTCTTCCGAGCCAAATCAGGACCACCCCTTGCAGGTCACGAAGGCACAGTCAGTATAGGGGAAGAGCAATCTCCAACCTTTGTTTTGCGGATGTCATTGATGGATTGGTTGGAGAAGAACAAGAACTTGAACAGCGGGTACAGAGGCTTGACACTACCTCCAGAGCCGATGGAATGGAAATAAGTGCAGAGAAGACCAAAATGATGACCAACAACACCAATGACATCAACATGACATCAAAGTCCAAGGCCAATCCCACAACACAGTGCATAGCTTCAAATATTTAGGAGCCATTGTATCAGGAAATAGGTCCCGACAGGAAGTCCTCTCCAGGATCGCACAAACAGCTGCTGCCCTGGTAAGGTTGAAGCCAATTTAAAAAGACAGGACCATCAGCCTACATTCCAAAGTAAGACTGCTGCGCTCCCTTGTCATCTCCATCTTCCTATGCCCTTGCGAAACATGGACTCTCACAGCAGATCTACAGCGAAGAATACAAAGCATGGAGATGAGGTGGTACAGAAGACTTCTGAGCATTTCCTATACCCAGCACATCACCAACGACGAAGTCCGACAGATCATCACACAAGCCATTGGACAACACGATGACCTGCTCACAGTGGTGAAAAAACGGAAACTCCGATGGTATGGTCACGTCACCGGATCATCAGGTCTTGCAAAGACCATCCTGCAAGGAGGTAGAAGAAGAGGGAGACCGAAAAAGATGTGGAGGACAACGTTCGAGAATGGACTGGTTTGACACTGAACGAATCCATCAGGGTTGCTGAGGACAGGGAAAGATGGGGTACGTTGGCTAAACGATCATCTGTGGTGCCCCTACGACCTCCGAGTTACGGGATAGGATAGGATAGGATAGATTTCTGTTTAATTTATATACACATTATTTGTTTCTTATTATTATTTGAAAAGAAATCCATAAGCTCTAAACAAAAACACTACTTACCCTCCTGTGGTTGAACGTTTCACAAATATATGCGGCTTCAACTGTCGGGACGACTGCATAAAAAAAGCTCGAAAGGACAATAATAAAGGACCAGAGTATCAAGAATGTTTGTGTATTTCCTGTAACAAGATTTTTGTTAGGAAATTGCACTGTTATTTTTTAAAATTTATTTAATCGTTCCTATATAGTCTAGCGCTTTTCCTGCCCAAGGCGCTGGCCAATACAGGATCTAACTCAAGCGGCCCGAGACGCTCGCTTGCATCCTTTGGGCAACAAATCTGACGGCCAGACGGCTGAGCAAACGGGGATGAGAAGGAGACCTAGTGCCGGAGCGTCTAGATCTTTCAAGTTCATTCGATAGAATGCGTGCATGCACAGACTAGACCTCGGTTTATACTCTCATCCTAAGGAGTAGGGACGCAGTCTCTCCTCTCCTCTCCTCTCCTATCCTATCCTATCCTGAACTCGAAAGTCGTTTGGGCACCACAGACGATCGTTTAACCTGCGTATTCCATCTTTCTCTGTCCTCAGTAGCTCTCATGGCTTCGCTCAGTGTCAAGCCAATCCATTCTTGAGCGTTGTCCTCCCACCTCTTTTTCGGTCACCCTCTTTTTCTGCTTACTTGCACCGTGCCTTGCAGGATGGTCTTTGCAAGGCCTGATGCTCTGGTGACGTGGCCATACCATCGGAGTTTTCGTTTTTTCACCACTGTGTTGTCCAATGGCTTGTGTGATGGTCTGTCGGACTTCGTCGTTGGTGATGTGCTGGGTATGGGAAATGCCCAGAAGTTTTCTGTAGCACCTCATCTCTATGCTTTGTATTCTTCGCTGTAGGTCTGCTGTGAGTGTCCACATTTCGCAAGCGATCCTGGAGAAATCTTTCTGTCCGGACCCATGGTCTGATACAATGGCTCCTAAATATTTGAAGCTATGCACCGTGTTAAGGGATTGGCCTTGGACTTTGATGTCCGTGCTGAGGCCATGGTGTTCTCAGTCATCATTTAAGTCTTCTCTGCACCTATTTCCATTCCAAAAACTCTGGCGGTGATGTCAAGCCTCTGTATTAGCAGTCTCTCAAGATAATGTAAACAATGAAATTATTTATTTATCTATATTTATTCATTTTAAACTCCAAGACGTTCGTCAACATTTTTGGTCTTATTTTGTTATCAAATTTAAAAAAATTAAATACTGGGCAATAGCTCTAGTTGAGATGAATAAAGTTGTATTGTATTGTACTGTATTGTATTGTTCTGTATTGTATTGTATTGTGTTGTGTTGTATTATATTGTATTGTATTGTATTGTATTGTGTTGTATTGTATTGTATTGCACCGCATCGTACCGTATCGTTATGCATTGCATTGCATTGAATTGTTTCTATTGTATTGTATTGTATTGTATTGTATTGTATTGTAATCCTTCTTCAAACTGACCTCTAAGCTTTGAATTGTAGGCATCTCTTCCTTGTTTTGTAAACAAACAACTGCGCCTGCTATAAACACTGTCGCTGCAGAGCTTATTTCATTTTATTTAATTTATTGTTTGTAAAGAATCAACTTAGATGCTGCTAATAGGCGTATAAACAAACGAATGTACTGATGTGTATAAAAACCGTACTTTGGAAACAAGTTCTGTTTTGGCTAAATCTCTCTTTTTTTTCCTTCCTGATGGTGATCAACAATCAATGTGAAGTTGAGAACAATCCAATACGCTGACATGTGTGATACTGGGACCCTTTAATTATGCATCGTGCAGTCGTGTTTATAATTACTTGACCTAAGGATACTGGTAGAGCAGACGTACCTCTCAATAAAGACATATGGGATGGGTGTTGCGTGACGTTGCATTTATTAATTGTTCATTTGCTCAGCTTGGAAGTGTCGGATTGGAGCACTCGCTACTGTGTCGCAAGTTAAGCACCGTCCAGTGCGGTTAGCACTTGGATGGGTGACCGCAAAACGTGAAGCGACAAATAACAACCGCCCCAGTTGACTCAACTGTGACTGAGTACCTACTCTCTTAAGGGTGGGGAAGGTAGAGCAGCGAGGGAGAGAGATGGGCATCACCCTCATTACGCTGGCCCAAGATAAATGTGATCTCCAACATCACGCTCCCCTACGGCCACAAGGCTATGGGACTACCTTTACCTTTACCTTTTTTTTTTTTACCTCAGCTTGGGAGGGAAAGAAGTGAGAGAGAGATGGGGGAGGATTAGAGAAAGGTCAACAAAAATGGAGAGAGAGAGAGAGAGAGAGAGAGAGAGAGAGAGAGAGAGAGAGAGAGAGAGAGAGAGAGAGAGAGAGAAACAGGGGGATGGGTGAGTATAAGAGAGAAAGAGTGGAAGAAGAAAGTGATGAAGTAATGGTGTTTAATGAGGGAGTTGGGGATTGATTGATTGATTGATTGTTGCTTTAGGTCCAGCGGACTCTTCCGAGCCAAATCAGGACCGGACAACCCCCGATCCGCATAAAAGATCTGCCGAAACAACCCTAGTGGGAAAATGGAATGCCCTCCACCGGCCAGTCACTTTACAATAAAGACATCCCACGCAGGGGACGGCTGAGGCTTTACCCCAACTACTCGAACCCCCGGTTACAAAAACAAAATAGAATACAAACATCATTATAAATTATCAACAAAACATATACATTTAAATGCCTATATTGCTAAATAATAACATCATAGGAAGTCCTAGTGACCACCCGGCAGAAAGCGTCCAACACTCCCAAGCTGATCCAACAGACCTCATACACAAACAAGGAGTCTTGTCCAGGAAGAGTTTTCAAGAAAAAAAGTAGGTCATTGATCTAGCGAAGAAGAAGAAAGTATAGCAGAGTGATATGACAGAGCAGGAATGGGAAAGAGTAAATGAGGAAGACAGCGACAGTGGGAATTTAAAGCACTAAATTTCCAGAAAGTGGGGATACTATTTATACTGAAACCCCCGGCACCCCAACGGGGGTACTGTTGCCGCAGTGAATTGGTCATGCCTACAAAGTCAAGACAGGTTTTCAACTGGGGCTTTCACTTTTCCATTTATAGGTTAGAACAATCTACAGTGGCAAGATTGCTCATGACCCCAAGGGGTGAGGGAGTTGGGGAAGGATTGAACGGAGGACTATAATCATCATAACAAGTGGTGTGTGTGTGTGTGTGTATGTGTGTGTGTTTGTATGTTTGTATGTAGGCGTGTATTCATGGAGAAATGGGGTGCTAAACCTGCCTTTTTATGTGCAAAATTGGGTTTTTAGTTAGCGCCCCACTTTTTTTCCAGCGCCACATTTTTTCTAAGTAAATAGGAGTGCTCTTTTAATACTTGGGAATGCTCTTGTAGTGCATAGGACTGTTTTAAGTACATGGAAGTGATCTATCTGGGACGAGCTGTTTTCTGGACAAATTTTTGAAGTTAAAGTGTTAGGGTAAGGGTTATGGTTAAGGTTGGGGTAATAGGTAACCTTTTTGACAGAAACTGAAAGGACCATTTTTAAAATCTAATTCTTACATTTTTAGATGAATTTTTATGCTCTTTTCGTAAAAACAACGTTTTACTATTACTACAGTTCGTCCAAAACCCCCAGTTTACCACGAATACACGCTTTTGTGTGTGTCTCTGTGCGTGTGCGTGAGTAATTGTGTGTGTGTGTGTGTGTATGTGTGTGTGTGTAACGTTACCAACCCAAATGTACCTTTCTATGCAATAGGTCTATTCAGTGTGATTCTATGTAATTTACTCTTAGAACAATAGATTTTAGTCGTCTAGTTTTTTAAAGGTTCCTATGCATAACCATGCTTAGTCTGTGCAAAGTTAATCATCAGAAAACCCAGTACTGACCCAGTCTCTCATTGCATGGCAGTCTGGTTCATAATATCACAAACATGTATACTCCTTGGAAACTCAGGTCTTGGTTTCTTGGGACCTGTTGCGTACGTGTAAAAATAATATCCAGGAATTTGCAGTTGATCTACACTGTACTGAAATAATCACAGACTTAGCACGACTCGTGTGTCCCGTTATTGTGTTTAGAACATTGTAACTAGGTTAGAAGTGACTTCATTACTGGTCCTGCCACAGGCCAGTGACAGTCTGCATTAAATACTGTACCGGTAACTTTTTTAAAACTTCTGGTGTGGGGGGTGGGGGGTGGGGTGTGTGTGCGGGTGTGTGTGTGTGTGGGTGTGTGTGTGTGTGTGCACACTTACACAGTGTTATCTGGACAAATCAGTGAACATCTACATAACTTGTATTGACATACCTACTTGTTTTGACGTCAGAACATTGATCCATTAGGGATAGGGCTGGGTTAGGGTTAGAGTTAGGGCTCGAACACTTCAAAGTACTTTAAAATGGGGACGAAATATGACCCATTGTCAGCACAACGTATGTGGCGTTTCGGGAAAGTCATGATAGTACTGTATAACCTCGGCTATGTGTGTGTGTGGGGGCATGTAGAAACGACGTTCTGATGACACACACATGAAACTCCACATGGTTTCTTCTGACTTTTTTGGAAGGCCGTACTATTTTGACGTCAAAATAGTTCCCCGTTGAGTTAGAGCTGTTTTAGTATTAAGGTTAGGTTTAGGGTTAGGGGTTAGGGGTTAGGGATAGATTCAAAAATTTGAAAATGTCAAAATAATGTCAAAGAAATGGAAAATGTTTCAAAATAGTCCTTTTTTTCCACAACAGTCATCAGAACGTCGTTTCTACAAAAATGTGTGTGTGTGTGTGTGTGTGTGTGTGTGCGAGAAAGAGAGAGAGTGAGAATGGAGTATACGTGTATTATGTATGAGCATGTATTGTGTTGATGTGTGTGAATGTGCGTGTGTTGTGTGTGTGTGAGTGCATGTGTGAAGTGCGTGCGCGTGTGTTTGTGTGTGAATAGGTGTGTGTGTGTGTGTGTGAATGTGTGTAGATGAAGTGCCAGCGCGAGTGCGTGTGTAGTGTGTGCGCGCAAGTGTAAGAGCGTGTGCCTGTGAATAACTGAATTCATTGTCTTATTCATCTTTGTAAATAAATTAGGTGTAGACGAGTTTATAAATGGTAGAAAATACGAGTTTACATCAAAGAAAACATACGAGGATTTAATTATAATTCTTGCAACGAGTGTAACCAATTCACTATCATATTTTTCCCCACGAGCTTCACCTTTTACAAGGTCGTGACCTCGCTTAAAGTGTGCTCAGCTGATATGAGACATAAAAACAATTGTCAGGCGACGAAAGAAAAACATTAAGAAACAAGAATGCAAGTCTTTTCAAATGAATTTCCAGATACGCACATAGCCGAAAAATAATCATTTTCAAAAGTGTTAAGTTTCTTGGCGGAATTGTGACTCGGCTATACTCTAAAGAAACAAAAGGTAAACATCGAATGACAAGCCACTATCTATCTGTATTATCTGCCAGCGAAAAAAATAAAAATCGTCTAAGCCCATAATTAGATACAGCGCACAACGTGTTCAGCAAATGGTGAAGCACATTGACCTTATCATTGAGATAATCGCATAATATGACATCATTAATAGTAGTTCAAGTATCGGCAAAGTAAAAAAATGATGAATTTTGGTTCAGTTATTCTTGAGATAAGATTAAAAAAAGTGTGTTTTCAACAACAAAAGTGACATTCGGACCGACGGAACGACCAACTGATCGACAACCGGATTGCTACTGAAGATGACCTACGATCTGAAGTACCTGCATACTAAAACTCAACAAAATCGCTTCAGATGTCTTTGAGACATTGAACAAAAACGTCTTTAGGTACAAAATGACTTTAGTGACTTTAACATTTACGGTAGAGCAAATATGATGGCATGGGAGATAGTCCACTAACCTGGGCATTGCCCCTATGAAGTTGGTTCATTCAGTGGTTCTGGAAATCAGGCGACCAACGGACCGACCGACATTTGGGTCGTTCTGATTCCCGACTATTTCAAAGTATTTAAGTCTGAAAATACACAGAAATTACGGAGTAAGAGCAGACTGGGAAACACAATAAATCAAAAATATTCTATCCTATCCTATCCTGTCCCGTAACCCGAAGGTCGTAGGGGCACCACAGATGATCGTTTAACCAGCATACTCCATCTTTCTCTGTCCTCAGCAGCCCTGATGGCTTCGCTCAGTGTCAAACCAGTCCATTCCAAATCAAAAATATACACACACAAAAAAGTCAGACGTAAGAAGAAGAAATAAAAAAAAGAAAGAAAAAAAGGAGAAGAAGAAGAAAGAAAGAAAGAAAGAAAGAAAGAAAGAAAGAAAGAAGAAGAAGAAGAAGAAGAAGAAGAAGAAGAAGAAGAAGAAGAAGAAGAAGAAGACCTGACACTTTACTGTACATTTGAAATATGCCGAGGACCAGCTGAAGCGCACAGAAATGGACATAACATATAGAACACATAAACACACCATTAAAAAAGATATAAAATTCTTGTATTTTGAAATCTTAATTTTATTGGATACTGTTTGGCCGCGTCACCATGATTCGTTAATAAATAAACAAACATCATTTTTAATTAACAGCTGGTGTAAACTATAATTGTTTTGAATATTTATGGACCTGCTGGTGAATTAATAAGCTTGTAAACCGAACTATTAAATTCTTCTTCTTCTTCTTTTTCCTTCTTCTTCTTCTTTCCGTTGACTACGGCTTTCATCGCAGTGAAGATTTTGTAGACTTAAAGGTTTCACGTTCGTACTTGGTACAATGACACGAAGTATAGCTGCCAAAATATACTGCCATAAAAATATCAGCCGGATGGTCGGCAGTCAGAGGGGTAACTGACTAAAGGGTAAGTAGAGGATCAGAGGAAAGAGATGTGTGGAGGTAAGGGTAGGAAGCTTGGGGGCTGGAATGAGAATTTCACATCTGGGATTTGAACCTTTCCAGTCTGACTGAGGGCCAGGCCCACCTCAGATGCAAGAGCGTTTTACTCAGCAATACGTGCGAGGCAAGGGGTACAGTTGGCAGTAGGGAGGTCTGTAGGATGTTAGGCAGTATCGTGCATCTTGTTTGCATATTGCACACACGTATGCGACTAAGTTAATGATAATAATAATAATAATAATAATAATAATAATAATAATAATAATAATAATAATAATAATAATAATAATAATAATAATAATAATAATAATAATAAAAGGATTAATATTGCGCACATATCAATTAAATATTCAAATGTTTTCCAAGTGGAGTGATTACAAAAGACCAGATTTTTTCCGTTTTAACCTTTTATTAAACATTTGAGTGCTTTTAAACTTATCTAAACTGGAGCATGCCTTTGTGTAATCTCTACGTTACCCAAATCAGTGTTACCTGCTTGAGTGACAAAAACGTTAAGTGAAATAAGAACAAACCAAAGCTTTGCTTCTGTAGTTCAATCACAAAGGTAATATTACAATATTTTAGCTTTTAGGTCAGTGCGCATGCGTGACAGGAAGTGGTTATGCGCCCTTCTCAGTTCCGCCAACCGCGGCCTCGCTCCCGCATAGCCTGCAGATTAGACAAAAACATTTGTCGTAAAACATTCAGAATACGGAGATTAAAACAATAATTACTTTAAAATATACGCAGTCCATTCAGGTAGATGAACAGACAGACAATCAATCAATCTTTAATTTAATGTCTGTTCACACATTTTAGGTGATATTAGACACTGAAAATGTAACTTTTAAAACACTTTAACTATTTCAAAACATAATTTCAAAACAAACAGTCTATAAGAGTCTACCAAAAGGGGATTTAGCAATAACTTTCACAACGTCTGTAACATTTGGATGACACATTTAGGTAATATTAGACATTGAAAATGTAACTTTTAAATCACTTTAACTATACTACTCAAAATAATTGAAGGGCCACTCTCATATTTCATTTAGTTTAATTATTTTTTGCTGCTATCAATAATATCGCTTATATTGCTTATTTCAAAACTTTTCCTGTACAGTAACATTCAAGACAATCTTATTCTGACAAGTAATCACATGTGTGAGTTTTGAACTTTCTGCACTGAGTTGAAAAACAAACCCAATTTTTACACAAAAAAATGACCATAATTTACTGTTGTCTTGCTAATAAAGCAAAATTTTCAACATTAAAAAGTGATTTGCACGCGAAAGGCTTGCATTTTCTGAGTTCAGTTCAACAATCGGCGCTTTTTTCTGGGTATAAATGGCAGCGCTTTTGCAGCTTTTCTAACCATGCCCCCAAGGCGACGATTGACTGATGCGCATAGAGGCAGAGCTATTGCATGGCTTCAGGAAGGGGTGGGGGTGAGAGAAGTTGGCAGGCGGCTGGGAGTGTCCCACTCCGTTGTCCAAAGGCTGCGGGAGCGCTTTAACAACACTGGAAGCGTCCAAGAACCAAGAAGGTCCGGACGCCCCCGCGTTACCACTGCAAGACAAGACCATTTCATCACCCTGTCAGCTCTCAGGATGAGGTCCGCTACAGCAAACACCATCAGAAGACAGCTTCACGAAGCCAGCAATGTTAACGTCAGCGACCAGACAATTCGCAACCGTCTACACGAGGCAAACCTGCGATCAAGACGAACAGCAGTACGGTCTTTGCTCACCCCAGCTCACAGTGCAGCGCGTTTGGCCTGGGCTCGGCGTCATTTGGTGTGGACTAGGCAACATTGGTCAAGGGTGCTCTTTACAGACGAGTCTCGGTTCTCCTTGTTTTTCAACGACCGTCGGGTGAATGTTTGGAGGCGTCCACGGGAGCGTTTTGCTGATGCGACGGTGCGCGAGCATGACCGCTTTGGTGGTGGATCTGTCATGATGTGGGGTGGCTTCGCATTAAACTTCAGAACACCCCTGCTCCAAATTCATGGCAACTTAAACGGTATTGGCTACAGGGATGACGTCCTACAACCTAGGGTTCTCCCAGCTCTGCGGGCCATTGGGGAAGGTGCCATACTACAGGACGATAATGCCAGACCCCACCGAGCGCGTATCGTCAATGACTTCCTGCAGAAACAGCACGTCATAAGGATGGATTGGCCGGCTCGATCACCCGATTTGAACCCCATAGAACATCTGTGGGATGTCTTGGGTCGACAAACACGGGCAAACCTCCCTCCAGGAGCTAACCTTGAAGTTCTGGCCCAAGTTCTCCAGCAAGAGTGGTTGGCCATCCCAGGAAACATCCTCCATAACCTGATACGGTCCATGAGATAACGATGCCAAGACTGCATTGATGCCAACGGTGGCCACACCCGATACTGACTCTATAGATTTTTGGTTTCTAAAGTTTTGATTTGGTAAATGAGGTGTATGTCCAGTTAAATTGAATTTACTCGAATTTTAAGCGACTGATGTCTCAAATCTTTTTTGTTATTGATGCAGAAATGATTGCAATAAAATATGATGAACTAATAAATTGAATTCGTGTTTCTGATTTAAAGAGAGACCCATATGTCCAAGTGGCCCTTGTATTATTTTGAGTAGTATATTTCAAAACATTATTTCAAAACAAACAGGCTATAAGAGTCTACCAACAGGAGATTTAGCAATAACTTTCACAACGTTTGTAACATTTGGATGATATAGAACCATGTCTACAGAATGTCCATATTCAGTTATGCTATGTCCATTTACTTTGAATATGTCTGTCAAAACTGAGCATTCAAAGAGAATGTGATGTACTGATAGACTTGTATTACATATACATTTAACATCAGCTGAGTATTTAGTGTTCGGGGTCAGCTCGTTACTCCCCCGTATCAATACTCCCCCGGCTCGTTACTCCCCCAGCTCGTTATTTTAAGAATGTAGGAATCGGAAAGTGATTTTTGTAGAGAAAAGGGTTAGGGCAAGGGTTAGGGTTAGCTCTGCAACTAACCCTTACCCGAACCCTTTTCTAAAAAGTTTACCTAGTTCGTCTCCTATTGGCGACGAAATAGGTCGAACTTTGTTCAAAATAACGAGCTGGGGGAGTAACGAGCCGGGGGAGTAGTGATACGGGGGAGTAACTTAGTGTTCCATGCGTTCATTCTTAATTTATATATTAATTTAGAAAGTGGTCTTGAACAATTCAGTATAGATATATTTTTAATGCTATTATCATGATAAACTTCCTTTTCTAGTAAGGAAAACATTTCATGATTACACATATTCAAATTTGTTATAATTATAGAATCTGACGACCTTTGTGCTCCCTATTTAGCTAATCTGTCACATACCTCATTCCAATGAATTCCGCAATGTGATGGTACCCAACAGAAATCAATATTTATTCCTCTAGAAATCACACAATGTATCATATGTTTAATTTCATAGATAAACTCCCTTCTATCTTTACAGTTCCACTGTTTTAATGCATACAGAACCGCTTCTGAATCAACACATACTAAAAATTATACCAAATAACTCTAAAGGTGACGTCATAATGAAATTTAAAGCTATTAAAATAGCATAAAGCTCAGCTGTAAATATAGAAAACCACTTTCCTAAATAATATGACCTTCTGATATTTATTTCAGGAATAATATATGCTGATCCACTATCCGAAGAATCTAAAACTGACCCATCAGTAAAATCTGCATATGGTTTTTGTAATTACTTTCAATATGCTTTTTTAAAATCTCAGTAACTAATAAATTAGGATTATCTTCTTTCTTAGTTTGGCTATAGGCAATAGCAATATGTGCACATAAATGCTCCCATGGTGGAATCAATGGTGTTAATGGAAGAACTGAAACTGATGTGATACCAATGTCACACTTATAAAAAAGGTCTTTTGTATAGTTTCTAATTGGCTGCAAGTACTTCATATTTTTTGTTCTTTTGGAATAATCTTGTTGAGCGTCAATATATATTTCATCATACACCGAATTTGGAACAGATAAACATCTTAACACATATTTGGAAGTAGCCAGTTGACGTTGTTGATTTAATGATAATATTCCAGCTTCTTGGTATATACGTAGAGTATTAGCATGAACTGGAACTCCTAATGCAAGTTTAATAGCCCTACTGTCAATACTTTGTAAATTATTTAATAATAAATTATTTGCTGAAAAATGTACTTCCTGACCATAAATAAGCTTTGATCGAACTAGTGATATGGCTAAATGTAATAGGGATTTAGTGCTTTGATTATTTGCATATTAAAATTTTTCAATAAATTCAAGGTTTTTCTTGCTTTTGTTATTAAATGCTCAATATGTAACTTCCAGTTCAACTTAGGTGTTAGGTAAACTCCGAGAAATTTTACCTGCTGCTTGTAAGCAAGAACTTCACAATTTAATTTCAAAACAGGTAATAATTTATTTAGGATTATTTCCATTATTGAAAAGCATCAAATACATTTTATCAGTAGACAGTTCCAGACCGTTATTTTTCAAAATATAGAAAGATTATTTAGTTCTTCTTGGAAAAGTTTCTGTACATATATTACCACTCTCTGTTTAGTATGCTTTCTGAGAGACGTATTAATCCACATAGCAATGTCATCCGCATACTGAGCTATATTTGCTGATTTAGAAATAAATGTGGGAAGATCATGAATGAGGATTGAAAACAATAAAGGGGCAAGAATAGACCCCTGAGGTTACATTACATTACATTATTATTGCTTTAGGTCCAGCGGACTCTTCCGAGCCAAATCAGGACCGGACAACCCCTGATCCGCATAAAAGATCTGCCGAAACAACCCTAGTGGTAAAACCGAAAGCTCTCCACCAGCCAGTCACTTTACAATAAAGACATCCCACGCAGGGGACGGCTGAGGCTTCACCCCAACTTATCGAACCCCCGTTTACAAAAACAAAATAGAATACAAACATCATTAAAAATTATCAACAAAACACATACATATAAAATGCCTACATTGCTAAATAATAACATCATAGGAAGCCCTAGTGACCACCTGGCAGAAAGCGTCCAATATTCCCAAGCTGATCCAACATACCTCATACACAAATAAGGAGTCTTGTCCCGGAAGAGTTTTCAAGAAAAAAGGTAGGAGGCTGGTCTAGCGAAGAAGACGATAGTATAGCAGATTGATAGAACAGAGCAGGAATGAGAAAGAGCAAATGAGAAAGACAGCGACAGTGGGAATTTAAAGCACTAAATTTCCAGAAAGTGGGGATACTATTTATACTGAAACCCCCGACATTCCAACGGGGGTACCCCCTGAGGTATTCCCATATCGATGTTATAAAAAGATGAATAAGCATTCCCCACTCTTGTGCATATAGATCTGCCACTTAAATAATTGTGTATGTAATGATACATATGACCACTTATTCCAATATGTTTTAATTTATAAAGCAGTCTAGCATACCAAACACTGTCATATGCCTTTTTGATATTAAAGAAAGCAGAAAGAATACTGTTTCTATGAGCAAACAGTTTCTTAACATGACTGGTTAATTTGACAAGATGGTCAGTTGTACACCGACCCTTTCTAAACCCTGCTTGATTTGTAGGGATTATTTTATTTTTTTCACGAAATTGAGTTAATCTGTTTAAAATTATTTTTTCTAATAATTTTCCAACTTGAGACTTCAATGCAATTGGTCTATAATTATTTACTGATGCACGAGACTTACCTTGATTATGTACTGGAATAACTACAGACTTCTTCCAGATAGTAGGTAGAATTCCACTTTGCCAACATCTTTGGCATAATGAATGTAGCAATTTTTTTAACATGTAGCTGGCAAGTGATTCAGTAATTGATAAGATATACCATCTAGACCAATAGCAGTTTTGTTTGATGAAAAAGATTGTAAAGTTTCCAAAAACTCTTCATAATTAATAGGAGCATTTAAATAATGCAAATTATCTGGTATAGGATCTTCATATTCTGCTTTGATTTCTTCTTCTTTTCTAAACATTTGTGAATGTAAATCAAGACTATTGGACAATGAATTTACTGAGAAATATTTTGCAAATGCTTCTGCTTTATCCTCAGATGAGGGGAAAATATTGTCTTGCAATTTAACAGGATAAGACTGTAGATTAAATCCATTTTTCATCTCTTTAACTTTTCTCCAAACCTTATACATATCTTTTAACTCGGTTATTTCTGACATGCAGAATTCTGACCAATAATGTTTCTTAGCACTGGCAATAATTCTGTTCCAATGTATTTTAGCATGTTTCATGATTGTAAAATTGTCAAATGTTTTATTCCTAATCCAATTTTTATATGTGACCTTTTTATTGTTAACAGCTTTTTCACATTCATTGTTCCACCACACATTTCCCGAATAAGATACTGTATTCGCTTCTTTTGTTTGCATCTTGGAATACTTTTTTCTGCTGCCATCAATACAGAATATCTAAATTTTGAGTAAAAATTTTCTACATCCTCATCATGAACGTTATTAATATCATTATTTTCTAGGCATGTTTTAAAGAAGTCCCAATTTGCATATTTATATTTGAATTTAGGTATCTTATCTTCTTTTTGTCTTAGTTCTGTTTCTTGTTCATTCAAAGTTATAATAATTGGAAGATGATCACTCCCTAAACAATCGTCAAGAGGGCACCAAACAGAATTTAAGGCAATATCTGGAGTGGCAAGGGAAAGATCAATAAATGTAGATCTGTGGTAAGGAACGTCAGGAATTCTAGTAAATTGACCGTTATTTAATAAACACAATTTAGAATCTAATAAATTATGAACAAAACGATTACTTGTTGTCATTTGACATCCCGGTTCCCACAAAGGAGAATGAGCATTGAAGTCCCCCAAAATAATCCACTTCTCATCTGACTTACCTATGGTTTTAACCCAGTCGGAGTTGTCTTCCTTTGGGCCATCTGGCATATAAACGGACATTATATTAAAAATGGTGTACTTATTTATTTTAATCATTGCAACACTTCCAAATGTATTTTTTACTGTTTTTGGTATTGGTGATGGAATTGAACAATATTCTAAATCACATCTTATGTACAGGGCTGTTTGAACCTTTTGTGTGTCGTTATTAGTTTGGAATAAGGGAGGAAAGTAATAATTTTTTAGTTTTGGTAATTTGTTATTATTAAAGATTTAGTGACTGTAACGCTAATACAGCATAATTTTCCTGTGATATATGTTGTTGAAAAGACAGTAAATTTGTGTCTAGTGATTGACTATTCCACTGAAATAATTTTACATTTTGTTCATTCATTTTACAGTTTAAATTGTATATATAGTTAGTATTCTGGTAACCCAATGTCCCTAATACCATTTGACGGGGAAAACTAGCCGGGTTGCTGGATGCCACCTGCCTCTAACATCATAGTAGCCGAGGCAATCACTTGTCTGGTAACGCCGGGCAATTCTCTTGGGGCTAGGTTTTCT
This sequence comes from Oncomelania hupensis, assembly GCA_036898135.1. Lineage (NCBI taxonomy): Eukaryota > Metazoa > Mollusca > Gastropoda > Littorinimorpha > Pomatiopsidae > Oncomelania > Oncomelania hupensis. The sequence continues at coordinate 63,726,240 of CM072511.1, read as the reverse complement.
CCACAGCATGCTATGGATAAAACGTCCAATGTTACCAGCCAAAATGCTTGACCCTTTTCTGTTTGGATGAAGGTGGTCCCTCATGGTGTAACCAGGCATGTTGTCATGAGACACAAAGGTGATGTTGGGATCATCCATAAGTGAAGAGAAAGTTAGTGCGTTAAAAACATCTCTCTTCGCACGCAGTTCCTTATCTTTCACTGCCACTATTTTGCTGACAACGATCTGCACTCCAGGATTCCGAGAAGCCATGGTCTTGATCACTTCGACAAAATCTCTGCTTACAGATTTTGGGTCCTTGTTCTTAATGTCGTTTACTCCAACATGCACAACAACTGCTTTCACTTTTTTTTCTCTGCGCTGTTTGTTCATCAACCTGTTCAAAAGATCAAACGGTTGATGCTTGGCATTTCATAGCTTAAAAACCATATGACTGACCCAGTCTAGAAGCTTGAACTCCATTGAGAACTGAATCATGCAGAATAACAACAGTGTCCTCAAACTCTTGTTTACTTCCGCCTTTGTTTCTTCCGCATTCCTGTTTTGTCTGTGTATTGACGTCATTTTTCAGTTTGACGTCATGTTTGTTCTTTCTTTGTTCTTTCTGCTGTTGCATGTATTTTTTGTCCTCTTTATTTGTTGTGATGTTTTTCTTCTGCTGCACAGTGTTTAGTGAGCGATCAGAATTTGCTGGTGCAGGTAGAGATTTGACTGCCGCAGCATAGGAAGTGGAAGACAACCTAGTTGAAGGTCGCGTCGTCTGCTCACTTTCTATATTTCTTCGGTCCGCAATTCCGATTCACTCTTCACGCAGTTGGTTTATCATATCGGACTGCTCTAGAATCATCAAACGCAGCGCGTTGATCTCTTCTCGGAGGCCACGTACGCAACATTTAAGATCACTCACTATCGCTACTTGATTAGTGAAATCCTTCTCTGGATCAGTGTTGACCTCAACATCCGCGGTCGTCTTCACCGAAATCGGTTCTTCACCTCTGGCATCTTCTTCTCCCTCTGTCTCCTCATCCACCTTTTCCACATTTCTCCTTCTTCTTGTTGTTCGTCGTCTCGTCATTGTTACTGTGCTATTTTAGAGTTTACGGGTACACCAGAAACAAACTTTTCACTACTGCCGAGATTTACGCATTATTAGTCGAAAATTCGTTCTTAAAACATGGATGTCGCTCTTGAGTTCAGAATGCTCTTGACCCAGTTTCAAGCGAAACAGCGCTAGCTGCATGTGGTCTGATGACAAAACAAACAAAGTCCATCGACGCTAGCTTTGAAAACATCGACAAATGTTGTGTCCGATATTTGTTATCAATTTATGGTTGAATGATGTACCTGTCTGGATCTCGCAATCTGAGTAAACCTAAACACTGAAGACGTGACTCACGAGTATGTCATTTTAAAAAAGTACTACAGAATACCAAACAATGGGATTTGCTTATTTGTTCACTACACATTGATTTGTATTTGCATTGGTGTTTATCGTCTTTCAACACCTGTTACTCGATATTTCAAAAGCTATCTATCGGAAACTCATCAACAGCTGCAAATGGCCGAAACGAGGTTTCAAAGTAAACGGTCGCACACACAAATTACCAGTGCCTCTTGAACTGGAAAAGTTCAATGTAAGAACATTGATGATAATAATAATAATAATATTAATAATAATAATAATAATAATAATAATAATAATAATAATAATAATAATAATAAAAGGGTTATAAATGTTTTCCTTGTCTTACACCTCTTAAACTTAACAAGAATTCTGACTTGTCCCGGTTACACAACACACAAGATTGTATCTGTCTATGCGTGTAGAACTTTTTCATTAATATTTTGACTCAATTGCTTCATATATAAATCAAGTCTCAAGACTGAATCAAATGCTTTTTTTTAATAATCAATAAAAGCACAGAATAACTTCTTTTTACGTTAAAAAAATCAATTAACATTTTCAGTGGAAGAGCATGGTCAATTGTTGAGTTATTTCACCTAAAACCAGTCTGATTATTTAAGAAAATACTGTTGATCTCTATGAACTTGGTAAGTCTGTAATGTAAAATAATGTAAACAATTTATTAACACAACTTAAAAGTGTAATAGTCTAATACGGTACCTCTGTATTTATCACAACTCATTTTACTACCTTTACCTTTAAATAATGGCTTTATCAAACCAATAATTTATAACCCATTCTCCAGATATTTCTCCAGACTCGAGTACTTTATGAAATAATTAGCAAAAAATAGGTGCTAATTCTGGCATGCTTGCTTTAATGTATTCATTGTAAACTTCATCAATACCAGCTGCTTTACCTACTTTGAAGGATTAAACTGTTTTTTTAGAATTTCATCTACAGTAATTGATGCATTTAAATATAACTTGCTTTGTCGAAATCAACATCACACTGTACATTGTGTTCGTCTTCATCATCTCCCTCAACTTCAGCATTTAAGTTTTTAAAATGATCATATAAAGTATTTATATCTATGCTACATTCTACTGTTAATGGATGAACATTTAACTCCCTTCCAATATTCCTTGGAATTAGTTGTACTTCCTAACCTATCCTATCTTATCCTATCCCGTAACTCGGAGGTCGTAGGGGCACCACAGATGATTTTTAACCAGCGTACTCCATCTGTCTCTGTCTTCAGCAACCCTGATGGTTTCGCTCAGTGTCAAACCAGTCCATTCTCGAATGTTGTCCTCCCACCTCTTTTTCGGTCTCCCTCTTCTTCTACCTCCTTGCACTGTGCCTTGCAGGATGGTCTTTGCAAGACCTGATGATCTGGTGACGTGGCCATACCATAGGAGTTTCCGTTTTTTCACCAATGTGAGCAGGTCATCGTGCTGTCCAATGGCTTGTGTGATGATCTGTCGGACTTCGTCGTTGGTGATGTGCTGGGTATAGAAAATGCCCAGAAGTCTTCTGTAGCACCTCATATCTATGCTTTGTATTCTTCGCTGTAGATCTGCTGTAAGGGTCCATGTTTTGCAAGCGTATAGGAAGATGAAGATGACAAGGGAGCGCAGCAGTCTTACTTTGGAATGTAGACTGATGGTCCTGTCTTTCCAAATGAGTTTCAACTTTGCCAGGGTAGCAGTTGTTTGTGTGATCCTAGAGAGGACTTCCTGTCGGGACCCATTATCTGATACAATGGCTCCTAAATATTTGAAGCTATGCACTGTGTTGAGGGATTGGCCTTGGACTTTGATGTAAGTGTTGGTGTTGTTGGTCATCATTTCGGTCTTCTCTGCACTTATTTCCATTCCATAGGCTCTGGAGGTGGTGTCAAGCCTCTGTACCAGCTGTTCAAGTTCTTGTTCCTCTCCAGCCAATCCATCAATGTCATCCGCAAAACGAAGGTTGGAGATTGCTCTAACCCTATGATGACTGTGCCTTCGTGATCTGCAAAGGCATCTGACATTATGCGCTCTAGAAAAATGTTGAAGAGTGCTGGAGATAGTGGGCATCCTTGACGCACACCTATTGTTGTTCTGAACCAGTTTTCGATGGTGCTGTTATGGAGGACTGCACTGGTAGCCTTGTCATACAGCCTTTTGATGACTTAAATAATTTTAGGGCTGATGTTATACACTCTCATGGTTGCCCACAGAGCTGCATGCCAGACTCGGTCAAACGCCTTCTTGAAATCTACGAACACATGATATAGATGTTGTTGTTGCTGTAGGTATTTATCGCAGATTATTCTGAGGTTGAAAATCTGTTCAGTGGTACTTCGCCATGCCCTGAATCCTGCTTGTTCTTCAGCTATGATTTGTTCAGCTTGAGGTTTCAACCTGTTGAGTATTATTTTCAGAAGGATCTTGCTGGGATGGCTGATGAGGCTGATGGTGCAGTAATTTTCACACTCCTGAAGGTTATCTTTTTTGGGGAGAGTTATAATGACAAGCGACTGGGTTCATGATGTAGGCAACTTCCCACTCTTCCATATCTTGTTACAGATAGTGGTGAGTGCGTCAATCATCGCTTCTCCTCCTGCTTGAAGCAGTTCCGCGGATATGTTGTCCACTCCCGCTGACTCTCCTTTCTCAGCGATTGCACTGCTGCTCAATGTCTTCTCGGAGAATTTGGAGGATTTTTCCTTCTTCTCTGGAGTTGTACTTAAATGCGGTAATTCTTGTTGCAACTAAATTTTCATTTGCTTTGCAATTTTTCTCAATGTTGTTTTTAATTTTTCATAATATACTTTACTTATTTTCGTAAAATTATGTCTGTTTCTTGAATTATCTTTCAGTCTTAATTTTCGTTTAAATTTAACATATTCATTTCTCTGTGCGGTTAGCACTTGGATGGGTGACCGCAAAACGTGAAGCGACAAATAACAACGCCCCCAGTTGACTCAACTGTGACTGAGTACCTACTCTCTTAAGGGTGGGGAAGGTAAAGCAGCGAGGGAGAGATATGGGCATCACCCTCATTCCGCTGGCCCAAGATAAGTGTGATCTCCAACATCACGCTCCCCTACGGCCACAAGGCTATGGGACCACCTTAACCTTTACCTTTTTACCATTTCTCTTTCGTCGTCAATCCCAGTAAACCACTTTTGTTTTTTTCATCCTACGCTGCCCAAAAGAATGATTAGGTTTGATACTTCCCAAATGCTTCTTTAGCTGACTTGAACAAAATATCTGTTACCTGTTCGTTTGCATCGCCAACAGAGCATGTATATCAACAAAGCCATTTAACGCGTCTATGTCATTACGCAATATTATTTCTTTAAAGAACTCTGACTTATCACTGGACCACCGCTTAACTCTTTCAGACTGACTGTCACTATTTATTTTATTCTGACAAACTGGAATTACTTCTTCAAGCTGACGTTGAACATTAATTTTAAAAGTCAATGTTACCGGATTGTGGACATCAGAAAATAAAGCATCAAATAATTCAACATGCAGATCAAAAACAAAGCTTAAAAATTCATAAGATCCAATAAAATAATCTATAGCAGAACTTGAGCTACTTGTAAGTGCACCAATGCCTCCGTCACGTCCCATTCTCCCATTAAAAATAAGATAATCGTTTAACCAGTGTACTCCATCTTTCTCTGTCCTCAGCAACCCTCTTGGCTTCGCTCAGTGTCAAGCCAGTCCATTCTCGAATGTTGTCCTACCACCTCTCCTTCTGTCTCCAACTTCTTCTGCCTTTTTGCACCGTGTTTTGCAGGATGGTCTTTGCAAGGCCTGATGATCTGGTGACATGGCCATACCATCGGAGTATCCGTTTCTTCAACACTGTGAGCATGTCATCGTGTTTTCTAATGGCTTGTGCGATGGTCTGTCGGACTTCGTCGTTGGTGATGTGCTGGGTATAGGAAAAGCTCAGAAGTCTTCTGAAGCACATCTCCATACTTGTATTCTTCGTTGTAGGTCTGCTGTGAAGGTCCATGTTTCGCAAGCGTATAGGAAGATAGAGATGAAAAGGGAGCAGCCTTACCTTGGAGTGTAGACTGATAATCCTGTCTTTTCAAATAGACTCTGTACCACCTGTTAAAGTTCTTGTTCCTCTCCAGCCAACACATCCCACCCAATGTCATCCGCAAAACGGAAGTTGGAGATTGCTCTACCCCCTATGGTGACTGTGCCTTCGTGATCCGCAAGGGCATCTGACATGATGCGCTCTAGAGAGATGCTGAAGAGTGTTGGAGAAAGTAGGCATCTTTGACGCACATCGATTGTTGTTCTGAACCAGTTCCCGATGGCGTTGTTGTGAAGGATTGCACTGGTAGCCTTGTCATACAGGCTTTTGATGACTTCAATAATGTTAGTGCTGATGTTATACACTCTCATAGTTACCCACAGAGCTGCATGCTAGATTCGGTCAAACGCTTTCGTGAAGTCTACAAACACATGATATAGATGTTGTTGGTGCGGTAGGTATTTCTGGCGGATTATTCTGAGGTTGAAAATCTGTTCAGTGGTACTTCGCTCTGCCCTGAATCCTTCAGCTATGATTTGCTCAGCTTGGGGTTTCAACCTGTTGAGTATATTATTTTTAGGAGGACCTTCCTGGGATGGCTGATGAGGCTGATGGTGCGGTATTTTACACACTCATGAAGGTTACCATTTTTTGGGAAGTGATGACAAGCGACTGGGTCCATGGTGTAAGCTACTCGCCACTCTTCCAGATCTTGTTACCGATAATGGTAAGGGCGGCAATCATCGCTTCTCCTCCTGCTTGAAGCAATTCTGCGGGTATGTTGTCCACTCTCGCTAACTTCCTTTCTTCAGCGATTGCACTGCTGCCTCAACTTCGTCCAGTAGTCTGGGTGAAAATAGGATTAGGAAAAAAACAAGCGCAACAAATTATGACGTCACCATGATGACGTCACCCGATACGCAAAGTTTTTTTTGGCTTCTGGTAGGGATTACTATTTCCTAACTAAAATTTAATACCAAGATTCAAAGAAACGCGTCCATTAGTTTCAGAGAAAAGTGTCCCCTCCGGAACGACGGACGCCGGACGGACGGACAAAGCCAAAAACAATATTCCATGATCCAGAGTTTACAGCTCGGGAACTAATAATAAACTAGATGCACTCTATATTGTAGTTCTTCGGGGGCAATGTTTTAAAAGGAACCCGTTTAGAATTAGAATTATTCCGGAACATTTGACATTTTACAGAGATATCCCATGGGATCTTGTCATTCTAAACCTAGCCCCCACGTTTTCAGTAACCTACTGATGCAGCACACGACTCTGTAAACGGTAGCAAGTGTGGATACAACACTATAACAACAGTCTTTAGAGAGCTGAGAATGAAAGAGTATGTTGTAAATAGACCAACATCACAAACGTGTACGTGACTTTAGTTATCAATTTAATCCATTTGAGAAAGAGTTGAATCAACTTTTGGTTGAGCAAATTTAAAATTGTACTGTAATACATTTTGACGTAGTTTAATTTAAAAAAAAAAAATTTATTTAAGGTAATTTCGATGTAACAGTAAATCGTGATAATGAGCCAGCTATAGTTATTCGTCTTTGACACGCCGATTCTCACCAATCAAATGAGCTGTCATAAAAAGTCTACGTGATACGTACCACGCCACTAAAACGATCTGATTGTTGGACAATTGGGGATATGGAATTCGAATAGAAATTTCCTAGAAATCCCCTGCCAAGCTTACATTTCCAAATATGAGACGGGGACGAAGAGCAGATTACCTCCCTTGATAGTACGTGAGCGCTTATTTCCCTGGATACAAGTCTGTGATTGAAAAGTTCGACGGATTATGCTCCCTGAAAGTATTTTTGAGTCGTTGTGTAATAGATATGATAGTTCACTACGGGGCTTGTAAAGTATGTATAGATTATTACAGTGGCTGGACGAAGATTGATCATTTATAGTTCGCTTATATTGAAATACAGAAAAGGTTCAGCAGTACTCAAGGACATTGGACACACATCGAAGTCCAAAGTTTGAAATAATTCGAATTGCACTACATATGTATGTATGACGGTACTCTTTTCACACACACACACACACACACAGACACACACACACACACACACACACACACACACACACACACCCGCACACACACCCACACACGCACCCACACACACGCGCGCACACACACACACACACACATGCAAGCAGAGTGACCAATAAAATTACAGAATCATAATAAGACAAAGAAATGACAGATAAAGAACGCTCAACAGAAATGTTTGCAAATTATGTATGCCTTAAAATACCCAAACAAATTTCTTATGCCGGAAACTGTACAATATCTATGAGCTCTCAGTCGATTTTGCATTTGCCTTAGCACATATGGACAGATAGTCGGAAACACTTGCATGCATGCACACATATCAAAGGAAACTTCAGTAAAACAGAAATATCAATGTCGGATTAAACCAAATCACTGAGAAATTAACTTATAGTTTCTTTCTTTCGGCTCTTATTTTCACACACACACACCCACACACACACTCACACACACACACATATATATATATATATATATATATATATATATATATATATATATAGAGAGAGAGAGAGAGAGAGAGAGAGAGAGAGAGAGAGAGAGAGAGAGAGAGAGACAGAGAGAGACAGAGAGAGAGAGAGACAGAGAGAGAGATCCTGTATCTGTCAGCGCCATGAGCTGCACAAGCGCTATATAAGAACGTTTAAATGAATAAATAAGTAAAGAAAAGATACCGAGGAATGTTGTGTGTGTGTGTGTCTCAGTGTCTTTTTTATTTCCATCATTTATTCTTTACTTATGTACTCTTTCATTCTCTTCCTTGTAAGTCACTCTCTTACCTTCCTTTCTTTCTTTTTTTTCTCCTTCTATCACTCTTTCTTTTTTGCTTGCTTTCTTTCTTTCCATCATTTATTTTTTCTATCTCTTCCTTTGCTTCCTATCCTATCCTGTACCGTAACCCGGAGGTCGTAGGGGCACCACAGATGATCGTTTAACCAGCATACTCCATCTTTCTCTGTCCTCAGCAACCCTCTTGGCTTCGCTCAGTGTCAAGCCAGTCCATTCTCGAATGTTGTCCTACCACCTCTCCTTCTGTCTCCAACTTCTTCTGCCTTTTTGCACCGTGTTTTGCAGGATGGTCTTTGCAAGGCCTGATGATCTGGTGACGTGGCCATACCATCGGAGTTTCCGTTTCTTCACCACTGTGAGCAGGTCATCGTGTTGTCCAATGGCTTGTGTGATGGTCTGTCGGACTTCGTCGTTGGTGATGTGTTGGGTATAGGAAATGCCCAGAAGTCTTCTGTAGCACCTCATCTCCATGCTTGGTATTCTTCGTTGGAGATCTGCTGTGAGGGTCCATGCTTCGCAAGCATATAGGAAGATGGAGATGATAAGGGAGCGCAGCAGTCTTATTTTGGAATGTATTTCCTTTGCTTATTTCCTCCTTTATTTTATATTCTTTTTTTAATTACTTTTTTTTCTTCAACTTTTCCCGATCCCTTTTTTCTTTTAAATGAGTCACCAAGGAATAATTCCAACTTCTATTTATTTCTTTTTTTCCAATTTATTTCTTTGTTCTTTTCGAGAACCATCAACCTCTTTCATTCTGACACCACATTATAATGATACAAGATTTATTGTCCCCGTGGGCACAACGATATTTGACTCATGGGAACTGCTTCTTGTATCGTCACACATTCATTATGAACTTAAATAATACATCATCTTCTTATTTCTTTCATTGTTCCTTTCTCCGTCGATGTCAGTCATTCTGTCTGTCTCTCTTTCTCTATCTCTCTCTGCCATTCTCTGTCTTTCTCTCTGTGTGTGTCTCTCTCTCCCTCTCTCACTCTCTCTCTCTCTCTCTCTCTCTCTCTCGTTTGAATTCACAAACGTGCAATTAAACAAATTATTCTTAACCAAAAAATGTCTGCAGATGACTATAAACTGATCAATATTCACCTCTTGCCGACATACTAAAATTTAATAAAGGGGTTTTCATGCACAAGATCCTTTCTGGTAATGCACCTTCCTACCTTTGCTCTCTTTTTTCCCAAAAAACCAGATCGTCCACAATTCCAAGAATTGATCTTTTCAAAACCAGTCTAGCTTATTCTGGTTCAACTCTGTGGAATAACTTTCCTGACGATCTTCGCACTCCACAATATAAAATTACATCATTTAGAACACGTCTCTTAAAACACATTAAAAATTAAATAAACATTATTTGTTGTTAAAATTAACAAAAATAATTTGATTGATTGATTGATTGATTTCAATGATGATATTGTTTATTTTGTTATTGTTCCATGATGTTAATGTTATAACATTCATTTGTTGTATTTAATAGTTCTTGCTACAAGCCCCAAGGGCAAGATGTAAAAAAGCGCATCCAGCGCTTACTCTTTTACCCTTGCAAAATTAAATTGTTTTCTTATCTTATCTTATCTTTTCTCTTATTGAGCTACTTTCCCCAGTGTGTTGACATTCAAACTCAGCCTGCCAGGCAAATCTAACACCAATCTTAGGCTTTAGCCCAAGCAACAGAGGAGGTTTGAGACGCAAGCTCAGGCTGCCAGGCAAGGCTCACCCAAGCTTAGGCTTTAGCCCAGGCAACAGAGGTTTGAGACTCAAGCTCAGCCAGCCAGGCCAGGCTAACAGCTTGAACTCGAAAGAAAATAATTCTCTCTCTCTCTCTCTCTCTCTCTCTCTCTCTCTCTCTCTCTCTCTCTCTCTCTCTCTCTCTCTCTCTCAATGTTGTGAGATTCAAGCTCAGCCTGCCAGGCAACGCTAACACCAAGCCACAGGCGCTTGTATCAGGACACGCGAGCGCCTATGCCTGTGACGCGTCTCCCTTTGGTTATCTAGATAACCAAAGAGAGACGCGTCACAGGCATAGGCGCCCGCGTGTCCTGATACAAGCGCCTGTGCACCAAGCTTAGGCTTTAGAAATTCTCTCTCTCTCTCTCTCTCTCTCTCTCTCTCTCTTCTCTCTCTCTCTCTCTCTCTCTCTCTCTCTCTCTCTCTCTCTCTTTCTCTCTCTCTCTGTGGCTGCAACAAAACCAACGACCGGCATTTAAAGGAAAATGGCCGACGCAGACCGATGTATCATATACAGAGTGTCTGAGCCTTCTGAGACGTATGTCTTCTATTGTGCTTACTAGTGCAGGGCGTATGCCTTCAGCATGGTCAGCTACGCTGAGTAGTGTTTTGTTGCCTGAGTATAATATACTAATATATGACGGAAAAACCGCGAATTAGGGTACAAAACAGTAGAGAGCTTTAGATCGACCAGCGAAACTTGGTTCGTAGTGATCCCTTTCGTTTCCGGTTATGCAATCGGGAAACCCTTTCGAACTTTTCTTCGTGCCTGCGGTTCTGAAGCGGCAGCGTCTTTAGTTGCAGACGAAATGGTGTTCGTCCTTATCACGGGGGAGGTAAATGCGATCATAACTCTCTAATTTGCGGAGGTTGTTTTCCTCGAAAACGCACGAGTCTTTAGGTTTGGTTCATCACGGACTAAAACAGACACTTTTCCCAACGAAAGTTTAGTTGAAGTTTAGGATAGAGCATTGGTAATTTTGTCTTCTCTTTAAAAAACAACAACAACAACAACAACAACACAAATTAGAAAGCTTTGATAGCCCCAACTTGTGTTCACTGCCTACGCTAGCCTACTAACTAACCCGTCTAGGCCTTCGAACCTAGTAGTTAAGTATAGGGTTCATCTAAACCACAGGCTGTGAAGTTTTGTCTTTCGTTGACCTCAATTACATAATAAACATAGGAGGTCTACGAGTTTACAAAGACGAAAGAAGAGTCTTCAGAGCCTGTGATCTAAACCAAGGGCTGTTCGTACACATTCATAAGAATCCACCAGAAAAGTGATTTTACATCTTTTACCATGCCCACAGGAGACACTTGAAACCTATACATAATGCAAAACGTATGTTGAAAATCTCAATCGGAACCAAAAACTCTCCCGCCATTTTATATCTAAAAGCAAAAATAGCGCAACAACAGCAACCTCTTTTCGGAGCAAAGTACGCCTATTGAATCAACAACAAAAACAACAACAAATGGCGAGAGAATACAGTCTAATCAAGCTTACGTGTATAACAACTGACTCGATATATGCAAAAACTACCAGAAACTTACATGAGAATGACGATTCGTCAAATTGATAAAAATTCCGCATTTTCACTCAGCGAAGTTCATTTCGTAATGCAAATGAGGAGGTCGTGACGAAGCGCAAAAGTTGTGATGTAGACGAGGGGGGGGGGGGGGGGTGGTTTCCTACGAAAAAGAACTACGAACCAAGTTTCTTTGCTTCCTGAAGCTCTCTATTCATGAACATACCGCTAAAGACATGACGCAGGATCCCAGCACCGGGTTGAAGGCATAGCCGGGGCTACACCACTGACGTTTGAGTGGCGTGCGAAAGATTTGCTGCATTATGTCCACGTCATCTAACGGGTAGTCCCCTAGTGACGTCATGTCGCGTCGATGCCTTTCGGTGCGTCTGCTGCTGCCCCTCGCGTCCCGGTCTGCTCGGCATTGCTCTGGTTAAACAGCAAGAAAGAAAAATAATGCATCAAAAGAACAAAATGTGTAAACAGAAGAAATAGACAACAAAATTCACTGAGAGAGCAGAATGTACATAAAACAAATGTTTAACTAAATTGAATAAAATGTGTCCCTTGAAAGAACAAAACGTTTAGCTAGAAATTGTTTTTTTTAAAACTCATTGGAAGAAAAAGGAGAAGCGCGGAGAGAAGTAGAAGAAGAAGAGGAACATGATCAGGAGGAGGAGGAGGAGGAGGAGGAGTAGGAGGTAGAAGAGGAGGAGGAGGAGAAGGAGGAGGAGGAGGAGGAGGAGAAGAAGAAGAAGAAGAAGAAGAAGAAGAAGAAGAAGAAGAAGAAGAAGAAGATGATGATGATGATGATGATGATGATGATGATGATGATGATGATGATGATGATGATGATGATGATATTGGAGACGATAATGATCATGCTGATGAGGATACAGGATGCTGTATGCTGAATTCAATAAACAAATTTTAAAGCAGTTGCAAAGGAGATTTCATTTCTTAAAATAAAATAAAAAACTAGAAGGAATTAATTATAGATACCCGATCACACATTAAAGTAAATATATGATTGTATTGTATGTATTCTGTAAAAGTACGACGCAAGATAAACGATGTCACGAAAGCAGCCACAGCAGAAAGCACCTCGGAGTTATGTGCCTTTGATTTTGTGGGTCCGTGAATCGCACTCCAGAGGAATGGAAAGGTGACTAGACAGTGTGCTATGAAAGAACAGTTGTGCTATGAAAGAGCAGTGTATCATCTTCATTCATTGCCGCTTAGGGAAGATGGACTTCTTCATGTTTCATACTGGCAATGCAATAATTTTTATTATTAAATCCCGAGCTATAAGCTCTTGAACTACATAACTGTTTTTGGCTTTGTCCTTCCGGTATCTAGCGTCCGTCCCAAAGTTACATTTGTGCACTTTTTCCTGAAACTAGTGGACGGATTTCTTGGAAATTTCGTATTTATTTGAAATACGTTCGGGATATTTTTGTGCAGAGGTGACAGGTGAATAAGTTTGAATAGTTATGAATCCTTCCTTCTTGTTTCCCTTTCTATTTGGGTTCCTTTTTATTGAATTCTAGTTTTGTTTATTTTATATTTCTTTGTGTTGTTGTCGTTGTTGTTATTATTGTTATCCGTTTTTATCGGACAATAAAGTTGTATTATATGATTGAATTGTTCTTTTTTGTTGCTGCTGTCGCTGAGCCTTTTGTTTCTCTCCTCCTTATCCCTCTCCCTCCCCCACCCCCTCCTCTTTCTTTCTCCTCCTCCTCATTCTTCTTCTGCTATAGTATTTTAAACAAATCCTTCTTCGTATTTTTCTAAATATTTTTTTAAGCTTATGGTAATTTACACTTAGGCGTGGCACTGGTATCATGAAAAGAGAGCAAGTACAAGGTTGACATAAATAATAAGCGTTCAATATCCAAACACGTAATAGTGGGATAGGTAGACTTTATCGTTCCTTGAACCATAACATTTAAACTGCGCCACCTACTATTTTCGACATTGTATGATGAAATAAAACCTGCCTGCAAAACTAATCAATGATGATTAATCTATGAGAAAGAATGGCTGTACAATTATTACGAGAAGAGTAGTACTGCGTTTACATGAAATGCGGTAGTGGGCGACTTGTACATGTGCAGTACAGCAAGCCAAGATGAAGGACAAGTACTTTGACGCAACCTTTAATATTGTCCTTATTTAGCGCTTTTTATAATCTCCAAGGCTGCTCGAGGTGTGAGCCTAAATCAAAAGCAATCTCCATCTACCCGAGGCGCCAACTTTCGGCTCGATGCACACCCCCAAAACCTGAACGTAAAAGCGGGAATGGGATCTACTGAATGCTTGCATGGGTGTTCATGTAACTGGCGCTTATCCGTTTAGGACATTGAAAGTCCGTGCAATCCAATGCATGCGTGTACATCCGTTTTGTACTCGCATCCAAAGAAAGCCAGTTTTGAAGCCCGTCTATGTACTTTACCAAATCAGAAAAAAAAACATTACAATGACATGTGTCACAGGTCCTTAGAGAGTATTACCAGTATTTCCAGTTCCAACAGAATCCCAAGACCAAACGAACCAATTAGGAATCAGCAACAAATACACTCACGTCAAAATGGAAATGAACCCATCAAATACAATGTAAACCTCATTTAATAAGCGTATAAATAATTATGAACGCAATTTCTTGAAGTACACAACATTGAAATGGAAACTCGTACAGCAGACATCACTATGGGACTTGCATTGAGAGCTCAGAGCGATTCTGCCTGCAAACCTAATTACTGGAAGTAATCAGATCAAACAAACCAACATCAAAATAGAAAATTAATTTGAAAATGCAAATGTGTCAAGCATTCAAACTACTATACCTGACTACGCAACCTGCACATATAGCCGTTTTAAACTAAACGCACACACCGGGTAAAACAAACTAATAATTTATAATTTTAATGGTGGCTTAATGGTAGAGCTTTGGCTTGCGGATCTGAAGGTCCCGGGTTCGAGCACAGGTCGGGGCATTGTGTTGTGTCCTTGGGAAAGACACTTTACTCCCATTTCCTACTCCTTTGGATGAGAGTATAAACCGAGGTCTAGTTTGTGTCGCATACATTCCACCATAACGGACTTTAAAGATCCTGACGCTCATGTCCTAGACGGGTGAGTGCCGGTGACAAGAACACACCCAGGATGCAATTAGGTCCTTCTCCCCCATCCCTGGCTGCCCAGGATTGTGCTCAGTTGTACGGGCGTTAGACCATGCGCCCACCGCCCAAAGGCTGCGGGTGGGCGTCTCGGGCGGCTTGAGTTAGATCCTGTATCGGCCAGCGCCTTGAGCAGCTCTTGAGCTGATAAAGCGCTATATAAGAACGATTAAATAAATAATTATAGGCCTAGCGCTTTTTTAGCAACGAACTGGAAATTCGTCAGTAAATCAGTGAGCGCACTCGCCACTAAAGAGATGGGAATATTCAAACATCATTAAAAATGGTGTGACACCTCAACTTTTGCTACTGTAGCTATTACAGACTGATCGCGCCACCGCCGTAGCTCGGTGCTACAGCGTTCACCTGGCACGCCGATGACCCAGGTTCCAGTCTCGGGGTGGGAAAGATTTTCCATGTCCATCTTAGCAATATGATTGCTCTGGTGGCTCAGTGTTGATTTAGGTTCTTAACCCCTCTTCATTGGAATGGTTATATCTGCCATATCGCCAAAGGTGGGTGTAGACGTTAAACTTTAATGTCCATTCTTTCACACTGACTAGTCCTCTTCTTGTGGGGGTGTCGGATAGCGCAGTGGTTGGAGCACTCGCTACTGTGTTGCAAGTTAAGCTCCGTCCAGTGCGGTTAGCACTTGGACGGGTGACCGAAAAACGTGAATAAGCGACAAATAATAACCCCCCCCCTTCCCACCCGTTGACTAAACTGTGACTAAGTACCTACTCTCTTAAGGGTGGGGAAGGTACAGCAGCGAGGGAGAGAGATGGGCATCACCCTCATTACGCTGGCCCAAGATAAGTGTGATCTCCAACATCACGCTCCCCTACGGCCACAAGGTTATGGGACTACCTTTACCTTTTACCTCTTCTTGGGAAAAAAAAACCAGCAACTTCTAATAGAATAGAAAAATCCCATTCTACACTTTTTCATGACAAACAACTCTTTCATAGGTTGACAGCAAATTTCAAGTTACCCGATCAGCAAGACGTAATCAATTAAGTCATGTTTTGGCAATACTTAATAAATAATTCGCATGTTTTGGCATTGCATAATAAATTATTTCGTGTACTCTCTCTCTCTCTCTCTCTCTCTCTCTCTCTCCTCTCTCTCTCTCTCTCTCCTCTCTCTCTCTCTCTCTGTCACGTGGGGTTTATGGGCTCTGCACAATGGAATTATGGACCCTCACGTTTATTCGGTGGGAACTGCTAGTAAGTCACCCTATGAATTACTTTAATAAATTTATTTGTTTCGCTCGTTCTGTGTTAAGGTTGGGGTACAGAAATAGATAGAAAAATGGTAGAAGATTACTGTCACACTAGCTTTCACACGGCTATGAATCATATGTAGTCCAGCCACTTGATAACAGTTAAAATCACACATTTATTTCTTCTACTCTATACAAGATTCTCTAAGTGCTAATCTAACTTAAAAAGTCTCTTTCAATGCTAATAGTTCGATCGCTGATAGTCTAGTATAGGCAGCTGTTTTTCTTCCTCGGGCACTTGCTATAATATTTCATGTAGATTTGGACTACTGTGGTCCGTTTTACAGTTTCTGAAGAGTTGGACTACTGTGGTCCTGTTATGATCAGTTTAAGTGCACTTGGGATAACACACTTAACTGGCGGGGGGTGCGGTCGAAGTCCTTCTGTGAGGTAGCTTCTGGTCCACCTGTGTCGTTGTGTAGTTGGGTTCCCTTGCCACGCTGTGGGGTCTGATAGGGTGTTTTTCAAGGTAGCTCCTTCCGACTTGTGCGGTAGAGTCTCCTCAACCAACTTGTTTCTGTGGAGTGGGGTTCACAGGATAGCTCGGGATAGCTCGGGATAGCTCGCCTGCCCGTCTGTAATATAAGAGACGAAATTCTGCACAACCCTGAATAATCGGTTTGTGCAGAGCGTCTCACTGAAAGCCAAGTAGCCCTCAGTGATAGCTCCACATCTCTATACATAAGCGACGAACATTCTGCTACTTCCGGGTTCCACTGGAATCTCACTCTAAATTCCTATACATACATAAATATCAATCGTGTCTAACTATACACATACAGAATTACTAATATTATAAACATTCAGTGGTACAGCCACTGGCCTGCAAACATACATATAAGTTAAACAACAGTGGTTCCGTACGGCATACAACATGGCGGCGCAACCGGTCGTGTTTCGCCACGTGTTCGGCGTTTCCACATGGTCACACAAATTCGGATTAACAATTCACATTTATGCATAGCAAATTCCACAAACATAATTTCAACAATAATAGATTAATATATCACGATGAAACAGAAGGGTGTTCATTTACCTGTTTGACAAGTTCAGGCCCGTGATGACTTGAGAGAATTCTAAGATTTCAAAGTCCTGCTTCCTGGTCTATGAGTGTAGAGATTTCTCTAGCGGTGGAGATGTTGACTCTACCTCGTCTCACACACGACTGATTCAAACTGTGTTAGGCTCTGACACATTCAAAACTGCTCTACCCACTGAGCCTGCTCTGATTGGTTAAAACGGTCCGATTCAAAGCTCAAGTGCTGACTCACTGCGCTAGCGTGGGTCGGGCTCGCGGTGTGTGGTCTGCTGTGTAATTTACTGACTCTCTTAATGTTACAAAGACTACACAAGGCTACATAGTCGATAGGCAGAGTTAACACTAGCCAGTTCGTGACAGGCTCCCTCAACTGAAAAAAGGCGATGACTACTGGATTCGACCTTTTTCTACTACAGAGCCTAGTTTAACACTGCACTATCCTAGGGTCCTATTTACAAACTAAGTAAGTTGCTCTACCTGAGCTGCAATGCTGTGCCCGGTAGCTATGGACACTAGTGACAGGGTTTTTATTGGGCGGGGACGAATTCTGGTGCTGTGGCCCTTAGTTGTGTTGGGTGGGCGACAGCTGCTGTGTCCTCCACGAGATGGCGACTGAGGTAGTCGGCTCCGTGGTTCTCTTTGCCGGGGATGTACTCGATCTGGAATGAGTATGCCTGAAGGGTGAGTGCCCATCGCATCAGGCGAGAGTTCAAAGACTTAGAGGCTGCCAGGAACGATAGTGGTTGGTGGTCCACCTGAACTGTGAAGTGGGTCCCGTACAGGTAGAGTTGAAACTTCTGTATGGCCCAGACTAGTCCAAGACATTCTTTCTCCGACGTGGCGTAGTGGGTCTCGGCGGGTCTCAATTTTCTGCTGGCGTAGGCGACAGGGAATAGCGTCTCTGCATTCTTGGGGTCGCGCTGTAGCAGTACTGCTCCGAGGCCTAAGTCGCTTGCGTCGGTGCGAAGAACGAATGGCTGAGTCAAATCGGGTAGGTGGAGTACTGGCGCCGATGTCATTCTGTCCTTGAGTGTTTGGAATGCCGTCTCACATTCCGCTGTCCATACGACTTTGTCCGGGGCGATTTTCCGGGTTCCATTTGTCAGTGGTACGGCGATGCTGTTGTAGTTGGGGATGAACTTCTGGTAGAAGCCGCATAGTCCTAGAAACGACTGCACTTCCTTCTTGGTCTTGGGCCTAGGAGCGTCGAGTAGGCGTTTCACTGTCTTTTCTACCGGTCGCAGGCTTCCTTGACTGATGGTGTGTCCCAGAAATTCTAGTTCTGTGAATCCAATCTGACATTTGGTGGGTCTTGCCGTCAATCCCGTGTCTCTGAGGCGGGCGAGTAGTTGTTGTAGGAGCGTGACATGTTCCTCCCACGTAGGTGTTGCGATGAGGATGTCGTCCATAAACGAATGTAGGTGCTCGCTGCTCAGGGGTGCCAGGAGTTTTCGCATCATTGCGCTGAAGATGCTGGGTGCGTTGTGGAGTCCGAATGGAAGCACGTTGAATTCGAAGTGTCCTTCCATAGTGCTGAAAGCTAGGTACTTTCGGACTTGTGGTTGTACTGGTATCTGATAGTATCCTTTGCTGAGGTCGATGCGTGAGAAGTACTTCGCTCGCTGTAGCTTGGCAAATAGGTCTGTCTGGTCCGGGAGTGGCTCTGGCTGGAACTGCGTTACGGCATTCAACAGTCTGAAGTCGATGCACAGTCGATGCTCTCCGTTGGGTTTTCGCAACAATACCGTGCCTGCGCTGTAGGGTGAAGTAGACTCTGAGATGATTCCGGCTGCCAGTAAGGTGTCTATCTCTTCCTTGATGGCTCGCTGCTGAGACAGTGGCATCGGGTAGAGCTTCTGGCGGACGGGTGTTGGGTCGGTCACCGTTAAGGTTACTTCGACGAGGTCTGTCCTCCCTGGTCGGTCTGTTAGCACAGTCTGATGTTGTCGAATGACCTGTCGTACTTGCTGTTGCTGTTTAGCGGCTAGGTCTCCGTTGAGTATCACGTCTTTGTAGGTTTCTTTGGAGTGCAGGGGATACTCTACTGCATTGGTCTCCATGCTTTCTCCTTCTTCCGCGATGGCGATGGCTAGCAAGTTGTGAGTGCTGGGGGTCGCTGGTCGGTCCGTATACTTCTCGAGGAGATTGATGTGGTGGTATCGGGCTCTCCCGTTCACCTCTACTTGGTAGACTGTCTTGGATTTCTTGGCAGTCACCCGGTACGGTCCTCTCCAAGCGATGTCCAGCTTGTTGGTTCCACTTGGAAGTAAGAGTAGCACTTGATCGCCGACTTGCAGTTCTCTGTCCTTCGCGTGGCGGTTGTAGTACTTCGCCTGACGGGCTCTTGCCTTCTTCAGTGCTTCACCAGCTTTCTTCCACGTTGCTTTGAGGGTTTCCTGCAGGTCTGCGACGTACTTGGTGGCACCTCTTGGTGTGTCGTCTATCTTGGCTTCCGTCCAACTTCTGCGTAGGGCTTCTAGCGGTCCTGCTAGAGGTCTGCCGAATAGCAATGTTGACGGGGTGTAGCCTGTGGCTGCATGGGGCGTTTCTCTATATGCGAACAGTGCCGCATTCACGTAGGTGTCCCACGCTTCTGGATTGTCGTCGGCGACTTTCCTGAGAATGGTGAGAAGGGTTCCATTCAGTCTTTCTACTTGTCCGTTGCTGGCTGGGTGGTATGGTGGTGTGCGAATGTGATGAACTTGTATCAACTCGAACACGTCTTGCATCAGGCGGCCGGTGAACTGAGATCCGTTGTCCGTTCTAATGCTGTCCGGGAATCCGACTCTGGTAAAGATGGCGATGAGTGCATCTGCAATCTTCTTGGTGTCGATCGCTGGCAACGGGACTGCTTCGCACCACATCGTACATGCGTCGACGAGTGTGAGTAGAAATCTGTTCCGCTTCTTGGTCATGGGCAGTGGTCCTACTATGTCTACTGAGACTTGCTGGAATGGCACGCCGACTACTACTGATGGTCCTAAGGTAACTGGTACGGTGTGATGTCGCGGGGAATATCGTTGACATTGGTGGCAAGATTTCCCGTAGCGCTTGACATCCTCCGTGATTCCTGGCCAATAGTAGTGTGCGCTGATTCTCTGCACTGTGGCTCCAATTCCCATGTGTCCGCTGAGTGGCATGCTGTGGCCTAGTTCTAGTACTTGGGCTCGAAGGGTGGCTGGTAGTACTAGTTGGGTGTGATCTCCATCTCCTTGTCGATGTAGAACTCCCTCTTCCATGTAGAAGTCTCCTTTGTGCGGGGGTGTGTGCGCCTTGGGTAGCTTCTGGAAGCACTTCGCTATCGAGGTGTCTTCTTTCTGTGCTGTTTTGATCTCTTCGAGTCCTGGATTCGGAGCTAACTCGGGCTGGGGTGGTTGGGTTTTAGCTTGGGCCCTGGTTTGCACTGCAGCTATCTCTACAGTTTTAGGGGGCGTGCCTAAGAACACATACCTACAACCTAGCACTAGATCATACAGGGGTTTCTGTAAAACAGCTGCTTGGATTCGTCCTGTGACGTACCTACTCTCTACTTCTATCCATGCTATTGGGCAAGTAGTCGTCGGTTTCGTCAAGTCGGCTCCTTGTAAGTCGACTGTCTTGTCCGTCAAGTCCGCGCGCGATACAAGAGATTCGCTAACTATCGCGTCGTATGATAGACCTGTGTCATACAGACAGTTCGCTTCTTTTCCGTTGACCTTGACCGTGTCTGTCACCGATGGGTGATCTCCGATCGTGTGTGGCTTGTTACCGCTGCTTTGAGTTAGAACTCTGTGCGCTGGCCGGCTTTCGCGCTCTTCCCTACGTTGGGCGGCCAACTTGAAACATTCTGCGGTGGAGTGATTGTTTCTGTTGCAGAACGAACAATACCGTCTCTGTTCTGCGGGACCTCTTTTCCCGAATTCCGTGTTGGGTCCTTTATTTTGCCCAGGTCTGGGGTTATTCGGCTTATTCGCGGTGCGCTCTTCCCGGTTAGGGCTTCGTTTCTGTGCCTCTTTCCCGTTAGGCTTTAGGTCTCGCCTGAAGCTCTTGGCTTCTTCGTGGGCGGCCACGTACCTATCTGCGACCTTGACCAGATCTTCTAGTCTTTCCGCGCCCTGCTCTACTGAGAATGTTCTCAGCTCGGGGGTCATGGTTTCCCGTAGCTGTTCCCATACTAACAGTTCTGTCAGTCCATCATACGTCTTAGCCGTGGCTGACTGGCTAATCCACTTATCCAGCATTGTGGACAACCGATCCGCGAACTGCGCATAGCTCTCTCCTTTCACTCTCCGGTTGGTGCGGAATTTTTGCCGATAGCATTCTCCTGTCAGTTCGAATCCCGTTAGGAGTGCCTCTTTTACTTTGTGATAGTCAGTCACTCTGTCAGTCGGTAGCTTACTGTAGATGTCATAGGCCTTTCCTCTAAGCCCTTGACTAAGCTTAAACGACCAATGAGTGGGATCTAGTTTATACTCTGTTGCTAGACGCTCAAACCTAGTCAGATAGAGATCTAGACCTTCTTCTCTCTCATTGAATGTTCCCAGTGGAAATGACATTCCTTGTACAGGGTTGGATGCTACCTCTAGCTGATCTGAGTGGGAAGGGGTTGAGGAAGAACTTGAAGCTCCTGATCCCAATC